>CP125978.1:291976727-292584891 GCA_030063025.1 Avena longiglumis
GCAGGTTCCTCGTCGTGCTAGGCCAAAATAGGGACACTGTCAGATGCGCACGATGACGAGGATTCTATGCGTATCAGTCAGAGGGCAAGGGGCGGTGGCTACTTACGGAGGGAGGTCGCCGGAGTTCGTGCAGAAGACGGTGGCGGCCAGTCGTCGACGTTGCCAAAGCTAGGGGTCATGCGAAGGCAAACGGCGAGTGTCAGAAGATGCGTATGAGTTCACTGAATAAGATAGTGTGAATGGGAGATGAGGGAACTCGAGGCTCACCGGAATTGATCGGGCCGGAGGGGCTCAGCGGCGATTCGCGGAGGTTCGAGGGCAGCTGGCGGAGTGTGCGATTGATGGGGAAATTGATCGTGGGGTGGTGGGGATCTTATAGCCGGAAGTCGACAAGAAATGCCTGCTTAATGGCCCAATTAAGCCGCGCCATCACCGGCAACATAGCAATGACGTGGTCGCGAGCGAGTTTTGGGAAGACGAAGACGTGTCCAGTGGTCCACCTGTCAGCGAGGTGCACGCAGTGAGTGTGGGGACTGCCGCCGATGGCTGTGTGTTCTCGCGCGTGAGAGGAGAAAAGGAATTCCGTGGGCTTGCTGGGCTTTCGCTCTTGGGCGATCCTAGTCAGCGTGGCCCTTTTCTATTCGTAAGCTTTTTCTTTTTCTATTTCCACCGGTATGAGTTTTGGTATGAATTCAAATCTTTTGAAATCAGATTGCCTTTGAAATTTTGTAGGGTTTTGTAGATTCAAAACAGTCACAAAACTAGGTGGTTATATTGTAAAGCTTGGTCCAGCTTGGTTTTAATAATAAATAGGAATTTGTTCCTGTTTGCAAACATTTGAAATGGGTTTTAGAATTTACTTCTAAATTTGAAATCTTTGGGGTTTAAAATTTCTCCTAATCTTTCCATCAATGAAGGCAAGCATTGAAGTTTTTTAAACATTCAAATATCAACAGGATGATGTTCAATTGAGACATTATGCCCACATGAAATCATAACTCATATTCCATTTCTAAATGATTTTTGAGAAAAGACCCTAAATGCATGAATGATGCAAGGTGATAAATGCATGAATGATGCAAGGTGATATGAATGAATTTTTAAAGCTATGATTTTTGGGATGTTACAAATCTAACCCCCTTAAGATGAATCTCGCCCTCGAGATTCGGATTGGCTAGCAAATAGGTGAGGGTGGTCTTTTCGAAGATCATCTTCTCTTTCCCATGTTGCTTCCTCTTCGGAGTGATGATTCCATTGTACTTTACAAAATTTGATAGTCTTGGTCCTGGTGACTCTTTCTGCGGTCTCTAAAATCTTAACAGGCTTTTCCTCATAAGTGAGATCACTTTCTAGTTGAACCTCTTCCAAAGGTATGGTATCCTTCAAAGAGGATTCTTCCATTTGGTGACATTTCTTAAGTCGACTCACATGAAATACGTTATGGATCCCGATAGAGATTCTAGCAATTCAACTTCATATGCAACTTCTCCTATGCACTTAGAATTTTGAATGGCCCAACATATCTTGGTGCCAACTTTCCTTTGACTCCAAATCTTTTCACTCCACCTGAGTGCGATACTCGAGATAAGCTCTATCCCCAACTTCAGAGGGTGACCTCTCTACGCTTAGAATGCTGTAGCTTTTCTATCGGGATTGTGCTATCTTCAACCTGTCTTTAACCAACTTGACTTTCTTCGGCTTCTTTGATAAGATCAGGTCCTAATAAGCTTCTTTCTCCCACACCATTCCACAACAATGGGTGGTACACTTCCTTCCGTGAGAGTAACTCAAACGGTGCCATTCCAATACTAGATTGATGACTATTGTTGTAAGAAACTCAAGTAGGGTAAACTTTCATCCCAACTTGCTCCATAATCTAAAGCACATGCTCTCAACATGTCTTCTAGAATTTGATCGTTCTCTCCGCTTGACCATCTTTGAGGATGAAAGGCGCATCGAATTCCAATCTTGTTCTAAGGATTCATGAAGTTGTCTCCAAAAGTGAGATGTGAATTGAGTTCCCTATCGACACACAATACTCTTTGGCACACCATGAAGGCATACAATCCTGCTCATGCAAATTTTGCTAGTTTGGCACTTGTATAAGTTGTCTTCATCGGTATAAAATGAGCCACTTTGGTCAGGCGATCCACTACTACCCATATGGAATCATATCCTGATCTGGTCCTTGGTAATCCGGTAATGAAATCCATACCAATATTTTCCCACTTCCATTCAGGAATAGGCAGTGGTTGAAGCAGACCTGCTGGTTTCTGGTGCTCCGCTTTGACTGCTACATACATCACACAAAGCGATATGTTCGGCGATGTCCCTTTTGAGATTGTTCCACCAAAATTTTTCTTTCATATCCATGTACATCTTGGTGTTTCCCGGGTGAATAGAATATGGAGAGTTGTGACCTTCTTGTAAGATCAGTTCGCCTTAACTCGGGTCTTGTGGAACACATATACGCTTCCCGTGCCATAAAGTACTGCTCACAATATGGAAACTCTTGGCTTTCCTAGACCAATGTTTACTTTAATCTTTTCAATTTCCTCATCAGTCTTGAACTTCTGATCTTGTCCAAAAGAGTGGGTTCAACATCCAAGGACATGAGATGCCCTTCGTACAATCTCCAATCTGAGTTCTTTTGAATTGCTTACACAAGTCTTACGACAATTCCCTTTGTAAGGCCATTTACAAATGCCTTACGACTTAGAGCATCGGCTACCACATTTGCTTTACCGGATGGTATTGCAAACTTAAGTCGTAATCCTTGATAAGTTCTAGCCATCTTCTTTGTCTCATGTTGATCTCCTTCGGGTGAAGATATATTTCAAGCTCTTATGATCGGTGAATACTTCACACCGCTTACCTAATGTAATGTCTCCATGTTTTGAGTGCATGGACGATGAGGCTAACTCCAAATCATGAGTAGGGTAGTTTACTTCATGAGTTTTGAGTTGTCTCAAGCATAAGCTACGACTCTACCATCTTGCATAAGTGCAAGACCTAAGCCTTGATGAGAAGCATCACAATATACTTAAAATCTTTTTCCAAATCAAAAGTATAAACTGGTCAAGTCATAGCCTCTTCTTTAATTCCTGAAAGCTGACCTCACAACCTTCAGACCAGGAAAACTTTTTGTCCTTCTTTAGCAATTCTGTCATGGGTTTAGCAACTTTCGAGAAATTTTCAATAAACCTTCTGTAGTAACCTGCTAAGCCGAGGAAACTACGAACTTCTTTCACACTTTTGGGTGATTCCCAATCTGTCACTGCTGAAACTTTGGCAGGATCCACTGCCACACCATCCTTTGTCATAACATGACCAAGGAATCCAACTTTCTAACCGTAACTCACACTTGCTGAATTTGGCATAAAGTTTATGTTCTTAACTTTCAAGTATCAAGCGCAAGTGTCTTTCATGTTCTTCCTTGCTCTTGAGTAGACTAGGATATCGTCGATAAAAACGACGACAAACTTGTCAAGGAATTCCATGAACACTTTGTTCATCATATTCATGAAGTACGGAGCGTTGGTTAAACCAAAAGGCATCACTGTACTCATACAAACCATACCTTGTGGTGAATGCTGTCTTAGGTATGTCTTGCTCTCTTATCTTAAGTTGAAAATAGCACGATCAAGATCAATCTTCGAGAATACACATGCTCCTTCTAACCGATCAAACAAGTCGTTGATTCTTGGCAAAGGATATTTGTTCTTGATGGTAACTCGTTGAGAGAACGATAATCAATACATAATCTTTGTGTTATATCCTTCTTCTCCACAAACAATACGGGCTCCCAAGATGAAGAACTTGGTTGTATAAACCCTTTCTCAGAATCGTTTCTCCTAGTTGTTTCTTGAGTTCCTTCAGTTCATCCACCGACATTTTATATGGTCTCTTAGCTATTGGTCCGTAACTCGGTACCAAATCTATCGAAATTCCACATCTCTATCTCGTGGCATTCTGGTAATTCCTCCTAAATACATCCGGATACTCACACAATTGGCACACCGTCCATGCTAACCCCTTAAGAGAATTCAGCTTACTTCCTTTAGACTCAAAGTTTGACTTGAATTTTATCCTTTTCCTTCTCGGGATCGTGAGTGTAATCGCGATTGGCACAATCCAATACTCCTTCATACTTAGCCATCCAATCCATTCCCAATATTACATCCAACCCTTGGGAGTTCAGGATTATTAGGTTCATCGAAACTTATGTTTTCCAAACTCTATGACTAGGTCATGACATCCTCGAGTTTACTATCATTTCTCCCCCGGAGAACTTACTCTTATAGGACACCCAATGGTTTCTACCGTAGCTCATTCCTTTCAACAAATGCTTTTCATATGAATGAATGAGATGCACCAAAGATCAAAGAGTACAAATGCTGAAAT
The DNA here is from genome assembly GCA_030063025.1 of Avena longiglumis. Lineage (NCBI taxonomy): Eukaryota > Viridiplantae > Streptophyta > Magnoliopsida > Poales > Poaceae > Avena > Avena longiglumis. The sequence goes on from CP125978.1 coordinate 291,981,132, forward strand.
TGAATTGAGTCTCGAACTTACCAAAGAACGGCATCAGCTCCTCATAGACCTCCTCCACATTGATGTGGTTAACCCGTCCTTTCTGGAAAGGATTTGGCTTGCTAGGTCCTTCAACTTTCTTTTCGTGACACTCATTAGCATAATGCCCAGCTTCTTGCATTTGAAGCACTCAACCCGACCGATGTCCTTTTAACACCGACTTCCACCTCCACTAGCCTTTCCACCGTGGTGGCTCTTATGTCCACCCTTGTGGTTCTTATTTTATCATTGTCATGACTACGGTGCTTATTGTCATGACGGTTGTGGTTGTGGTGTTTGTTGAATTTCCCATGTTTATGGGATCCCGAGTCGCCATGTCATCATAATGAGATCGCTTTGTGGACGATCCCGAGCAGGTTTGTTGGAGTGTTTCCTCTTCCTACTCGACTTGCTTCATTTTACTTTCCAAAATAGCAGCCTTGTCACACAAAGACTGATAAGTTGGAACATATGCTACAGATAACTGTAGGTTCAGCTCATCATTCAAGCCTTCCAAGAATTTTTCCTTTCTCTTGGCATCAGTATCAACCTCATCCGGTGCATAGCGTGCCAGATTGTTGAATTCTTCCACGTATTCTCGCCATTAATCGCGATGGCGCTGCTTCAAGTTGAAACTCCTTCTTTTCAGACTCATTATCCCGATGAGATATGAGTGGTGCGAAACCCATCCTCAAATATGTCCCATGTCACTTCATCAATGGGAGTGGTGATTTGAAGTTATCCCACCATGTGGCGGCCGGTCCTTCCAATGTCAAGAAAACGACTTTTTCAGCATCGGCACCCACCGTCACCAAGTCTTTGTTCACCGAACGTAGCCTGTCATTGGCTGCCATGGGATCAGTTGTTCCCGAAAACTTTGCTGGCCTTAGTCGCAGAAATCTAGTAAGCATATCAAAACCCGGAGGGTTGTTGTTGTTATTGTTGTTGGGGTCGTTGTTGTTGTTGTTGTTATTCTGGTTTTGGATGAATGTCGTCATCATTTGCATAAGTTGTGTTTGCGCATTCATCATTTGTTGCATTCGGGTGATGTTGTTGTTGGGGTTTGTTGACGGGGGAGGCATCTGTGGTTTGTTCAAATAGATAAGAATGAGATACCCATAGATGTTTTATGCACAATACAACATAAGCAATCACATAACAAGCAACGTAAGAAATAAAAAGTTCAACAACCACATAACAAGTTCATGAAGTGATACACACAAGTGGCAAGCCATCCACATGTCGGATGGTCCAAAACAAGTTCACATAAGTACGAATAAAAAGCTAAACGAGTAGTCATGTCTACTCATCAACGCCAATCTCCTCCTTGACGAAGGTAAGACCTGCTTCCATCGCGGTCTTGTTCTCAATCGTAGTGGTCAAGGAATCGATCTTGGCCTTGAGAGCCCTCTTCCGGGAGCGAAGTCTCTCAATAACCATCTGCCGCTCAAGCTCAAGTCCTTGGACTTCAGCCTCCTCATGTCCGGATTCTTTTGTTCCTATCCCGGACGTGTTCTCTTGACTCTTGAACTTGCGGTCCTGGGCCTCAAACTTTGTCTCCATCTCCTTGATCATCTCATCCTGCGCGAAAAGCTTGTCCTTCTCAAAGCTTCACCAAGCTCGTCATTACCTAGCATGACGCTCGCCCGTCCAGATTCACGTGTCCGAGAAGAGTCTCTAAGTCCCGAAGGTAAAGACGTATCGGGTGCTCTCGAGTCGCCCTCAAGTCGATGGACTCTCCACAACATCATGTCTTCCAAGACGTGAAAGTGAGTACCCCTAACTGCGGAGGACGGCTCATCGTCCTATCAGTCTGCATGACTACCTCCATGCCTCTCTCCCCGCCATCGCATCAACTTGAAGACGATGGCCTCAGAGTAGGATCACCGACGTCTGGCCGGGTCACCTTGAAGCCCCAGAGATCCTTCCTCTCGAACTTGGTGAGTGGGTACACCGTGATGGTGGGAAGAGGGAGAGCAAGCAGAGTGGTAAGCTCAATGATACGGGACCAAAACGAGTAACCCAAACTCCTCAACAAAGGCCGATGGCAACAGCATCTATTTATAAGATTAAAAGTTAGAACAATGCAATTCAAGATAATTCAAGTCAAACATTCATACATATTCATGAAACATAATTGTCACACAAGCCATGCATACATAAGTTCATTACATCATTCAAGGTCCATACTTATTTAAAATATCTTTTTAAAATAAGGTGATAAGTGGTGGTCCAACTAACGAAGTGTCCTTACAACCCAATCTCACGGACCTATTATTGAACACAATGTTCCTAGAGGCAATCCACCAATCTTGTTCCTTGACTCTATCACTAAGTCTATAACATCTCCCCTTATTTCTTGGTTGTTGTCTTCCAACTCTTGAGTAAGTTCCTTCTCTTTCTCTAAGTCCTTTTGGAGGTTGAGCATTCTGCACTTGACTCTAGCACTTAGTTCCTTGATAGTCCTCCAAGCTGCATCCCTGGCTGACTCAAAGAATGTGGTGTGCATGGTAGTGTTGGTGTACATGCAATCCTTTCTTTGTGGTTGTCTTCCTTGTTTTTGTACAAATGAAGTTCCACCAATACTCTACTCCTTCATCCATCCTTTGGAAAGCCCTTGTACAGCCTTCACCATGTGCATCCATTGCCTCCATGAGGTCCTTGAGAATATTGGGAAACTCAGTTTCACATTCCAAGGTCATGGTCATGAGTGGTACCTTCTTCACGGCTTCGTTGATGGAGTTCATCTACAAAGGAAGTTGAAAGAGATTAGAAAAGTTTTACGAGAAGAATAGACAAGTGTAGAAGTAGTTGAAAAAATTTTTTCCTTAGTGGTTTTTCCAGTCCTAGGGTCATAATCCTACAGGCAACACAGTGCTCTGATACCATCTGTTAGACCCCTCCTTTTATAAAGGATAGGATCCCTGTGATTGCAATGCTAGTCCCTGGATCATTGCTAGCATCCACAGTTTAAGATGAAGTACACAGATACAAAGGTCGTTTATTACATTCATTCCAGAGATAAAACATAGTCTTTTACAACTCAGGGCCATAGGCCTAATACAAGAGTTTTTAGGAATAAGTAAATAAACACAAGTCTTCATCTTCATGTGCCACAGGCAATCATGTTGAGTGTAGACTCATGACTCCTACTCATCATCGGAGTAACCTGCAACATCACAAGTTACGTACCAGAGGGTCAATACTTTGGAATAGTATTGGCAAGTGATACCTTAGTATATTTTAAGTGGTCTATATTTCTATATGCATTTGGCTAGTGTAGCTTGGCTTGCTTTGCTTAAAATTAAGTTTTACTTATTAGTTGAAATTGCTAAGTTTTTCTTTGTCAAAACATTCCCAAGGAAACCTCCAATAGACATTGGGGTCCTTTACCCTTTGTTCACCCACAAATTTTTACTTAGAAATTGGAGTGATGAGATTCTTTTGGCTTCCATGTCTTGATGCTCAAAGTGTCCATTTCCTTGGACAAGGCTAAGTACTTAGGTTTTCCATCTGCAGAGGTTGTGCACTTTCCCCACCAGACTTGGTTTCCCAAGACAGGACCTTTCAGAAGCCTTTCCTTAGTCAAATGGACGCTGCTCCATCCTATCATCCCATCTACCACCAACTGTCCAAATGACTAAGTTCTAGCAACCTATATGATCATGGCAGCCCATTTTGCCAAGTGGTTGACCGTAAGCTTTCTCCACACTTGGCCTCCAAATCCCTTTCTCGCATGGGTGGCATTCCACAAGTGTGATACACAACCCAAGTCCATGGCCTTGTGTAACCACTCAACATAACCCATACTTTCCGTTCCACCTGGAGGTTCATTTGACTTAGTGGTTTTATTAAGAAAGTGTAAGTCTCATGACTTAGAAATATTTTCTTACTTGTAAGTGTAGTTTTCACCAACCCTTGTTTTGCTATAAGCTAGGCTAAGCATGTATGGCAACTTATCCTTGTGATAATTCCTAACAATACTATTAGACTATATAGGATTTCCCACCTTTCCATTAGACAAAATATTATGCAATAATATAATAAAATATCTAATGCTAGTACAAAGACATAGGACAAATATATATTCATGCAAATATCACTTGCCTTGGTAGTGTGGGGAGTAGCACTCTTCACAATCACAATCACAATCAAAATCTACACAAAAAATCCAAACATACAATTACACACATTTAAATATAACCAAAAATAATATGAATGCATGCATGCAAGAATCTAACATGTGTTAAATTTTGAAAAATTCTACCAATTGTGTGTTCATGATTACTGAAGCATAACATGACTCAAGTTTGTCCAATAAACTTATTTGTCCTACAAATAAAACATTTTTAACTGTTACTATATGCTAAACAAAAGGTATATTCTGATAGGCCTTGTCTTGCTGAACTCAACGATATAAAGTTTGCAAAAAGCATAAGGTATATTCTGATAGGACTTGTCTTGCTGAACTCAACGATATAAAGTTTGCAAAAATCCAACGTGTCATTTGAAAGATATAGGCATTTGAAGTTTGAATCTAATTCAGATTTTGAATTCTGTTTTTAATCTAATCCTTGCCACGCCGCTTTCATCGGGCGCCAGAACGCAAGACCGGATCACCCTTCGAGCCGTTGGATCTAACTAACGCTATGCTCAGATCTGTCCATACCCTTCGATAAGTGAAGTGTTTCTACGCCAGGATCCAGATCTAACGGCTAAGATTCTTCTAACCAAAACGAGCGGCGCGCCGGGCGTGACAAAGCGGCTGGCTGTCGATGGATGCGGCGTTCTAGATCGTCCGCGAGAGGGAGAGGTATTACCAGGTTCGCGAGGTTGGCTCGCCGTGGTACCGGCTTGTGGAGGCGTCGGAGATGGGCTCTAGACCTCGCCGGAGTTTCGCGGCGTCAAGTGGGGTTGTCGAGTCGGCCGATGTTCGCGTCGCCGAGCACGAACCAATGGGTTTAGAAGATGCGCAGACAACTACGAACACGCCGGTGAACAAGAAAGCAAGGGCGCTCGAAACTTATCGATTGCTCGCCGGAGTTCGCGAAACGTCACCATCGGTTGTCGACGTTGGCAGGTTCCTCTTCGTTAGGCCAAAATAGGACACCGCCGATGCGCACGATGACGAGGATTCTATGCGTATCAACCAGAGGGCAAGTGTCGGGAATGACCACGCCGCAATCGGCAAAGTAGTAGAAAAGGGCAAGGGCGGCCAGCCATCTGCGGTCGAGATGAGGGCGAGACTCAGGGTTTTACCCAGTTCGGCCCCGAGGGTAAAGACCTACTCCTGCTAGATTGTATTATGGAAGTGTTTACAATGGGCGAACTCGGCTAGGCGGCGAGTTGCTTGGGTGTATGAGGGAACTCTCTACTCACCCCTTAGGGAGGTTTATATAGGCCTACCTCCCTAGGGTTTTCATATCTCAACCGATTCGTTACAACTTTGTTAATCATTTAACTCGCACCGACCAGCCTATCTACCTTTGGGCCTTCGACCTCCACGCCTGTACTGATGGGTCTTGATCCATTCGCTGCTCAGGCCCACCGCCAACCTTTGGGCCGGAACGTCCACCGAGGATACCCCGTAGGGCATATCCCCATCGAGTCCCCGAGGCCGTCGTTGATTAGGCGCGGGTGGCCGGCGCCGGAGTATACGGCTTCAAGTTGGCATCCCGAATCGTCGGCGGGCTCCTCGACAAAGGAAAAAATCCGGCGAACCGAGTCGCGTCCCGGGTGACATGAGCCAACGGGTCGCAACCTCGGCGAGTAACTTAGCGAGCCGAGTGCCAGGAGGCGGACCGTCGGGTGTGGTCAAACTAGCCGTTAAGGTAACTTAACGGTAACTTCGGCGTAATCATCGCGATAACGGCCCCTAATTTGGCGGGCAGCTCGCTATATAAGGGGAATGGTTGGCCATCTAAAGCCAACCGCCCACCATTTCTTCCGAGTACGCACATCTTTCGCCCGCTGATCTCGCGACCAATCCTCCGACCTCCAAGCAAATCCTCACCATGGCTTTTCCACGAACCTTGGGCAGATCCAAGTGCACCAGCGAATCGGCCTCCTTCGAGGAGGCCGAATCGGGCCGCTGGCGAATCCTCGCAGCCGGAGAAACGATCCCGAACCCGCGAGAGAGTTCATCGCTTCACTAGTCACCTCGAGCGGGGTTTAGGGTTTCCCACCTCTTTCTTCCGGCCGCTACTACTACGGATCCAGCCTCGATCCGGGTCCCCACAAGATCGAGCTCGCCATCTTTGTGGCGTTCATGAGTGCTACTTGGGCTGCCGCCCTATTTTCCTTGTGGCAAGATCTGCTCCATGGACGGATCACATGAGGAGGCGGGCCCAATGCTAGCCGCGGGCGGTTTAACCTTCCAGCTGAAATCCAAAGCCTCCTTCTTCGACCTCATGCTGCCGGCCAAAGCAGCGAGCGACTGGAAAAAGTCTTGGTTTTACGTGACCGAGGCGACCCCAGAAGATGAGGCGGCGATCCCACGATACTCGGCCGACCGCCCGAGCCGCAATCTCCGTGTCGCCAGCTACCCGACGACCAATGGATGGTCGCCGACGAGATGTTCCAGCCATTCGGGTCTCAAGAAGAAGGCTCAGACGGTGAACTGTACAATCGCTGGCTTGGGCGTCTCGCTTCCACTTGCCCAACGCGAGCATTACATGTACCAAGACACGGCGAGAAGACTCGACGAAGCCTGCCTTGAAAGTGGAAGCTGGAGGACTATCTCCTGGCGTTGAAGAGGATCACCCAGGCGGCATACACGGATGCGCAGGCCGGGCTCCCTCCATACACCACGAAGCGTCCGGCTCCAACGGTAATAATCTGATCCCATTCGCAGTCGCAGCATATGCAGTCGCGGTAGTTCTAACTTTCTTTCATGTTTAACGCAGTTATTTCAAGTGGTGGAAGGGTGGCTCCCACCCGCCGATGACGAGAGTTCTGGGCCATCCGCCCAGGACACAAGCGAGTCGCCTCCCGCCGAAGGCAATGAGGACGACGAAGACGAATCCGAAGAAGAGATCGCCCCACTGATCCGAAAGACCCGTGGGCAACGTCAACGCGAGCTCGAGGCGAGCAAGAGCCTCGAGCGTCATGATGATGACGAAGAACTCCCGGAGACCACCTCGCTCCGTCAAGCCACTCCCGCAAAGAAGAGAAAGGAGAAAGAGGCGAGGGCCCCCCTGAGGAGGAGGACGAAGCCGCCGAGGATGGTCTCACCGCCGCCGGCAGCGGCCCGATGCCCATAGCTACCGACGATGGGGCGGCCTCAGAACCTTGGCTGGATGCGCCATCCATGGAGGCGCCGCTGGCTTCACTACCTTTCGCCTGCCGGGGTCTCCGGCTAGGGAGCGGCTCGCCGAGGCGGCTTCGCCATGAGGAGGTCCCGTGGCGGTCTCGCCGCAAGGAGGCTCCGCCGCTGCAGCTCCACTTCACGAGGGGCCTCCCGTCGAAGGTGTTCCGGAGGCACCAACCGCTACCTCAACGCCAAAGAAGCCTCCGTATCTTGGGCCCCCGGCGCCTGGACTGGGCTTAGTCAGCCGGGCCTCGAGCTGGAGAAACCGCCGGCCTCCGTCTGGGCGCTTCATTCCGCCTGCCAAGTAAGTGCACCGGCCTTCATCTTCCTCTCTTAGTATTTAAATTCTTTCGATCGAGTTGTCTCGATACATAGGACCGGAGTGAAGATGGGCCACCCGACGGTGGCTAAGGTGCCCTCCGCTAGCGAGGAGGACCTTCTCGTAAGAGGAAGGCGACGGTCGCCGCCGCCACGGAGGATAGCAAGAAGGCAAGGGCGACATTGTCGCTGCTCGATGACACAGCATCGGGTTGGGCCCGCTAGGAAGCGACCGCATCCACGGGGGGCATCTGCCGAGGCCGGAGGAGGCTCCCTTGAGCGGGCGCAATCGCTACCTTCCCCGCTTCATGACCAAGGCGGCCACGGCGAGCGGCTGGCGACGCGAGCCCTACTCCAGAGATCGCCGCGCCGAGATCGACCAACGTCGCGGACACACCGGGCGCTTTTGCGTCGGACGCGCGCAAGACAACATGTTGGCGGCCATCCGTGTACCTCTGTCCTCGAGGATCAGGTCGTTGTTTTGCAACGCCTGATTCTTTTTAATTTCCTGATTTGCGCTCGAGTCGGTCCCGAGTGCGCACTTGCTAAATTTTAGCGGTGGGCACTTAGGAATTTTTCAACCGCTAGCCCTCGAAAGTGCGCTCGCTAAATTTTAGCGGGTGGGCACTTAATAATTTTCATGTGTGCTAACTTTGACGATGTCTGTGGTCTGCACCGAGTCGGCAGAGCGATTGCCGCAAGCAGCGTGGCCGAGAAGGAACGGGCTGCTCCGTGAAGCGAACAAGGAACTTGTTGTGGCTGCGCAGTGAGGTGGCTCGCCAAGGGCTTGTCCTCGCTGGAGAGCTGGAAGCGACGGTCCGCATTGGGCACCGCCGAACAAAAGATCGCCGACCGAGCGAGCTTAAGGAGGCTTAAAGAAGAAGCGAAGTTCGGCGAATCGGCGGCGAAGGCTGCTGTGGCCGCGGAGGACGATCGAAGGCGTCAAGCCATCATTGTTGGGCTTGTAGCGACCATACATCGCTCAAGATTTCATCACGGGCTCGCCCGCCTTTGATTGGTGAGTGCGCCTTCCTTGCCTTTGCGATTGTACCGCTTGTGGTTCCATTGTACTCACATTTGTCTCCTTCTCGCAGGCCGTATGATTGATAGCCATGAAGAAGCGAGTTCTCTTGATGCGAGGGAGTGCGTGAGCATGCTCGCCGACTCGGCGACGCTGTCGGCGACTTGCATCCGCCTACCTTCAAGAGATGTCGCCACGGAGGTTATTCCCAATGACCTCATTGAGGTGTGGAGTACTTGGAGAAGGCGCCATTGTCGTGGAGTTCATGACGCGGTCGGCTTTTCGCGTGAGCGTCGACGGCTCACGAGCTGACTCGCCCCACTTCCCGAAGATTTCGACCTCGACGACGAAAGTGGTTATCCTTCATCGTCCGGGCGGGATCTGTCGAGGTTCTTAAGCTGCAGGAGCGTGCGCAAGACTCGAGCGTGTTTGGGCGATGGGCGACCTTCTTCCGCATCAGAAGCGATCGTCGCCGAACGACGCCGAGCCGCCGCATCGCGACTTCAAGGTCGAGCAGCCTTCCGCGGCGATGGCGGGCCAGCCGACGACTTATCCATCGAACCCGTATAATCGTATTCGTCCGGAAGCGCCGGACGGTGCATCATCGTCGAAGTCGCGGAGTAGTGTTAGTAACAATTCTGCCGAGTAGGCATATTTTGTAATGTAAGACAATGCGATATGCGATTTGAATGGAACGTTGTGTTCGCTTTTGCTATTTGTTTGCGTGTTTTGATTGATTTTGGGTGAGTCCTCGAGCGTCCGCCTTTTGCGGGTTTCACCTTAAATATGATGTTTTGTTGTTTATCATGTGTGTTGTTGGTTGAGTCGACTCGAAGCTCGGAGAGCCGCCGCAAGGCGACTCCTCGAGTGCTCAGATTTCACCGCTTTCCCGTGACGCGAACGTGCCGGGTGGCCGAGTCCCCGAGCGTGGTACTTAGTAGTTCGAGGCGCGACTCGAGGGTGGTTGAGGTCGAGCGTTTGTGTTAGCGCCGCTCTGCCCGCCCGTGGGTCGATCGTGGCAGTCTGGGCACGCCTTCTCTTGGCGCTTTCCCGTCCGATCGAGACGAACTGGTATCCAGTCCCGGCGTGGTACTTAGCCGTTAGTCGCTACGCCAAGGATGCGGAGGACCAGGTCGCTGGGAAGCGAGACAGATGTCTTGGTTCAGAAACCAGTCGAGCTAGGCTCCGATGGGGCTCCGGATTGGCGTTTTCGTGGGCGATGCAAGACCTGAAATGACTCAAGGTTTTACATCGACTACTTAGCCCGTGCGGTCATTGTACCAAGGGTTGACTTCAGATTTTTAGCATGACGTTAATTACGAAAAGCAGTGGCACAAGGAATGGAGAGTAGACGAATTTTTGCGGTAACCGTTTCTTTTATTCATAGCGACTGGAGAGTACACATGTGGGGTTCTAGGTATAGAACTTTCGGAGGAGATTTACATTCCACGGCCTTTTGACGTCGAGTTCACCGTCCCCGCGGACGTCGACGAGGTAGTAGGCGTCATTGCCGAGTACGCGCCCGATAGCGAACGGGCCTTCCCATGGGGGGGAGAGCTTGTGCATGCCCTTCTTGTCCTGGATGAGGCGTAGCACCAAGTCGCCTTCCTGGAAGGTGCGGGTTCTCACCCGTCGGCTGTGGTAGCGACGGAGCCCTTGCTGATAGATAGCGGTGCGCGATCGGGCGAGGTCGCGCGCTTCGTCGAGTTGGTCGAGCCCATCTTGGCGGGCCAGTTCGTTTGCGGCCTCCGTATAGTGGACGATCCGCGGCGAGTCGTGTTCGAGGTCGGTTGGCATGACGGCTTCCGCGCCGTAGACCATGAAGAAGGGGGTGAACCCGGTCGACCTGTTGACCGAGGTGCGAATTCCCCAGATGACGGAGGGAAGCTCTTCGACCCAGCAGCGGTGCGCCGAGTGGTACGGAGTCGCGGCCGTGGAGGATGCTTTGGTTGGCTCGTTCCGCTGGCCGTTGGATTCGGGTGCGATCGACGAGGTCGAGCCGGATGTGGTGCTCGCAGAACTCGCCATTGCTCCCTTGGCGAAGTTTGTGCCGTTATCCGTGATGATGCTGTTGGGGAGAAGCGTATATGAGCTCGTAGGAACTTAGTGGCAGTCTTCCGTCGCATTTCGGACTGGCTTGGCCTCTATCCACTTTGTGAATTTGTCGACGGCGACCAGCGGTGGGTGTAGCCGAGGGGCTTTCTTGAAGGACCGACCATGTCCATGCCCCACACGGCGAATGGCCAGGTGATGGGTATTGTTTTGAGCGCGAACTTGAACGCGCGTGCGGTTGGCGATTGCACCCGCGATCGCTGGACGCGTCGGCGCCGGCGCAGCGGTGGGCGAGAAGCCGTGTCGCATGGCTTTGGCGACCAGGAGCGCGGCGTGGTGGCCGCATACCGAGTGGATGTCGTAGGATTTTGCGTCCTTCACCGGTTGGACGCAGCGTTGAACACACCGGTGACGCTGCGCTTGTGTAGCTCGCCGTCGACGATGGTGTAGGACTTGCATCGCGAACAATCATTCGAGCGCTTGTCTCATCTGCGGGCAGGTTGCCCGCTCTGTAGCGATGTAGGGCTTGGTCCGCCGTTCGTTCGGTGACGAGTACCAAGGTTGCCTCGGTTGGAGCGGGACTCAATGTCGATCTCGCCGAGGAGAGACCGACGGCGTGAAGATGGTGTCGAGGAACACGCCGTGGGTGGTGCGGATCGTGCCGACCCGATGCGAGAGGGCCGCCTCGCTTTTCCTCTGTCGATCCATTCGAAGTAGCCGTGAAGTGGCCGCCCACCTTGTCCACCTCTTGGCGGTATGCCGCCATGGTATGGGAGAGCGGCGTCGCGAGGTGCCGGCGACTTGACCCGCAACGAGGTCGGAGTCTCCGTAGCATCAAGGCGATTGACGCTCATCTCCTTTGCGGCTCGCATGTCAGAGTAGGGCCTCGATTCAGCCATGTTGTTGGTGCAGGCGTGAATTCGAGGCGGAGTATGTAGCGGAGCTTGTCGCCTTTGGAGAGATCTACTATCCCCGCCCTGCACCGCGTTCTTGGACCGTCGTCAGTGTGCTCGATAATGGAGGTACGGCGCTTCTCGGGTGGGCCTCCTCCCCGGCGAGGGCGTCGGCCGGTCAAAGGCTGCGTGACTTAATGTTGTGGACGCCCGCTCGATGTGGCGACCCGATTTCGCCTCGCGATTCGGATGATGTCTTGTAGTGGAGCGACCGTGATGGTGCTCTCGAAAGTAGTCGGCGCGCCGCTGAGCTCTGAGACCGCATATACCAGCTTTGGGTATCATTGCTGGGACGACTCCGGTTAAGACCTCGCTGATGTAGTATACCGGCCCGCTGGATGGGCGCTTTTTCTTCCTCGGTCGCTCGACGACCATTACAGCCGACGACGCTTCCGGATGCCGCGACGTAAACCAGCATGGGCTCCTTGTCGACGGGTGCGGCGAGTAGTGGTGCGGCGAGTAGCACTTTTTGAGGTCGCGAGCGCATCGCCTCCTTGTCCCAATCGGAAGGTGGGATTCTTGCGCATCAGCGTATAGGGCATCGCCTTTTCGCCCGGGGATGAAGCGATCGAGCCGCTACCCGCCCGCCAGCTCTGACGCCGCGCAGCACTCAGGTTTGTCGAGCAGGCGTCGTGTCGATCTTCGTTGGTTTGCCTCGATCCTCGTTTGGAGACGACGCATCTAGTAATTGCCCGCGGGTACAATCAAGGTGCACTTGCTGGTTGAGCTTTATCTTGTACCTCCGCAGGTTGGCGAAGGTCTCGCGAGGTCGGCGGTAGGTCGCCTTGGCGGCGGATTTTACGACCACGTCGTCGATGTAGACGTGGATGTTGCGCCAATTTGGCTCGCTAGGCATTCTTGCATGCACCGTTGGTACGTTGTTCCGGCGTTCTTGAGGCCGAAGGTCATGGCGGTGTAGCGTATTCGAATGGCGTGATGAACGCCTTTTCCTCGCCCTCGACAGCCATTTTGATCTGGTTATACCCAGTAGGCGTCGAGGAAACACACGACTCCGAGCAGCGGTGGAGTCGATGATCTGATCGATCAGCGGAGGACGAATCGCCTTTGGGCGGTATTTGTTCAGGTTTGTGTAGTCGATACACATTCTCCGTGTCCCGCTTTTTCTTTTCGACCAGGACTGGGTTTGCCACCACTTGAGTATTTGATTGGCCGAATGAAGCCGGCAGCAGTAGACGCTGCACTTCCTCGGCGATTGCCCGACGGCGTTCGTTGAATGGCCGAGCGATCGCTGACTGGTCGCACTTTGGGGTCGGCGTTTAATTTGTGCTCAGAGCTCCCTAGGGACACCGGGCATGTCGGATGGTTTCCATGCGAAGATGTCCCTGTTCTCACGGAGGAACTCGATGAGCGCGCTTTCCTATGCTGGGCTCATGCCTCGATCCACCACCGCGGTCAGTCGCTCGGGACCAGCTCGACGGGGTAAAAGGCCGTGGGCCTCAAATGTTGAGGTGTTTGTGCCTCTGAGTTGGGCTTCTTGAGTATTGTGGGGTCGTTGTTGACCCGCTCGCGTATTTGGCGAGCTCATCGGCGTGACTAGCTTCCGCCGCGATCACGGCGTCGGCGAGTTCGGCTCCTTTGGCCTCGCATTCGGCAGCCATGTCAGGGTCGCCGTTGATGGTGATAACGCCGCACGGCCCGGGGAGCTTCATCGCGTTATGCAGAGTGGGTGCCGCCATGAATTTGGCGAACGCCGCGCCCAGGACGCAATGGTAAGGGCTGTCGAAGGGCACCCTCGAAGACGATCCGCCGGCGGAAGTTCGCGGAGTCAAGGTGACGGTAGCGTGACCTTGCCGATCGGGTACGCCTTCCGACCGGGACGGCGCCGTGGAACGTGGTGTGGGTTGTTCGATCATCGATTGCGGGAGCCGCGCTGAATGTGTCGAGGTAGAGGATGTTGATGGAGCTGCCGCCGCCATCGAGTCTTGGGAGCGATGTCGCCGACCTTTGACCACCGGGCGACTTCGCCCCGGTACTGGCGCGTGGCGAGTGGTCTTGCCGGTGTGATGCTGCCCGACCAGTTCGAGAACTGGGGACGTCTGTCGCCACCGCGTTGACGGCGACGGCGCTGGGCGATGACCTTCTTCTCGCGCCGTGTTGAAGCCGTGAAGGTGTGGAGCGGCCACTTTGCCGAATTTTCCGCCATTTTGCGGGTCGTTGTCGTGTCCTCCGCCGTCGTGCCTTCTCGATCTCCCCGAGGGTGGCGGTCGGCGGTGGTGTGCGTGGCGGGCTTTCCTTCCCTGCTGTGAAACGCACATGGTTGGTTAAGGAGGGCGCGGATCGAACCTTGGCTTGTTGTAGTTCCCGCCGCGTCGTTGCCCTCCGTCAGCGGTAGCTCTTGGGTCGTGTTGTGCGTGCAGCATTGGCGAAGTCGACTCGCCCATCGTTGCGGCGCTTGCGTGAGGCGGTGCCGCTGTAGCTGGAGGCTTTCGGCGCCGCTGCCGTTGCCGCCTGCGGGCGTCGTTGTCCAGCCGGACTCGTCGTCGACGTCTTGATTGGGATCTTCCTCGGCGATCGTTTGGCGATCTCGAGGAGGTCGGGATGTTGTCGAGGTGCGGGCGTCGCTTGAGCTTGGCGACTAGGGGCTCGTAAGCGGCACGAGTTCTTGAAGCAATGGATGGCGGTGTCCGGTGGATGCCGACCGCGCTGTAGAGCTCTTGCCACCGTTGGACCCACCGCGAGTCGACTCGCGGGGTCCCCGGACGCATCGCCAGGTCCTCGATGGTGGTGGCGGGTGTAGGAGCACTGAAGTGCTCGACGGCGTCTCGCATTTCCTCCCGTGAGTCGATCGTCACGGGGAGCGTGTTGATCCATTGCCTGCACGCCCCTCCATCATCGGGAGGTAACGGCGTGAGTAGGTGTGACCCGCGATCCCCATTGCCATGAGGTATGTGTCAAGCGCATCGCGGGTCGCACGAGGAGTCGATTTTTCGATCTCCTTGGCGCCTTGAAGTTGTGGGTACTTTTCGCCTCGGATCATTGGTCCGGCACTTAGGCCCTAGTCGATCGGCGACCCATAGGCTCGCCATCGCGGCGAGTGGTTAGGTGTCGCAGTCGTCGGGCTGGCGGCGCGCCAGTTGTTAGCGGCGATATGAGTGCGGCGTCGATTGCTCTCCATTGGCAGCGGCGAGGTTGGTCGCCGCCTGGGATCGTTTGTGGAGAGTGCCGATTCGGTCGTCGTTGAGCTGCGGTGGCTGGCGGCAATTGAGGGTGTTGCCACCGCTAGACGGCCGCTTGAGGCCGCCCGCTTCCCGAGGAGCGCGAGTACACTCCGCGAGTCGGCGCCGCTTCGCTGTTCCACGGCCTCGAGTAGGGCCCCGACGCATTGGATCTGTAAAGCACCGCCGCGGTCGCCGGATCTTGTCGGCGGCTCGCCTGCCACGAGATTGTCCATCGGGTGGAGAACGGTGGAAGGCCGTCGCTGCCGCTCCCGTGAGGAGACGACTATCCGCGCTGGTCCCCAGGAGGTGCGGTTGGTGGTAGGGCGCCCATCGCCGTTGATCTGGCGGCGGTTGCTTCCCCAGTGGCGCGCTCGCAGATCGCGGCGGCTCGCGAGCCGGTCGTTCGTTGCCGAAGTTCGTGGCGCCGAACGGTGGGGTTCGGCGTGACCTGATCCGCTGGTGGTAGCGCGACAGTTCTCTTGTGTCACCGCCGAGGCGAATTTTTCGCGCTCGCCTGCTGCTCATCGCCCGCCAGTTTCAGGCGGAGTTCCTCGACCTCCGTCGCCGTGGCGTTAGGAGGGATCGGGGTGGAGAAAGGGTCCTCCGGCGGATCGGTGCCGGTAGCCATGTAGGCCGCGGCGTGGCGACTGGCACCGTCGTGGAGGTCGGCGGAGTTCTCCGACCCGGAGTCGGAGTCGAAGATCCCGAGGATGGAGGGGTCCTCGAAATCTCCCGCGTTGGAGACCTGAGCGATGGAGCCCGCGGACGAGGCCGCGGTGATGGATCCGGCGAGTGACGCCGGGGTCGCCGAGTCGGCGTCGTCGGTGAGGGTCGCGTCTTCCGCGGCCGCTGAATTCTCGGCCACGTTGTGGGCGAGTCGTGCTGGAGGCAGGCGGTGGATCGTGGCGGATCGCTCTCGGAAGCCGATCGTGGCGGCGACTCGCGGATGCGAGCCGAGTCTTCCGAGGTGGTGACGCCGGTGAAGCCGACGGCGAGGCCGATCGTGCCGATCGCGGATCACGCCAGTTGCGTGACGTCGCGCCGCCGGACGTAGCTGCTCGGCAAGATCCGGAGCATCTCGCCGATCGCTATCATGCGGCGGTGGCGACCGCCTGATGGGCAGATTGGATCTCGCCAGAACACCGCCAGACCGCCAGGCCCCACGGGGCGCCACTGCCGGGAATGACCACGGCAGACGCCGCAATCGGCAGTAGTAGTAGAACGAGGCAAGGGCGGCCAGCCATGCGGTGCGATGAGGCGGAGACTGTGGTTTTACCCAGGTTCGGCCCCCCGGAGGGTAAAGACCTACTCCTGCTAGATTGTATTATGGAAGTGTTTACAATGGGCGAACTCGGCGGCTAGGCGGCGAGTTGCTTGGGTGTATGAGGGAACGTATCTCTACTCACCCCTTAGGGAGGTTTATATAGGCCTACCTCCCCTAGGGTTTTCATATCTCAACCGATTCGGTTACAACTTTGTTAATCATTTAACTCAGACCGACTGGGCCTATCTACTCGCCTGGGC
Organism: Avena longiglumis; assembly: GCA_030063025.1. Classification (NCBI taxonomy): domain Eukaryota; kingdom Viridiplantae; phylum Streptophyta; class Magnoliopsida; order Poales; family Poaceae; genus Avena; species Avena longiglumis. Next base: position 291,997,506 of record CP125978.1, read on the forward strand.
CTTCGACCTCCGCCGCTGGCACGATGGTCTTGATCCATTCGCAGATTCGCAGGCCCACTCGCCAACCTTTGGGCCGGGCGGAACGTCCCGCTGAGGATACCCCAAGAGGCATATCCCCATCGGCAAAGGCGGTGGCTACTACTTGAGGAGAGGTCCGGAGTTCGTGAAGAAGACGGTGGCGGCCAGTCGACGTTACAAAGCTAGGGGTCATGCGAAGGCAAACGGCGAGTGTCGGGAAGATGCGTATGAGTTCACCGAATAAGATAGTGTGAATGGGAGATGGGGAACTCGAGGCTCACGGAATTGATCACGGAGGGGGCTCTTATGGCGATTCGCGGAGGTTCGAGGGCAGCCTGGGGCGTGAGTGTGCGATTGACTGGGGAAATTGATCGGGGTGGGGATCTTATAGCCGGAAGTCGACAAGAAACGCGCTGCTTAATGGCCCAATTGCCGCGCCATCACCGCGCACAATGCAGCAGCGACGTGGTGTGGCATGCGAGTTTTGGGGGAAGACGAAGACAGCGTGTCGAGGTCCACTGCCGTCGAGGTGCACGCAAGTGTGGGGACTGTCCGTTATGGCTCGGTGTGTGCTCGCGCGTGAGAGGAGAAAAGGAATTCCCGGGTGGGCTTCTGGCTCGTTCTTCCTGGGCGATCCTAGCAAGTGGCCCTTTTCTATTCGTAAGCTCTTTTCTTTTCTATTTCCATTTCGGTATGAGTTTTGGTATGAATTCAAATCTTTTTGAAATCAGATTGCCTTTGGAAATTTTGTAGGGTTTGTAGATTCAAAGTCACAAAACTAGGTGGTTATATTGTAAAGCTTGGTCCAGCTTGGTTTTAATAATAAATAGGAATTTGTTCCTGTTTGCAAACATTTGAAATGGGTTTTAGAATTTACTTCTAAATTTGAAATCTTGGGGTTTAAAATTTCTCCTAATCTTTCCATCAATGAAGGCAAGCATTGAAGTTTTTAAACATTCAAATATCAATAGGATGATGTTCAATTGAGACATTATGCCCACATGAAATCATAACTCATATTCCATTTCTAAATGATTTTTGAGAAAGACCCTAAATGCATGAATGATGCAAGGTGATAAATGCATGAATGATGCAAGGTGATATGAATGAATTTTAAAGCTATGATTTTGGATGTTACAGATTGCTTCTAGAAATATCCTGTTAACCAACTTGGCAAGTGAGTTGGGATAACGTACTTCGTTAGTTGGACCACCACACTTATCATTTTATTTTCCAAATGTTGTTTAAAATAAGTTGAACCTTGGTTGTTTGTAATGGATCCATATATGCCATGACTTGTGTGTTTTGATTTCCAAAGTTATGCATGTGATGCCTTGTCTTGTGATTTGTCTTAAATTGTGTTGATTCTAACTTTTCCTATCTTATTAAATAGATGCCTAATGTTACCATCAGCACTGTTGAAAAGTTCCAGGGAACTCGTTTTGGCCCTCGTATTATTGAGCTCACTAGTTTGCTCAATCTCCCTCTTCCTACCATCATGGTACTTCCCCTCACCATGTTTGAGAGGAAAGACCTTTGGGGCTTCAAGGTCAATCAGCCCGGACGCCAGACTGAGCCTACCATGGAGGCAATCATCTTCAAGCTCATGCATGATGACAAGGAGAGAGGCCTAGAGGTGGTCATGCGGGACTTCATTGGACGTATGTTAGGGAGACACTCTCAACAGGTTAGAGGTACTCACTTCCATGCCTTCGGTAGACGTGATGAGGATGGTGAGGCCATTGACTTCGAGGATACTTTGAGGGAGACATCAGAGCCGATTCGTCTATACCTCCAGGACTTAGAGGTTCTTCTTAGGCACGTGGACACTGATAGGACCAACGTCATGCTTAGCAATGACTAACTCTAGGTGCAGCTTCGTGAGAAGGACAAGCTCTTCGCTGAGCAAGATGAGTTAGTCAAGGAGATGGAGACCAAGTTTGAGAGTCAAGATAAAAAGTTCAAGAGTCAAGAGAAGCGAGTCCAAGATAGGAACAAGAGGATTCGAGACATGACTGTAGAACTAGAGAACAAGGACTTAGAGCTCGAGCATCAGCAAGGTGTGATTGAGAGACTTCGTGCACAGAAGAGGGCTCTCAAAGCCAAGGTAGAGGCCTTGACCACCAATGTCGAGGAATACAAGACCGTTATGGAGAATGCAGGTCTTACCTTTGTTGAGGAGGAGGTTGATGCCAAGGAGTAGTGATGACTACTCATTTATCATTTATTTATCATGATTTTATTGAGTCGCAATGATCATCCAACATGTGGATGGCTTGCTATTGGTGTGTTTACTTTTCCAAAAACTTGTTGTTTGTGTTGTTGAACTTTTATTACTATGATGCATGTTTGGTGATTGTTATGAAATGTATTGTGCATGTTAGCATCTATGGGTATCTCATTCTTATCCTTATTGAAACCACAGATGCCTCCCCGACGTGCCAATCCCAACCCCAAAAACAACAACAACATCACCCCTGAGATGCAGCAAATGATGATAGCTCAGACTCAGCTGATGCAAATGATGGCTATGTTCATCCAGAATCAGAAAAACAACAACGACAACAACAACAACAACGACAACAACAACAACAACAACAACAACAACAACAACAACAACAACAACAACAACAACAACAACAACAACAACAACAACAAGAACAACAACAACAACAACAACAACAAATAACAACAACAACAACAACAACAACAACAACAACAACAACAACAACAACAACAACAACAACAACAACAACAACAACAACAACAACAACAACAACAACAACAACAACAACAACAACAACAACAACAACAACAACAACAACAACAACAACAACAACAACAACAACAACAACAACAACAACAAATAAATAACAACAACAACAACAACAACAACAACAACAACAACAACAACAACAACAACAACAACAACAACAACAACAACAACAACAACAACAACAACAACAACAACAACAACAACAACAACAACAACAACAACAACAACAACAACAACAACAACAACAACAACAACAACAACAACAACAACAACAACAACAACAACAACAACAACAACAACAACAACAACAACAACAACAACAACAAACAACAACAACAACAACAACAACAACAATCAGAACAACCCACCGGGTTTTGACATGCTTACCAGGTTCTTGAGACTGAGGCCAAAAGTTCTCGTGAACTACCGATCCTATGGTGGACAATGATTGGCTACGCTCGTGAACAAGGACTTGATAAGTGCTGGTTGTACCGATGAAGAGAAAGTTAGATTTAAGACACTTGTTGGAAGGACCAGGCCATCACTTGGTGGGATAACTTCCAGATCACCACTCCCATTGAGGATGTGACATGGGCTATCTTCAAAGATGGTTTCATCGCTTCACGCCTCATACGGAGTGATGAATCAAGAAGAAAGATTTTCATAATGAAGCAACGCCACCAGAAGCGTGGTGAATATATTGAAGAGTTCAACAATCGGGCGCTATGCACCGGATGAAGTTGACATCGATGCTAAGAGGAAGGAAAAGTCTTGAAGGGTTGAATGATGAATCGAACCTGCGCTAGCTGTGGCATATGTTCCCACATACCGCCTCTTTGTGACAGTCGCTATTTTGGAGAACAAAATGAAGCAAGTTGAAAGTAGGAAGAGAAAGCACTCGACAAGCACAACTCGGATCGCTCACAAACGCTCCCATTATGATGATAGTGGGAGTTCAGGATCCCACAAGCATGGGAAATTCAACAAGCACCACAACCACAACCGGCCATCATGACAACAAGAGTCACCGTAGTCATGACAATGACAAGTACAAAATCACAAGGGTGGATATAAGAGCCACCACAAAGGAAGTGGCAAGGAAGCCACCGTCAAGAAGGATATTAGTCGTTGAGTGTTTCAAGTGCAAGAAGGTGGGGCATTATGCAAATGGATGCCGAAAATAAAGTTGAAGGACCCAAGCCCAACCCTTTTTAGAAAGGGCAAGTGAACCACATCAATGTGGAGGAAATCTATGAAGAGCCAGATGTTTTTGCTGGTAAGTTCAAACTCAATTCTATTCCAGCACTTGTTCTTTTTGATACTAGAGCATCGCATTCATTCATATCAAAAGCATTTGTTGATAGAAATGGGTTTCCAACTGAAAACATTGGGTGTCCAATAAAAGTTAGTTCTCCAGGTGGAGATATGATAGTAAGTCTTGGATGCCGGGATCTAGTGATAGAGTTTGGAAAGCATAAGTTTCCAGTGAGTCTGATAATCCTAGATTCCCAAGGACTGGATGTAATATTGGGAATGGATTGGATGGCTAAGTATGAAGGAGTACTAGATTGTGCTAATCGCATCACTGCACTCAACCCCGAAAAGAAGCGGATTAGATTCAAGTCTAACTTTGAATCAAAAGGAGTAAGCTAAATTCTCTTAAGGGGTTAGCAGACAAGCAGCTAATTAGAGTGAATATCCGGATGTGTTTCCTAAGAATTGTCGATCGCCACCAGATAGAGATGGAGTTTCTTATTGACTTGCTACCAGGATCTGGACCAATAGCAAAGATACCGTACAAGATGTCAGTTGATGAGTTGAAAGAACTCAAGAAGAAACTTGGAGAACAGTTGCAGAAAGGTTTTATCCAACCAAGTTCGTCATCTTGGGGAGCACCAGTTTTGTTTGTGGAAAAGAAAGATAGAAGTCAAAGGTTATGCATAGATTACCGTTCACTCAATGAGGTGACTATCAAGAACAAATACCCTTTGCCTAGAATCAATGACTTGTTTGATCAGTTAGAAGAAGCTTGTGTGTTCTCAAAGATTGATCTCCGTCAAGTTATTTTCAGCAAAAATAAGGGAACAAGACATACCCAAGACAAATTTTCACCACAAGGTATGGATTGTATGAGTATACCTTGATGCCATTTGGTTTGACCAATGCACTAGCATACTTCATGAACATGATGAACAAGGTGTTCATGGAATTCCTTGATGAGTTTGTTGTCGTTTTCATCGATGACATTTTAATCTACTCCAAGAGCAAAGATGAGCATGAGTGTGGCATCCCGCAAAACCACTACTATAAAATCGCGTGAATTTGTGCATTGCATCGTCATCATCATGCATTGTTTGCATAAAACTATTTTCGCAAAGCCCGTTTTGTTTTCTAAAACGCCCCATCTTTATTCAAATATCAAAACCGGGTCGCCGGAATATTTTACTTCGTCTGCTATTAGTTTGCAAAAGGCTTGTTGGAATTAAATAAAACATTTAATTGTTTTAGTAGGGGCAGTCGAACGGGCCGTATCGACCCGAACGACCACCCCCATTTTCCAAATCGGCCCACCCCATTAATCCTACAGCTACCAACTAACCTACCCAGCCCCCCCCCTCCACCTCACCCCAACCAATGCCCTCTCTCCACCTCACCTCTCCTCTCTCCCCCACCCAATCCCACTCTGCCACGTCACCTAACCCTCTCCACCCCCTCAACCAGCCGGCCACACCCGCCCACTCACGCACCCCACACCCTACACGCTACCCACCCCGCAGTACACAAACACACACACACGACAGGCCCCAACCACCCCCGAACCGATCCCCCACCTCCCCATACACGCAACACCACACGCCTCATGCCCACTCACCCTCAAAGACGCACACGACGCTGCCGGCCCCACCACGACCCCTTCGTCTCAGGCTCCCAGCCGCAACCGAACCGCCTCCTCCTCCCTTCCTCCCAGGCGCCGCTGCAGCCGCGCCTCCACTCATGAGACCGCGCCTGCCGCCCACGAACCCTCCTCCTCTCTCGCCTCCCCGCCTCGGCGAGCCCGCCCTCCCGCCCGCCTCCCTCTGCCTCCTGCTCGCCACGCCACGGAGCTTCCCAACCGTGGCAGCGCTTCTCGCTCCTCCGCCATCTCCTCCAGGGCTCCCCGCTGCCGCCGACCGCTGCCGCCTGCCAACCGCCTCCCGCCTCATGCCCGCATCTCCGACAAGACGCAGCGCCTCCTGCGCCTCAGTCCGCACTCCGCCCGACGGCTCCTCGCCGCACCCCTCATCCTCCGCATCCGACGGGCCCGCCTCCTCCTCGCAGCTCCCGGGCGGCACCCTCGAGCGCACTGCTTTCCCCCTCTGTGCTCGCTGGCCGCCCCTCAGATCCGACGGCCTGGCCCGCCGCAGCATACTTCGCCGTCGACTGCAGGCCCCTCGAGCTCCGCCCCGCTGGGCGCTCGCCTCACCGCCTTCCTCGCCTCCTCACTGCCCTGCCCACCGTCTGGCCTCGAGTGGACGCCACCGCCAGTGATGTCTCCGCTGCCAAGCCCTCTGCCCTTCGCATCGCCCACCACTAAGACCAGCAGCCGCTGCCCTTCCACCAAGGCCACGACGATGCCCTACACCATGACCGCTGTGGCGCCCGTGTCGCTTCCCGCCCATCCTCCTCGCTCCTCCGTGCGGCGAAACCAAGTATGGGTTTACCCGAGGCTAAATCAAGACGCTGCTTCCAAATGTGAAGCTACTATGGTGATGCTGATTCGGTTCGGGATTCTCCATGCGACAAGTCTGACGAGTTGGGCAAGAAACTCGTGCCGAGGCCCAAATCCCATCGACAAGACCAGCTTGATGCTGAAGAACGTGCATGGTGTCCTAGAAGACCCCGACATCAGACCGCAAGACGGTTGGGACCGAAGATGCCGGATCGACAAGCTCTCCTTCCTAGAACACCAAGTTCTCCTTCACGGAAAGACCGGAGTCCCCAATCCCGGGGAACCGAGGACCGAACCAGGCGTCGAGGCCCTGCTTCCGAAGACCGAACCCCAATTGAACCTCAAGATCGACATCGGCAAACCAAGAGGAACCCCAAGATCTTCAATCGGGTCCGAGGACACCGAGACCCCGGTGCGACAAGTACTTCACCCCGAATGCCAAGACCGACCCGACACGAGGACCCGACAAGTTCGACACCCGCTGTATGCAGTCCGATGCCCCGACGCCAGATCAAGCACGCCCCGAACGCCAAGGTCCCCGCGAGACGACAAGACCGACAACATGACCAAGACCCTGGATGCGCCAAGACCTACCGTTATCCGAGAACGATCCCGAGTCCGAGAACGCCTGTCGAACCCTGAACCTCGAGACCGACCGACCTCACCCCCGAAACCCAAGATCGCGAACCCTAATGTGTGAACCCTTCCGCAAACCCTAATTTTTATAAATGAAATACAACCTGTCAGATATTAAATTGTCATTCATCTTGCATGCATATCTTTGGTTTGGGGCCTTATGCCGATTCACCTCTAATTAAATATGGGGCCCTTATATGCAAATCTAGCCTTATATTGGCCTCATTTAAATTTGTGTAGTGAACCCGATGCTATCTTTTGCCATGCTAAAACAACATTTAAGTTATGGGTTTCAAAATAACATGAACCACCTAATTAATTGTCGGGACCCCGGTTCCGCTTTCTGACCTAATTGCATCGCTCTGCCACATGCCACGCATCATACCGCATGCCGATCTTCGCGTTGTATTAAATATTGCATCCGTGTTTCTTCTAGTGTTTTGCTTCTTCATGATAAGACCGTTGAGTTGATGTGAGCTTCGCCCGATCTTGATTCGAACCTTCGACAATGTTTTCAAAGCAGCATTTCCTTTCTACCTATCTTACTTTTATAGTATTTATTCCCTCCTGTTGATCTATTGCTATCTGTGTTGCGATGCTTTAGTTTCCGCACTGTGATATACCGTGTTCCCTATATTGCCTTGGACACATCCTATTACCCGTTGTTTGGTAGATAGTTGGACTTGCTGCCTTAGTCGCTTGCTCAAGTGCTGCATGCGTCGCTCAAAGGCCACGCTTGTTGATGTATTGCCGCATGTTGTTGTTGGAGATGATCCTAGTTTTACTTATCGCGCCTTTAATTCCTGTTTAACAACTAAAATTGAAATAAGCGTAGGCATCGGTGGGTGATAGATAATATTTGGTTTCCGAACGCCCACTTGTGTCCTGTGAGACCCCGAGTACTTGATACATGTTCCTTGATTTATCGCTATCCACATCCGGAGGTATATGGGACCCCCGAGCCGTAGCTTGATTCTTTTATTTCTTGGGGCCACAAACTAGTTTGAGGTTTTATTTACTATCCTCAGACTTATGCCATGCTACTTCAGATTTACGACAGCGACGATAGCACCTGTACTGTTTAGGATCGACACGATTCCGCGGTGTCGACAAGCCCAGCTTTGGGTTCCCAAATGCTCACACCGCTCACCCAAACCTTGAGTCCGTCTGAGCTTGCTTACTTGCTATGGTGTACTCCAAGGGTGGCCCCAAATATTTCAATCCTATGATTGTTCACGTGAAAGCCTCGTTGGGTTTTGTTTTGGTTTTTCGAGGTTGATCGAGCGCAGTGTTATTGGTGCACCCGCCGGGTAAAACTTTCTTAAAGCCGTGTCCATGGATATGGACGACTTGGAGCACAAGATCTCTACCATAGACAAGCATAACTAAAGTTTATTGCTATAAATTTGACTTTATAATGACTAGTAATCAGCTTCACTATAATGGAATGGCTAATACTGCCCACAATTGCTTGTTTGAATTGTCGCCATGACCATTGTACCTGACTAGTAAATCTTGCAACTACAACGGAATGGCTGAATAAAAGTACCAACAACTGCTGGGTTTTGGGTTTATCTCATGCTATCTGTATCTGATTAGTAATTGTTGCAACTACAATGGAATGGTTAACTAAAAGTGCCCACAATGGTTAACTAATTGTTGGACGTGTATTGTGACAACAATGGTGCTATTGCACAAGCCAAGGAACCTAGACAACACCAGAAGAACAAGCACATACTCATGCGGTACCACCTAATCCGCCAGTTCGTGGATCAGGGTGATATCAAGTTATGCAAGGTACACACGGATGCAAATATTGCGGATCGGTTGACAAAGCCGTTACCCCAGCCGAAGCATGAGGCGCACCTGAGAGCCATGGGCATTAGATGCCTAGACATGTGATGTCGGAAGATTGACTCTAGTGCAAGTGGGAGACTGTTGGGAATATGCCCTAGAGGCAATCATGTATGATGAGATTTCCCATTGTATTCATAAAGTTATTAAGTAGTCCTTGTATAAACATCTGATGTGTATCATTGAATATGTGATTCAGTTGTGGAACTATGCATTCATGTTGTTTGTACTAAATATCCTTGGTCATTGAGGTCAGGACACACAACTTAGACCAATGTGAAAGTTGGCTTGATGACTCGGTTCCACTTGTCATGGGCATGGAGATGCTACTCCAACTTACATGCACTAGGCTAAAGAGTTTAGCGAGTCGGATTGACCCATATTGAGGTACAACGAACTAAGTGTCATTTCTATATCTCAATCAATGTAATCCTTAGACCTGAGGTTGTTGCATAGTCCGAGTTGAGGATCACCGACTTAGGTTCTCACAAACGCTGATCCGAATCGACGCTTATAAAGGCGAGTTCGGTCGATCGAGAATCAAGCTACGTGATGTGAATAACCAAGATGGGATTTTGCCCTCCACTGGAGAGAGATATTCTCTGGGACCTCTCGTGAGATATGATTCAGAAAGCATGGCCATGCACGACCGGTTAAGTGTTAACCGAGGCGATCGACTAAGAGTTAGTCGGGTGAATCACTTATCTCGGATCGAGAAGAGAGTCAGACTATTTAAGGGATGACATATATTCGCCTATAGTCTGACAAGGTATATCGTGAGGCAAAAGGGACTGCACGTAAGTCGCATTGGAAAGGCAAGTCGTCATGACTCTTTGGTACTTGGGAGTCGACGCTCGCTAGGAGCCGCGACCGATCGATTGTGAGTCGGACTCTAATCGTGTCCAAGTAACCATGAGCTCATGGGTCACACACTTAAGAGCGGAGCAAGTTCGGATTGGATCCGAATCTGTAATCTGTTTGGGTTGGACCTAAACCAGATTAGGACTGAGTTAGTGAGTTGGACTTATAGTGACTAGTTTTATATGGGCTTTAGTGAATGGGTCGCGCGAGCAGAGCCCACGTTCACTCCCTATATATAGTGGAGCACAAGAACCGTAAAAGGTTAATCGTTGTTGGTTAGGTCATTCCATGTGTTGGAAACCCTAGCTCCACGAAGTCAGCCCGTACCAGAACGAACCTAGCAGTACGCCGGTGCTCCTCCTTGTAATGTGGATACCAGCAGAGGTGTTGCGATCACCACCGTGACGATCGGATCGTGAGGACTGCATCGCATCAATCGACGCTTCATCGCAGAATCCGCAACCGCTGCGTCTAGTGGTAAACCTCGTGGCCTTCTACCTCGCCTAGGTCTTGGGATCACCACGTTAGAGGAAAAGTTTTTGTTTTATCTCTGCGGCCCAACAAAGGGTATCGAGCGATAGCTTCGGTTTTAGGCGAGATCTCGCATATATGATATGCGGTAGGCTATAGATGAGATCTATGTCCTGTTTTGGTGGTCGATCTATGAGATAGATCGGTTTTGTATGAAGTTGATTGGATCAACTGTACTCGGGGAATGGTAGATCTTATTTCCGTGATCATATCGCCGAGGTCGTGGAACGACATACCCCACCGTCGGCTTCCGCCATCGGGTAGACCGTGACACGAAATCCGCGGTGATCAAGATCAAAGAGTTTGATCGAATCGAACGATGGTCGAATCCATGTTCGGATCAGATGAGATCTACGCCGAAAAAGAGCCTTCGATCGCCCGCTATCGCGGACCGCCGCTTCGTCAGAGCGCCTCTTAGATGTCGCTAAGTTTCACAATGCCGGTAGATATTGTATCTATGCATAACTTGTTTTTGCAGGAAGTTGTGAATGGTATGGTTCATGTGCATGTGATGTATGTGTAATCCATACGTGATCTGCGAATCACGGTTTTTGTCACACCGGAGCCTAGGTGTCATTTTATTGTATAACGACCTGTCGGATTCTCTATGTAATTTACTTTACTAAGCTAGTGTAGCTGTTTGAGAACCCGGAAGGCATGCATAGGCGTTGTACATGTCGGCGACATGGAGTAAGACGGCAAGTGACAAGAGTTGGCACGAGTCGGATTACGTGCTTTGTGGAGATGGAGATCGCCATGAAGAGATCCATACCATTTCACATTATAATTGCTTTATTTTGTGTTATTGTTATGTCTCGCTTTTACCTCTATTAGATAGTCAGAAAATTTAATCCCTCAAAGAAGGTCTAGTCGGTTTTCCGCCAAAGGTTTGCACCATCACAAGTCGGACATTTTTGGTAGTGGGCTCATAAAATTGAGGTGCTGCCAATTCTTTCCAACTAGGTGGGTTCGAGTCGGACTCTTACTGCAGAAACACTTGGTAAGCTAGACGGGTCTATCACAACGGTTGTGGGACTCGGGGAAAGGTCGGATGGGAGCCGGGGCATGTGATGCCACCCGTCCAACAGGAGTCGCATGAGATGCGATTGGCAAGGAGTTGTCTACCTAGATCACTTGGCGGCTAGCGGTGATGCTAAAGCTCACTAGCCGACTTGCTTATTTAGGATCCTGAATCACTAAGTAACCATCGGAGGGGTTTTGGTTCTAGTGGGAGCAGAAAATATTAAAATGTTTAATATTCTTGCTCTTTTATGAATACATGTCTTAAGTGTTTTGCATATTTTCTGTTGTAGATCATGGCACCAAGTAGCAGTCACTCTCAGATATCCGGTTTTGCATTGAGAACCATTCTTGAGAAAGATAAACTGAACGACACTAATTTTACCAACTGGTATCGAAATCTGAGAATTGTTCTCAAACAAGAAAAGAAGGACCATGTCCTAGACAACCCACTTCCAGATGAGCCGAATGAGAATGCGATCGTCAGCCACCAATGCCTCACCGTCGCTAAAGATGAGTCCACGGATATTAGCTGCCTTATGCTTGCTCACATGGAACCGGACTTGCAAAAACAGTTCGAGCATGTTGAGGCCTACGATATGATCGAAAGCCTCAAAAGTATGTTCTGTGCTCAGCGAAGACCGAGAGGTATCAAGTCTCGTGCTTTGCTGAGTTGCAAGCTTAAGGATGGTGATCCACCGAGTCCGCATGTGATCAAAATGGTTGGTTACGTGCAGTCTCGGAAAGACTTGGCTACCCCATAAGTAAGAGTTCGCTACGGATATAATTCTGAACTCTTCTTCCTAGTGCATATGGGCAGTTCATTTCAACTACCACATGCATGGTATGGATAAGAAGCTCACTGAATTGCATGGGATGCTCAAGGTGCAGAGGCGGATCTCAAGAAGGGCACCACAAGTGTTGATGGTGCGTAATAAGGCTAAGTTCAAGAAGAGTTCTTGGACTAAGAAGAAGGCTAAGTCGAGGAAAGGTGCTCAGACCGTCCCAAGCGCCTCGTGGACTAAACCATCTCCTTCACCGGATCCACTTGCTTCTACCGCAAGGCGGATGGCCACTGGAAGAGGAACTACAACAAGTACTTGGCCGACAAAGCCAAGAGTGGAGGTATGACTTCCGACTCAGGTACACTTGTTTGCAATGTTATAGACATATATCTTGCTGATGCACCTAATAGTTCTTAGGTATATGATACCGGATCAGTTATTCACATCTGCAACTCGTTGCAGGGATTGGTAAGAACTAGGAGCGTAGCAAGAGGCGAGGTTGATATTCGAGTTGGCAACAAAGAAAGAGTTGCTGTTGGAAGTCGGCACGATGCAACTTCATTTACCTTCCGGATTCATTATGGAACTGAATAATTGTTATTATGTTCCAGTGCTCAGTCGAAACATTATTTCAGCTTCATGTTTGATGAGGCAAGGCTATGAGTCGAATATCAAGAATAATGGTTGTTCTTTGTATTTGAATGATATGTTTAACGGCTTTGCACCCGTCCAGGACGGGTTATTTATTTTGAATCTTGATGGTGAATCGGTTTATAACATAAATGTTAAAAGGTTGAAACCAAATGATCTGAATATGACTTACTTTTTGGCACCGTCGGCTTGGTCATATAAGTTGGAAACGCATGAAGAAGCTCCATGATGATGGACTCCTAACTTCGCTCGACTTGGAGTCGCTCGAGACATGCTAATCTTGCCTACTCGGCAAAATGACCAAGACACCTTTTGCAAAGAGTTGCGAAAGGGCGTCCGACTTGTTGGGACTAGTACATAGTGATGTATGTGGACCAATGAGCACGACACCAGGGTGGTTATGAGTACTTCATTACCTTCACCGATGATTTGAGTAGGTATGGATATATCTACTTAATGAAACATAAGTCGGAAGCCTTTGAAAAGTTCAAAGAATTCCAGAATGAAGCACAGAATCAACTCGGCAAGAAAATAAAGTTTCTTCGGTCGGACCGAGGAGGCGAGTACATGAGCCATGAGTTTGATGACCATCTGAAAAGTTGTGGAATAGTTCCTCAACTTACTCCAGAACGCATACAAATGAATGGTGTTTCGGAAAGGCGGAATCGGACCTTGTTGGACATGGTACGATCAATGATGAGTCTGACAGATCTGCCTTTATCATTTTGGGGTTATTGTCTAGAAACAGCGGCGTTCACACTAAACAAAGTACCATCAAAATCGGTAGAGAAGACACCGCATGAGATGTGGACAGGCAAAAAGCCGAGTTTGTCTTTTCTTAAGATTTGGGGTTGTGAAGCATTTGTCAAGCGACTTTCGCTTGGACAAGCTTACGGCCAAGTCGGATAAATGTATTTTGTGGGTATCCGAGGGAAACCTTGGGTTACTACTTCTACAACCGAGAAGAGGGCAAAGTGTTTGTCGCTCGAATGGTGTCTTCCTTGAGAAAGAGTTTCTCCGGGAGTAAGTGGGAGCACTGCAACTCAAGAAATTCGAGAGGAATCGGCTAATAGCGAATCGGCTAATAGCGAATTGGCAAAACCTTGAGGTTGAGCCGATCGTGGCAGTGAGCCGACAAAGAGCACTGCATACTTAAGATCGGCAAGATTACAAGTGTTCGTGATGTGTTACCGTTAGATGTTGATGAGCGACAAATTATTCTAAGCGATGGTGGGATCGATTCGAGTCATGGCTTGGAGCCATGAGATCCGAGATAAAGTCCATGGATGAAAATCAAGTTTGGAACTTGGTTGATCGCCAGACGGTGCAAGACCCGTCGAGTGCAAATGGGTCTTTAAGAAGAAAACTGATATGGATGGAAATGTTTCAATCTATAAAGCACGCCTTGTCGCGAAGGGGTTCCAAGTTCAAGGAGTTGATTACGACGAGACTTTCTCGCCAGTAGCAATGCTTAAATCAGTTCGGATCATGTTAGCTATAGCGCCTATTTCGACTATGAGATATGGCGATGGATGTCAAAACGGCTTTCCTTAACGGAAATTTAACCGAGGACGGTATATGATACAGCCCGAGGGTTTTGTTGATCCGCTAATCGACAAAGTATGCAAACTTCAAATCCATTTATGGGTTGAAGCAAGCATCTCGGAGTTGGAATATTCGCTTTGATGAGGTAGTCAAATCGCTTTGGCTTCATCAAGAGTGATCATGATTCTTGTTTGTACAAGAAGTTTAGTGGGAACAAAGTAAATTTTCTAATCTTATATGTGGATGACATATTACTGATTGGAAATGATGTCCAGATGTTGCAAGAAACCAAGGAATCATTGGAAAGGAGTTTCTCAATGAAAGACTTGGGTGAGGCAACATACATCCTCTAATCCGGATCTATAGAGATAGATCAAGGAGGCTCATTGGATTGAGTCGAGTACTTATTTGGACAAAGTGTTGAAAAGTTCAACATGGAATCGCCTAAGAAGGGTTCTTACCGATGTCCCATGGTGTAAAACTTAGCAAGACTCGGTCCTTCGACAACCGATGAGCGAAGTAGGATGAGTGCGATTCCATATGCTTCAGATTGGATCCATCATGTACGCCATGATTTATACTAGGCCGGATGTTTCCTATGCTCTAAGTGTTGTGAGCAGATACCAGGCGATCTCGAGAGATCCATCGACAAGCTAAAAATATCCTAAAGTACTTGAGAAGGACTAAGGATATGTTCTTGGTTTATGGTGGTGAAGATGAACTCGGTGTAAAGGGTTACACGGATGCGAAGTTATCTCACCGACTCGATGATTCTCGTCGCAATCCGGATACGTGTTTATTATAAACGGAGGTGCTGTGAGCTAGAAAAGTTCCAAGCAAGAGATCGTGGTTCGCTCACAACAGAGGTTGAGTATATTGCCTCGGAGGCAAAGAAAGGAAGTCTGTTGGATGAGGAATTTCCTCATGGATCTTGGTGTGGTTCAGGCTCGTCCAATCCGTGGACGGTATTGTGACAACAATGGTGCTATTGCACAAGCCAAGGAACCTAGACAACACCGTAAGAACAAGCACATACTCATGCGGTACCACCTAATCCGCCATGTGGATCGTGGTGATATCAAGTTATGCAAGGTACACACGGATGCAAATATTGCGGATCGGTTGACAAAGCGATTACCCAGCCAAGCATGAGGCGCACTGAGAGCCATGGGCATTAGATGCCTAGACATGTGATGTCGGAAGATTGACTCTAGTGCAAGTGGAGATGTGGGAATATGCCCTAGAGGCAATCATGTATGATGAGATTTCCCATTGTATTCATAAAGTTATTAAGTAGTCCTTGTATAAACATCCGATGTGTATCATTGAATATGTGATTCAGTTGTGGAACTATGCATTCATGTTGTTTGTACTAAATATCCTTGGTCATTGAGGTTGGACACACAACTTAGACCAATGTGAAAGTTGGCTTGATGACTCGGTTCCACTTGTCATGGGCATGGAGATGCTACTCCAACTTACAGACTAGGCTAAAGAGTTTAGCGAGTCGGATTGACCCATATTGAGGTACAACGAACTAAGCTGTCATTTGTATATCTCAATCAATGTAATCCTTAGACCTAAGGTTGTTGCATAGTCCGAGTTGAGGATCACCGACTTAGGTTCTGTCAAACGCTGATCCAGAATCGGCGCTTATAAAGGCGAGTTCGGTCGATCGAGAATCAAGCTGCGTGATGTGAATAACCAAGATGGGATTTTGCCCTCCACTCGGAGAGATATTCTCCGGGCCCTCTCGTGAGATATGATTCGAAAGCATGGCCATGCGACTCGGTTAAGTGTTAACCGAGGCGATCGACTAAGAGTTAGTTGGGTGAATCACTTATCTCGGATCGAGAAGAGAGTCGGACTATTTAAGGGATGACATATATTCGCCTATAGTCGACAAGGTATATCGTGAGGCAAAAGGGACTCGACGTAAGTCGCATTGGAAAGGCAAGTCGTCATGACTCTTTGGTACTTGGGAGTCGACGCTCGCTAGGAGCCGCCGATGATCGATTGTGAGTCGGACTCTAATCGTGTCCAAGTAACCATGAGCCTCAAGGGTCACACACTTAAGAGCGGAGCAAGTTCGGATTGATCCAAATCTGTAATCTGTTGGGTTGGACCTAAACCAGATTAGGATCGAGTTAGTGAGTTGGACTCACGGTGACTAGTTTTATATGGGCTTTAGTGAATGGGTCGCGAAGCGAGCCCACGCTCACTCCCTATATATAGTGGAGCACAAGAACCCGTAAAAGGTTAATCGTTGTTCGGTTAGGTCATTCCATGTGTTGGAAACCTAGCTCCACAGCAGTCCGGGGCCGTAACGAACCTAGCAGTTCGCCGGTGCTCCTCCTTGTACGGTGGATACCAAAGAGGTGTTGTGCGATCGACCAGGACGATCGGATCGTGAGGACTGCACTGCATCAACTGATGCTCTTCATCTGTAATCCGCAACCGCGCGTCTAGTGGTAAACCTCGTGGCCTTCTACCTCAGCTAGGTCTTGGGATCACCACGTTAGAGGAAAAGTTTTTTGTTTTATCTCTGCGTGGCCCAACAAACTGCCAACTGTGTGGGTTCCTCGGTTGACTTCCTCGTTTGGTCTCGAGGGGAAAACACCAGGATGGGTTTGTTTGGTGTTAGCTTCAGGTTGGATCCGGATAGGTCACTCTTATCCCTCTCTGATAACCGCCAGTTGTATCGAGTCTCTATAGGTTGTTTAGTGCATGTCGCTGCCGTCGATCCACCATACCTATGTAGGCGAGGACCTTGAATTCTAGCCTCGCTGCATCGGCCTCAAGATCGACGCTCCTCTTTTTCCTTTGCCCTTTGTCGGCACCCCATTTGTTTAAGCAGGTTTTGAGATCGACGCCGTTAGTGGTTGCCCTTCCGCTTGGCTCGGGGTTATGGACGCCATTGGTTATTCTTCAGGGCTCTTAGCCCCATTTGCATCTTGTCCGTAGCTGGACGCTATATCGTTCTCAAGGTGAATTGGATCTTTGTACTTATATCTGTATTCTTGACTCATGGAGTCGCTGTTATATATATATCTGTTCTATGGGTCCCACCGAGGACTGTTGTGTAATGTTATTACCGCTTTCCACCAAGCGAAAGTGCTGGTGGGCACCTTGAATCGTTTCTATGCGGGTTTGGCGGGTTTCGCTAAAACTTGCATAGGTCCGATTCGAGGGTGTTACAGTGGTATCGAGCTTTCATTAGCGATACCCACAAGTCCAAATCAGAGGATAACCTAGATAACGCCAAGTAGAGTGTCAAACTATTTTTGAAAATCGGTTGGATAGTTACGATTAGGTCCGATTTTACTCCTTACCCTCTCGCTCTCCTCTTACCTCTACGTGTTTTGAATCTGCTCTCTCTCTCTCGAGTCCAGGACTTCTCGTGGTTGGGTTCCGTGTACCTTGTGGTTTCGCTTCCTTCTTTGGTAACGTGTTCTACCATCCGTGTTCCAGCTGTCCGGAATCCTTCGTCTGCGTATCATTCTTTGTTTCTTGTTTGTGCCTTGGTGTTTTCCGACGACGACATCATCTACGCCAGATCCGGCGAGCTGCATCACTCCGTTGTTCAACCTCGCTATCGAGATCTTCACCGATTAGAGTTGGTTGCATAATCCGCCTATTCGTGCGTGAGTAATGGTTTGAGCGGGATGGAGTAGCTACCATACCACTACTCTTATCATTCGCTCTTGTACGCCGAATCAGTGGATCCAGCAGTTTTACTCCGTCCACGGAAGTTAGGGGTGGCTTATTTGTTGATACCTCTACCTTCGACCTTTTGTTTCCGGAGTGTTCTCTCGACGATCACGGACAACGACCTCTTGTTAGTGGTGTCGCGAGGATCTACAGGCCAAGGATCGATCACCGACCTTCCTTCCGGTACCATGAGGCGGATCTCGAGGGCGAGATCCCTTGTTAGTGGTGTCGAATTGTGGCATCCCGCAAAACCACTACTAGAAAATCGCGTGAATTTGTGCATTGCATCGTCATCATCATGCATTGTTTGCATAAAACTATTTTCGCAAAGCCCGTTTTGTTTTCTAAAACGCCCCATCTTTATTCAAACATCAAAACCGGTCGGAATATTTT
Source organism: Avena longiglumis (assembly GCA_030063025.1). Taxonomy (NCBI): domain Eukaryota; kingdom Viridiplantae; phylum Streptophyta; class Magnoliopsida; order Poales; family Poaceae; genus Avena; species Avena longiglumis. The sequence continues at coordinate 292,015,996 of CP125978.1, forward strand.
TACTGCCTCCTATTAGTTTGCAAAAGGCTTGTTGGAATTAAATAAAACATTTAATTGTTTTAGTAGGGGCAGTCGAACGGGCCGTATCGACCCGAACGACCACCCCCATTTTCCAAATCGGCCCACCCCATTAATCCTACAGCTACCAACTAACCTACCCAGCCCTCCCCTCCACCTCACCCCAACCAATGCCCTCTCTCCACCTCACCTCTCCTCTCTCCCCCACCCAATCCCACTCTGCCACGTCACCTAACCCTCTCCACCCCCTCAACCAGCCGGCCACACCCGCCCACTCACGCACCCCACACCCTACACGCTACCCACCCCGCAGTACACAAACACACACACGACATGCCCCAACCACCCCCAACCGATCCCCCACCTCCCCATACACGCAACACCACACACGCCTCATGCCCACTCACCCCTCAGCACGCACACACGCACGCTGCCGGCCCCACCACGACCCCTTCTGCCCTCAGTGCTCCCAGTACCGCCTCTGCTCCTCCCTTCCCTCCTAGGCGCACGGCAGCAGCTGCCTCCACCATCGCGAGACCGCGCCGCCCGCCCACGAACCCTCCTCCTCTCGCCCTCCCGTCATGGGCGAGCCCGCCCTCGCCCACCTCCCTCATCTCCCGTCCGCCAAGCCCGCTGCCGAGATTCCCCGACTGCAGCGCGCCTCTCCTCGCCTCCTCCGGCCATCTCCGCCTCCAGGGTCTCACAGCTGTCGCCGGACCGCCGCCCGCCCAACCGCCTCCTGCCCAGCATCTCCGCCACAGACGCAGCGCCGCCGCCTGCGCCCGTCAGCTCCGCCTGACGCCCTCGCCCGGACCCCTCCTCGCGGCACCTCATCCTCCGCATCACGGCCCCGCCTCTCCTCCCAGCTCCCGTGCCACCTCGAAAGCCTGCGTTTCCCCTCTAGTGCTCGCCAGAGCCGCCTCCTCCTAATCCGACGGCCGCTGCCGCCACTGCACTTCGCCTCGCCGACCTCAGTGGCCCTCGAGCTCCGTCTCCGGGCGCCTCGCCTCTTCGCCTTCTCGGCCCTCTCAGGCGTCCTGCCCACCGTCTGCCTCGAGCCGGACGCCACCGCCAGCGTCTCTCGCCATGGGCCAAGCCTCGCCATGTACTGACGCCCCCACCACTAAGACCAGCATTGTCCGCCCTTCCACCTCAAGGCCACGACGATGCCCTACACCATGACCGCGTGCGCCGTCAGGTGTCACCTTCCCGCGCCCATCCTCCGGCCTCCTCCCGCATGGCGAAACCAAGTATGGGTTTACCCGAGGCTAAATCAAGACGCTGCTTTCCAACAATGTGAAGCTACTGTGGTGATGCTGATTCGGTTCGGGATTCTCCATGCGACAAGTCTGACGAGTTGGGCAAGAAACCCGTGCCGAGGCCCAAATCCCATCGACAAGACCAGCTTGATGCTGAAGAACGTGCATGGTGTCCTAGAAGACCCCGACATCAGACCGCAAGACGGTTGGGACCAAAGATGCCGGATCGACAAGCTCTCCTTCCTAGAACACCAAGTTCTCCTTCACGGAAAGACCGGAGTCCCCAATCCCGGGGAACCGAGGACCGAACCAGGCGTCGAGGCCCTGCTTCCGAAGACCGAACCCCAATTGAACCTCAAGATCGACATCGGCAAACCAAGAGGAACCCCAAGATCTTCAATCGGGTCCGAGGACACCGAGACCCCGGTGCGACAAGTACTTCACCCCGAATGCCAAGACCGACCCGACACGAGGACCCGACAAGTTCGACACCGGTCAGGGCGAGTCCGATGCCCCGACGCCAGATCAAGTACGCCCTCCCGGAACGCCAAGGTCCCCGCGAGAGACGACAAGACCGACAACATGACCCGAAGACCCCGGATGCGCCAAGACCTACCCCGTTATCCGAGAACGATCCCGGAGTCCGAGAACGCTTTCGTCGAACCCTGAACCCTGAGACCGACCCCGGAAACCCAAGATCGCCGAACCCTAATGTGTGAACCCCTTCCCGCAAACCCTAATTTTTTATAAATGAAATACAACCCTGTCGCATATTAAATTGTCATTCATCTTGCATGCATATCATTGGTTTGGGGGACTTATGCCGATTCACCTCTAATTAAATATGGGGCCCATATGCGGGCAAATCTAGCCTTATATTGGCCTCATTTAAATTTGTGTAGCGAACCCGATGCTATCTTTTGCCATGCTAAAACAACATTTAAGTTGCGGGGTTTCAAAATAACATGAACCACCTAATTAATTGTCGGGACCCCGGTTCCGCTTAATCTGACCTAATTGCATCGCACCTTGCCATGCCACGCATCATGCCGATCTTCTGCCGTTGTATTAAATATTGCATCCGGTGTTTCTTCTAGTGTTTTGCTTCTTCGCGGATAAGACCGTTGAGTTGATGTGAGCTTCGCCCCGATCTTCGGTCGAACCTTCGACAATGTTTTCAGGCGAGCATCTCCCCCCTTTCTACCTATCTTACTTTTATAGTATTTATTCCCTCCTGTTGATCTATTGCTATCTGTGTTGCGATGCTTTAGTTTCCGTACCTGTGATATACCGTGCAGCCCTATATTGCCTTGGACACATCCTATTACCTGTTGTTTGGTAGATAGTTGGACTTGCGCGTCGTAGTCGCTTGCTCAAGTGCTGTTGCGTGTCGTTCAGTGCCACAGTTGTTGATGTATTGCCGCATGTTGTTGTTGGAGATGATCCTAGTTTTACTTATCGCGCCCTTTAATTCCTGTTTAACAACTAAAATTGAAATAAGCAGAGGCATCGGTGGGTGATAGATAATATTTGGTTTCCGAACGCCCACTTGTGTCCCGTAGGACCCCGAGTACTTGATACCTGTTCCTTGATTTATCGCGCTATCCACATCCGGGAGGTATATGGGACCCCACAGGCGAGCTTGATTCAGTCTTATTTCTTGGGGCCACAAACTAGTTTGAGGTTTTATTTACTATCCTGTACTTATGCCATGCTACTTCAGATTTACGATTGTGCGATAGCACCTGTCTTGTTTAGGATCGGGACACGATTCCGGTGTCGACAAGCCCAGTTTTGGGTTCCCGATGCTCACAACCGCTCACCCAAACCTTGAGTCCGCTCGAGCTTGCTTACTTTGTTGGGTGTACTCCAAGGGTGGCCTCAAATATTTCTGAATCTGTGATTGTTCAGTGAAAGCCTCGTTGGGTTTTGGTTTGGTTTTTCCGAGGTTGATCGAAAGCGTGTGTTATTGGTGCACCCCGCCGTAAAACTTTCTTAAAGCCGTGTCATGGATATGGACGACTTGGAGCATGATCTCGACCATAGACAAGCATAACTAAAGTTTATTGCTATGAATTTGACTTTATAATGACTAGTAATCAGCTTCACTATAATGGAATGGCTAATAATACTGCCCACAATTGCTTGTTTGAATTGTCGCCTGCGACCATTGTACCTGACTAGTAAATCTTGCAACTACAACGGAATGGCTGAATAAAAGTACCAACAACTCACTGGTTTTGGGTTTATCTCATGCTATCTCAGATTCGATTAGTAATTGTTGCAACTACAACGGAATGGTTAACTAAAAGTGCCCACTGCTTATTTTATCAGGACGATTATCTAAACCTGACTAATAATTGCTGCAACGATAACTGAATAAGTAAAATTGCCAACTGTGTGGGTTCCTCGGTTGATTTCCTCGTTTGGTCTCGAGGGGAAAACACCAGGATGGGTTTGTTTGGTGTTAGCTTCAGGTTGGATCCGGATAGGTCACTCTTATCCCTCTCTGATAACCGCCAGTTGTATCGAGTCTCTATAGGTTGTTTAGTGCATCTTGCCGCCGCCACCCACCATACCTATGTAGGCGAGACCCCGAATTCTAGCCTCGCTGCATCGGCCTCAGATCGACGCCCTCTTTTTCCTTTGCCCTTTGTCGGCACCCCTTTTGTTTAAGCAGGTTTTGAGATCGACGCCGTTAAGGTGGTTACCCTTCCGCTTGGCTCAGGTGGTTATGGACGCCATTGGTTATTCTTCAGGGCTCTTAGCCCCATTTGCATCTTGTCCATAGCTGGACGCTATATCGTTCTCAAGGTGAATTGGATCTTTGTACTTATATCTGTATTCTTGACTCATGGAGTCGCTGTTATATATATCTGTTCTGTGGGTCCCATCGAGGACTGTTGTGTAATGTTATTACTTCGTTTTCCACCCGCACGAAAGTGCCTGGTGGGCACCTTTGAATCGTTTCTATGCGGGTTTGGCGGGTTTTCGCTAAAACTTGCATAGGTCCGATTCTGAGGGTGTTACAATGAGGGACATCTACGTTTGATACTTGAGAAGCTTAGAGAGCATAAACTGTATGCCAAATTCAGAAAGTGTGAATTTTGGTTGAAAGAAGTTGGTTTTCTTGGACACGTTATGTCAGGAGATGGTGTAGCAGTTGATCCTTCTAAAGTTTCACAGAATCGAATGGGAATCTCCCAAGTCAGCGAAAGAGGTTCGTAGTTTCCTTGGCTTAGCAGGTTACTATAGAAGGTTCATTGAGAATTTCTCTAAGGTAGCTAAGCCTATGACAGAATTGCTAAAGAAAGACAAGAAATTTGCTTGGTCAGAAGGTTGTGAACTCAGCTTTCAAGAATTGAAGAAGAGACTAGTGACAGCACCAGTCTTATGTCTGCCAGATTTGGAGAAGGATTTCCAAGTGTATTGCGATGCATATCATCATGTATTAGGTGCAGTACTTATGCAAGAAGGGAAAGTTTTGGCTTATGCCACGAGACAACTCAAAACTCATGAAGTGAACTACCCTACTCATGATTTAGAATTAGCCTCTGTTGTCCATGCACTCAAAACATGGAGACATTATCTTTTGGGAAAGCGATGTGAAGTGTTCACAGATCACAAGAGTTTGAAGTATATCTTCACCCAGAAGGAAATTAACATGAGACAAAGAAGATGGCTAGGACTCATCAAGGACTATGACTTGAGTTTGCAATACCACACGGGTAAAGCAAATTTTGTAGCGGATGCTCTAAGTCGTAAGGTTTTTGTGAATGGCCTTACTAAGGGAGAATTGCCAGATGATCTGTGTGCCCAATTTAGAGACCTCAGATTGGAGATTGTGCCTGAAGGACATCTCATGAACTTGGATGTTCAACTTACTTTGTTGGACAAGATTAAAGAAGCCCAGAAGACTGATAAGGAAATTGAAGAGATTAAGGAAAAGATTGGCAAAGGAAAAGGCAAAGGATTCCATGAAGACGAACAGGGTACTTTATGGCATGGAAAACGTATCTGTGTTCCACAAGATCCGGAGCTTCGAAAACTGATTTTACAAGAAGCACACAACTCACCATATTTTATTCATCCGGGTAACACCAAAATGTACATGGATATGAAGGAAAGATTTTGGTGGAATAATCTCAAGAAGGACATCGCCGAACATATTGCTTTGTGTGATGTATGTAGCAGAGTGAAGGCGGAACACCAGAAACCAACAGGATTGCTCCAACGACTACCTATTCCTGATTGGAAGTGGGACAAGATTGGTATGGATTTCATTACCGGATTACCAAGGACCAGGTCAGGATATGATTCTATTTGGGTAGTAGTGGATCGCCTAACTAAAGTGGCTCATTTCATACCCGTGAAGACAACCTACACTAGTGCTAAGTTGGCCAAGATATATATGAGTAGAATTGTGTGTCTACATGGAGTACCCAAGAGTATTGTGTCTGATAGGGGAACTCAATTCACTTCTCATTTTTGGAGGCAACTACATGAGTCATTGGGAACGAGGTTGGAATTCAAGATCGCATTTCATCCTCGCATCGATGGACAAACAGAAAGGACTAATCAGATTCTTGAAGATATGTTGAGAGCATGTGCTCTAGACTATGGAGCCAGTTGGGATGAAAGTCTATCTTACGCAGAATTTTCTTACAACAACAGCTATCAAGCCAGTATTGAGATGGCACCATTTGAGTTTCTCTATGGGAGAAAGTGTACCACCCCATTGCTATGGAATGGTGTGGGAGAAAGAAGTTTGTTCGGACCATAACTTATCAAAGAGGCTGAAGAGAAAGTCAAGCTGGTTAAGGATAGGTTAAAGATAGCAAAGTCCCGACAAAAGAGCTACGCAGATCCTAAGCGTAGAGAAGTCACCTATGAAGTAGGTGATAGAGCTTATCTTAGAGTGTCACCACTTCGTGGAGTGAAGAGATTTGGTGTCAAAGGTAAAATGGCCCCAAGATATGTTGGACCATTCAAGATTCTGAGTCGTAAAGGAGAAGTTGCTTATGAGATTGAATTGCCAGAGTCTTTGTCAGCAGTTCATAATGTGTTTCATGTGAGTCAGCTTAAGAAATGTCATCCAGAAATGGAAGAGACTTCTTTGAAGGATACTATACCTTTGGAAGAGGTACAATTGGAGAGTGATCTCACCTATGAGGAGAAACCAATCAAGATTCTTGAAACTGCAGAAAGAGTTACTCGGACTAAAACTATCAAATTCTGCAAAGTTCAGTGGAACCACCATTCCGAAGAGGAAGCAACATGGGAAAGAGAAGATGATCTTCGGAAAGACCACCCTCACCTATTTGCTGGCCAATCCGAATCTCGAGGGCGAGATTCACCTTAAGGGGGTTAGATTTGTAACATCCCTAAAATCATGTTTCAAAACTCTTGCATATCATCCATGCATCCATGATCATGTAGAGTTTCATTTCAAAAATCAATTCAAAAACAGGAGCATATGAGCTCATTATTTTATGTGATCAGCATTAAATCAAATGCTACTCTCCAATGAGGGATTGTTGTTCATGAATCAAACCTTGTTACTCTCTAATTGTTTTGCTTGATTGCTAGAGTATAAACCAAAATTTATAAAACAAATATGGATTTTGAAACCAAATTCAAAACTTGATCAAACCAAGTGTAATATCACTGTTTATTTTATTTGATCAAAAGAACCAAGCTTGTGCAGAGAGACCACATGTTTTTATGCCCAGAAATATGAATGTTGCACTCTACAAAAATCCTGAAAAGGTTTGAATTAAAATAGATTTTGAAACCATTTGAAAATGATTTCTGAAAAAGCAAACAGAAATAGAAAAGGAATAAAGAAAAGGAAAAAGGTCGGTGCTGCTATTCTATCCCAACAGTGAAACCAGCCCACTAAGCCCACCCGGGTTTCCCCTTATTTCTCTCACTCGCAGCCATACCCACTGAGTCACTGACCGCTGGGGCCCATTCCCTCTTTCTTTCTCTCGCTGGCAAGTGGACCCTGCGACCACGTCAGCGTCGTCCCCAAATCAATGCGCGGCCGAGGCGCTCCGCCGTTACCTCGCCGCAGTCACTGCCTGCGTTATTGCCATTGATACAGCGCGTAATCTCCGCCACTCTCCTGGCTATTTAACCCCCTCTGCACCGCGAGCATTTCCCCTCACCTAGAGCCACCACTCCGCCACCAGGCTGCGCGTATTCGAACTCACTCCGCCGCTGCACACAAGCACTCCAGCGGGCGATTCCGGTGAGCACCGCACGCCCCTCTGTCTATGATTCATACTGGCTTGCTCTACATCTCCGTGCGCATCTACTGACACTTTATGTTTGCTCGCGCATGGCCTGTAGCCTCGGCAACGTCAACGAGTGAGCTTCGCCGCTTCTGCTCGAACTCCGACGACCTTTTCCCCATAAGTCCCAGCCTTCCCTCGCCCTATGTTTGATACGTGTAAGATCCCCAGCATCCTGCGCATCTAATGGTACCCTCCTCTTGTCTTAGCACGGCCCAGAACGTCTCCAACGTCGACGAACAGAAGCCACAGCCGCCAGGGACTACTCCGACGAGCAATCCGCGACGACTCCGAGCGCCCCTTCGCCAACCAAGGACACGTCGAGCTTCTCCTCGTCACTGCGGTTCTGGTGAGCATCCTCCCACCTCCCCGCGCGACCTAGTTCGCCGGCTCCACCATCGAGCGCCCGCCGCGCCGCCGCCAGCGCCGCCACTTGTTGGTCAAGTGCTGAGCGCCGTTAGATTTAGATCTAGTGGTCACGATAGATCTTAGGCGAAGCGGTATGTTTCTATCAGAGCCACGCAATTAAGTTATATCCAACGGCTCAGAAGCGTGATCCGGCGCGAAGCGGTACCAGCCAGTAAGATAGCGCCGCGTGGCATGTTCCTCGTTTTAAATTTCTGATTTGAATCTATTAGATGTTTAAACTTGTTTTAATCATAACTTTTGATTCCCATGTTCAAATTTGACAAATTTTATATCAATAGAATCAGGAGAGAAAGCTATTTCCATTTAAGCAATGTGTTTAAAGTTTTGTTTCTGTTAAAATAATTTTATTCACAGAAACATGTGTAGGTCTATTTTGTGTATATAAATTATTTGAGAAATGTTTTAATGTTCAAATAAAGTTTGTTTGGAAAGTTTTGAACTTGTTTATAAATCAGTACTGTGCACTTGTCATGTTTGATATAGAAAATCATCACATATCATATTGCATGCATTCATCTATTTTTGCTTGTATCTATTTTGTATGTGATTTGGTGCTATCATTTTATGTGTAGATGTTGGTGCAAATAGTGATTGTGATTGTGAGGATTGTAGCTACTCTCCAAACTACCAAGGCAAGTGGTGCTTCATGATTTTATTCCTATTTTTTTCAAATATGCATTACAATTATTTTGCTAGACTTGCATAGATAAATTTTGGTCTTTATATGCTATGCTTGTGAAATCCTAGTAGTTGTAGAATTGCTAGAAATTTCTAAGTTAAGATGTTTATATATGCCATGCTTAGCCTAGCTAGTAGCAACCAAGGGTGGTAAAATATTCATGCTATGATAAAATATTTCTAAGTCTTTGGACTTGTGTTTTGCTTAATAAAACAACTAAGTGAATGAAACACCTGGGTGGAATGGAAGGAATGGTTTATGTTGAGTGGTTACACAAGGCCCATTTCTATGATTTACCTTGTGTATCTCACTTGTGGAAAGCCACCCAGGAACAAAGGGATTTGAGATGCCATGTGTTAAGAAGCTTCTAGTGCAGCCACTTGGCAATATGGGATCTGCCTGGATCATATAGGTTGCAATAACTTAGCCATTTGGACAGTTGCTGGTAGTGGGATTGAAAGGTTGGACCGCGTCCATTTGGTCTAAGGGAAGGCTTATGAAAGGTCCTGTCTTGGTGAAAATCAAGTCTTGTGGGTAAACTGCACAACCTCTGCAGATGGAAGAATCTAAGTACTTAGCCATGTCCCTGGTATTGGACAATTTGAGCATCAAGACATGGAAGCTATCAAGAATCTCCTCATCCCAATTTCTAAGTAAAACTTGTGGTTGAACAAGGGTGAAGGACCCCAATGTCTATTGGTGGTTCCTTGGGAAAAGATTTTGACAAAGAAAAACTTAGTGTTTTCAACTGATAGGCAAAACCTATTTTAATCAAAGCAAGCCTAAGCTACACTTAGCCAAAATGCATATAGTATTTAGTCCACCAATATTCTACTAAGGTATCACTTGACAATACTATTCCAATGTATTGACCCACTGTGGTTGTAACTTGTGATGTTGCAGGATATTCTGATGATGATTAGGAGTCATGAGTCTACACTCAACATGCTTGCCTGTGGCACATGAAGATGAAGACTTATTTATCTTATTATATATGTGAACTCTTGTATTAGGCCTGTGGCCATGGAGTTGTAAAAGACTATGTTTGTCTCTGGAATGATATGTAATAATGACCTTTGTTTCTGTGTACTTCATCTTAAACTATGGATGCTAGCATTGATCCAGGGACTAGCATTGCAATCACAGGGATCCTTTCCTTTACAGAGGAGGGATCTTACATTACTATTGGCCAGGGATCTTTCGGATTCACACCTCTCCTTGAACTCCCGGAACTGATCTTCGATGATCTGCGGGTCAATCTTCTGGATCTCCTCGAGACTTTTGCCTTCTTTATAGATCTTCTTCTTTATCCGGGTTCTCAAGCTGTCCAAGGCGGTGCTCATCTTTGTGAGGGCGGATTTGTTTACTTTGTTCCCATGATAATTTGTGTTCTGATACTTAGCGGGGAACTTGTATCTTGTGTGTAGCTTCTCGAAGAGGAGTGTGCGCAAGTGGCCATTATCTTTATGCCAGAGATTCTCGGTGCTGAGCGTTACATTCAACCGGGTATCATCGGGCTTGCATCCTTCATACAATGGAGTAACCGCGTCTTTCTCAAGTTGCGCAAGCTTGGCTTTCTCTCTAGCCACAGCCCTGGCATTACTCGTCTGCTTGAGAAGCAGCTCTTGCACATAAGGGTCATGCACCCAGCCTGACGTTGTTCCATCTTCGTCTGCTCCTCCGGCATCTAGATCATCATCATCCCGGTCTGCTTCCGCACCTTCACCAGGAGACTCTTCATCATCTCGCCCGTCCTCGCCATGATGATCATCGTCATGTTGCCCACCTTCACCATCTCCATCGTCTTCGTCATCGCTTATCCAACGAGTGTATCCATCCATGAAACCATGGCGGAGCAGGTGCGCCTGCATATTCCCGGAATCTGGGTTGATCACCTAGTTGAGTTTGCATCTTCTGCACGGACATCTTATATTCGTCTTGTTATTTCGTATCATCTCGGTCGTCGCACATTTCAAAAATCTAGCCACAATGCCTTCGCTCATTATGCGGACCATTTTTTCCTGCACGGTGTACACGGTACAATTAGAAGTCTATTAGAACCACATAATGAATGCATGCATGCTGGTCGATAGAAAATTTCGGCATGACCTATCCTAAAATTAGGACCTTTGCAAAATGCCAAAGTCTTCCCAAAATGGAAATGAATCAACATTTTGGCAAAACAAATGGCAACTTGTTCACACACAAACACAAGAGAGAGACCTATCCATACACACATGAACATATCATTATCCTCTCCATACACACATGCATATGAGCATCGATACTCTCCATATATATACACACACATGACCATCGATCCTCTCCATACACACATCATGAGCATCGATCATCTACATACATATGAGCATATCATCCATATACACATGAACACATCCTTACATGGACAACTTACCGAGATGAGAGACTGATCGCGAGAAGATGGAAAGGAGAGGTGTGCGCGAGACCGGAGAAGGAGATGAGAGACTGGAGAGCTTCCTCTATTACGTATGTAACATCCAAGGCAAGTTCTACATGCTAAAAGTGGTGAATGAGTGGAGAAATTGAGGTGGGAAGGAGAAGGATGCCGACTAGATCTAAGGAGGAAGAAGAAGGGGAAAGTGAAGTGTGGGGTGGTGGATGATCACACATGTGCACAAAGTGGAGCCAAAAAGGGTCGACATCCGTGGCGACGTGGCCCAGGCGCCAGGGAATAATAACAACCGTGGCGCACATGCCACGGTGCGCCACAGATGTGTCTGACCGTTTACAGAGCAGAGGGGCATGCGCTTAGGTGTAGCGCACCCCACCCATGTGCGCCACGGTTAACACTAACAAGCGTAGCGCACCAACCCTAAGTGCGCTACAGTTATCTGGCATGCGGCCAGCGGGGCCCTGGCCCACACGTATCTGTGGCGCACTATGACCATGTACGCCACGGTTGTTCTAGTTACTAGTAGGGCACTTCCCACAGGTGAGCCACGCCTGTTTTAGCCGTGGGGCACTTCAACCATGTGAGCCTCGGATGTGTTGATTACCTATAGCCATTTTCCTAGTAGTGTGACACTGATGGCTCAGTTGATGTGGAGCCAGTTGGGAACCCCAAGAGCAAGGGTGAAGAAGCACAGCAGCAAGTCTTCCCTCAGTAAGAAACCGAGGTTATCGAACCAGTAGGAGGAAGGAAACGTCACATAGGTGTTGCCAAAGGTGGGCAAGCCAAAAACAGCAGCAGCTAGAGCAGGAACTAATTTTTTTGTGTTTTTGAATAAAGAAAGCAAACCAAACTAGACTAATTTTTTGGGTTTTTTTGGAAACGGGCAAACTAAACCAAGCAAAAGAAACAAAGCAAACTAAAAACAAAGTAAAGAGAAAGGAAGTGAAGGACTCCCCTTGTGAAGACGTCCTTAGCCTCCCCGGCAACGGCGCCAGAAAACTTGTTGATGGCTCAGTTGATGTGGAGCCTATTGGGAACCCCAAGAGAAAGGTGTGAAGTAGCACAGTATCAAGTATTCCCTCAGTAAGAAACCGAGGTTATCGAACCAGTAGGAGGAAGGAAACGTCACACAGGTGTTGCAAGCAACGCGGAGACCTACACAACACAAAGTCAAGACTTTGCCCCAACTAACAGTGAGGTTGTCAATCTCACCGGTTGCTGTAACAAAGGATTGAACGTACGGTGTGGAAGGTAATGGTGGTTTGCAGCAAGTAAACAAGTAACAGTGGAAGATGTATCAATGGTAAATATTGGACCGGGGTCCATAGTTCACTAGAGATGCTCTCCTTAGATAAACAACATGGCATGAAGGGTAAACAAATTACAACAGGGCAATTGACAGGAACTGAGCAAGGCATAACAATGCAATACTAGTCAGAAAGATCCTATGAGATTCGATTGGGCAATACAACAAGATACATAGACCGCCATCCAACTACATCTATGACTAGAAGTCCACCTTCAGGTTATCATCCGAACCCCCTCCAGTATTAAGTCGTAAGCAACAGACAACTGCTTTAAGCAAAGTGTGCAAGATAAACAGTCCACATGTTCCATGAACAAGAGAACATTGTTTTCTCCCTAGTAGCAACAGCACATCTACAACCGAAGAGATTTCTGTCACTTCCCTTGGAAACTAGAGGCATGATCCCACTATCGATCATAAATACTCCCTCTTGGAGTCACTAGCAACTACTTGGCCAAGATAGCTACTAACAACGGAGAGCATGCAATATCACAGACAACACAGACATGATAGAATCATAAAGACAAAACCATTAATCAAACCAACATAATAATCTCAATATCCATCGGATTCCTGCAAACACAACATGCATGATTACAAATAGATTAGATCTTGATCATGAATGGAGCTCACAAGATCTATACATGAAAGCACAAGGAGGAGATACAACCATCTAGCTACTACATGGAACCATAGTCCAAGGTGGAACTACTCACGCATCATAGCGGTATGAAGGCCTCCGGGATGATATCCCCTCCGGCAGGGTAATGGGAAGAACTTCAGATCCCCCCGATCTAGGGACGACGATGATGGCGGCTATAGAAGGTTTTGTGGAATATTGATCGGTTACTTAGGGTTTCTACATCGGGGGCTTCTTATAGGCGATGGGCGAGGCCGAGGAGTCGACCAGGGGGGCACACCCTACCTAGGCACGGGCCCACCCCTGGCCATGCCTAGGGGGTGTGGCTGCTCTGGCTTGCCTCTCTCTCTCCCCGCTGGACTTCGTGTTCCCCACGGAAAGTTATTGACTTTGGCATTTGTCCTGTCCAATTCCGAGAATATTGATTTTCTGCCTTTCTAGAACCAAAAACAGAAGAAAACAGGCAACTGGCACTATGGCAACTTGTTAATAGGTTAGTTCCAGAAAAGATATAAAAACACCGCAAAGAAAGACAAAGCAAAGTAGATACTAAACAAGCATGGAACATCAAAAATTATAGATATGTTTCCGACGTAGCAAGCATCCCCAAGCTTAACTCCTGCTCGTCCCCGAGTAGGTAAGTGATAAAAAGAATAAATTTTGAGGTGACATGCACCTTCACAATGAAGATCTAACCATTTGCAATCATTGAAAGCTGGATCAAATAACTCTAAACATGAACATGAAAGATGGAGTTCTAATAGTAAGACAAAGCAACTATTGTTGCAACATGACAAGATACAAACAAAGATCATGAATAGCATGCATTGAAAAACGTTTGTTTGTCTCACATACAGAAAACATAGCATAGTGGCAATCAGCTTGTCCCTCATAGAGTAGCAAATAGATGCATAGGACACCTTCAAAGTTCACAAGGGTGACTAGAAACAAGTAGCACAAGAACAAGTAATATCACAATATGCATTAATCAATAAGCTTTGGGACACTGCACACAGAATGACAACTATGCTCTCTTAATGGTGCCTAAAGGTGGAAGGTGGAGACTCAATAGTAGTGGAAGAAAGGCCTTTCATAAAGGAAGCAGGGATTTCAAGTTTCAAAACGATCTTCCAAAAATTATGGTACTTGTTAGCTTTTAGCCCTCATTGCCCCTATCATAAGCATCTTGAATTGATTAAGGTTAAAGTGAACAAACTATGGAGTATATGCTTGACAAAGTATAAGTTGGCAATCTCAAGTCCCTTGAATATGAGGGCCACACCTCATGCTACTCAACTTTAGTCACTTGTAAGTTCTTGTCATTGTAAGTATTTGCATATCATAGAGAACCACCAACGGGGTACCCCTTGCACATGGTACAGGAGCTTTCCCATAACCAAAATGACAAGTCAAGCAGACAATGAGCATCTCAATGATCTTTTTATTTACTATATGCATAGATATTTATTGAGGATGCTTCATAGATAGCTCACTATGGTGATGCTGCAAGTTACCACCATGATTAGGCATGGCTTAGGCTAGCGGCCCAGGCGTTTCTCTAACATAGAATACAAACTCCATCGACTTACAAGTTCCCTTTTTATTTCATACCGGTGACATCCATAGACAAAAGAGCATGATATCAACTGAGTAAAAAGTACAAGTGCAATGTTGAAAACGTTCCCCGTGACAGCACGGTTCTGCTAATTCCAACGTATAAGTGCAAGCATACACAACATAGATGACACAATGATTCAAGTTTATTAGGGACAAAGAATATAAAGTGTGTCATCAAGTTTGTGAGGTCTTTAATCACTAAGTTTTCACATAACAAAATAGTGTTTAATTGGAAGATAGCTGAAAACAAGAATATACTTGGAATGTTGTAACACACCATGCATAGGAGTTTATAGTGGACACTTTGGAAAAACTTGGTTTCTTGGGAGTTGTAAGCATCAGTAGAGCTTACTCATACAAGTGGAGGCTAGCAAAAGACTGGGAGCAACCAAATAAGAGAGCAATAGTGGCCATAATCATGCAGAGCGACAAAGCATTACTAATCAAAGCATAGAGTGGTTCTACAAGTCAAGGACGAAATGATCATAGAGGATATGGTGACTTGTTCATAGTCATCAAAGGAGAATACCACAATACTATGCTTTTGCATGCTAAAACAACGCATAATTTATTCAAGGCACACTAAGCAATCCCAATGACTTGAAGCAAGCCATGCTACAGAAATAATTACTAAGCATAACATCAAAATAACACCTAGCATGGCATGATAAAGTCTAAGTCACAGGCAATGCAAGCACCTCTTGCACTTCCAAGCAATACTTACTACTCCTTTCCAACGCCAAGCAACTTACTTGCAAACAACACAGCGAAAGCGGGGGTCAAAACTACTCAATCAAACTAAACATCCTACGCAAAGCAAACAAAAACTAAGACGCTCCAAGAACAACACAACTATGCATGAAACAATAAAAATGAAGTGTCTAGACAGACCTGAGCTTTTTATTGATGAAGAAAGGGATGCCTTGGGCATCCCAAAGCTTTGACGCTTGTACCTCTTGGATATTTCTTGGGGTGTCATACCCAAGCTTGAGATTCTGTCCATTCTTCATCTCATTACATCATTATCTTTAAACCTGAAATTTTTTCCTTCATACAAAACTTCACACAATCTTCATTAGCAACATTAGTGTATTAAAAAGATATTAGACCTCTGGCAAAGCTTTGGAATAACAATGCTTTTTACTAAAAACACAAGCTATTGTAGTAACTCCTTCAAAAATCTCAATTCCCCAAAAGGGAACTCAAAAAGAAATCAATAAGAAGCAAATGCAAATAATGGCAGAAATCTGTCAAAACAGACCAGCAGGTAGAAACCGATTTTTTCGAACATCTTATGTTGCTCAAATCAAAACGTGTTGAACTAAAGAAAGTTATCTAACATACCGGGGGATTTATTCATAAATTTTCAGCTCAATATTTGTTACATAGACTCCTCACAAAAATTTTTGGTGGAGGACAGAAATCTGTTTCGGGGCAGCCACTCCCCAAATCTTACTTCCCTCTCATTAGAGGTCATTCTTGGCACAAAAAGCAAACAAAGAGGATAAGTAGAGGTCATTACTAAAGTAATAACTTCCAGGACTCAAGTAAACTCTTGGGTTATCTCCCAACAATTACTTTTCTTTAACGCCTTTAAGTTAGGCACAAGAAGTAAGAAGAATCAAGTATTTTCAAATGAAGAAGCATTAACATCAAACCTTGCTTTCAAAGGAGCAAAAAGCAACTTCTCTATCCTCATAGGGAAGTGTTCAATACCTTTCTTGAATGGAAAGTGATATTTAATGGTGCCTTCTTTCATATCAATGATGGCACCAACAGTTCTAAGAAAAGGTCTTCCCAAAGTAATAGGACAAGAAGCATTGTATTCAACATCCAAAACATAGAAATCAACAGGGACATAAGCATTGTTAACCATAATGAGAATATCATTAACACTCCCCATGAGTTTCTTTTTAGCATTATCATTAAGTGGGACATCCAAATAACAATCTTCCAAAGGTAGCAAATCAAGTATTTCATAAATCTTCCTAGGCATAATAGAGACACTAGAACCAAGATCACATGAATCTTCGAGATCAAAGTCATTCACTCATATTAATAATGGGTTCCCAACTATCTTCTACTTTCCTAGGAATAGAAGCTTTGTGTTTTAACTTCTCTTCCTTAATCTTAATAAGAGCATCTGTAATGTGTTTGGTGAAAGCAACATGCATATCACTAGCATCAGGACTTCTAGCAAGCTTTTGTAGGAACATAATCACTTCAGAAATATTGCAACCATCAATATCAAAATCAAACTTAGCATCACTAGTAGTAGGCTCAGTGATCTTAGGCATAGTAGGAGGAGGAATAGGGACTACTTGTGGTTTAGTGGTGATGGTGCACATATTATTGTTTCTATCAATTTCAGCTTCCCTTTCCCACCTAGCATGAAGTTGGGCTAACAGCCTAACATTTTCATCAATAGTAACTTGTATGGAATGAGTGGAAACAAAGGTACTTTCCATAGTTTCAGGTTTATCAGCCATTTTATTAATCAAGGAGGACTGAGCTTTGGACAGAGAGCATATATTTTTCTCAGCACTCAAATTTTTTACTGTAAACTAGGAATTTCTCTATTCAGATTCTCAAGCTGATGACTAAAGTTTTTCAAGATAATGGATTGTTCCTCCATAGTTTTAGTGAAAATATTATTTTGCTCATATTGCATCTGCATAAAATTCTTAGTGGATCTCTCTACTTCTAGAATCATTTCTTCACTAGGCATTCCAGATCTACCATGATAAACATTTCCACTAGGAGGATAAGGCCTATAATTACATTAAGTATTGTTGCCAAAATTGTTGTTTCTAATGAAGTTCACATCAACTGCTCTTCTTGAGCAACCAAAGAGTCTAAAGGAACACTATTAGGATCTAGAGGAGCTTTCCCATTAACAAGCATAGCCATAATAACATCAATCTTATCACTCAAAGAGGAAGTTTCCACAACAAAATTTACCTTCTTACCATGTGGAGCTCTCTCAACGTGCCATTTAGAATAGTTAACCATCATATTATCAAGGAGCTTTGTTGTAGCACCCAAAGTGAGGCCCATGAAGGTGCCTCCAACAGCTAAATCCAATAGGTTTCTTGAGGAGAATTTCAAACCTGCATAAAAAGTCCGAATAATCATCCAACCAGTGAGTCCATGAGTGGGGCAATTCTTAACCAAAGATTTCATTCTTTCCCAAGCTTGAGAAACATGTTCATTATCAAGTTGTTTAAATTTTTCTCATAGATATAATCTTAGCAAGAGGATAGTACTTTCCAATAAAATCATCTTTGCACTTAGTCCAAGAATCAATACTAGTTTTAGGCAAGGATAGCAACCATTCTTTAGCTTTTCCTCTCAAGGAGAAAGGAAAAAGCTTGATCTTAATAATATCTCCATCTACATCCTTATACTTTTGCATCTCACAAAGTTCAACAAATCTATTGAGATGGGAAGCAGGATCATCAGAACAAGCACCAGAAAATTGCTCTCTCATCACAAGATTCAACAAAGCAGGATTAATTTCATAAAAGGTAGCATTAGGAGCAGGTGGAGCAATAGGAGTGCTTAGGAAATCATTGTTGTTGGTGCTAGTGAAGTCACACAACTTGGTGTACTCAGCAGAGTTCATTTTGCCAAAGTTGGGCAAGCCAAAAACAGTAGCAGCTAGAGTAGGAACTATTTTTTTGTGTTTTTGAATAAAGAAAGAAAACCAAACTAGACTATTTTTTTGGGTTTTTTTTTGGAAACAGGAAAACAAAACCAAGCAAAAGAAACAAATAAAACTAAAAACAAAGTAAAGAGAAAGGAAGTGAAGGACTCCCCTTGTGAAGACGTCCTTAGCCTCCCTGGCAACGGCGCCAGAAAACTTGTTGATGGCTCAATTAATGTGGAGCCTATTGGGAACCCCAAGAGCAAGGTGTGAAGTAGCACAATAGCAAATCTTCCCTCAGTAAGAAACCGAGGTTATCGAACCAGTGGGAGGAAGGAAACGTCACACAGGTGTTGCAAGCAACGCGGAGACCTGCACAACACAAACTCAAGAATTTGCCCCAACTAACAGTGAGGTTGTCAATCTCACCGGTTGCTGTAACAAAGGATTAAATATATGGTGTGGAAGGTAATGGTGGTTTGCATCAAGTAAACAAGTAACAGTGGAAGATGTATCAATGGTAAAGAATGGACCGGGGTCCATAGTTCACTAGAAGTGCTCTCCTTAGATAAACAGCATGGCATGAAGGGTAAACAAATTACAGCAGGGCAATTGACAAGAACTGAGCAAGGCATAACAATGCAATACTAGTCAGAAAGATCCTATGAGATTCGATTGGGCAATACAACAAGATACATAGACCGCCATCCAACTGCATCTATGACTAGAAGTCCACCTTCAGGTTATCATCCGAACCCCCACCAGTATTAAGTTGCAAGCAACAGACAACTGCTTTAAGCAACGTGTGTAAGGTAAACAGTCCACATGTTCCATGAACAAGAGACCGTTGTTTTCTCCCTAGTAGCAACAACACATCTACAACCTAAGAGATTTCTATCACTTCCCTTGGAAACTAGAGGCATGAACCCACTATCGAGCATAAATACTCCCTCTTGGAGTCACTAGCAGCTACTTGGCCAAGATAGCTACTAACAATGGAGAGCGTGCAAGATCACAAAAAACACAGACATGATAGAATCATAAAGACAAAACCATTAATCAAACCAACATAATAATCTCAATATCCATCGGATCCCCGCAAACACAACATGCATGATTACAAATAGATTAGATCATGATCATGAACGGAGCTCACAAGATCTATACATGAAAGCACAAGGAGGAGATACAACCATCTAGATACTACATGGACCCATAGTCCAAGGTGGAACTACTCATGCATCATACCGGAGAGAAGGCCTCCGGGATGATCTCCCCTCCGGCAGGGTGTCGAGAAGAACTTTAGATCCCCCCAATCTAGGGACGACGGTGACGGTGGCTATAGAAGGTTTCGTGGAATATTGATCGGGTACTTGGGGTTTCTGCATCGGGGGCTTCTTATAGGCGAAGGGGGAGGCCGAGGAGGAGACCAAGGGGCCCATACCCTGCCTAGGCGCGGTCCCACCCCTGGCCGCGCCTAGGGGGTGTGGCTGCTCTGGCTTGCCTCTCCGTCTCCCCTCTGGACTTCATGTTCCCCACGGAAAGTTATTGACTTTGGCTTTTGTCCCGTCCAATTCTGACAATATTGATTTTCTGCCTTTCTGGAACCAAAAACAGAAGAAAATAGGCAACTGCCACTATGGCAACTTGTTAATAGGTTAGTTCCAGAAAATATATAAAAACACCTCAAAGAAAGACAAAGAAAAGAAAAGTAGATACTAAACAAACATGGAACATCAAAAATTATAGATACGTTTCCAACGTATCAGACACATTGAGATACACAAAATCTCCGATATTGAAGGCTAGGTCTCGACGTCTCTTGTCGGCATAACTCTTTTGTCTGGATTGGGCGTTCTTGAGGTGCTCACGAATCTTGTGAACTTTCTCTTCTACTTCTCGTAGGATGTCGGGTCCAAAAATCTGACTTTCTCCTACTTCTGACCAATTCAAAGGGGTACGACACTTCCTTCGATACATGAATTCAAATGGGGCCATTTGCAAACTGGCTTGATAACTGTTGTTGTATGAAAATTCTGCGAAAGGCAGACAGTCTTCCCATTTAGATCCATATTCTAACTCATAAGCTCTCAACATATATTCGAGTATTTGGTTTACTCGCTCCGTTTGTCCATCAGTCTGAGGGTGATAAGCTATGCTGAAATCCAGTCGGGTTCCTAATCCTTCTTGGACTTTCTTCCAAAACCTCGAGGTAAACTGGGTTCCTCGATCCGATACAATGTTCTTGGGGACTCCATGCAAACTGACGATTCTAGCAATGTACAACTTTGCTAGTTTCGAACTCTGGTAGGTGGTCTTGACATGTAAGAAATGGGCGACTTTGGACAGTCGATCTACTATGACCAAATAGAGTCATTTCCCTTACTAGAGGTAGGCAAACCGGTGATAAAATCCATCCCAACTGAATCCCATTTCCATTCCGGAATCTGCAATGGTTGCAATAGTCTTGCGGGTCTCTGATGTCCAGCCTTGACTCTCTGACAAATATCACACTTGGCTATGCAACTTCCGATTTCTCTCTTCATCTTGTGCCACAAAAATTTCTCCTTCAAATCCTGATACATCTTCGTTCCTCCCGGGTGGATAGAATAAAGAGTATCATGGGATTCTTTCAAAATAGCTTGTTTCAATTATGAATCTGCTGGCACACAGATACGTCCTTTGTACCACAAAAATCCTTCTTCATCTTCGGTGAATCCGGGTACCTTTCCTGTACTGATACGATGTTTGATTCTGTCGATACTAGCGTTTCCTTTCTGAGCCTCCTTGATCTGACTGATCAAAGTGGGTTAAAGTTCTATGCTAGACAAAAATCCTTCACTTACGAGCTCTATTCTGAAATCTTCCAACTCCTTGTGCAAACTTGGTTGCTCCATTAGAATCATAGAGTTCAAGCGACACGGCAATCTGCTAAGGGCATCCGCTACCACATTGGCTTTACCGGGGTGATAGTGTATGTCTAGATCATAGTCCTTGATTAGCTCTATCAATATCCTTTGCCTGATATTCAGCTCCTTCTGGGTGAAAATATACTTCAGGATCTTGTGATCCGAATAAATCTCACAACGGTTACCCATGAGGTAATGTCGCCATGTCTTCAAGGCTAAAACTACGGCTGCTAGTTCGAGATCATCGGTAGGATAATTCTTCTCATGTTGCTTCAGTTCTCGGGATAGAAGATATGACTTTGCCTTCTTGCATCAACACACATCTGAGACCGATCTTGGATGCATCACAATACACATCAAAAGGCTTCGTAATATCTGGCATGATCAAGATTGGGGCTAAGATCAATCTCTTCTTAAGTTATTGAAAACTTGCTTCACATTTGTCCGTCCATTCAAACTTCTTATTTTTCTTCAAAAATTGGGTCATGGGTCTTGGGATACTCGAGAATCCTTCTACGAACTTGCGGTAATATCCCTCTAATCGGAGAAATGCACGAACATGGGTTTGAGTGGTTGGGGCTTGCCATTCTTCAACATCCTTAACCTTGGCGGGGTCAACGGCAATTCCTCCGGCCAATACGATATGTCCGAGGAATCCTACTTCCTGAAACCAGAATTCACATTTGCTAAACTTGACATACAACTGATGCTCCCTAAGGGTTCCAAGGATGGTCCTCAGGTGTATCTCATGTTCTTATGATTTGGAATAGATCAGAATGTCATCAATGAAAACAACGACAAACTTATCCAGGAATTCCATAAAAATCTTATTCATGAGGTTCATGAAATAAGTGGGGGAATTGGTTAATCCAAAAGACATGACAGTGTACTCATAAAGTCCATATCTGGTGGTAAAGGAAGTCTTTGGAATGTCCTCTGCGTGAATCTTGAGTTGATGATAACCAGTTCTAAGATCAATCTTAGAAAACACTTTGGTACCAGTAAACTGGTCAAACAGGTTTTCTATCTTCGGCAATGGATACTTGTTCTTGATGGTGACATCATTCAGCTTCTGATAATCTGTACACAAACGGTTACCTCCATCTTTCTTGTCCACAAACAGGACAGGTGATCTCCATGGCGACGCACTTGGTTGAATCAGTCCTATCTCCAGCATATCATCCAGTTGTTTCTTCAGCTCCACTAATTTAGACGGGTTCATACTATATGGTCTCTGGGCTATCGGTCCGGTTCCAGGGATTAGTTCAATGATAAACTCGATATCCCAATCTGGGGGCATACCGGGCAAAACATGTGGAAATACATCGGGGTATTCACATACTACTCTGACTTGGTGAATGGTTGGTTGGGCTAGACTCTTGTTGCACTTGAATTGACGGGGCAAGGTTTTAGATACATGCTCTACTGATACTCTAGTGGTACTAGTCATGGTTATGGCTTTCTTGGCACAGACGATTAATCCTTTATGTTTTGACATCCAATCCATTCCTAGTACTACTTCCAAACCTTTGGTTCTGAGTACTATTATATTAGCATAAAAATATATGCCATGGATTCTGATAGGTACGGCCTTGCAAATTTGTCTAGCTTTGGTGGTTGAACCAGGTATTTGAACTATCATAACATGCTTCAATTTTGTTGGTTGAATCTTACTAGTGCATGCAAATTCTTCTGCAACAAACGAGTGTGATGCTCCAGAATCAAACAACACTCTTGCAAGTACTGAGTTAATAGAAAACATACCCAGCACGACATCTGGCACTTCTTGGGCTTCTTCAGCATTCATGAGAAACAGACGGCCATTGCGGTTGATCGAATTCCATGGGGCAAATCTTCTTCTAGGTTGAACACAACGCTGCTGCTGAGCTGGGGCATTCACATTGGGGGCTGCTGCAAGTTTCTTAGGGCACTCATTGGAAAAGTGACCCTTGGTTCCGCATTAATAACAAGTCACCTGAGACTTGTCCTTTCCTGCAATAGGAACATCATTGCTTCCAGTTCTTGGGGCAGTATTGGTGTTGTTGGCGACATTATTGTTGAACTTGGGCGGTGCATGGTTGAAATTGCTGGGGTTGTCGGGGTTGCTGTTGTGGTTTCCTCCGGGCCTTGGGTTTCCTCCTCCACGGTTAGGATAGGTTGGACGGTTCATCGGGGGTCTATTGTTTCTTGGGGCAAATCCTGTAGATGGGTTGGGGCGATACTTTGGGGTATGGTGGGTTCCTGGTTGATGCATCATTCGACGCTTGCGGTTCTCATTGGCTTGGTTGATCTTGCCTTCCATATGAATGGCAGAGTCCACTAAGGCTTCAATGTCAGCAAAGGGAATATTTACTAACACTGTATGCATCTCATCATGCAGACCATTCAGGAATCTCTCCTTATTCTTGGCTTCAGTGTCAATCTCATCCGATGCATACCTAGAGAATGACAGAAATTTGTCACGGTACTCAACTACTGTCATCCTCCCTTGCTTCAATTCTCTAAATTCATCTCTCATCCTCTTGACCAAACCCGGTGGCACAGGGGTTCTGCTGAACTTGAGTTTGAATTCATCCCAAGTCATCATTTGTCCTCCCGTCATGGCGCGAATGCTGTTCCACCAAGCTCTTGCATCTCCTGCCAGATAGTGGGTGGCAAATATTACTTTCTCGTTGGCCTCTACTCCTGCGACTTCTAAGTTGTTCTCCATGGTTTGCAGCCAATCATCTGCATCTAAGGGATCTTCAGACTTACTAAAGATGGGCGGATTGGTGTTCTGAAAGTTCTTGAGCTTGGATCCATGGTTGTCCTGGTTTCTGTGGCCTTGATTGTTGTTGGCCATCTGAGCTATGTGTTGGAGGGTGGCTAAGTTGTCTTTACGTTCGGCTCTTTCAGCTTCGCGGTCCGAAACCAACATTTGAAAGATTTGCAACATTGGGTCTGGGGATGAACTACTTCCTCCGCGAGGCATCTGAAGATTGAGATAGATCATGAGAAAAGAGGGAAATTTCTAAGGTTCGAGGTTTTGTTTTTGAAAAGTTTTTAAAGTTTGACTCGGATTTTTCTAGCAACTTTCTTTTCATTCATTCATTCAGAGCACACAATACAAACACACACCACAACAAGGAAACAGGTGGTTTTAAGAACCATTCTATGAAACTACGATACAATGGGACCGGGTAATACTTCACTAACGCTAGTGCTAAAGTGCTACTACTCCTCGAAATGGGTGTCTTCATCATCATCAATGAAGGCGAAGTCATCCTCATCAGTGAAGAAGTCCATGGCTTGATCCTCCAGGAAGTCATCATCGTCACTGAGATAGGAATAGGGGTCTCCACGGATGTCTTCCCCTACATTCTCCCTCTCCTAAAGCTGCATGTCCCTCTCGTGGATGGTCTCCTCCAAGTCTGCCACCTTGTGACGAAGGCGGGCAATAATGCGATCCTTCTTGTCAAGCTGACGGCGACGAGACTGGCGATCCTTCACAAGCATGGCAATGGTCTGGTCCTTCTTGACTGCGATGGCATAGTTGTGGTTGGCGTAGGAGCAGGCATTGTCCAACTCCTTCTGCCTTTCATACATCATGAAGCTGAGATGGTCCACTTGATGCTTCGGCTCCGGGTGATATGGTGCCTCCAGTGGCTGTCCCATAACATCACGCCTTGGGTAATACTCAAAGCACGTGTCCTTGATCTGATTGATGCTTTTCCCACATAGACGGGCAAGAGCTTCCTGCATGGCCCTGGCAAGTCCATCTAGCCATTTGTTCTCGCTTAAGGTGAACTGGACTCCCTCTGAGGTGGGGTCTTCAATCTTCCCTCTGAGACTTGCAACAATCAGCCATTGCAATTCCCCTCCTTCTTGATCGTTGAGTTGGGCTCCGAAGAACTCGGGGTGCGGGTGCTCCAGAAGTTCTGAGAGTTGGTCCAAATCACGGTCAAATATGAGATCTCCTCCATTGCTCAACTCATAGAACTTATTAAACTTCACGTCCATCAATAAGAATGTAGGATGAGTGAGTTAGTACAGTGATCAAGTGTGTCAAATTTTATGTAGGTTTGCAAGAATTTTTGAGGAACATGAATTTTCCTAAGAGAATCTAAGTGATAAGGATGAGCATAGGTTTTCATAAATACTCACTTCTTTTTTTTTAGACTAAGTTTTTGATTCAAGCGTCCATTCTAAACTAGGGTCTCCTATGGTTAGGATGGCTCTGATACCAACTTATCAACACACGGATTTTTAATCCCAGATGCATGTTATGCCATATGTCGCAATCCCATGATTACCTTTTTTGTGAGACATAACAGATTGGATATCACAGTACATCATCCATTACAAACCATACATAAGGTCTTAAAACAAATAAGGATCTCATGATCCAGTCTTAGTACAATCAAAGTAGCGGAATAATGTAATAATAATGGTAGCGTGGGCGAGGCTCCATCTTCATAGTCACAAGCAATGCTGATGATGGGAGATGATCCTAGTTGTTGTAACCTTCCTGTGGTCCATCCTCCTGATAGTCCTCTTCATAGTCTAGCCACGGGAATATCCAGGGACAAATCCATGAGTACTCTTTAAGTACTCGCAAACTATTACTAACAAGTAAAGTGGTTCAAGTAGGAATACTAAGCTCTAGGTTGTTTTGCAAAAAGCCAGGTTTATCTCTAGCTGAGTTCAGAAGTAAAGAGAACTAGTTTAAGGTTTTATAACACCTAAGTGGCAACTTAGCTTTCATATTCACAGCCCAGTTGTGGTCAAGTCAAAGTCATGATTCATTTTACAAGTCATTTTGAAAACATCTGACGATGGAACAGTATGGCCACTCCAACTATCCATAACCGCGGACACGGCTATTCGAATAGTTTGACACTCTGCAGAGGTGGTACACTTTCACCACAATATTCGATACATCTGTCAGGAACAATCCCGAATTCACCATACTCAGTATGCGGATAATCAATCCTAACCTTTCAATTACACACCCTAGTATAGGCACCTCTCCTATGAGTTTGTCCTCCCAACCAGGACCATCTGTCATCTTGGGAACTGCACAAGTGGTCAATCATCAAGAGGTAGCCTCATCTCAAACCTCGGCCGCAAGGGAACCCATACTAAGATATATAAATTTCCAGTCAAGCCCTACCTAATTTCGAGTATTGTGGTTGTACGGTAAAATTGGAATGGTATCGCATCCAGACACAACCATCAGTTTTATAAAGGGCTAAGGCTCATGCCTCAACATTTTCATCATCAAATTCACCTTGTGTTCACTAACACATGTCAAAACATTTAATTAGAATGACTCATCATTCTAAGGTTTTCATAATCATTTTCACCAAGTATTCCCATCTGAAGTGATCAAGTTTTAGGCTTAGTACTAGCCACTAAAGTTGGGGGTAATCACTAATGAGGGGTGGTAATGAACTAGGTTTTATCTAAGTATAATCTCATGCCTCAGGATGACATCAAGTTATACCTAACTTAGGCCAAGTTTTATGCTCTTTATGCTACCTTTAATATCTTTCCAAAATTTACAAGTTACTAAGTAAACATAAACCAAAAGCTTTGATAAAGAAATAAAATAATCAAGCTTGCAAGTAAAACTGGGATTTGGTATTATCAAGTGGTATAACCAAGGCATGCCTAATGCATTGCATATGTTATCTAGCTTTCATAGTTGCAAGTGTTAGCTTGCCTTGTGCAGTGTAGTGGTTGAAGTTCTCCTCGGCTTCTTCCTCGTAGTAGTCTCCTTCCTCTTCGTTTCCTTGGTCGGTACTAGCGTCTATAAATAAATATGAAGTTCACAATCACCAAACAATACTTAACTGCTTCTATTTAGCACACAAGGGTTTTCACTAGATGATCTAGCATCATCACAATCATCACAAGGATTAAGGCAATATTTTCATTTATTTTATTTTAGAAAAGTAATTCCTACTCATTGGAAAACTACTTAAGATTTAATATTCTCCATTTAAAACATGGGATCATGTTGACACATGTCATCACCACATATTTCAATACTTGTGAAGGTGATTTAAAGTGGTGTCACAATTTAATAAAGTTTAACCTTTTATTTTAATTAATTAAAGTGGATAAAAATGCCTATGAGGCATTCTTTTATTACTTGTCCATTATTACTGCAAGTAAACCTAGATATTTATATATATTAAGAAAGGTCTTATCAAATGTGATTTTTAAGAGTGGGAATCAACTCAAAATCATTTATGGTTGAATTTTGAAAAATGTTTGAACGCAAAAAAGTCTCTGCCTTGTTATTTTTACTATAGGTGATCTATAATTTCAAATGATTTTAATCCAATGGGCTTGGATTAAGAATTTCCGTACCTTTCTAACAAAATTGGTTTCATTCTATTTGGTTCAGTAAAACACTCTTAATTGAATTTTGAATCTACTGCCAGAACTGGGTTTGAAACTAAATAGATAAATCTAAATTTGAACTAACTGGGTCGCGCGGGAATTCTAACTGGGTTGGCCCATTGCGCACAGCGCGCATGGGCTGGTTAAGTGGTTGTCCCCACGCGTCAGTGAGATAGGGGGTGCAAAGGGGTATGGGCTAACTACGACCGTAGGATTAGATCGAGAATCAACGGCGAATGGCCATCGTCCTCATCGAACAAAACTCGACGGGCTCAAACCCTAGCGCATCTAGTGGGGGTATGTGGTGGATCACGGGGCTTCGGCGATGGGGGCGAACGATGAAGTCGACAACGATGGTTCTCCTGGTACTCGCGGTTCCTCCTAGGGTAGCTCCAATCGACAGCGCCCTTCTCCTGCTGCAGCAGCAGGCTCTAGTGAAATTCCGGCGATGCTGCGCTCGCCTTGCTCCGAGAAGAGGTGGGAAGGATCAGTGAGAGGTGGGAAGTGTTATGGTGTGAAGAAAACGAACAGGGAAGGCCTCCTTTTATAGGCGAGCGAGAGAGGCCGAGCGGCATGGGCAATGCTCGTCGGGGTTGGAATTACAACGAGCTACGGGCAGTGTTCGTCGGGGTTGGCGTTACATCCCAAAAATATTAAACATGGATCATCAAATGCTAATCATCAAAATTAGGGTTAACAATAAACTTTCCTATCTAAAAATATTAGAGCATTCATATGTATGTGTATTTAAATTAGGATTCTTTTGAATTGCCATGGTTCTGTGTTTCTTTGCTTATAAAATGATTCTTAGGTGAAATAAACATCATCTAAATCATTCCCAAACTTTTCCCAAAGACAAACAACTCAAAATGAACAAATGAAGTGAATGGTCACTTTGGCCAAATTAACTCCCATGCATACTTTGGCTATTCCAAGCACTCAAAACCTAACAGAAACATTTGTGGATCTTTGCACCCCTCGTTAGTACACATAATGAGGTACCAGGGACCACTTTGTGATCTTCCAAAAACATTCAAACGCTAAGTTTAAATGACAGTTTAAAATTGAATCTATCACATATGGGAAGATCCCACTATTTCAAAAACCACTCAAACAAGCTCAATTTTCAAAACCCCAGCACCCACAGAGTCTCCAGCACATGCCTAGCACACCCACCAAAAATCTTTTCAAAATTCAAAAAGAAGTTTCTTGCGGCCATTTCATCAAACACTTGGCACGCAAATTTACACCAAATCAAATTCACTGTTTTTAATAGTGTTTTGGGCCTAACTGGTTCCCTCTCTAGTTCACAGCAACCATTTAGTAGATCATATAGCCTAATTGGAAAGACCTAGCCTCACTGTAAGCTGGCCATTGTCATCAATGGTGAGCAAGCCAAGCACACCTCGCCGGCCAACTTGGTCGCCGCCGCAGCAGACCACCTCCCCCTCTCTCGCCATGTCTGGGAGATCGCCAGCACTTCACCGCCACCCATAGTCCCCTCCCTGAGCCAAGCCAAGCCGTGGACCACCGAGCACGCCTTACGCCCAGTGCCACTGCGACATGCCGAGCACGCGCCAGAGCACTGCACCCGGCACGCGTGCACACGCCGCACCTCGACCGCAGCCCATGCCCACCGCTTCGCCATGACCCAAGGAACACGCCAGACATCCCCGTTCGCCGCCCCGTGCCTCACAGCCACCGCTCACCGTCGAAGACGCCGCCTCTGCCGCGCAGAGCACCGCACGTTCCCGACCGATTTCCACCGCCCCTAAGCGCGCATTCAAGTCCTAGAGCATCACCAGGAGACCGCGCGTCGATCACCACTCTCAGCCATGCTGCTAGCAGCCCATAGCAATGTCGCCACCGTCGCCTGCCCATCCCTCTCGGTCTCGCCGTCGAGCCTATAAAAGGAGGCCACCCCCAGCCGTTTGAAGCACACCATTCCACTCCCCTCACCTCACTGATCATTCGACCCTCTAGCCGGAGCACGAGGAGCAGCAGCTCGCCGGAATTGCACCGGAGCAGGCCGCCTCTGGAGAAGGGGGCCACTGATTGCGACCACCCTGGAGCTGCCTCGACCGTCCCTGAGCTTGCTGTCGACCACTATTTCGTTTGCCCGCCTCGCCGTCGTCGCTGGAGCCCTGGTATACCCCTATGCACCCCCACTGAGCCGCTAGGGTTAGAGCTCGCCGATGACAGGTTCGTCGTCGACGACGATCCCCAGCCGTCGATCTCCCTTCTAATCCAACGACCCACATAGCCCCATACCGCTTCGCGTGTTATGAGCCGCTAACTGGTAGACCCCCTGTCAGCTGAGCCCCGCGCTGCGGAGTGACACTGGGCCGGCCCATTAACCTCTCCCGCGCAACCCAACCGTTTGAATTAGATTTTTCTATTTTAATTCAAACACAATATTGTACCTAGATTCAAAATTCAACTCAGCTCGATTCAATGAACCAAATTGCATGAAACCAATTTTGTTAGAAAGGTACTAAAATGCTTGATCCAAGCCCGTTGGATTCAAATCATTTGGAGTTGTAGATCAACCTTGGTAAAAATAACAAGTCAGAAGCTTTTCTGCATTCAAACATTTTTCAAAATTCAACCATAAGAGCTTTTGAGCTGAGTCCAACTCTCAAAAATCACATTTGATCATACCTTTCAGAATATATAAAAACATTTGTGTTAACTTACATAAATAATGTTCAAATAACAAAAGAATGCCACATAGGCATCGCTAGTCACTTTATTTATTTAAAATAAAAAGGCTAAACCTTATTAAATTGTGACATCACTTTAAATCACATTCCCATGTACTGAAATATGTGGTGATGACATGTGTCAACATGATCCCATGTTTGAGTTGGAGAATATTAGATCTTAAGTAGTTTTTCAATGAGTAGAAATTACTTTTCTAAAATTAAAATAAATAAGACAAATGTTTTAATCTTGTAATGATAGGTGATGATGCTATATCATCTATAGTACACCTTTGTGTGATGATTGAAAATAGTTAAGTATTGCTTGGTGATTGTGTACCTCGTATTTATTTATAGACGCTAGTACCGACCAAGGATACGAGGAGGAAGCCGAGGAAAACTTCAACCACTGCTCTGCTTAAGGCTAGCTTATACTGATAATTATGCAAGCCAATACTTAAAACCTTGCAAGCTAACCCTTGCAAGATACCCTACTTATGCAAGCTAATACTTGCTTGTTACCATGACCACTGGATGCCTTAAGCATATGTGATCATATCCACTTGATAAACCATCCTAGTTTTACTTGCAAGCTTTATACTTTATTTCTTTATCAAAGCTTTCTCTTAGAGTTTACATAGTGAATTGTAGATACTAGAAAGATAATGGAAGGTTGCATAAAGAGCATTAAATTTGGCCTAAGTAGATAATCTTTATGTCATCCCAAGGCATGAGATTGAACTTAGCAAATCCCCCCCTTGTTTACCACTCCTCATTAGTACTTACCACCACTTGTAGATGCTAGTGCTAAGCATAAAACTTGATCAACTTTAGATGGGAATACTTGATGAAAATGGTTATGAAAACCTTAGAATGATGATTCATTCTACTGAAATGTTTTGACATGTGTTCTCGAACACCAGATGATTTTGATGATGAAAATGTTGAGGCATGAGCCTTAGCCCTTTATAAAACTGATGGTTGTCTGGATGCGATACCATTCCAATTTTACCGTACAACCACAATACCCGAAAATTGGGTAGGGCTTGACTGGAAACTTATATACCTTAGTATGGGTTCCCTCACGGCCAAGGTCTGACCTGAGGCTACCTTGTGACGATTTTCCACCTGTGCAGTACCCAAGATGACAGTTGGTCATGGTTGGGAGGCCAAACTCATAGGAGAGGTGCCTATACTAGGGCGTGTAATGGGAATGTTAGGATTGATTATCCGCATACTGAGTATGGTGAATTCAGGATTTGTTCCTGATGGATGTATCGAATGTTGTTGTGAAAGTGTACAATCTCTACAGAGTGTCAAACTATTCGAATAGCCGCGTCCACGGTTATGGACAGCTGAGTGGCTATATCGTTCCGCCGATTTTTTCAAAATGACTTGTGAAATGAATTGAGACTTTGACTTGACCACAACAGAGTTGTGATATGAAATTCAAGTTCCCACTTAGGTGCTATCAAAATTTCAACTAGTTTTCTTTGCTTCTGAACTTAGTAAAGGTAAATCTGGCTTTTTGCAAAACAACCCTAGAGCCTAGTGTCCTAACTACAAACCCACCCCCCTTAACTTGTCAGTATTAGTTTGCGAGTACTTAAAGAGTACTCATGGTTTTGTCCCTGGCTATTCCCGTGGCCAGACTATGAAGAGGAGTATTGTAACACCCTCAGAATCGGCCCTATGCAAGTTTCAGTGCTTCCCGCCAAACCCGCATAGAAACGATTCAAAGGTTCCCACCAAGCACTTGCGTGCGGGTGGAAAACGAAGTAATAACATTACACAACAGTCCTTGATGGGACCCACAGAACAGATATATATACAACACGACTCCATGAGTCAAGAATACAGATATGCAAAACAAAGATCCAAATCACCTGTAAAACAGACAGCGTTCGTCTACGGACAAGATGCAAATGGGGCTAAGAGCCCTGAAGAATAACCAATGGCGTCCATAACCCTGCCCAGGCCAAGCTGGAAGGGTAACCCTGCTAACGACGTCGATCTCAAAACCTGCTTAAACAAGAGGGGTGCCGGCAAAGGGCAAAGGAGAAAGAGAGAGCGGTCAGTACTGAGGCCAGTACACGGCGAGACTAGAATTCGGCGGTCCTCGCCTACAAAAGTATGGTGGACTGAGCGGCAGCGGCAGCATGCACTAAACATCCTATAGAGACTCGATACAACTAGCGGCTATCCGAGAGGGGTAAGAAAGACCTATTCGGAACCAACCTGATACTACCACCAAACATACCCATCCTGGTGTTTCCCCCTCGAGACCAATCGAGGAAGTCAACCGAGGAACTCACACCGTTGGCAGTTTTATTTATTCGGTTATCGTTGCAGCAATTACTAGTCAAGTATAGATAATCATCCTGATATAATAAGCAGTGGGCAGTTTTAGTTAACCATTCCGTTGTAGTTGCGACACTTACTAGTCAGATACAATTAGCATGAGATATCCCAAAACCCAGCAGTTGTTGGTACTTTTATTTAGCCATTCCGTTGTAGTTGCAATACTTACTAGTCAGGTACAATGGTAGCGAGCGACAACCCAAACAAGCAATTTTTGGTAGTTTTATTTAGCCATTCCATTATAGTGAAGCTGATTACTAGTCATTATAAAGTCAAATTTATAGCACTACTTTAGTTATAGTTGTCTATGATCAAGATACTGTGCTCCAAGTCGTCCATAACCATGACACGGCTTTGAAAGTTTTACCTGCAGGGTGCACAAATAGCAACACACACTCGATCAACCTCGGAAAACCAAATCAAAACCCAATGAGGCTTTCACGACAAAGCAATCACAGGATTCAGAAATATTTGGGGCCACCCCATTGAGTACACCAGCGAACGGTTAGCTGACTCCGAGACGGACTCAAGGTTTGCGCCAGTGGCGGTAAACGACTGGGAACCCAAAACTGGGCTTGTCGATACCGCGAAAACACTTCGCATACCTAAACAGTACAGGTGCTCCTCACACAATCGTAATAAAGCAGTAAAGCATGGCATAAGTACAGGATAGTAAATAAAAACTCAAACTAGTTTGTGGCCCCAAGAAATAAGAATGAATCAAGCTCTGGCTCAGGGGGGTCCCATAATCCTCCCGGATGTGGATAGCGCGAATATTCAAGGAACAGGTATCAAGTACTCGGGGTCCTACGGGACACAAGTGGACGGTTAACAACCAAATAACATCTACTTCCCACCTCTGCCTCTGCATTTACCTACTTCAATTTTAGTTGTTAAATAGTAATTAAAGTCTTGATCAGCTCCAACAATAAACACACAGCAATACTTCAACAAATGTGGTACTTGGCGACACGCAACAGCACTTGAGCAAGCGACTACGACGCGCAAGTCCAACTATCCACCAAACAACAGGTAATAGGATGTGTCCAAGGCAATATAAGGCTTCAAGGGATATCTCGGGTACGAAAACTAGAGCATCGCAACACAGATAGGAATAGATCAACAGGAGGGAATAAATACTATAAAAGTAAGATAGGTAGAAAGGGGGAGATGCTCGCCTGAAAACATTGTCGAAGGTGCAACCGAAGATCGGGTCGACACTCGCATCAACTCAACGGCCTTATCCGCGAAGAACCAAAACACTAGAAGAAACACCGGACGCACTATTTAATACTACGGCAAAAGATCGGGCATGATGCATGTATGATGCATGACATGGCAAGATGCGATGCAATTAGGCAATATTAAGCGGAACCAAGGCCTCGACAATTAAATAGATGGTTCATGTTGTTTAGATACCCCGCAATTTAAATGTTGCATTAACAAGGCAAAGCATGGCATCGGTTCGTTACACAAGTTTAAATGAGGCCAATATAAGACTAGATTTGCCCGCATATGGCCCCATATTTAATTATATGGTGAATCGGCATAAGGCCCCCAAACCACATGACAATATGCATGCGAGAACAATTAATGCAACAAGTTTATATTTCATTTTATAACATAGGCATCGGGAAGGGAATCACATTAGGGTTTGGCGATCTTGGGCTCCGAGGGTTCGGGGGGGATCGGTCTCAGGGTCCGGATCTGGGGTTCGGTCTCGGCGGGATCGTTCTCGGATAACAGAGTAGATCTTGGCGTTCCGCGAAGAAGGACTTGGTTCGGCGTCAGGGGCGCATCGGACTCGCCCTGGTCAGGGTCGATCTGGTCGTCGCGAAGATCTTGTCGGGTCCGTGGAACGGGTCGGACTTGGCGTCCGGGGTGAAGTGCTTGTCGTTCCATGGCGATCTTGGCGGCTTCGGAGGGTTCGGGTTCGGTCTTCAAACACCAGGATCGGTCTTCGGATTGGTGCATCGGGGTCTCGGGTCGAAGAACTTGGCGCGCCCGGGTTCGGGTTTAGGGGTATTCGGCGACCGTGAAGAAGACCTTGGCATTCCACGATGGAAGTCTTGAAGTTTCGCTTACGAGTGTTGTTGTCGATCTTGGATTGGCGCAGGTGCGAGACGAGTAAGGTTCACAGCAGGTACAAACATGTGCGCAATGCCAGGAAGCAACATGAATACCCTTAGCGCGGATATCTGCATCGGAGACACGCTGCTAGGTAAAACTGTTGCTGCTATCTCTTCTGCAACTGACGACTGCTGGGCCAAAGACAAAAACAACACTACTGTTGTTGTCGTGCGGCAAGGATACAGCAACACTGACGGTGAAAGGCATGCGACGACGAGATGATGCTCTAGGAGGTGGGCGCCAGGAACGAGGAGGTCGGATGGGAAGGCGAGGCCGAAGGGAAGAGGGCCAGGGCGCTGAACGGCGGCTCCTGGCGAGCTCAACCCTGGGAGGCGGACGGCGGTGAGGTCGGCGATGCGGGGGCCGGGTGGTGGCGGCCGCAGGCTCGCTGGCGGGATGGACGGCGCCATAGGGAGGACCCGCGAGGCGCGACGGCGAGCATGGAGGCGCGGGTCGGCCAAGCTGGGTCTGCAGAGCTCGACGAGGTGGGGAGGGCGTGGGCGGCGCAGGTGCCCTGGCTGCAGGCGGAGAGCGGTCGGCCGGAGGAGCACGCGAGAGGTCGAGGCGACCGCGAGGGCGGCGAGAGGCCGATGAAGGCCACGGCGGTGGAGCTCAGGCAAGCAGAGGAGGGAGGCTAGGGACGTCGGGGCCTCGCGGCGGCGGCCTGTGGTGGTGAGCGGGGCCGACGGGAGGATGAGAGAAGGCGGCGGCGCGGGGTGGTCGTCGGGGAGAGGAGTAAGACGAGGGAGGGAGGGAGAGAGCGGGGGTCTGGGAGGAGAGAGACGCGGAGCGGGGCGCGCCGCGTGGGGAGGGAGGTCGGCCTAGGACGGACGGGTGCAGGTGGGAGGTGGGGCCGCGCCCAGGTGGGGAGGAGTTGTGTGGGTGTGAGTACGTTGTGTGCGTGGTGTGCTGGGTGTGTGGGTCCAGGGTGGAGGGAGAGAGAGAGAGAGGGGGTAGGTGGGGGTTGTGTGTTGTGTGGTGTGCGCTGAGTGGAGAGGGAGGTGAGGTGGCAGGCTAGGATAGGTTGGGGGAAGGGGCAGGGTGACGTGGCGGCCAGCGATTGGTGCAGGTGAGGTGGAGGGTTGGGGTAGAATAGGACTGGGTAGGTTATTTGGTATAAAAGGGTTTAGGTGGACCGTTTTGACTGGGGGTGGCCGACTGGGTCGGATCGGCCCGGTTTGGCTGCCCCCTTAAAAATAATTAAATATTTTATTTATTTAAAACAGGGCTTTTGCAAACCGTTAGCAGACAAAACAAAATAATCCGGAGACCCGGGTTTTAATTTGAAAACAAGACGGGGCGTTTAGAAAACAAAAACAGGCCTGCGAAAATAGATTTATGCAAACAAATGCAAGATGACATGACGATGCTCAAATGCAATGTGGCATGATAACATGAGCATGCGGTCATGACGATGCAATGCACAAAGACAACGCGATTTTCTAGTAGTGGTTTTTTGCGGGATGCCACAAGTATCAGGATGATGGACTGCAGGAAGGTTACGACAAGTAGGATCATCTCCCATCGTCAGCATTGCCTGTGACCCCTAAGATGGAGATTCGCCTACGCTATCTTTACTATTACGTTATTCCGCTACTTGAGTTGTATTAAGAACTGGATCATAAAATCCTTATTTTGTAAGAACTTATGTATGGTTTGTAATGGATGATGTACTGTGATATACAAATCTGTTATGTCTCGCAAAAATGGTAATCCTGGGATTGCGATGTATGGCATAACAGGCATCTCGGATTAAAAATCCGGGTGTTGACATAATGGTGCGGCAAGGGGCGGTGTGGTTCGGTCAGAACGTATTGGTGCTCTGAGCGGCACCGACGGTGGTTTTGATGACGCACAGTAGCTACGGGTCGCGCAGCGGTGAACGGGGATGCCTAGGAGGTTCCTGGGACGATGGTGATCGCAGGCATGGGCGGCGAAGGCGAGGCGCGATCTGTGCGAGTGTGTCAAGCGAGGCGAGCTAGCGCGCTTTGGACATGGCAGAGACAAACTGGGCGCGTGCGTTCTCAGTGGTCCATGGCTCCACAAGGCTCAAGGGTTGGACATGGGGTGTCGGTGGACAGTGGTGTGCTTCCTGGACACGGTGGCTAGGTGCGGCGCTTTCTCCTGCTAGCTAGCCATGGTCGGCCGACCCGGGTTG
The DNA here is from genome assembly GCA_030063025.1 of Avena longiglumis. Taxonomy (NCBI): domain Eukaryota; kingdom Viridiplantae; phylum Streptophyta; class Magnoliopsida; order Poales; family Poaceae; genus Avena; species Avena longiglumis. Next base: position 292,052,970 of record CP125978.1, read on the forward strand.
GCTCGGGCATGCACGGCGTGGTGCATTAGGTAGGGTCCAGGTTGGTTCAATGCACGGGTTGGCACTGGGGAGACAAGTGTGATCAATAGGGAACAATGTTTGGGGTGATCACTTCTCAAAACAGTGAAGTTTGGCCAAATTTGTTTTCTGTCTCCAAGTGTTTGATGAAATGGCCGAAAGAATTTCATATTTGAATTTTTGGTTGAAACTTGGTGGGTGCAATGGTCACATAATAGGTAGTCTCTGGTTGGTTGGATTTGTTAAGGTGCACTAGTTTGGTTGGGTTTTGAGAAATGGTGATCTTACCATATGAACTAGATTCAATTTTGAGTTGTTATTTGAATAGGGTTGCCAAATGTTTCTGTGGGTTTGCAAGGTGGGCATGGGTTCACTTTTACTTAGTATAACAAGGGGTGAAAACAAAGGGGTTTTTTTCTGTATCATATCTTGGACTAGAAACACTAAAAGTGATCTAGTGAGGAAGATTGGCAAAAATGGCCATTTGCTTATTTTGTTTGTTTTTGAATTTCTATTGATTTGATTCTGCTTGGGAATGATTTAGATGATGTTGTTTTCATCTTTAAACAAATCCTTTCCATTCACAACAATAAAACAAGTCCATTCAAGCATTCATACATTCATCACGTATACACATGCATTCATATGGATTTTAATTCACAAAAGTTTTTGTTAACCCTAATTTTGGGTGATTGGAATTGATAACCTTGATTAATATTTTTGGGATGTTACAAAATAGCACAAGAACAAGTAATATCACAAAATGCATCAATCAATAAGTTTTGGGACACTTCCCATAGAACTAAGAATGGCAACTATGCTCTCTTAAAGGTGCCTAAAGGTAGAAGGTGGAGACTCAATATTATAGTGGAAGAAAGGCCCTTCATAAAGGGAAGCAGGGATTTGAAGTTTCAAAAAGAGCTTCCAAAAATTATGGTACTTGTTAGCTTTCATCCCTCATTTCCCCTATCATAAGCATCTTGAAGTGATTAAGGTTATAGTGAACAAACTATGGAGTATATTCTTGAAAAGTATAAGTTGGCAATCTCATGTCCCTTGAATATGAAGGCCGCACCGCATGCTACTCAACTTTAGTCACCTGTAAGTTCTTGTCATAGTAAGTACATGTGTACCATAGAGAACTTCCAACGGGGTACCCCTTGCACATGGTACAGGAGCTATCCCATAACCAAAATGACAAGGCAAGCAGACAATGAGCATCTCAGCGATCTTCTTATTTACTATTTGCATAGCTTTTTATTCAGGATGCTTCACAGATTGATCATTATGGTGATGTTGCAAGTTTCCACTATGATTAGGCATGGCTTAGGCTAGCGGCCTAGGCATTTATCTAACACAAAATACATAACTCCATGGACTTACAAGCTCCCTTTTTTATTTCACACCGGCGACATCCATAGACAAAAGAGTATGATATCAACTGTGTACAAAGTACAAGTGCAATGTTGAAAATGTTACCCATGACAGCATGGTTCTGCTAATTCCAACGTATAAGTGCAAGCATATACAACATATAGGACACAATGGTTCAAGTTTATTAGGGGCAAGGAAAATAAAGTGTGACATCAAGTTCGTGAGGGCTTTAATCACTAAGTTTTCACATAACAAAATACTTTTCAATTGGAAGATAGCTAAAAACAAGAATATACTTGGAATGGTGTAACACACCATGCATAGGAGTTTATATTGGAAACTTTGGAATAACTTGGTTTCTTGGGATTTGGAAGCATGAGTAGAGCTTACTCATACAAGTGGAGGCTAGCAAAAGACTGGGAGCAACCAACTAAGAGAGCAATAATGGCCATAATCATGTAGAGTGACAAAACATTACTAATCAAAGCATAGAGTGGTACTACAAGTCAAGGACTAAATGATCATAGAGGATATGGTGACTTGTTCATAGTCATAACATGGTGTGAGCATGTGCCAAGTCAACCCAAACAAAGCATCAAAGGAGAATATCACAATACTATGCTTTTCTATGCTAAAACAACGCATGATTCTTTCAAGGAACACTAAGTAATCCCAATTGTTTGGAACAAGTTATTCTACAACAATAATCACTAAGCATAAGTTCAAAACAACACCTAGCATGACATGCTAAAGTCTAAGTCACAGTCAATGCAAGCTCCTCTTGCACTTCCAAGAAAGAACTTTCTACTCCTTTCCAACACCAATCAACTTATTTGAAACAACACAGCGAGAACGGGGGTCCAAACTACTTTATTCAAGCAAACTAAACAAACTAAGGAAATCAAACGAAAACTAAGATGCTCCAAGAACAACACAACAGTGCATGAAATAATATAACAAAGCGTCTAGAAAGACCTGAGCTTTTTATTGATGAAGGGGATGCCTTGGGCATCCCCAAGCTTTGACGCTTGTACCTCTTGGATATTTCTTGGGGTGACACCGGGGTGGCTTCCCCAAGCTTGAGATTTTGTCCATTCTTCATCTCATTACATCATTCTCTCTCTACGCCTGAAATTTTCCTTCATACAAAACTTCACATAATCTTCATTAACAACATTAGTGTATTCAAAAGATAATAGGCCCTTGTGTTTAGCTTTAGAACAGAAAAAAAATTCACTAAAAACACAAGCGACTGTAGCAACTCCTTTAAAAGCTCAATTTCCCAAAAAAGAACACAAAAAAGGAATCAATAAGAAGCAAATGCAAATAATGGCAGAAATCTGTCAAAACAGACCAGCAGGTAGAAACCTATTTTTTCGAAGACCTTCTGTTGCTAAAATAAAAAATTGTTGAACTAAATAAAGTTATCTAACATACTGGGGGATTTATTTGTAAATTTTCAGATCAATCCGACTTACATAGACTCCTCAGGAATTTTTATGGTGGAGGACAGAAATCTGTTTCGGGACAGCAACTCCCCAAATCTTACTTCCCTCTCATTAGAGGTCACTCTTGGCACAAAAGGCAAACAAAAAAGATAAGGAGAGGTCATTACTGAATTAATAACTTCCAAGACTTAAGGAAACTCTTGGGTTATCTTCCAACAAGTACTTTTCTTTAACGCCTTTAAGTTAGGCACAAGAAGCAAGAAATCAAGTATTTTCAAATGAAGAAGCATTAACTCTCTTGCTCCTACCTTTATTACCTTTCTTCTTCTCTTTAGGGAAAATATGATTTCTTATTGGAGGAGAAAAATGTATAATGCCTTTTCCCACATCTATTATTGCTCCAAGGTGTTTTAGTAGGGATCTTCCAAGTGTAATTTGTCCTTTTCCTACACATTCAATAACAAGATAATCAGTAGACACGATTTTCCCTGAGATTTTTGTAAACACACCTTCAGCTATTCCATGGGCAATAAAGTTGCATTATTAGTAAGATATATTTATTTTCCTCCTTTAGAAAATCCCCAAAGACTCAAAGACTCATAAATATCTTTAGGCATAAGGCAAAATTCAGACATGATATCACAGCGATCATCAAAAGTTGCACTATTTATAGTGTCTTTGATTGTGGGAAACCACTTTGAAGGATCAGAATTCATTGGAACATAATTATGGTACTCCCTAAGTGTATGATAGCAACTGTTTAAAGCAGCACTACTGGACTCAAGAGTGTTCAACCTAGCAAAAATATCTATGAAAGAGGAATCAGACTTGCCAGGCATATTGTAAATTATAATCAATTTCTTGATGGCATCAAAAGCTTCATCCTCAGTACATTGAAAAATATCTTTCTCAGCCACATCATCCAAAGCATATCTATAACAGAGAGCAATACCGTGGTAGAAACTATTAATAACCAAGCTAAGACTCATCTTAGGCTCAGTTTCCCTTTGTAAATTAGATATTCTAGACCAAGCTTCTTTGAAACTCTCTTCACTTTTTTGCTTAAAATTGAAGATATCTACCATAGGTGTCACAGAGATTGGACCAAAACCAGACATGGTAGCAACTAGGGCAGGAACTAATTTTTTTGTGTTTTGGATAAGAGAAAGCAAACCAAACTAAACTAATTTTTTGGAGTTTTTGATAAAAAGAGGCAAACAAAACCAAGCAAAAGAAACTAAGCAAACTAAAAACAAAGTAAATAGAAAGGTTGAGGAGGACTCCCCTTGTGAAGACATCCTTAGCCTCCCCGGCAACGGCGCCAGAAAGTCTTGATGTGTGTTGAACGCCCCATTGGGAAACCCCAAGAGCAAGGTATGATGCAGCACAGCAGCAAGTTTTCCCTCAGTAATAAACCGAGGTTATCAAACCAGTAGGAGGAAGGAAACATCTCAAAGGTTTTGCAAGCAACGTGGAAACCTGCACAACAAAAACTCAAGACTTTTCCCCAACTAACAGTGAAGTTGTCAATCTCACCGGTTGTTCTAACAAAGGATTAAACATATGGTGTGGAAGGTAATGGTGGTTTGCAGCAAGTAAAAAAAGTAACAGTGGAAGATATATCAATGGTAAAGATTGGACCAGGGTCCATAGTTCACTAGAAGTGCTCTCCTTAGATAAACAGCATGGAATGAAGGGTAAACAAATTACAGCAGGGCAATTGACAGGAACTGAGCAAGGCATAACAATGCAATACTAGTTAGAAAGATCCTATGAGATTCGATTGGGCAATACAACAAGATACATAGACCACCATCCAACTGCATCTATGACTAGAAGTCCACCTTCAGGTTATCATCCGAACCCCCTCCAGTATTAAGTTGCAAGCAACAAACAACTGCTTTAAGCAAAGTGTGTAAGGTAAACAGTCCACATGTTCCATGAACAAGAGACCGTTGTTTTCTCCCTAGTAGCGACAACACATCTACAACAGAAGAGATTTCTGTCACTTCCCTTGGAAACTAGAGGCATGAACCCACTATCGAGCGTAAATACTCCCTCTTGGAGTCACTAGCAACTACTTGGCCAAGATATCTACTAACAATGGAGAGCATGCAAGATCACAAACAACACAGACATGATAGAATCATAAAGACAAAACCATTAATCAAACCAACATAATAATCTCAATATCCATCGAATCCCCACAAACACAACATGCATGATTACAAATAGATTAGATCTTGATCATAAACGGAGCTCACAAGATCTATACATGAAAGAACAAGGAGGAGATACAACCATCTAGCTACTACATGGACCCATAGTCCAAGGTGGAACTACTCATGCATCATACCGGAGAGAAGGCCTCCGGGATGATCTCCCCTCCGGCAGGGTGCCGGGAAGAGCTTCAGATCTCCCCAATCTAGGGGCAATGGTGGCGGCGGCTACAGACGGTTTCATGGAATTTTTATCGGGTTCTTAGGGTTTCGGCATTGGGGGCTTCTTATAGGCAAAGAGGCGGGCATGGGAGGCGGCCAGGGGGGCCACACCCTGCCCAGGCATGGTCCCACCCTAGGCCGTGCCTGGGGGGTGTGGCCACCCTGTGGTACCCCTCCGTCTCTCCTCTGGACTCCGTGTTCTCCTCGGTGCAATATTTTCTTTGGCTTTTGTCCTGTCCAATTTCGAGAATATTTCCTTACTAGCATTTCTGGAACCAAAAACAGCAGAAAACAGGCAACTGGCACTGTGGCAACTTGTTAATAGGTTAGTACAAGAAAACATATGAAAAGCACCTCAAAGTGTGGACTAAGCAAAGAAAAGTAGATACTAAACAAGAATGGAACATCAAAAATTATAGAAACATTTCCGACGTATCACTTGACAACTACTTGGTGGAGTTAGGAACACAAGACAAATTATTTTACTTTACAGGTTGCTTGAAGAGGAGAAGACAAATACTCTTCCACAACCAATTCCCTGAGAGTTCGATATAAACCCTCGAGTCACTCTTGTGGGGAAAACAAGCTTGCTATAACACTCTGCACTTGGAGTCCCAACGAAAAGTGGCCACGATTTTTGCCATCACTCTACAGGCCCCGCTCGCTCCCTGGTTCCGTCCACACTCCACGCCACCACGAGTGGACGCCCCTGAACTCCTCTATCCGCCGCTAGGGGACCCTCCTCTCCTCGTCAAGCAAGCCCCACCGTCCCTCTCCTCCATGTCGTCTCCTCGACCTCATTGCTACGCGCAGGCCCTCCTCCCTGTAGTCGCTAGCATCGGCACCTTCCTCCATCGCTGCTCGTATCCCTGCCACCACCTGCTCCGGGAGCACCCAGGCCAGCGCCCCTCTAACGAGCAACCGCCATTTCCCTACGAGCACGACGACCTCACCGCCTCCCTCGTCGACGTGGCCATACCAAGCATTTTCAGCCCCCAACCTTAGCCACCATCAGCCTAGACCCCACGAGCTCCGCCACCAGCGACTCTCCCTACCGTTCACGAGCCCCGACGTCCCCTCCTTGCGCCATGGTCACCGCCCTCTCTACATCCCTTGTGCGGGAACATCATGCGCCACCTGCGCCCTATGATTCTGCCACTCGTGGCCTCTTGTTGGTCCTCGTCCTCGTGCCCTCTTGTGGTCCCTCTGTCGTCGACCGTGTCCTTGTTCAGCTCTGGAGCCCCCGACCCCATCAGGAGCATTTATTCTTTGTACAGGTCACCTACGGGAGCGGGTGTCGTGTCATATGTTGTAGCACTCCCGTTAGCCACATTCTGTTCGAGTACCACTTGTGTTGTGCCTTTCCTTCCAACGCGCATCTTCCTGCGACTGCCTTGTTGTTGTTCCGCTTGCCGCCCAACATGAGAGGTCTTGTGATGCTTCCCAAGACCGATATGAAAAACCATCACGACAAGATCTCCGTCGTCCATGCCGTAACCGATACCAAGACACCGACGAGATCTCCGGTACCATTTGGGAGGCCGAGCTCGACACGAGGCGAGAACCCGAAGAACTGCGCAATACCCCTACATCGATCCCAAGATCTCCATCCCAGAATCCAAGACCTCCTTCCGGATCCAAAAACCGAACTTGAACCCCTCCAGACCATCAAGATCTTCTTCATGGAACCAAAGACCCCAGATCCAAAGACCTATCCAGTCGAACCCTGAGACCCTCGGTTCCGAGCCCCATTGTGTGATCCCCTTTTTCGAGTCCTATTTTATAAAATGTAATATAAATTTGGTGCATTTAAATTGTTCATGATTTCATACATACTTTGTCATTTGGGGGAATTTTTTCGACTCACCTAATAATTAAACATGAAGTCTATATGCGGGCTATTTTAGTCTTATAATTGCCTCCATTTAAATTTGTGTAGCAAACCGGTACCATGATTTGCCTTGTTAAGACAATATTTAAATTGCAGGGTATATAAACAACATGAACCTCTTAAATAATTGTGGGGACCCTGGTTCCGCTTAATATTTCCTAGTTGCATCGCACCTTTGCCATATCATACATCATACATGCATCATGCCCGATCTTCTGCCAATGTATTAAATAGTGCATACGGTGTTTCTTTTAGTGCTTTGCCTCTTCACGAATTAGTACGTTGATTTGATGCGAGCTTCGACCCGATCTTCGAATGAACCTTCGGTAGTGTTTCTCAGGCGAGTATTCTCCCCCTTTCTACCTATGTTTATTTTATAGTATTTACTTCCTCCTATTGATCTATTTCTCTCCGTGTTGCGATGCTTTAGATTTCGTAAACCAGTTATATTCCATGTGGCCTCTATATTGCCTTGTACATCTCCTATTACCTATTGTTTGGTAGACAGTCGGTCTTGCGAGTTGTAGTTTCTTGCTCAGATGTTGCTTTGCTTTGTCGATGTTCCACTAGTGTTGGAGTTGGCACAGGCTTAATGGTGGAGATGATCATGGATTTAATTACAGTTTAATAATTAATATTGAAAGTAGGTACAATTTATGCAGAGGCACAAGTAGGTAATAGTAGAGATCTGGTTATTATCCCACCCTCCTTTGTCCACCTAGGACCCGAGTTCCTGACACTTATTCCGAGACGAGCGCACTAACCACATGGGCACCCCTATCGGCTTATTACCTAATTTCAAAGTACTGTTCTGGGGCCACAAACTAGTTCAGGCTTTACACGTTGCCTATTGTACTTATGCCATGTATGAGATGTTTATTACATGTTGCTCGATGAGTGTTTATTACTGTTGCGTAGGTATGGCACTTTGTCACGATAATATATTATTTATGGATTGTGCTTGCGTGACAAGTGCATACTATTAGATGTATATATTTGTATATTGTAGTTTCCCCATATGTTAGGGGGCTTCCTGAATATTTGCACCTGTACCTGTACTATATATTGTGGCCTTTGGCCCCTAGAGGAATACAACTTGTATATTCCTAACATGGTATCAGAGCCGGTTTTAGGGTTCCCGTGCCCACCGGTCCTCTGCTTGTGACCACCGCCGCCGTAAGCTCGCCCCGGCCACCGCCGGTTCCCGTTCTGTCCGCTTGTGTGGAGTCGTCTAGTTCTGCTCGTCATATTTTTGCTTCCCAGATCGATCTCCCAGATCGGATCTGACCCGCGTCGCCACCTGCTGTGCTTCACCTGACGGGCCGCCCGCCACGATCTGCTCCGGCCTGCACGCTGCCTGCAGCGTGTGTCGCTGCACGTGCATGGCTGCACCTGCCGGGCTCCGATCTGGTCGATCTCTACCAGGCGTCGGTCCTGCAGCGTGGTGTGTCGCCTTCCCGCACCGATCTCCTCGAGCCTGCTGCTGGTGCGACTGCCCGCCCGCAAGCAGCCATGCACGCGCTCCTGCCCGCACGCGGCACTGCCAGGCTCCGATATCCTCGCGCGAGCCCGCCCGGTCGCTCGTGTACGCTCCACCGCGCCCGCCCGTGTACGCCCACCTGCGTCAGACGCGCGCCCGGCTACGTCAGCTTGCCGGATTTCTGCCACCTCCGGCCATCCTCACCGCTGGGAATCGATCCCATGTGGTCTTAATTGGCCTCCCGACGCCTGACCGCGTCCGCCACTTGCCCCGACTGGCCGGATTTCGGTCGCCCTCTGCCGGATTTCGGGTTGACCAGATCTCAGAGAAGAAAAAAAACAAAAAAAAGGGAGAGAGAGAGATGTCTTCTACATCGGGTTACGTTGCGATTCCTCGCTTCCCGGCGATCTTCGATGGCGCAATTACCCTAATTTCGCTGCCTTTATGCGCGTTCACATGCGCGGTCTCCGTCTTTGGGGTGTTCTCTCCAGCGAGGTCTCCTGTCCGCCGTGCCCCCTGCTCCTGTGGCTCCTCTTCCGCCGACACCGATTGTTCTCAGCGCTGATGCCTCTCAGGAGGCCAAGGATGCTGCTCAGAGTGCCAATGATAGTGTTGTTTCTGCTTATGACCTAAAGTTCAAGCAATACTCATCTGATCTCGAGGCCTATCTCCACGATCTGACTACCTACAGTTAGTGGGTCGATGTGGATGCGCGTGATGCTGCTGTTCTCACATCTAGTGTTCTGCCCCAGTATGCTGCTGAGTTCATGAATCTTCCTACTGTTGCCACTCAGTGGGCACATATTCGTCGGCGCTATCAGCCGTCTGGGGATGCTCTTTATCTGTCTGTGGTTCGCCAGGAGCATGCTCTTCAGCAGGATGACTCCACTATTGATGAGTTCTATACTCAGAGTGCTGCTATCTAGTGTCAGCTGGATTCTCTTCATACTGTTGTTTGTGGCACATGCTCTTGCTGCCAGATTGTGCGTTCGGATTTGGAGTTTCACCGCATCTATGAGTTTCTGTCTCGGCTCCGCCAGGAGTTTGAGCCCCGGCGTGCTCAGTTGAATGCTCGTGGTCGTGTTCCGCTCTCTGAGGTGTTGTCTAAGTTTCGGGCTGAGGAGACCCGTCTCCGTGGTGCGGGTCTTCTTGCGGTTCCATATGTGCTTGCTACTCGTGGTCCTCCTATGCCGTCTGCTCCCCCGACTCAGCCAAGGTCCTCTGTGCCGCCGTCGATACTTCCCACTCCTCCAGGTCAGGGTCAAAGTCAGCACCAGCAGTCTCAGGGTCAGAGTCAGCACCAGCAGGCTCGTGGTCAGGGTCGTTGTGGTTCTCTTCATCATTGATCTTACTGTAACAAGGATGGCCACACTTGGGCCACCTGTTATACACGGGATCCTAGTTTACGTCAGCAGCACCATATGGCTCGTGGGCAGTCGGTTCCTTCCGGATCTTCAGCAGTTGCTCTCTTCGATCAGGACATTATCAGGAGTCTTGGATGCGCTTGCTGCTGAGGCTCTTCTTGACGGGCATTGCTGGTTACGTGTGATTCTTGAGCCTGCGCGACCACCTTCTACACAGTCAGGTACGGCCCCGTGGTATCTGGATTCTGGAGCTTCCTTTCATATGACCTCTGAGTCTTCTTTTCTGTCCGCTCTTCATTCTCTCCCTTCTCATGTCCGTGTTTTCACGGTTGATGGTACCTCTCTCCCTGTTTCTAGTCGGGGCACCCTTTCTACTTCTTGTTTTTCTGTTCCTGATATTTCTCATGTCCCTCTTCTTAAATCTGTTCTCTGGTAGCCAGCTTACTGACTCTGGTTGTCGCGTCATTCTTGATGTTGATTCTTGTATTGTCCAGGATCGTCGCACATAGGCCCTGGTTGGAGCTATCCCTCGCAGTCGTGACTCTTCAGGACTTTGGGACTAAGACTGGCTTCGTGTTCCTTCCGCTGCCACTTCATCTGCTAGTTCTTCTCCAGTCGTCGCCTCTGCTACCAGCTCCTTTCAGCAGTGGCATCATCGTCTTGGTCACCTTTGTGACTCTCGCCTGTCATCATTAGTTCGTCGTGGTCTTCCGGGGTCTGTCTCAGGAGATGGGTCTTTGCATTGTCAGGGCTGTAGGTTGGGTAAACAGATTCATGTTCCCTATCCTACTAGTGTGTCTGTATCTCAGTGACCTTTTGATTTAGTTCATTCCGATGTTTGGGTTCCGGCTCCTTTCGCTTCGAAAGGGGGCCATCGCTACTATATTTTATTTATCGATGATTTTTCTTGGTACACTTGGTTGTATTTTATGCGCTCTCGCAGTGAAGTGCTCTCCATATATCAGCGTTTTGCGGCCAGGGTCTGTACTCAATATTCTACCCCCATTCGTGTGTTTCGTGATGATTCTGATGGTGAGTATATCTCCTAGATGTTGCGAGGTGTCCTTGCTGAGCAGGGCACTCTTGCTCAGTTCTCCTGTCTTGGCGCACATGCCCAGAATGGCGTTGTTGAGCGTAAGCATCGCCATCTTCTTGAGACCACTCGTGCCATGATGATTGCTTCTTCTCTTCCGCCGCATTTTCTAGGCTGAGGCTATCGCTACATCGGCTTACCTCATCAATATTCAGCCTTCTGTCGCTCTGTAGGGTGGTATACCTCTTAAGCGCCTATCTAGACAGTCTCCAGACTACTCCATGCTTCGCTTGTTTGGTTGTCTTTGCTATGTTCTCCTTGCTCCTCGCGAACGCACCAAACTGACCGCTCAGTATGTTGAGTGTGTCTTCCTTGGATACAGTGATGAGCATAAGGGTTATCGCTGTTGGGACCCCGTTGGTCGTCGGATGCGTATCTCTCGTGATGTTACTTTTGATGAGACGCGTCCTTTCTATCCTCTTCCCCCCACTGGTACCTAACCGGTGGAAGATATCTCTTTTCTTCTCTTTCCTGACACACCTCCTTCTACTCCTATTGTGTCTTCTTCAGGATCTCTTCCCCCTGATGTCTCTTCTTCGACACCGTCCTCCTCTGCTCCGTCTAGTTCTCCTCATTCTCCGGAGTCTTCCTCTGCTATTCCTTCTTCTTCATCGTTGTCTCCTGAGTCGTCTTCCTCTGATGAGCTTCCCTCTACTTGTCCTGTTCGTCAGCGTCATTCCCCCAACCGTTACTCTCCTAGTCAGTATGGTCTTTCTGTTGCCTCCAAGCCGACTTCTTATCGGGATGCTGAGCATCATCCTGAATGGCAGTTGGCCATGGCTAAGGATATTGCTACGCTTGAGCGCACTGGCACCTGGGATCTTGTTTCTCACCCTCCTGGTGTTCGTCCTATCACGTGTAAGTGGGTCTATAAGATTAAGACCCGCTCTGATGGATCTCTTGAGCGCTATAAAGCACGTCTTGTGTCTCGTGGTTTTCAGCAAGAGCATGGTCGTGACTATGATGAGACCTTTGCTCTTGTGGATCATATGACCACTGTGCGTACTCTACTTGCTGTTGCTTCTATTCATCACTGGTCTGTGTCCCACCTCGATGTTCAGAACGCCTTTCTCAATGGTGAGTTGAGTGAGGGGGTTTATATGCAGCCTCATCCTGGGTATTCTGTTCCCGAGGGGATGGTTTGTCGTCTTCGACGTTCTCTTTATGGCCTCAAACAGGCCCCTCGTGCCTGGTTTGAGCGTTTTGCCTCTGTGGTGACTGCTGCTGGTTCCTCTCCTAGTTTTCATGATCCATCGCTATTTGTTCACACTTCTCCTCGTGGACGCACTCTTCTTCTTATCTATGTTGATGATATGATCATTACTGGTGATGATCCTGAGTATATTGCCTTTGTCAAGGCTCGTCTTTGTGATCAGTTTCTTATGACTGATCTTGGTCCTCTTCGCTATTTTCTTAGGATTGAGGTCTCCTCCACTTCTGATGGCTTTTCTATCTCTTAGAAAAAGTATATTCAGGATCTTCTTGCTCGTGCTGCTCTTGGGGATGAGCGCACTGTTGAGACTCCTATGGAGTTTTGCCTCTGTGGTGACTGCTGTTGGTTTCTCCCCTAGTGCTCATGATCCAGCGCTATTTGTTCACACTTCTCCTCGTGGACGCACTCTTCTTCTTCTCTATGTTGATGATATGATCATTACTGGTGATGATTCTGAGTATATTGCCTTTGTTAAGGCTCGTCTTCGTGATCGGTTTCTTATGACTGATCTTGGTCCTCTTTGATACTTTCTTGGGATTGAGGTTTCCTCCACTTCTGATGGCTTTTACATCTCCCAGGAAAAGTATATTCAGGATCTTCTTGCTCGTGCTGCTCTTGGGGATGAGTGCACTGTTGAGACCCCTATGGAGCTTAATGTTAAGCTTCAACCTACTGATGGTGATCCTCTTCCTGATCCGACGCGTTATCGTCATCTTGTTGGGAGTCTTGTTTATCTTGTTGTCACTCGTCCTGACATCTCTTATCCTGTTCATATTCTGAGTCAGTTTGTTTCTGCTCCTACCACTGTTCACTATAGTCATCTTCTCTGTATTCTTCGTTATATTCGTGGTACGATCACTCGTCACCTTTTCTTTCCACGTTCTAGCTCCCTCCAGCTCCAATGCTATTCGGACGCTACGTGGGCGAGTGATCCTTCGGATCGTCGTTCACTTTCTGCTTACTGTGTGTTTCTTGGTGGTTCGCTCATTGCTTGGAAGACGAAGAAACAGACAGCGGTTTCCCGTTCGAGTGTTGAGGCTGAGTTGCATGCTATGGCCTTGTTGACTGCTGAGGTGACCTGGTTACGGTGGTTACTTGCCGATTTTGGGGTCTCTATTACCACACCCACTCTAGTTTTGTCTGACAGTACAGGTGCTATTAGTGTTGCGCGTGATCCGGTCAAGCATGAGCTTACCAAGCATATTGGTGTTGATGCTTTCTATACACGTGCTCATGTGCAGGCTCAGGTTGTTGCGCTTCAGTATGTTCCTTGATTCTGATTGGCAGATTTCTTTCTGAAGGCATGACGTAGCGCAAGACATGATTTCTTACTCTCCAAACTTAGTGTTGTGGATCCACCATGAGTTTGAGGGGGGGTGTTAGATGTATATATTTGTATATTTTAGTTTCCCCATATGTTAGGGGGCTTCCTGCATATTTGCACATGTACCTGTACTATATATTGTGGCCTTTGGCCCCTAGAGGAATACAACTTGTCTATTCCTAACACATACAACATCAGGGTCCATACGAGGATTATCTATACCTCGTACATGTAGCTCTTTTGGGTGGCTCCCATGTACTGCTTTGGGTATAGGAAAGCATCGTGTCCGAAGCCCCGCTGACATACCGATGAGTGTTTGTCAATTGATCTGGCAAAAAGGGTGAAAGTGTGTGGAAATTTTGGTGCACCCATGTAGGGTTAAATCTTTTCGAAAAGCCGTGTCCGTGGTTATGGACGACTTGGAGCACAGTTTCTTGATCATAGACAACTTACACTAAAGTTTACTAATATAAATTTGACTTGGTTCTGATATGACTAGTAAGTTGGGTAACCACCATGGAGGAAAGAATGAATAAAACTACCAACTGTGTGAGTTTCCTCGGGATGACTTCCTCGTTTGGTCTCGAGGGGGAAATACCATGATGGCTATGTTTGGTGTTAGCATCGGGTTGTTCCGAATAGGTATTTCTTATCTCTCTCTGATAGCTGACAGTTGTCTCGGGTCTCTATAGGTTGTTTAGTGCATGCTTTGCTGTCGTTTCAGTCCACCATACATATGTAGGCGAGAGACGCAGAATTTAAGACTCGTTGTGTAATGGCTTCAGTACTGACTTCTCTCTCTTTTTCCTTTGCCCTTTATCGGTACCCCTTTTGTTTAGTAGGTTTGAGATCGACGTCGTTAGCAAGGTTACCCTTCCGTCTTGGCCTGGGCAGGGTTATGAACGCCATTGATTATTCTATAGGGATCTTAGACCCATTTGCATCTTATCTGTACTCGGATGTGTATCATTTTCAAGGTGATTTGGATATTTGTACTATATATCTGTATTCTTGACTCATGGAGTCGTTGTTGTGTATATATGTTCTATGGGTTCCATCATGGACTAATGTGTAATGGTATTACTTCGTTTTCCACCCGCACGAAAGTTCCTGGTGGGCATCTTTGAATCATTTCTATGCGGGTTTGGCGAGAATCGCTAAAACTTGCATATGGTCGATTTGAGGGTGTTACAGGGCACCCTGGCCGACCTAGCTATTCACACGAAGTGCACACACACACGCCGTCGAAACCCATGCATGCACATGACAAATGGTCGACCACCAGATTCAACGGCGTAACAACTCCCACTATGACGAACAATACTGAAAGAGGGAATGGTGAGCTTGTCCCTTTTATCTTCACCGCCAAGGGAGCTCTGACTCCACGAACACAAACACTGCGCGAGAAGCTGTCGAACACAACGGAAGGAACCGACTACCTAAACTCATCTATGACCCAACTCTGCTCGCCACCACCATTGTTGCCACACAAGACGGCAGCCAATCTATCATCCACTGGTTCCTTTAGTCATATCAAGCTCAACAAATTATGCTACAAGAGGGCAACATCACAAAAACACCGCCATCATGGACCCCTCGGCTTCAGGGTATCCCGTGGAGCTGTCCTAGGAGGTGAAAGAGGAGAGCAATGTCCATCAACGCCTTCAAGAAGGTCACGACATCCACAGGCATCAACGTCGATTGCTCTGCCCATGGCTAGAAGCAAGACATTACCCGACTAATCCTAAAAAATCTTGGTCCTCGAGACCCAATCCAGCCAGACCACCTCATGTTGTATCTTCACCAGATCCAAGGCACCAACGACTTCATCCATGCCGATAACATGCATCGACACATCGGAGCGCAACCCCATCACTTGAACATGCGATCAAAGGAGTACAAGCACACAATTAAGCCATTGAACATCATATCCTCCGCCACGAGAATATCACCTTGCGTCATCGCCCCTATAATGGTTGTTGCCGTCGGACATCACCGCGTATCTCCTACAGTCTCATGCTGCATCACGACTACATCAGCCCACTTCCGGTCAGCCCGAGGCATGGCCAGATCCATGTTGCTTCACGTGCAGCGATGCAACTGCGGCACCACCATGCGCCACCTTCCTTCTTGACATGTGGGACTCACATAATGGCCATGTGGTGAAGGGCTCATACCCCTAATATGGCACACAAGCATATCAAGTTGGACCTACCATGATCAAGGAGACAAACAACGGTGACAACTTGAGTTGAAGGAAATAACGGTAAAGAGATAGAGGGGCAATTGCTCCACCACTTTCGGCACCTTCCTAGTGTAAAATTGTAATCAACTATCATATCAACAAATCATGATTAATTTGAAGTTGAAGCCAAGTACTACAATGTAAATGTATAAATAGATAAAGAATTCTATGTGAACCAAAAAAAAAGTACTAACATTTGCATTTTTTTTGTCAGTAACAAATATGGCGCAACCCAAATTAATCTACTCTACATATTGTGATCGAACTCACATTGTCACCGCCCACGAGTCGCTTGTGCTGGACTCATATTACACGTGTCACTTTCTTGAGGGTGCGCTTGCGTGGCAAAGCTAGATTATAAATTTTTCTGTGCATACTTTGGAGGTAAATCCATAACAATAAATCCATGCACCAACATAAAGCAATTGTTTATTTTTTGGATACTAATAGCTACGCACATATCCACAGCAAGAGATAATATAGATATTAAAGCAGAAGTTCCTCAAGAAAAATTAAAGGCAGCAGGGGTATATAACGGGGTGCAAAGCCAAGATGACTCAACACAAACCAACCACTCGAGCGAGATCGACGCACACCTCACGCACGGACGGTGCGACAGGAACCAAGCAAAGGCAGTAACCGCCGCCATCGCCATGGACAGCACCGTGGACGCAATGGCGGCGGCCTACGACGCGCTGCTCGACGCCGCGGCCGTAGCCATCCGCGATCCCGGCGGCGCGGCGGCGCTTGAGGACCTCAAGTGCTGCCTCGACGCCTTCAACGAGTGCTGCGACCGCGCCGAGGACCTCGTCCAGGTGGCCGCCGCCGGCCTCGGCCCCTCGCCATCTGCTCCCTCCGCCCTCGATTCGCTCTACAGCACCGTGCACGCCATCGAGAAGGATCTCGTCCAGGCCGCCGACGACGACGTCGAAGAACGGGAGGAGAAGGAGGTGGAGGAAGAGAAGGACCCCGCGCCCACGCCGCCGGTAGCGGTGGCGGTGGCGGCAGAAGAGGAGTAGCTCGTTCGTTCGTTCGATCAATCGATGTCGTCCCTTGTTTTTTGTGATTTTGATCTTCTTGATTATTGTGCTAATCGGGTGAGTAATCTAGATCTTGATTAAAAGGGTGAAAAGATAGGAGAACTGAATTAATGTTAGAATGCAGATTAATTCATCGCATTTTCTTTTGGGGGAAATATGCCTTGTGATTGTCGAAATAACAGTGGAGAAAATGAAAGAGAGGGTAGAACTAACCTTGGCTTAGCACATTGCTCGTTCTCATGTTCCTCCTAATGAAATCCATTATCATGATGTATGCATGTTGCAAATCTTTGTTCCGGATATATGGATTAGATCTTGTACTTGTCGCAAATCATATATTTGTGTTGAATAAAAACTAGTTATAGGAGAATTGGGTCATTATTAATTGAGCTTTCCTTTTTGAAATTATTCTAAATTATATTAACAAAAGAAACAAAATACACCAGAAACGTGATAGTTATCCCTAAATAGAAAATGCCCTGCAAAACTGAGAAAATACAAGCAAGCCCTTGGGAGCAAAACATCGAAACAAAATCCGCTGACGTCAAGTCTGAAGGGGAGACAAAGAAGATTAGAGCAACCGCTTGGGTCGTCGAGGTATACCACAAGAGGAAATCTTGTCAGAGTCGCCACGGTATCCACCCGTTGCCTGTGATGGGATCTGATCGAATAAGTCATGCCATAATCTAGGCCAACAACTGGGTGCATGTTGTTAGCTAGAATCAGGAACCTCGGCAGTAGGAGAACGTTATGGGGATAACTAAGAGGCATTGTCGCCATTGGAGGAGCATCCCGTTGGTTACGAATATGACGAACCACCATGTTGAAGCATCGACCTGACACTAAACAGCTCCCACTGGCCCCTTGATGCCGCCAAGAACGCCATTGAGAAGGGGAGGAGGTGGGGATACCTTATATGATGTGTTGCCTTCACCCCCAATCAAGACGCCACCACAAAAACTGAAAACTTCATTACTGACTACAATGTGGACAACCAGAACCCCCATCCTCTAGCCGAGCAGTAGACAGAGGGGAGGATAACCGTTTCTACCAGGTAGGAGGCAAAGAAAACTTGCGACGGTGGCTAGCGGTAACAAGTGTTTTATTATTTTCCTCTAATCTACTTCCTTCGTTTTAAAATATAAAATGTTTTAGATCTGTAAAGAAAATATATCTAGACTTGTTTTAGTGTGTAGATTCACTCTAAACTTGAGTGAACCTACCAACTAAAAGAAGTCTAGATACATTTGCTTTACAAAGCTAAAACATCTTATATTTTAAAAACAGAGGGAGTAGATGACACGTCTATTATTAATTGAGCTTATATGGCATTCCTAAGATAGTTTATCTTCAATAATCACATTTCACACACATGAAAATAAAAAACCTGGTTGCACCGGTGTTGCATAATGCGTAATTCATAAGGAGGAAACTATCTGCAAATCTAT
Organism: Avena longiglumis; assembly: GCA_030063025.1. Lineage (NCBI taxonomy): Eukaryota > Viridiplantae > Streptophyta > Magnoliopsida > Poales > Poaceae > Avena > Avena longiglumis. Next base: position 292,071,349 of record CP125978.1, read on the forward strand.
TTGCTACAAACAAACTATACCTCATATTATAACACATTTCTAAAATCAGCAATCCATGTAATTGGAAGCTTATGTTAGGGTAATAGACTTATTGTATTACCAGAGGGTCAAATGCCTAATATATAGTACATGTACAGACGCAAATATACAGGAAACCCCCTAACACACGGGGAAACTACAATATACAAATATATACTCTAACACCCCCCCCCCCCCCCTCAAACTCATGGTGGATCCACAACACTGAGTTTGGAGAGTAAGAAGTCATGCTGCGCTCGAGTTTGTGCCTTTGTAAAGAAATCCGCCAACTACAAATCTGAAGGCACATAATGAAGCGCAACAACCTGATCCTGCACCTGAGCACGTGTATAAAAAGCATCAACACCAATATGCTTGGTCAGCTCATGCTTGACCGGATCACGTGCAATACTGATAGCACATGTACTGTCAGACAAAAGTGGAGTGGGAGTCATAACAGAGACCCCAAAATCTGCAAGCAAACACCGTAACCAGGTCACCTCAGCAATCAACAAAGCCATAGCCCGCAGCTCAGCCTCAACACTGCTACATGTTTCTTCGTCTTCCAAGCAACAAGCGAACCACCAAGAAACACACAGTAAGCAGAAAGTGAATGACGATCCGTAGGATCACTCGCCCACGTAGCATCCGAGTAGCACTGGAGCTGAAGAGAGCTGGAACTAGGAAAGAAAAGGCGACGAGTGATCGTGCCACGAAGATAACGAAGGACACGGAAGAGATGACTGTAGTGAACGGTGGTAGGAGCTGAGACAAACTGACTCAGAATATGAACAGGATAAGAGATATCAGGACGAGTGACGGCAAGATAAACAAGACTTCCAACAAGATGGCGATAACGCGTGGGATCAGGAAGAGGATCACCATCAGTAGGACGAAGCTTAACATTAAGCTCCATAGGAGTCTCAACAGTGCGCTCATCCCCAAGAGCAGCACGAGCAAGAAGATCCTGAATATACTTTTTCTAAGAGATAGAAAAGCCATCAGAAGTGGAGGAGACCTCAATCCTAAGAAAATAGCGAAGAGGACCAAGATCAGTCATAAGAAACTGATCACAAAGACGAGCCTTGACAAAGGCAATATACTCAGGATCATCACCAGTAATGATCATATCATCAACATAGAGAAGAAGAAGAGTGCGTCCACGAGGAGAAGTGTGAACAAATAGCGATGGATCATGAAAACTAGGAGAGGAACCAGCAGCAGTCACCACAGAGGCAAAACGCTCAAACTAGGCACGAGGGGCCTGTTTCAGGCCATAAAGGGAACGTCGAAGACGACAAACCATCCCATCAGGAACAGAATACCCAGGAGGAGGCTGCATGTAAACCTCCTCACTCAACTCGCCATTAAGAAAAGCATTCTGAACATCAAGCTGGGACACAGACCAGCGTCGAACAGAAGCAATAGCAAGAAGAGTACGCACAGTGGTCATATGAGCCACAGGGGCAAAAGTCTCATCATAGTCACGGCTGTGCTCCTGCTGAAAGCCACGAGCCACAAGACGCGCTTTATAGTGCTCAAGAGATCCATCAGAGCGGGTCTTAATTTTATAGACCCACTTACACGTGATAGGACGAACACCAGGAGGGAGAGAAACAAGATCCCAGGTGCCAGTGCGCTCAAGCGCAGCGATCTCCTCAGCCATGGCAAGCTTCCATTCAGGATGACGCTCGGCATCCCGATAAGATGTCGGCTCGGAGACGACAGAGAGACCATACTGACTAGGAGAGTAACGGTCTGGAGCACGACGCTGATGAACAGGCCGTGAAGAGGGAAGCTCATCGGCGGAGGACGACTCATCAGAAGAAGAGGAAGAAGGAACAGCAGAGGAAGGGTTCGAAGCCGGAGAACGAGATGGAGAAGAAACTAGGGGAGAACGAGGAGAACTAGGGGAACTAGACGGAGGAGAGGATGGCGCCGAAATCGAAGGGGGTGCATCAGAAGTAAGAGGTGTAGAAGAAGGGACAGCAGGAGGTGTATCAGGAAAAAGAAGAAAAGAGATATCATCCACCGGATAAGTACCAGAGGTGGGGCTAGGATAGAAGGGACGCGTCTCATCAAACGTGACATCACGAGAGATGCGCATCCGACGACCAACGGGGTCCCAACAGCGATAGCCCTTATGCTCATCACTGTATCCGAGAAAAACACACTCAACAGACTGAGCGGTCAGTTTGGTGCGTTCGCGGGGAGGTAGAAGGACATAGCAAATGCAACCAAATAAACGAAGAGGCGAATAGTCTGGAGAGCTACCAGAGAGATTCTCGAGAGGAATACCACCTTGAAGGGCAGCAGAAGGCTGAATATTAATGAGGTAAGTCGACGTAGCGACAGCCTCAGCCCAGAAATGCGGCGGAAGAGAGGAAGCAATCATCATAGCACGGGTAGTTTCAAGAATATGATGATGCTTACGCTCGGCGACACCATTTTGAGCATGGGCGTCGGGACACGAGAACTGAGCGAGGGTGCCCTGCTCAGCAAGGACACCACGCAGGTGCTGGGAGATATACTCTCCTGCGGAATCAGCACGAAACACACGAGTAGGCGTGGAATACTGAGTACGAACCATGGCTGCAAAACGCTGATAAATAGAGAGCACCTCACTGCGAGAGCGCATAAAAAACAACCAGGTGTACCGTGAAAAATCATCAATGAATAAAATATAGTATCGATGGCACCCTTTGGAAGCAAAGGGAACCGGACCCCAAACATCTGAATGAACTAAATCAAAAGGTCGCTGAGATATAGACACACTAGTGGGATAGGGAAGCTGAATCTGTTTGCCTAACCTACAACCCTGACATGAATGTAAAGACACATCTCCTGAGACAGACCCTAGAAGACCACAACGAACTAAGGACGATAAACGGGAGCCACAAAGGTGACCCAGCCGATGATGCCACTGCTGAAAAGAGCCAGTGACAGAAGCAGCAACCGCAGAAGAACTAGTAGATGAAGTGTCAGTGGATCGAACGCGAAGCCAGTCTAACTCCCATAGCCCCGGAGACTCAAGGCTGCGAGGACCAGCTCCAACCAGGGCATGGGTACGACGGTCCTGAACCGCACAAGAATCAGCGTCAAGAATGACACGACATCCAGAATCAGTAAGCTGACTAGCAGAGAAAAGGTTCATCTTAAGACTAGGAACATGAGAAACGTCAGGAACAGAGAAAGATGAAGTAGAAAGGATGCCTCGACTGGAAAAAGGAAGAGAGGTACCATCAGCCGTGATAACACGGACATGATAAATAGGAGAGCGAAGAGCGGAAAGAATAGAGGACGCAGAAGTCATATGAAAAGAGGCTCCAGAATCCAGATACCACGGGGATGACGTACCTGACTGTGTAGAAGGTGGTGGTCGCGCGGTGCCAGAAGAGCTAGGCACAGAACCAGTAGTACCCGACGAGGAAGAGCCTGTAGCAGCGAGTAGACCACGAAGAATGTCCTGATCAGACAGTGCAATAGCAGAAGATCCTGAAGAACCAGCCTGCCTACGAGCATGGTACTACTGATGTAAGCTAGGATCCCTCCTCCAGCAGCTAGAGACATCGTGGCCAGGCTTGCCACAGTAGGCACAGGGAGGACGGGGAGGTGTTGTCATACCACGAGGCTGCTAAGGATGACTCTGGCCCTAGACCGGAGGAGTAGAGAGTATCGGCGGTACTGGAGACCGCAACGAAGTCGACGGCATAGGAGGACCATGAGCAGCAAGTACGGAGGGAACCTTAAGAAGACCAGCACCACGAAGACGAATCTCCTCAGCACGAAGCTCGGACAGTACCTCAGAGAGCGGAACACGACCACGGGAAAGCAGCTGGGCACGGTGCGGCTCAAACTCCTTACGGATCCGCGACAAGAACTCAAAAACGCGCTGAAACTCTAGATCCGCGTGCACACGACAAATGAGGATAGGTGGCACACACTGCATTTGAAGAGAATCAGTCGACGCCAAATAGCAAGACTCGAGTATAGAACTCATCAATGAGAGTCATCCTCTGAAGAGCATGCTCTGGCGAACCACGACGGTAAAGAGCATCCCAGACGGCCGATAATACCGACGAAGAAAAGCCCACTGAGCAGCAGCAGTGGGAAGACCCATGAACTCAGCAGCATACTGAGGCAGAACACTGGAAGTGAGAACAGCAGCAGCATGAGCATCCTCATCTATCCACTGAGTGTAGTCAGTCAGATCCTGAGGAGCATCGGGGGAAAGAGCAATAGGCGACGTAGGAACAGCGGGGCGCGGCGGACAGGAGACCTCGCTAGTAAGCACACCCCAAAGACGAAGACCGCGCATGTGGACGCGCATAAAGGCAGCGAAATCAGAATAATTCGCGCCATCAAAAATCACCGGACAGCTAGGAATCGCAAGATAGCCCGACGAGGAAGACATTTTTTTTGCTATTTTTTGACGAAAATCAGATCAGATCTGATCTGATCAGATCCGCACACAAAGAACACCGCCATGGACGGGTCGACAGCGGCGAGGCGGCGGCTAGGCGATGGCCGGAAGCGGCCGGGACGGGCGGCCGGCGGCGACGGCGACAGCGGAGGGCAGCGGGCGGCCGGACGGATCGAACGGGCGACCGGGAGGACGGGCAAGCTCGCAGGAGGCGGGAGAGGCAGCGCAGCGCCGGTGCGGGCGGGCGGAAGCCGGGCGGGCGGCTGCGAGGAGAGGAGCTACCTTACAACTCTGATACCATGTTAGGGTAATAGACTTATTGTATTATCAGAGGGCCAAAGGCCACAATATATAGTACATGTACATGCGCAAATATACAGGAAACCCCCTAACACACGGGGAAACTACAATATACAAATATATACTCTAACAACTTAATCCGTTGTAGTACTTTGTTTATGTTATCTGGAAGCAATCCATGTAATTGGCTTTGTTGTTGCTGTTGCTGCTAGTTATAGCATGTTCCTAACAATCAAGGCCAGATCAATACCGAACAGAGCCACAAATGTATCTAGGGCATCGCTTGGGTCCACTAAACACACAGTAACATGCCAATCTAGAATTCTAATAAGGTGAACTTTGCCATTTAAAATTCCACCATGAAGGTACTATTGACTTGAAAGTTTGAGGTCTTGTACACAAGGGTGTGTTCGGTTTCAGAACCAGAAGGACCAGAACGGAGTGAGTCTATTCCGAGGACATGGAACGGTTCCGACCCATGTTTGGTTCGGAAAAGAACGAGGAACGGAATGATTCCATATTGTGTTCGGTTGGAAGAAATAGGACCGGAACGGAATAGCTATAATGATGCTTAAAATTCTAAAATTTTGAGCTTAAAATTAACGGTTGTAATTAATGGTAGCAAATTGGGACCAAATCGGAGGGCCGAGTTTGCCCGCGTCACCGCCGCCCGTCTGCTCGCACCGCCACCCGCCTGCTTGCCCGTGTCTCCGCCTGCCTGGTCGAGCTTTCCCGCGCCGCCGCTGCCAGGATGCGCGGAGGGCCGAGCTTGCCCGCGCCGCCGCTCGCTATGCTTGCCGACCACGGCCGTGTTTCTACTCCCACCGCCACGTTTTTTTTCAAAGATTTTGTCGCTAATCATCCCCACAACTAAAAATCCCGCTGGTTTGGTCGCTAATCATCTCAGTCAGGTTAGTTCACGAATCAGCGAGCCGTTCCACGTGATCCGGCCTATTCAGTCGCACGACCTCATTCCGTATATTAGAAGAATATTCCGTTCCAAGTGACTACATGGTTCCATCTCTTTCTTTCAACGGAACACATAAACAGACACTAGGCGCGGAACAGACCGGTTCCATTCCACCAAATTTCAGAACCGAACACACCCCAAGTGTATCAATGGAATTAGATATTCGAACATTTATGACTTGGAATATCAATGATGTGTTGCTGTTGACAGTTTTTATACTGCTATATTTTTTTAACCCTTTCAGCAACTCAAGGATGGTATCACAGTAATTTCCCCAAGACCGACGACCGAATCAACTCAAGCTTTCCACTTAAACATGATTTGAGCTATAGATTATTTGCTTCAAGCACATCGTACTAGTACTCTCTACTGCATTTGGCAATCATCTCTTTTTGCGCATGTATTCCTGTGAATCAGTCCCAAGTTTATGAAGAATATCCCAAGACACATCGTACTGATACTCTCTACTGCATTTGGCAATCATCTCTTTTTGTGTATTCGTGTGAATCAGTCCCAATTTTATGAAGAATGTCCCAAGGCACTTGCCTACTGTAACTCTGTAATAGTGCCCCCACATCGTACTATACTGTTTACTGTATTTGGAGATCATCTCTTTTACACATGTATTCCTGTAAATCAGTCCCAATTTTATGAAGAATGTCCCAGGGCACTTGCCTACTGTAACTCTGTAACAGTGCCCCCTTCAAATGATGATACCAACACAACAATCAGTAGTAGTCCAGTAAAACTGGCATAACAAGAACATTGCAGAATCTACAGATCTCGGGAAACTCGCTCTAAGACAAGATCCCACTTTCCAGTACTCCTACCAGGATCTTGCACACTAAAATATTGCAACGCCTACTAAAAACTGTACAGACATAACGCACACATTGATCCAGTAGCTTAAAATCGGCAGATCCCAGGCTTCTCAGTACGGCAGAGTGTGAGCATCTCTTCATACTTGGAAGGATAGACAAAGCCCCACAGCTGCATTATAACGGGAAAACAAAGTTATACATCCAACATCCGTAAATGGAGAGTACTTATGCACTTCAGAACGTTCATGGATTTATGTTCGGTTTAGATGCAACCCTAAGCCCTAGCTAAACTTGCAACAAGCTGCTTCTTGATCGTATGATGATGTCTGAACTAGGAACAAATATTTTTGTGTCATGTAGTATGCATATTCTGAAATGCGTAGAACAGGCTTTTACATTGTGTTGAGTAACACAGTGCAGTAAACCTCATGCACATGGCCCTGGCAAAATCTCCCTTGATTTTCAGCGGGCAATATAGCTGTCGCATATGGTAGTTGTCTTAGGTGGTGTGCAGTTGTGTGAACGAGATTGTTGAACCAAATAATGTGGGTATTTTGCATGACTGTTGGACCAAATAATGTGAGCATGAAAAGGATCTTCAAAAAGGAATTATGAACTGTATGGCTGGGGTATTTTGCAACATTCATATCTTAGAGCAGTTAAGCAGTATGGATGTAATTGCACTCGTCCGCCCGAGGAAAAAAGGTGAAAACACTATCCCTTAGTATTACTGAACATCGACATGGATTTGCTACCATCCCATGATAACGCCGTTTGCCATCTGTTAGGCTATCTTTCCACCGCCCCCGCCACCAGCTCACGTACCCCTCGTCTCCACCAACTCCCCAGCCGGCCTCCCCGTCCCCAGCGCTCCGCAGCGCCGATTCCCCGCCTCCTCCACCGGCTCTCCTAGCTCCAACTCCACCGGATCCCGCAACCCCACCGACGCGGCTCACCTATCCCCACCTGCACCGGTTCCTCCAGCTCCTTAGGAGTGCGCGGTGAACTTCTTCCTTGTGTGGATCCCGTGCCCCCATCGCCGCCAGGCATTCCAACCCCCCTGGTGGTTTCCCCCGACTCGGTCTGGACCTCCTCGCAGCCCCAGCGCCTCCCACCGCCTCTTTGGTCCACAGCAGCAGGGCATGCCGGATCGATGTGTCGTGGTTGTGCCGGATTATCACCGATGACTGGCTCCCCGTGGCTGGCCCCAATGCATCCGGCACCGCCCATGCATCTGCCTTCATTGCACACCTCCAGCGATTCTGCTTTTAATTTCCTCTCAGGGGCCACTCAGCGATTTCTCCTTCAACGCCGCTGGTTGGTCCTCTAGTTCACTATGTTAGCTTAATCTTGGTAAGAGAGTCCGAGTGGTACTAGTCTATGTCCAAGTAGCACTAGGACTATGTGTGTCTGTGGTATGTGTGGTGTGTACGTGTCTTAGTCTAGGAAGGTTTCCTAGTTAGGCAAGTGTATGTGTGAGTCCTAGTACTAGTAGTATCCGTACGTGTGTACGTGATGGTTTAGGTTTAGTATTAGTCAGGTCTAGCTTGCATATATAAGCAAGGGTAGACCGTGAGTCTTGTAACACATTGAGTGAGTTGAGAAGAAAATAAAGAAAAAGAACGGGCACGACACGTGCCCTTGGCCATAAGATTTTTAAGCGTGTTTGTTTGTCTAGTTTGATGTAGTCGATCTGTGGGCAAATTCCAACACACTACGCTTGGCCCCACGGGTGGGGGCACTCGCGGCAGAAGGGATGGCTACGCGGCAGGGGTATGGAGGTGCCGCAAGGGCGCACGGTGGCTGGCGGCCAGGCTGGCTTGCCGGAGCTGGAGAACATGGAGGCGGGGGTGTGCAAGAGCTCCACTAGGCAGACAGCGGTGTACACGGCGTGGTCTGCCTAGGACAGTCGAGGACAAGAAAACAGCCTGGGGGAAAATGCATCGGGCCTCTAGGAAAACAATGTGGTGACGGGGGTTGTGACGGCGTTAGTTAGCAATTTTCTATGGGGCTGATCCAGCGGTGTGAAATGTCCTATAGGGCAGATCCAATGGCTGGATGGATATGCGTACCTATCCCACATAGTAGCCGACTATTTCCGTACTGAACATCTTGTTAGAGTTCCTTTTATGTGCATGCGTGTGTCATGTGTCGATCAGGAGTACCAGAAAATTGCACTTCTGGAACTTGCAATAAAGCCATTGGCGAACTGATGAGTTCTTGATGTGGGACAACAAGCTCATAGCCTCATAGTCATAGACCTACCACTTTCAATTGAACTTTTTGGTACTTGTTTTAAGCCAAATATGGTTTAATATTTTTTTAGTGAAGTAGAGCTACAGATTTCATTATATATGTGTACTTTGAGTCAAAGAACTACTAATTCTATTCAATATGCTATGCTTCAGTTTTGTAAGTACCTCAACTTCTTTAACTGCAAAATCCGGGGAATGCGATAAACACTGGTTGTCAAATGTCTCTGAATTTGAACTTGAACCACTCAAACTGCAGAGTACACAGAGAAAAGGTGAGACATTAAGATTGACTTAAACTAACAAACAATGTTAAAAGCACTAAAGAAAACTTAGAAAGGTGTATGTGTAGAGGGAGGGATTACAGGTCTGAGTCTAGATAAAGTGCAAAGTGGCTGCCACCTCCTAGTGCCAAATAGTCAGCAGAGCACACGGTGAAATACTTATTAGCACCTGCAACACACAATTTGTTCAACAGTTTAAGAGAATGAGCCAATACATACAAATAACAAGATGGACACTTAAGAGATCTCTCAGGAGTAATTATCTGCTGCCTGTTAGCACAGGGTGTAAATTGATCTTACTGATAACATGTGTATACCTAAGAACTGTAGTAAAATATTCGAACATTAGAATGTATCGTGATGAAAAGGATCTCAAGGAACAAAGTAAATTATACACTACGTTGACTAGCCCTAAATTCTGAAGTACAGAAACTGACAGGCAAAAACATACTATATCCTTTGCCAGCTTTTGGTGCTCTTATTGAAAAAGCAACGGAAGTAGATAGAAATATATATTACCGGTTGGTCGATAGATAGAAGGATTGCTGTGTAAACTAGTGAAAACAAAGCAGTTATTGGTCCCCTGCAGTACTTATTAATATCCATTAATATCAGTAGATGGTGAGTAGGTGATAATAAGAATATTATCAGAATGTGTGGGTGGAACCTGATACTTCTTTGTACTGGTTGGCTCTAATGGAGCCTCAACTAAACCACCAAAAACTGCCCCTTTTTTGTCTCCAACTACCTGTTAGAGAACACATCGAAAAATAAATCACAGGAAATTAGCAATTAGCAACTAACAGAAAAAATACATGAGATATTGCAGAGATTTGTAAGGAAGTCATACTGTGGACAGCTTAAAAAATAAGCACCAGTACCTAAGTAATACTCTTTGAATTACATAATATTAGTACAATTGGCCACTCTCTTTGAAGTACTGGTGAAACACATCAAGCTACTTAAGAAACGTACCAAGAGTGAGTAACCAGGGCACAGTTTACTCCTTCTATATAAAGTAGATAAAGATATTCCATGCCTCCATGTGCTGCAAAATTGTGAATATAAACATTAGACAGCAATTGATACGTGCAGTCATAACGTATAGGGATAGCAGACTAAACCTGTATAGCAAAACCCAGCTCCTTCCTTGGGCGAGAATAGGAAGAGAGGAATAAATAATGGATTGCATCATTTCTGACAAAAGGACAGATGGTTCTGACATGACTGGCAAATTGTTCAAGGAATTAACTTCCTTTGGTTCTTCAAGCTCCAATACAGGTGTGACCGGTTCAGCATGATTTACCACCTCTTTGCCGATTTTAGGCTCTGGATTTTGTTTGAAGCCGCTCATCCTAGCTGCTTTGTTAATGATTTTTCCAATGGAATGCTTCCCTCTGCTTAGCAGGCCTGTCTTTCCCTTGCTTGCCTTCCCGACTGGTGTTAAAGTTGGGTATCCCGTTTCTTCATTTTGCTCAGGAATTATCTCCATTGAAGCGTTGAAAGAGCTAGATGGCGACAAAAATGAGATCATGAAAGCTCTGAAGGAAGAAGTATCAGGGCCGTCAGGAATATCAGAATTTTGCTCAGAATCATTATCATCCTCTGAATTTTCTTGCTCTTCGTCCGCCTCCTGCAGCAAGCAAAGAGAATGAAATGGGAATTTTGTGGAACATGGGCTACTAACTGGAAGAATCAACATAAATTGGTACTATGAATTGCATCAAGAACATTACATGCAAGTGCAGAATGCTTCTTACAGCTAACAACTGGAACCGTCCTTTAAGTTTCACCGAATGCAAAAGATCAGAGCAGGAAAGACATCAAGCACTGGAATGCATAGCACTATAGCTTGCAAAAGAGAACACTGGAGTGGAGCTATTCATTTCCTGAGATTTGATGAGGACCGTGGCATTAGCATAGCAACCTCATTACTTCAGTTGCTATACTGGTTGAAAACTTGAAACATAAGTGTGAGCTAACTTTATCACTGGAGCTGCAAGTATCACATTTGAAAGAAACAAACTTATGCTGTAGTTAATACTATACACCTGCACAGAACACACATATTCCTTGCACCAAAGTCAGCGGAAGTTTCTAGAATGAAGGCAAGATGATCATCAGAATTTAACAGTCGACACTGCACAGATCAGTCCAGAGCGTTCTCCAAACAAAGCAGGCGATTCACCCAATAAAGACGACACCCAAGTTTTCTCCAGAACAAAAAGTTTCACAAGCTTAATGGAGCGCGCTAGTGTGTAGTATCTCTCAGGAAGCTACCAATTCCCACCCACAAAGCTAAGCAAGGGAACTGTTGACGGGCATCAAATTCAGCCATCACCTATAAGGCTATAATCCACAAGCTGAAGCAACAGCTGGCATCCCTAAACCCCGAACGATCGAACAGCAAACCCTACCAAAAGCACGTCCCAGCGACCAGCCAGACCACGCGAACACGCCTCTACCGAGAGCTACCAGGTCGCCCCTTCGCGCGAATTGAGGAACCGCAGGGACAGCCCATCACAAAACTGAACGGAACTGATTGTAATAGGACCAGGAGAGGAGGAGGAGGAGGGGGATCTGGGGTCTCACGGGGAGGTGCGAGGAGGGCTCGCGCTCGGAGACGGGGTTGAGGATGACGGTGGTGAGGTCGGACACGAAGTGCGCCGCCTTGCTGCCCAGGGACGGCAGGTACCCCATCCTCGCCTATTCCTGGAGCGGGCGCGCACGCCGTTGAACTCAGGAGGGGCGCGCACCGCGGGGGGCTCGTTAGCCTCCGGTGCTCCCGCGGCTGATTCGGCTGGGAACTTGTGCTCCCGATCGGGCGGCGAATGGAGGAGGTGGTCGCGCCGTTGCGCTGAGCCTTGATTTGGGCCTGCACCTCTTTCTCTTTGCCGTTAGGTGGCGAGGATGGGTTGGAATTTTCTGTTGCGGGAGACGGGCAGAAAACGATACATACAGGAACAGGATAGCTTCTTGGTGTTGTCCGCGGCGGTTAGCGGGCAGCAGCACAGAAATACCAAGATGCTATCCGGCGATGCGGGCGGAGGAGGGATGTGTCAGGTAGCTGACGACGGTCAGTGTTTGGACGGCTTTGCCCCTGCGTCGTGTCAAAGCTTTTGTTCCCTCCTCTCGGTTGGAGACCGATTGTTTCAAGTCCAACCATTCGACAATCTTCCACGTTATCATTGCGGAGTTTGCACAAGTGTCACGTCCACTGAAGCTTTTACAGAAATTACACACTAAAGTCGCAGTATTAAAACTGTGAGAGTCAAGGACGAGGTTTTTAATTACCGTCCGACAAATTATTAAGAGCGTGTTTGAAGAGGTGGAAAAAAGCGGCGAGTTGACGGATACGAGGTACCCAGATTTAGATCTCATGATTGTGGTGAAATTTTACTCCTGCTATAAATCACTATGATGATGAACCGAGGTATATGCCCGAATGGCTTGGTAGTGATGATACTACCCAGCTCACCCGCGTTCGAGTCTTCACGCTCGCAAACGCGTGGTGTACACACAATTACCTCTATCAGTACCAGCGATGTGGGTTTCTTCTCCGTACGACCAATCATAAATTATTATGATGGCAATACTCCGAGTTAGAGAGATAGATTCGCTATGCGGGGTGTTATAAGTTGTCTTTCCCTAACGGCTTCTAGAGGTCCGGCTTATAAAGACGTCATAAGCTAAGGTTATAGAAAAAAGTTCTAGCCGGACAACTTACAGAGTTCTACACTAACATTAACTGGTCTTATTGTCTTGCACTCCAGGGCTTAGTATTGGTCTTTGACTATACCCACCCGGGTTAGCCGGATTAAAGACGTGTTGTGATGATATCATTAGCATATCCCAAATAGTAGCCCCCGGAGAACTACGAGATCTTGCGCCGTCTTGCCCTTTAGTTCTAAATGCTCCGTCTATGTGATGTCGGCAATTCGTCAAGCAATATGTCGAAGTCCTCCTAAAGAACCCAACAATCTTCTCCATCTTCAACATGTAAGTCGGAGAATCATTGAGTCTTCTATCTTACTTTTCTTGTAGCCGGATAGGATCCGTCCATGCCGAACTCTTCATATGGGACTGTTCCACTGTTGTTGTCAGTACGACGATGTAGGCTACAGCCTACGCTACCTCAAAACTCACATATGGCGGCAGATTAATCATAGCGATTTTCTGGCGCTTAAAATCCGAAACGGCAAGCGACAACGGGGGGACGTGGCAAAATTTCCGCGCGCGCACGCACACACATTGTCGACGCGTCGACCGTTAGATCCTTTGTGCACGAATCTTGGTGCCATGGGTTACAAATAATTATTGCAGGGATAATAATACATTACTCGCATTTCCCCCTGCGTCTTGTTCTTTCTCTTGACGAGCGACTCCTCGAGATCCATGCATGAAAAACCCTAAAGGCCGTTCCATCTCCTACCTTCCTCCCACACTCAATGGCCAGCAGCAGTTCCCCATCTATGGCGGCGGCATTCGAGGACTCCAAGAAGCCAATGTCGGAGTGCACGTCCGCCAGAGGGACTGGTTGTGCCGGTCTCTGCCATGGTGCCATCCACCGCCTACGACTAGAAAATGGCGGCGTTCGAGCCATTGGAGGATGAATCTGCCTCCCACAAGGGGGTCTGGAGAGGATCAGATCTCACTGTCATGGACCTGAAGGAGTTGGTAGATGAAGGGTACCTTCTGATAGGGCAAAGGTGTCCGATCTTTCGATGAGATGGTGATAGTCGATTTGGTGGAGTTCGGGCTTGACGATCCGACTACACGTGCGAGCACGAGCGCCAATGCAATCGCTAGGCCAATCTTCTAGAGGTTACCGATCCTGCGGGAACATGATCAGCCTGACCAGCGAGGGTCTTAATTCCTACCTGAAATCGAGAACAAGTAAGAACTAATATTGCAATCAAGATATTGCGGATTAAGATGAAAGCTTTATTGAAAAAGGTGGGATCCTGTATAGGTGTGAAGTACAAGAGGCCTCTGCGACGCTCGAGCCTTGGCGAAGTTGCTATGATGGCTAACTTTATGTATAAACAAAATTCGAGTCTATGGTGACGGCTAAGGCGAGTATTTAAGGAGGAAAAGGTAGGGTTTCGGCCATCCATAGAAGTGGTGGCCGAATCCAACCCTAGAAGTCCTTTTCTCCTCAAATACGGACTCTAAAAAGTGGCTATTTAAAATCCTGCAAAAATTACATGATCCTGGCCCAAAATAAAGGTGTCGCAGCACCATATTAAGCTATGGACGAATTTGTGAAGTATTAATCTTGAATATTTCGTCCAAGCCTTCTTTCTTCATTATGGTGGCCTCAAAGTTCTGAAATATTCATCCGTGTCCTTCTCTTGAATTATCACATGCTTGCTGCCATCTCCATGCATGACCATGCTCCAATGCTTGTCCCTCTCATCCATGCTTGGTCCATCATTCCTAAGAGTAATAAATACATCTGATTTAGGCAGCATCATATTCTTATGTATGTGAGGAATAGTTCCAAGAAATAAAAGTACCTGATAGTTAAGTTGTTTGGCACAAGATCGAGTGATAGGTCCTTGTATGTGTGTAGCTGTAGGTACAACGGTTGTATCAATAGATGGGATGTCCACATCATCCCATCTATAACGACCGATGGAGAAAAGTGATCCCCGGAGCCAAAAATCAGTATAGCCAGAAAAAATTCGGAGGCGGTTCCAGACTCTCTTTTTTTTGCTCTCCTTCTGGACTTACGACGGAACTCTTAGCTCGACACGGACTTTAGCTCAACACGGAAACAACAAGGAAGGAAAGTAAAAGAAAAACTAGGAAACAATAACTCAACTCGGACTCGTGCCGCGACAGGAAAGATGATCGGATCCGTGTCGCGGTAGGAAGGCGGTGGCGGAGTTTTAGGGTTTATGGTGGCTTGGGTGTATGGCGGCGGAATTTGGTGGAGGAATATGGTGTCGGTGATCTGCGAGTGTGGCGGTGACTACTGTGATCAGAACTCGAAACTCTAAGGGACGAGACACTAAGACCAGCAACTCGACGCGACGATGCAGACACAAATTCAACAATGCAAAACTGAAAAGATAATGCAAGGCATAGATTGGTGATGGGATGGATCTAAACTCTAACTGTGTTTTTGGCTTTTTCGTGGGTTATAGGTAAAACAGATCTAATCTACGAAAACAGTAAAATCTCACCGAGCAACCTGAAATCTGATACCACTTGATAGGGCAAAGGTGTCCAATCTTTCGATGAGATAGTGATAGTCGATTTGGTGGATTTTGGGCTTGACGATCCGACTACACGTGCGAGCACGAGCGCCAATGCAATCGCTAGGCCAATCTCCTGGAGGTTACCGATCCTGCGGAAACACGATCAGCCTGACCAGCGAGGGTCTTAATTCCTACCTGAAATCGAGAACAAGTAAGAACTAATATTGCAATCAAGATATTGCGGATTAAGATGAAAGGTTTATTGAAAAAGGTGGGATCCTGTATAGGTGCGAAGTACAAGAGTGTAACACCCTCAGAATCGGACCTATGCAAGTTTGAGCAAAATTCGCCAAACCCGCATAGAAACGATTCAAAGGTGCCCACCAGGCACTTTCGTGCGGGTGGATAACGAAGTAATAACATTACACAACAGTCCTCGATGGGACCCACAGTAGACATATAACAAATGACTCAATGAGTCAAGAATACGATATACAAAGACAAAGATCCAAATCACCTTGAAAAATGATAGAGTCCGACTACGGACAAGATGCAAATGGGCTAAGAGCCACGAAGAATAACCAATGGCGTCCATAACCCTGCCAAGCCGGAAGGGTAACCACGCTAACGACGCCGATCTCAAACCCGCTTAAACAAAAGGGTGCCGACAAAAGGGCAAAGGAAAAAGAAGGAGCGTCGATCGAGGCCAAGACAGCCGAGACTAGACCAAGTCCTCGCCTACATAGGTATGGTGGATCAAGCGGCAAGATGCACTAAACAACCTATAGAGACTCGATACAATGGCGGATATCGAGAGGGATGAGAATGACCTATTCGGATCCAACCAAGCTAACACCAAACAAACCCATCTCGTGTTTCCTCGAGACCAAACGAGGAAGTCAACCGAGAACTCACCGCTGGCGCTTTTACTTATTCGATGATCGTTCAGCAATTACTAGTCAGTTTAGATATTCATCCGATAAAGGAAGCGAGAGGCACTTTTAATTAACCATTCCGTTATAGTTGTAACACTTACTAATCGGATATGAATAGCATGAGGTAACCCTTAAACCCAAAGTTGTTGATACTTTTATTCAGCCATTCCGCTTGTAGTTGCAATACTTACTAGTCAGTACAATGGTCGTGCGACAACTCAAACAAGCAATTGTGGCGATATTATTTAGCCATTCCGTTATAGTGAAGCTGATTACTAGTCATTATAAAGTCAAATTTATAGCAATAAACTTTAGTTATGCTTGTCTATGATCGAGATATTTGGCTCCAAGTCGTCCATATCCGCGACACGACTTTTGAAAAGTTTTACCGCCGTGCACCAATAGCAACACACGCCGATCAACCTGAAAACCAAATCAAAACCCAACGAGGCTTTCACGATGAACAATCACAGGATTCAGAAATATTTCAGGGGCCACCCTTAAAGTAGACCCAACGGTAAGCAAGCTCGAGACGGACTCAAGGTTGCGACGGTCAGAACGATCGGGAACCCAAAACTGGGCTTGTCGACACATGGAATCGTGCCACGATCCTAAACAGACAAAGTGTGCTATCATTCGCACAATTTAAATACGAAAGTAGCATGGCATAAGTACAGGATAGTAAATAAAACCTCAAACTAGTTTGTGGCCCCAAGAAATAAGATGAATCAAGCTCGCTCGGGGTCCCATATACCTCCGGATGTGGATAGCGATAAATCAAGGAACAGTATCAAGTACTCGGGTCTTACGGGACACAAGTGGGCGTTCGGAAACCAAATATTATCTATCACCCACCGATGCCTCTGCTTATTTCAATTTTAGTTGTTAAACAGGAATTAAAGTGAACGATAAGTAAAACTAGGATCATCTCCAACATCAACAATTCGGCAATACATCAACAACTGTGGCATTTGACAACACGCAGCATCACTTGAGCAAGCGACTACGACGCACAAGTCCAACTATCTACCAAACAACAGGTAATAGGGTGTGTCCAAGGCAATATGAGGCTGCAGGGAATATCCAGGGTACGGAAAACTAGAGCATCGCAACACAGATAGCAATAGATCAACAGGAGGAAATAAATACTATAAAAGTAAGATAGGTAGAAAGGGGGAGATGCTCGCCTGAAAACATTGCCGACGGTTCAACCGAAGATCGGGGCGAAGCTCACATCAACTCAACGGCCTTATCCGCGAAGAAGCAAAACACTAGAAGAAACACCGGATGCGATATTTAATACAATGGCAGAAGATCGGCATGATGCATGTATGATGCATGACATGGCAAGGGTGCGATGCGATTAGGTCATATTAAGCGGAACCGGGGTCCCGACAATTAATTAAATGGTTCAAGTTGTTTAGCTACCCCGCAATTTAATTGTTGTCTTAACATGGCAAAATATGGTACCAGTTCGCTACATCAACTTAAATGAGGCCAATATGAGACTAGATTTGCCCGCATATGTGCCCCATGTTTAATTATAAGGTGGATCGGCCTAAGGCCCCCAAACCACAGATATGCATGCGAGTATGACAATTCAATATGCATCAAGTTGTTACTATGTTATAAAATAGGGTTTCGGGAAGGGGTTCACACATTAGGGTTCGGCAGATCTTGGGGTTCCGGGGTTCGACAGGGTCCAGGGTTCGACGGAATCGGAACCGGCGGAATCGTTCTCGGGTATTGGGGTAGGTCTTGGCGCATCCGTGGTCTTCGGGTCATGTTGTCGGCGGTCATGGCGTTCCGAGAGGAAGAACTTGGTCTGGCGTCGGGGCGTCGCCTGGTTGCCGTCGTTCTTGTCGTGGCGAAGATCTTGTGTCCGCGCTCGAGTCGTCTCGCTCGGGTAAAGCACTTGTCGCATCGGGGTTCTTGGCGATCTTCGTGGTCGGGCCTTGGCGCCGGTTCGATCTTGGATCCGGGTAGGAGGTCTTGCGCGACACGGGTTCGGGTGTCGAGGCTTGGTCTCCGGTTCGTGAGGCGGACTTGGCGTTGAGGGTTCCATCGAATCCGTGGCGCGTCCGATGCGATCTTGTGGGTCCTCGCCGAGGCCTTCGGGGGGTCTAGGTACAACACACACAAGCACCAACGCATACACGCAGGAGCACCACGCAGGCTGACGGCATGAGCCGACGACGCCGAGGCGGAGCGCTGGGGCGACGAGGCGGCCAGACGCGAGGCGGCAGGACGCGACAAGTGGAGAGAGGGCGGAGGGCGCGAGGAGGCAAGAGGGTGGGCGGCGGCGACACGGGCCGGGCGCCATGAGCACACCAGAGGAGGTTGGCCGGCCCAGGGAGAGGCGGAGCTGCGGCGGCTGGGCGGGTCGGGCTCAGCGGCCAGGTCGAACTGGCTCCGGCGACGGTGGGCTCGGGGAGACGGCGAGCAGGCGTGCGCCACGGGCAGAGGGTCGGGGACGAGGTCGGGCCGGGCAGGCCATGAGCTCACCTGAGGCGAGCGAGGCGCGAGAGAGGCGGCAGCTGGCGGGCGAGCGCAAGTGAGGGCCAGGCGGGGAGGCCGAGGAGGAGGCAGGGTGGCTGCAGGGCGAAGGCGGCGAGGTGGACGGAGGAGGAGCTTGCAGTGGTGGCCATGCGGGAGAGGCGAGCACGGGCGGGAGGAGCCTGGGAGGTGGAGGAGCTGGGCTGAGCTCGGGGAGAGGAGGCGGGACTGAGGCTGCCAAGGGAAGCGAGGAGGAGAGGCCTGTGGACGCCAGGGGCTTTGTGGGGTGGGGTTCGACATGTGGGCCAGGGGTATGCTGGGGTTGACCAAGGGGAAGGGGAGAGAGGAGAGTGGCGCGTGGCCGGGAGGTGGGGCCCGGCGGTCAGGGAAAGAGGTGGTGGGGTGTTTGGTGGGTTGTGTGCGTGCGTGCTGAGTGTGCTGGGGCCGGCTGGGGTTGGTGGTGTGAGTGCTAGGACACGTGGCAGCTAGGGAGTGGTGGAGGAGAGGGAGAGGGCGAGGTGGCGACTAGTCATTGGATGGGGTGATGTGGCCAGCGGTTTGGGTAGGTTTTCTGGGTAGCTGTAGGATTAAGGGCGGACCGATCTGTTTTGTTCGGGGTGGTCGTTCGGGTCGATTTGGCCCGTTCGACTGCCCCCACTAAAACAATTAATTAAATTATTTATATCAATCAGCGTTTTTTGCAAACTGACAACGGACAAAACAAAATACTCCGGTGACCCGGGTTTGCGCGATAATTAAGGTGGGGCGTTTTAGAAAACAAAACGGGCTTTGCGAAATAGTTTTATGCAAACAATGCATGATGATGACGATGCAATGCACAAATTCAACGCGATTTTCTAGTAGTGGTTTTGCGGGATGCCACAATTCGACACCACTAACAATGGATCTCGCCCTCGAGATCCGCCTCATGGTACCGGAAGGAAGGCCGGCGGTCTGCGTCTTCTCGCATCGTGTAGATCCTCGCGACACCACTAACAATGGTTCTTCCTCCATCTGGAAATCGGCGACACCACCAACAAAGGGTCGTCGTTCCTGATCGTCGAGAGAACACTCCGGAGAACAAAGGACGAAGGTAGAGGTATCAAACGATAAGGCCACCTCTAACTTCCATTAGAAGAGGGAAAAGTTACATTGAACCACCAGTTCGATGTACGGAGCGAACAATAAGAGTCGGGTAGGGTGATCAGTCCATCCCGTACCCACACTATCAACGCTATACATGAGTAGGAGAATCAGGCAACTCAACTCTCGAGATTTAGACTGAAGATCTTCATAGGTGGTATCCGGAACAAAGGAATGATGCCAGCAGGAATCGTATGAAAGACACAATGATTAGGTTTCGCGATGGTTCCATTGGCATGAACAACACATGCTCAAGGTCAACTCCAACTTCACCAATGCTCGTCCTTCTCATATGTTTTTCAACGACACAGATATCCAGCAACGAACACATATGGATAAAGAGCTCAAGAACAAAAGATTGGAGGAAGGGTTCAACAGACAAGTTGCAGATTGATGATCGTAGCACCTCCGTTACAAAAGGAAGAAAGCGAAGCCCTGAAGGTACGACGGAAACCCAACCACGAGAAATCCTGGACTCGAAGAGAGAGATGAGAGCGGATTCAAAACGCGTAGAGGTGAGAGGAGAATAGCAGAGGGGTAAGGAGTAAAATCAGACCTAATCAGAACTATCCAACCGATTTTGCAAAATAGTTTTGACACTCTACTTCGGCCGTTAGCTAGGTTATCCTCTGGTCGGACTTGGGTATCGCAACCTTGAGCTCGATACCACTCAGAACACCTCGATCGGACCTATGCAAGTTTGAGCAAAATTCGCCAAACCCGCATAGAAACGATTCAAAGGTGCTCACCAGCACTTTCGATGGTGGATAAAGAAGTAATAACATTACACAAGTCCCTCGATGGGACCCACGTAATGACATATATAACAGACTCAATGAGTCAAGAATACGATATACATACAAAGATCCAAATCACCTTGAAAAATGATAGAGCGTCCGACTACGGACAAGATGCAAATGGGGCTAAGAGCCACAAGAATAACCAATGGCGCCCATAACCCCCGCCAAGCCGGAAGGGTAACCACGCTAACGACGCCGATCTCAAACCGCTTAAACAAAAGGGTGCCGACAAAGGGCAAAGGAAAAAGAAGGAGCGTCGATCTTGAGGCCAAGACACGGCGAGACTAGAATTCGGCGTCCTCGCCTACATAGGTATGGTGGATCAAGCGGCAAAAGATGCACTAAACAACCTATAGAGACTCGATAAACTGGCGGATATCGAGAGGGATGAGAATGACCTATCCGGATCCAACCTGAAGCTAACACCAAACAAACCCATCCGGTGTTTCCCTCGAGACCAAACGAGGAAGTCAACCGAGGAACTCACACCGTTGGCGCTTTACTTATTCAAAGGATCGTTGCAGCAATTACTAGTCGTTTAGATATTCATCCCGATAAAGGAAGCGAGGGCACTTTTAATTAACCATTCCGTTATAGTTGTAACACTTACTAATCGATATGAATAGCATGAGGTAACCCTTAAACCCAGCAGTTGTTGATACTTTTATTCAGCCATTCCGCTAGAAGTTGCAATACTTACTAGTCAGTACAATGGTCGCAAGCGACAACTCAAACAAGCAATTGTGGCCAGTATTATTTAGCCATTTCGTTATAGTGAAGCTGATTACTAGTCATTATAAAGTCAAATTTATAGCAATAAACTTTAGTTATGCTTGTCTATGATCGAGATATCAGGCTCCAAGTCGTCCATATCCGCGACACGGCTTTGAGAAAGTTTTACCCGCCGGGTGCACCAATAGAAACACACGCCGATCAACCTCGGAAAAACCAAATCAAAACCCAACGAGGCTTTCACGACGAACAATCACAGATTCGAAATATTTGGGGCCACCTTAAAGTAGACCCGCAAAAGTAAGCAAGCTCCGACGGACTCAAGGTTGTGGGGACGGCCGTGAACGATCGGGAACCCAAACTGGGCTTGTCGACACAGCGGAATCGTGCCACGATCCTAAATAAAGACAGTGCTATCTCGTCGCACAATTTAAATACGTAAAGTAGCATGGCATAAGTACATGATAGTAAATAAAACCTCAAACTAGTTTGTGGCCCCAAGAAATAAGATGAATCAAGCTCGCTCTGGGGTCCCATATACCTCCCGGATGTGGATAGCGCGATAAATCAAGGAACAGGTATCAAGTACTCGGGGTCTTACGGGACACAAGTGGGCGTTCGGAAACCAAATATTATCTATCACCCACCGATGCCTCTGCTTATTTCAATTTTAGTTGTTAAACAGGAATTAAAGTGAAAGATAAGTAAAACTAGGATCATCTCCAACATCAACAATTCGGCAATACATCAACAACTGTGGCATTTGACAACACGCAGCATCACTTGAGCAAGCGACTACGACGCGCAAGTCCAACTATCTACCAAACAACAGGTAATAGGGTGTGTCCAAGGCAATATGAGGCTGCAGGGAATATCCAGGGTACGGAAAACTAGAGCATCGCAACACAGATAGCAATAGATCAACAGGAGGGAATAAATACTATAAAAGTAAGATAGGTAGAAAGGGGGAGATGCTCGCCTGAAAACATTGCCGACGGTTCAACCGAAGATCGGGGCAAAGCTCACATCAACTCAACGGCCTTATCCGCGAAGAAGCAAAACACTAGAAGAAACACCGGATGCGATATTTAATACAATGGCAGAAGATCGGCATGATGCATGTATGATGCATGACATGGCAAGGGTGCGATGCGATTAGGTCATATTAAGCGGAACCGGGGTCCCGACAATTAATTAAATGGTTCAAGTTGTTTAGCTACCCCGCAATTTAATTGTTGTCTTAACATGGCAAAATATGGTACCAGTTCGCTACATCAACTTAAATGAGGCCAATATGAGACTAGATTTGCCCGCATATGTGCCCCATGTTTAATTATAAGGTGGATCGGCCTAAGGCCCCCAAACCACAGATATGCATGCGAGTATGACAATTCAATATGCATCAAGTTGTTATAAAATAGGGTTTCGGGAAGGGGTTCACACATTAGGGTTCGGCAGATCTTGGGGTTCCGGGGTTCGACAGGGTCCAGGGTTCGACGGAATCGGAACCGGCGGAATCGTTCTCGGGTATTGGGGTAGGTCTTGGCGCATCCGTGGTCTTCGGGTCATGTTGTCGGCGGTCATGGCATTCCGAGAGGAAGAACTTGGTCTGGCGTCGGGGCGTCGGACTCGCCCTGGTTGCTGTCGTTCTTGTCGTGCAAGTTTTGTCGGTCCGCGCCGAGTCGGTCTCGGCCGGGTAAAGCACTTGTCGCATCGGGGCGTTCTTGGCGATCTTCGTGCCTTGGCGCGTTCGGGTCTTGGATCCGGTAGGAGGTCTTGGCGACACCGGTGGGGTGTCGAGGCTTGGTCTCCGGGTTCGTGAGGCGGACTTGGCGCTTTGAGGGTTCCATCGAATCCGTGGCGCGTCCGTGATGCGTATCTTGTGGGTCCTCGCCGAGGCCTTCGGGACGGGTCTAGGTACAACACACACAAGCACCAACGCATACGCAGGAGCACCACGCAGGGCTGGACGGGCGAGCTCGACGCCGGCGGGAGCTACCGGGCGGCGCGGTGTCGACGAGGGGCTGCCGGCGAGGTGCGAGGCCGGGCGACGTGAGCCGGGATGACGAGGGCGGAGGAGGCGCGCTGGTGCGGACTTGGCGGGACGCGCATGGGGAGACCGAGGAGGACGGGTGGACGGCAGCAGCGCCCGACGGCTTGACGGGAGAGGAGGCAAAGCAGGAGGCGACATCGAGGGTGGCCGGGCGGCGACACGGGCCGGGCGCCGGAGCACAGCCAGAGGTGGAGGTTGCCGGCCGGGCGAGAGGCGAGCGCGCGCGCTGGCGGGGCTCAGGCGGGCAAGGTCGGTCGAACGCTGGTTCCCGACGGGTGGTGCGCCTGGGAGACGAGGTAGCTCGCAGCGACGGGGCAGAGGGTCGGGGACGCGAGGTCGGCCAAGGAAGCTCGCCGGGCGAGGCGGCGATGGAGGCGAGAGAGGTGGGCGGCTTGACTCGGGCGGCGCGAGCGAGGCGGGGCGAGCGGGGCTGGAGGCCGAGGGAGGCGGGTGGCTGGGCGATGGGCGAGGTGGACGAGGAGCTTGAGGTGGCCGCATGTGAGGGCGAGCTACTGGAGGAGCCTGGAGGTGGAGGAGGGGCGGCTGGAGCTCGGGAGGAGGCGGGGACGGAGGCTGGGCGCTGCAGGAGCGGGAGGAGGGGTGGCTCAGGACGCGCCAGGGGCGGTGCCAAAGGTGGGGGTTCGACATGTGGGCCAGGGGTATGCTGGGGTTGACCAAGGGGAAGGGGAGAGAGGAGAGTGGCTGACGCGGTGGGCCCGGGGAGGTGGGGCCCGGCGGTCAGGGAAAGAGGTGGTGGGGTGTTTGGTGGGTTGTGTGCGTGCGTGCTGAGTGTGCTGGGGCCGGCTGGGGTTGGTGGTGTGAGTGCTAGGACACGTGGCAGCTAGGGAGTGGTGGAGGAGAGGGAGAGGGCGAGGTGGCGACTAGTCATTGGATGGGGTGATGTGGCCAGCGGTTTGGGTAGGTTTTCTGGGTAGCTGTAGGATTAAAGGCGGACCGATCTGTTTTGTTCGGGGTGGTCGTTCGGGTCGACGGCCTGCTCGATCGCCCCACTAAAACAATTAATTAAATTATTTATATCAATCAGCGTTTTTTGCAAACTGACAATGGACAAAACAAAATACTCCGGTGACCCGGGTTTGCGCGATAATTAAGGTGGGGCGTTTTAGAAAACAAAACAGGCTTTGCGAAATAGTTTTATGCAAACAATGCATGATGATGACGATGCAATGCACAAATTCAACGCGATTTTCTAGTAGTGGTTTTGCGGGATGCCACAAAGAGGCCTCTGCGACGCTCGAGCCTTGGCGAAGTTGCTATGATGGCTAACTTTATGTCTAAACAAAATCCGAGTCTATGGTGACGGCTAAGGCGAGTATTTAAGGAGGAAAAGGTAGGGTTTCGGCCATCCATAGAAGTGGTGGCCGAATCCAACCCTAGAAGTCCTTTTCTCCTCAAATACGAACTCTAAAAAGTGGCTATTTAAAATCCTGCGAAAATTACATGGGCCTGGCCCAAAATAAAGGTGTCGCGACACCATATTAAGCTATAGACGAATTTGTGAAGTATTAATCTTGAATATTTCGTCCAAGCCTTCTTTCTTCATTATGGTGGCCTCAAAGTTTTGAAATCTTCATCCGTGGCCTTCTCTTGAATCATCACATGCTTGCTGTCATCTCCATGCATGACCATGCTCCAATGCTTGTCCCTCTCATCCATGCTTGGTCCATCATTCCTAAGAGTAAGAAATACATCTGATTTAGGCAGCATCATATTCTCATGTATGTGAGGAATAGTTCCAAGAAACGAAAGTACCTAATAGTTAAGTTGTTTGGCATGAGATCGAGTGATAGGTCCTTGTATGTGTGTAGTTGTAGGTACAACGGTTGTATCAATAGATGGGATGTCCACATCACCTTCCCTCGCCGGAGGGCCAGGTATGGTGGCTGGTGCGGATGGCGAGGTGGTCCCTTCTCCCCAAGCTGGATAGAAGGTCTACTGTTAGGGGTGACCCCTTAGGGTTGCCTGATCTTTCACGAATCCCCATGGAAATCGAGATGGAGGAGAGGGAGGAGGGCGAGGGATGAAATTCAAAGACTCACACGCGAAGAACTCGATGAACACACACAACATGCAAAGACATGATACATACCAATAGCTCACGCTAGCGGCAATCGGGTCTAGCACAATCCCTAGGATCGGTGACGGGCAAGACACTCTCCCACTACCAACATCAGGGGTGAAAGGATTGATGAGATCTTGACTTCTTGGAGAAGAGACACCAACTCCAAGGACTTGTACAACTTGAACGCACTACGAAAAATCCAAGAGGTTGGGGGGTAATTGGTGCTCCTCATGAAGGAACATGACACTAGCAATAGATAGATCCTTTAGGGTTTCTTCTATTACAATTATCCAAGTCCAGGGTTTACAATAGAGGGATGGGGCTATTTATAGGCCAGCCACTTAAACAGGGGATAACACTGGAAGTTGGGCAAAATATGGGGGTTACATGGGCCATGCCCAAAAGGCCTTTACATGCCTGTTGACGCGTAGGCCTGAGACTCTGGGGTGGCGGTCCGGAGACTCCGGTCCAGACCGGAGATTCCGGTCCATCTTCGGAGGGGCATACAGAATGTCCCTGGGTCGGTTTTTGGGATTGGTCCGGAGGTCAGCCGGAGACTCTAGTGTGTCGGGCTAGAGACTCTGGTCTGCTGGTCCGGAGACTCCGGTGTGTTAATCTTCAGCATCTGCTTCTCCTTGTCCTACTCCTTGTTCTTCCTTCATGAGGGCTTGGTGATGTACTGGGGCTTCATAGATAAGGATGCATAACATAGTTGCATGAAGTAGCAAGCCATCTAAAGGCGTATCAAAGTCACACGAGGAAAGGAGCGAGTTAACCTTAGCTTGTAGGAGCTTGGCTCGGGCTCGAGTCATTGTTCCACTTAGGAGACTTGGTGGTGTAGATGGAGGGACGTCCGTAGGACGGGCTGCATCATCTTCCTCAAAGCATAGCTGGTACGTGGTGTCGCCCTCCTAGTCTCCGAATTCTACCTCGAAGTCCTCAAGAACTTTTGGGTTCTTCCTCACAATCTCTCTCCCAATAGCATTCTTGCACTTAGAAATTTCATAGCTTTGTGTGAAGGGTACCTAGGGATTAGACCTAGGTTAGATTTATTCATCTATTTCTTTACCGTTAAGAGGGAATCCGGGAGATTCTAAGGATGAGCTTAGGAACTGTGGAACCATTAGCTTTAAGATCCGGCCTGGTCGGCAGTTCCTCGACATCATGGGCCACGATTCCTGGAAGAACTGGCAAAGGAGCTACTTCTATGGCCCAAATATCCCTCTGGTCAACCGAGAAGGCTCTTACCCCGACTTTGTCGATGGGGCCACTATCGAAGCCTCCACATGGAGGTCCCAGGCCCTTCTTCCTTCCGATGATGAAGCCTCTCGCGCCGTAAGGCGGATAGAATGGTTCATTGATGGAGGTTTGACCGACTTGGACCTAGCCATGTGCTGGTTCGTCAGGCGGATCCAGCCTCTGTAGCATCGTGCTAGGATGATGCACGAGTACACCAAGGAGAGGAAGTATCCCATTCGAATCTCCCGGGACAACTTCTATAGTGACTCCATCAAGCTCTGGCTTAAAGACATCATTAAGGTGAAGGATAAGAAGCGCGGCTTCGCCGTCACCTTTTACATATTTGAGAAAAGCGAATGCCTAGAGGGACTTTGATTCCTGCATTATTTTGTGTATACTCCGGTTTATCTGTCTTCGATGTATCACGTTATCTAACATGTTTCCATCTCTATCAGCTAGGCAGTTTGGCACATACCGACATGGCCTCCCAAGTATATGAACCCAAGATGAAGGATTACAAGTTTTGTCCAACGATGATACCTCGAAGGATAATTAGGCCCCGACATTGCGAACGCGGAAGAGTTCCACTGTTAGGGGGTGACCCCTTGGGGTGGCCCGATCTTTCACGAATTCCGTGGGAATCGAGGGGCAAGCGGTGGAAGGGGAAAGGGGATGAAATCCACGAACACACACGCGAAGAACTCGATGAACACACACACACGAAAACACTATACAAGCCGATAGCTCACGCCGATGGCAACCGGTACAGCATAATCCCTAGGATCGGTGTTGGGCAAGGCACTCTCCCACGGCCAACAATGGGGGTGAGAGGCTTGATGAGATCTTGACTACTTGGGAACGAGACACCGAGATCCCAAGGACTTGTACAACTTGAACACACTAGGCAAAATCCAAGAGGTTGTGGATAATTTGGTGCTCCTTGGTAAGGAGCATGAGAAAAATAGTTGATAGCTCCTCAAAGGGGTGTCTTCAACTACAATTATCCAATTCTAGGGTTACAATAGAGGGTGGGGGCTATATATAGGCCAGCCACATAAACAGGGGTAGTTTAGGTACGAAAAGGTAAAGACTAGGCGAAATAAGGGATTACACGGGCCCAACCCGAAAATTGACTTGCCTGTGATTTTTGAGGGTCCCGGCCACGGGTGGTCGCAGGAAATTCTGGCGATCGCCGACATTTCCGGTCGCGAACCGGAAGGGCTTACAGAAGGTGCTTTTGGTCGTTGCCAGAAGATTCCGGTCATCGCCGGAGTCGTCAGCGTGGAGGCCGGTCGACCAGGCCGGTCGCCGGAAGTTCCGGCGAGGGAACCGGTCCGCCGGGCCTGGCACCGGTTTGCTCTGGCGAATCTCCTCGGACCGCCTTTGGTACCTCCCTTGGCGATGCTTCATTGGGTTCATAGCTGAGAATGCACAGGGTTTGGGAATGAAGTAGCAATCCATCCAAAGGTGTATTGAAATCACACGAGGAGAGGAGCGAGTTAACCTTAGCTTGTAGGAGCTTGGTTCGAGCGCGGGTCATCGGTCCACTTGGGGGACTAGTTGGTGGGGATGTAGATGCCTCCGAAGGACGGGCTGCATCAGCTCCCCCCCCTTGGGAAAGAGTCATCCTCGACCCATCAACCTTCTCAATTTCATCTTCTCCATGGTAGGGTGAGAGGTCCTTTAGATTGAACGTCGGGCTCACGAGGTACTTTGATGTTGGGATATTGATGATGTAGGCGTTGTTGTTGATCCTCTTTAGTACTTTGAACGGTCCATCACCTCTTGGCTTGAGTTTGGAGTCGCGATCCTTGGGGAATCAATCTTTACTCAAGTGTATCCACACAAGGTCGCCTTCTTCGAAGATCGTCTCTTTCTTGTTCTTGTTTAGCCTTGATGCTTGGCGAAGGATTTGTTGCTCGATCGTAGCTCTTGTGTCTTCATGGAGTTTCTTCATTGTTTGGGCACGCTTGTCAACGTCCATATTGGTATGGTCATGAAGAGGAAGGGGAGGATATCGAGCGCGATGAGGGGCTCGAAGCCATAGACAATCATGAACGGGCTCCTCATGGTGGTGGAGTGCTTGGCGCGGTTGTAGGCGAACTCGGCGTGTGGAATACATTCCTCCCAGTCTTTAAGGTTCTTCCTTATCAACACACTAAGAAGTGTGCAAAGGGTTCGATTGACGACCTCGGTTTGTCCATCAGTTTGAGGATGCGAGGCGGACGAGAATAGGAGCTTGATGTCGAGCTTGGCCATGAGTGTCTTCCAGAAGTAGCTCATGAATTTGATGTCGTGGTCGGAGACGATTGTTCTTGGTACACCGTAGTCAATTATTTCCTGAAAACAAATTTGCTACATGTGAAGCATCATCGGTCTTATGGCACAGAATGAAGTGTGCCATTTTGGAAAAATGATCCACTACCACAAATATAGAATCATGTCCATGTTTATATATAGGCAATCCTAACACAAAGTCCATGCTAATGTCCGACCAAGGTGCATGAGGAATAGCTAAAGGCATATAAAGACCAAAGGGGTTAGACTTAGACTTAGCTTGAATACATGTAGTGCATCGTTGGACGTGGCGTTCCACGTCGCGCTTCATCTTTGGCCAAAAGTAGTGAGTGGATAGCATGTAATATGTATTGTCACGGCCAAAGTGACCCATAAGACCTCCACCATGGGACTCTTGAAGAAGCAAAATTTGGAGAGACGACTTGGGAATGCAAAGCTTGTTTTGTTTGAAAAGAAAACCCTTATGAAAATAGAAATCGTCCATCTCTTTGTCTATTGAACACTTTGCAAAAATTTATCCAAAGAATGGGTCGGACTCGTACAAAGATTTGATGTCATCAAGACCCAAGACATTTACTTCAAGTCACGTAAGAAGGTTTGTGTTTTTGCGAGACAAGGCGTCCGCTACTACATTTTCTTTGCTCTTCTTGTACTTGACAATGTAAGGAAAAGATTCCATGAACTCAACCCATTTGGCGTGCCTTTTTACTCAAATTGGCTTGGCCCTTAAGATATTTCAATGACTCATGATCGAAATGGATGATAAATTCTTTGGGCCAAAGGTAGTGTTGCCACACTTGAAGGACACGAACCAAGGCAAAAAGATCTTTGTCATAAATTGGATAGTTAAGGCGTGCGCCATCAAGTTTCTCACTATGGTATGCAATAGGACACCCATTTTGCATAAGTACGCCTCCAATGCCAATACCACTAGCGTCACACTCAATCTCAAAAGTTTTTGTGAAATCCGGTAAAGCGAAGAGTGGTGCTTCGGTGAGGCTCTTTTTGAGGTCATCAAACGCTTTTTGTTGTGCTTTGCCCCAAATGAATGTGAAATTTTTCTTGGTCAATTCGTTGAGAGGGCAAACAATGGTAGAAAAGTCTTTCACAAAGCGACGGTAAAAACCGGCCAACCCATGAAAACTACGAAGTTCACTAACGTTGGTAGGGATGGGCCAATCTCGTATGTCCTTAACTTTTGAGACATCGACTTCAATGCCATTAGAAGACACAACAAAACCAAGGAAAATCAGTTTGACTTTTGCAAAAGTGCACTTTGGGAGATTGGCATAGAGCTTTCCATGACAAAGGATTTGAAGGACCTCCTTAACATGAGTAACATGCTCCTCTAGTGACTTGCTATAGACAAGGATGTCAACAAAGTAAACCACTACACTCTTCCCAATGAGAGATCTTAAAATATGGTTCATGAGGCGCATGAAGGTAGATGGGGCATTTGATAAGACAAAAGGCATAACCAACCATTCATAGATACCAAGCTTGGTCTTGAAGGCGGTTTTCCACTCATCACCTTCGGCCATGCGAATTTGATGGTAACCACTACGAAGATCAATTTTCGAAAATATAGTGGCTCCACATAACTCATCAAGCATGTCATCAAGGCGCGGTATAGGATGTCAATAACGCACGGTGATAGCATTGATTGGATGGCAGTCCATGCATAACCGCAACGTATCATTCGTTTTTGGCACGAGAATCACGGGTACCGCGCTTGGGCTAGTGCTTACTTGGATCAAACCTTTAGAGATGAGTTGGTTGATTTGTCGTTCTATCTCCTTCGTCTCTTCCGGGTTCGTGCGATACGCGGCGCGGTTTAGGAGTGGAGCGTCGGGTATGAGGTCGATGCGGTGCTCGATTCCGCGAAGAGGGGGTAGTCCATGAGGAAGCTCTTCGGGAAATACATCTTGTAATTCCTGCAAAATAGCCATCAAAGGAGGAACATTTGTCAAGTCATTAGTTCCTTGCGCTAGTCTGTAACACCCTCAGAATCGGCCCTATGCAAGTTTTAGCGAAACCCGCCAAACCCGCATAGAAACGATTCGAAGGTGCCCACCAGGCACTTTTGTGCGGGTGGAAAACGAAGTAATAACATTACACAACAGCCCTCGATGGGACCCACAGAACGGATATATACAACACGACTCCATGAGTCAAGAATACAGATATAATATACAAAGATCCAAATCACCTTGAAAATGACAGAGCGTCCGACTACGGACAAGATGCAAATGGGGCTAAGAGCCCTGAAGAATAACCAATGGCGTCCATAACCCTCGCCAAAGCCGGAAGGGTAACCCCGCTAACTGTCGATCTCAAAACCTGCTTAAACAAAAGGGTGCCGACAAAGGGCAACGGAAAAAAGGAGCGCCAAGATCGAGGCCAAGACACGGCGAGACTAGAATTCAAGGTCCTCGCCTACATAGGTATGGTGGATCAAGGCGGCATAAAAGATGCAATGAGCAACCTATAGAGACTCGATACTACTGCTATCGAGAGGGGTAAGGAAGAACTATTCGGATCCAACCTCGATACTATCATCAAACAAACCCATCTGGCGTTTCCCTCGAGACCAAACGAGGAAGTCAACCGAGGAACTCACAGCTGGCGCTTTACTTATTCAGTTATAGTTGCGGCAATTTACTAGTCAGGTTGAGATAGTCATCCTGATAAAGTAAGCAGTGGGCACTTTTAGTTAACCATTCCGTTATAGTGGCAACACTTACTAGTCAGATACAATTAGCATGAGATAACCCCAAAACCCATCAGTTGTTGGTACTTTTATTTAGCCTTTCCGTTGTAGTGAAGCTGATTACTAGTCAAATCGGATACAAGTCAATTTATAACAGTAAACTTTAGTTATAGTTGTCTATGATCAAGCACTGTGCTCCAAGTCGTCCATAACCATGACACGGCTTCTCGAAAAGATTTAACCTTAGGGTGCACCAAAGTATCCACAAGCACTTCGACCCTTTTTGCCAGATCAGTTAACATACACCCATCGGTATGTCGGCGGGGCCTAAGTCACGACGTTCCCAGACCCAAAGCAAGCACGGGGGGCCACCCCACTAAGTACACCCGCAACGAAGTCGGCCGGTCTTCGAGACGGACTTAGGGTTTGGGTAGACGGCTGTGAACGACAGCAAATCCCAAAACTGGGACTGTCGACACCGCGAAAACGTGTCCCGATCCTAAACAGTACAGGTGCTATCTGTCGCACAATTTAAATAAAGCAGTAAAGCATGGCATAAGTACATGATAGTAAATAAAACCTCAAACTAGTTTGTGGCCCCCAGTACAATACTTTGAAATCAGGTAATAATCAATGGGGGGCCCATATCTCCCCACCTGTGGTTAGCGCGCTCGATCTCTAACAGTGTCAAGAACTCGGTGTCCCACGGACACAAGTGGGCGTGATCGAAACCAACATTATCTATCACCCACCGATGCCTCTGCTTACTTACTTCAATTTTAGTTGTTAAACAATAATTAAAGTGAACCATAAGTAAAGCCATGATCATCTCCAACATTGAACATGCATCACTTCTCCAACAACTGTGGTACCTGACGACACGCAACAACACTTGAGCAAGCGACTACGACGCGTGGGTCCAACTATCTACCAAACAACAGGTAATAGGATGTGTCCAAGGCTATATATGGCTGCAAGGGATATCACGGCACGAAAACTAGAGCACCGGAACACAGATAGCAAAAGATCAACAGGAGGGAATAAATACTAGAAAAGTAAGATAGGTAGAAAGGGGAGGCGCGACGGCCGGGAACGGGCGGCGAGGCGAGACAGCACGGAGGCGCCAGGCGAAGGCGAGTGAGGGCGAAGGGGGCAGGGGATCGAGCAAGGTGAGGCGAGGGCGGGGATCGGGAGGGGTCGGGAGGGCGCCAGAGAGAGCTGCCCGGGAGAGGCCGGCATGGATGAACAGATGGAGGCGGGTCGGGGTCTGCGGGCGAGGTGGTTGAGGTCTGGCCTGGGCTGGTAGAGGTGGCTTGAGGAGGCCGTGGGAGCTGGGAGCGGGTGGAGGCGGCCGCGAGGGGGGGCTTGGCGAGGCGACGCGGCGTGCGGAGAGAGGGACGCAGGCAAGGTGGTGGCGAGGTCGGAGGGCGGGAGCACTGCTGGTGGCCGGAGGCGCGGGCCGAGAGGATGAGGCGGCCATGCAGAGCAGAGGCAGGCGGAGGGCTAGGGGTGCGAAAGCGGGGAAAGGCCGGGCGAGGCGAGCGGAGGGCGAAGGGGGCAGGGGGTGGCCGGACGGGGGAGGAGGGAGGCGGAGGTGCGGGGCGAGCGGGGGGAACCGGCGGCCGACGCGGGTGGGGAGGTTGCGGGAGAGGGGGAGAGGACGCGGCGGGTGGGCAGGAGGTGGGCCAGGGAAGAGAGTGGGCCTGGGGGGTGCGGGGCGTGCGTTGTGTGAGTGGCGTGTGTGGCTGCGTGGTGGGTCCCAGGGTGGTGTGGTGGAGAGTGGGCTGGAGGGAGAGAGAGGAGAGAGAGGGGGTGGAGGAGGAGGTGGCCAAGTGGCGGCATGGGATTGGGTAGAGGGTAGGGAGAGGGTGAGGTGGCAGCCAGGGATTGGTCCGGGTGAGGTGGCCGGAGGGGTGGGTAGATTAGGACTAGGTAGGATTAGATTTAGGGGGGGGCTGGGTAGATATTTATCTGGGGAAGTAGACTGCTGCCAGCTGGGCCGTTGGACCTGGCCGGTGGCGGCCTTTCCCGGAACAAAACAGATTTATAATATCTTATTATTTCCTTTGTTTTAAATCAAAACTTTTGTAAAAGGGTTTTAGACAAACAAAAGGGCCGGGCAGATCTAAGGTTTGAATTTGAACAAAGCGGAGAATATCCAGAGAACAAAATAGGTTTTTTTTTAGAAAATAGTTTCAGACAAACAAAATGCATGATTAAGATGACGATGCTCAAATGCAACGTGGCATGATGACATGAGCATGCGGTCATGATGATGCAATGCACAAAAACAACGCGATTTTCTAGTAGTGGTTTTGCGGGATGCCACAATTCGACACCACTAACAATGGATCTCGCCCTCGAGATCCGCCTCATGGTACCGGAAAGAAGGTCAACGTTCCGCGTCTTCTCGCTTTGTGTAGATCCTCGCGACACCACCAACAAGGGTTCCTTCTTCATATTGATAATGGCGACACCACCAACAAAGGGTCGTTGTTCACGATCGTCAAGAGAACACTCCGGATAACAACGGACGAAGTTAAAGGTAAGGCCACCTCTAACTTCCATGGAAGGAGTAGAATTGCATCGATCCACCATTCAATGTACAAAAGCGAATGGTATGAGTAGTGGTATGGTCGCGACTCCATCCCGCACTCAAAGCATTACTATGTACACGAATAGACAGCTTATGCAACCAACCCTCAGGACTTAGACTGAAGATCTCGACAAACACGGTTCAGGAACAAAGGGGTGATGCAGTCCCTGCATCGGATCTAGCGTGGATGATGTCGTCGCATCGGAAAACACCGGAGGGCAAGAGAAGGAACAAAGAGAAGTCCACCAGACGAAGGATTCCTCGGATAGCATGAAGACCAGATGTAGCACACCGTTATCAAAGGAGGAAGCGAAACCCTAAAGATACGACGGGAAACCCAACCACGAGAAGTCCTGGACTCGAAGAGAAAGAAGGGAGCGGATCCAAAACACGTAGGGGTAAGAGGAGACTAGCAGAGGGGTAAAGGAATAAATCAGACCTAATCAGAACTATCCAACCGATTTTAAAAAAAAATAGTTTTGACACTCTACTTCGGCCGTTAGCTAGGTTATCCTACAGGCTGGACTTGTGGGGTATCGCAACTGCTGAGCTCTGATACCACTCTGTAACACCCTCAGAATCGGCCCTATGCAAGTTTTAGCGAAACCCGCCAAACCCGCATAGAAACGATTCGAAGGTGCCCACCAGGCACTTTCGTGCGGGTGGAAAACGAAGTAATAACATTACACAACAGCCCTCGATGGGACCCACAGAACGGATATATACAACACGACTCCATGAGTCAAGAATACATATATAATATACAAAGATCCAAATCACCTTGAAAATGACAGAGCGTCCGACTACGGACAAGATGCAAATGGGGCTAAGAGCCCTGAAGAATAACCAATGGCGTCCATAACCCTGCCCAGGCCAAGCCGGAAGGGTAACCCTGCTAACGGCGTCGATCTCAAAACCTGCTTAAACAAAAGGGGTGCCGACAAAGGGAAACGGAAAAAAAAGGAGTCAAGATCGAGGCCAAGACACGGCGAGACTAGAATTCAAGGTCCTCGCCTACATAGGTATGGTGGATCGGCAGCGGCAGATGCAATCGAGCAACCTATAGAGACTCGATACTACTGGCGGCTATCAGAGAGGGGTAAGGAAGACCTATTCGGATCCAACCTGATACTATCGTCAAACAAACCCATCCTGGCGTTTCCCCCTCGAGACCAAACGAGGAAGTCAACCGAGGAACTCACATAGTTGGCAGTTTTACTTATTCAGTTATAGTTGCGGCAATTTACTAGTCAGGTTGAGATAGTCATCCTGATAAAGTAAGCAGTGGGCACTTTTAGTTAACCATTCCGTTATAGTGGCAACACTTACTAGTCAGATACAATTAGCATGAGATAACCCCAAAACCCAGCAGTTGTTGGTACTTTTATTTAGCCTTTCCGTTGTAGTGAAGCTGATTACTAGTCAAATCGGATACAAGTCAATTTATAACAGTAAACTTTAGTTATAGTTGTCTATGATCAAGCCTTTGTGCTCCAAGTCGTCCATAACCGCGGACACGGCTTCTAAAAAGATTTAACCTGCAGGGTGCACCAAAGTATCCACAAGCACTTTGACCCTTTTGCCGATCGGTTAACATACACCCATCGGTATGTCGGGGCCTAAGTCACGACGCCTGCACTCCAAAGCAAGAACGGGGCCACCCCACTAAGTACACCCAACGAAGTCGGCCGGTCTTGAGACGGACTTAGGGTTTGGTGAGGCAGTGAACGACAAAGAATCAAATCTGGGACCGCCGACACCGCAAAACGTGTCCCGATCCTAAACAAAGACAGGTGCTATCTCGCACAATTTAAATAAAGCGAAAGCATGGCATAAGTACAGGATAGTAAATAAAACCTCAAACTAGTTTGTGGCCCCAAGACAATACTTTGAAATCAGGTAATAATCAATGGGGCCCATATCTCCCCACCGTGGTTAGCGCTCGATCTCTAACAGTCAAGAACTCGGTGTCCCACAGGACACAAGTGGGATCGAAACCAACATTATCTATCACCCACCGATGCCTCTGCTTACTTACTTCAATTTTAGTTGTTAAACAATAATTAAAGTGAACCATAAGTAAAGCCATGATCATCTCCAACATTGAACATGCGGCACTTCTCCAACAACTGTGGTACCTGACGACACGCAACAACACTTGAGCAAGCGACTACGACGCGTGGGTCCAACTATGTACCAAACAACAGGTAATAGGATGTGTCCAAGGCTATATATGGCTGCAAGGGATATCACGGGTACGAAAACTAGAGCACCGCAACACAGATAGCAAAAGATCAACAGGAGGGAATAAATACTAGAAAAGTAAGATAGGTAGAAAGGGGGAGATGCTCGCCTGAAAACATTGACGAAGATTCAGCCGAAGATCGGGGCGAAGCTCACATCAACTCAACGGCCTTATCCGCGAAGAAGCAAAATACTAGAATAAACACCGGATGCAATATTTAATACAACGGCAGAAGATCGGGCATGATGCAGGTATGATGCATGGCATGTGAAGGTGCAATGCAATTGGGTCATATTAAGCGGAACCGGGGTCCCGACATTATTCAGGTGGTTCAAGTTGTTTAGATACCCCGCATTTTAAATGTTGCATTAACATGGAAGAAGATAGCACCGGGTTCGCTACTCAAATTTAAATGAGGCCAATATAAGACTAGATTTGCCCGCATATGGGCCCCATATTTAATTATAAGGTGAATCGGCATAAGGCCCCCAAAACCACATGACAATATGCATGCATGATCAATTAAATGTGCAAGAGGGATATATTACATTTATAAAAATAGGGTTCAAGAGAGGGGTCACACATTAGGGGTCTCGACGATCTTGGGGTTCCGGGGTTCGGGGTTCGGTCTCAGGATCCAGCGTTCGACGGGTTCGGTCTCGGCGGAAGCGTTCTCGGATTACTGGGGTAGATCTATGCGTTCCGGGAGGAGGTCTTGGTTCGGCGTCGGGGCGCATCGGACTCGCCCTGGTCGGTGTCGAACTTGTCGTCGCGAAGAACTTGTCGGGTCCTCGTATCGGGACGGTCTTGGCGTCCCGGATCAGTGGCAGCGTCCTTGCCCCTGTCGACGATCTTGGTGTCCTCGATGGATAACTTGGTGTATCCGTGTCGTGGTTCTTGCCGGGGTTCTCGGCTTCGGGCGCCGGGATCGGGCTTCGGATTCCGTGATGATGTTGCCATCTGATATGAAGAACTTGGGTTCACAAAGACGTACCATCGAGTACGATGTGGTTCTACGTGCAGTTCCGCGACCGCATCGTGGAGATCTTGGCGTCGGTAGATCTTGAGAGAAAACAACTCGTCGCGACCGCATTTGGCACAAGGTACATGCCGAGGCTGATCTTGCCGAAGGGGAAAAACACGTCCGCTGCTGGCCAAACACGCACACACACGGAGGTACAATGGCGAGGCTACAGTAATCGGATGATGACGCAGCGACATGGCGGCGTGCGCTCACAGCGAGAACGGGCGGCCATGGCGTGCCACAGGTCACGGGAGGCGACACGACGAGACAGGCGCAGACGAGGTCGTGCTGTGGGAGCAGGCCGGGCGGCGCCTAGCCTCGGGCTTCGGGAACGGCCGGGCGAGGCGAGCACGCGGCCGGGCCGGAGACAGAGGGGCGCCACGGCTAAGGGTCGGGCGGAGGATCGAGCAGGGAGGGTCGAGCAAGGTGAGGCAGGGGAGCGGGGATCGGGGAGGGTCGGCCGGGAGGGCGCCACCAGGGAGAGCCGTTCCGGGGAGAGGCCGGCGGCGGGTGAAGAGATGGAGGCGGGGTCGGGTCTGCGAGGGGGGGTGGTGAGGTCTGGCCGGCTGGTAGAGGTGGATTGAGGAGGCCGACGGCGGGAGGCGGGAGTCGGAGGCGGCCATGAGGGGGGCTTGGCGAGGCGGGCAAGGCCCGGAGAGTGCAGACGAGGCAGTGGTGGCGAGGTCGAGCCGGAGAGCACTGTGGCCGGAGGCGCGGGCCGAGAGGATGAGGGCGGCCGGGCGCAGCAGAGGCAGGGGAGGGCTGTGGGTGGCGCGAGCGGCTCGGGCGAGGCCAGCGAGGCGAAGTGAGGCGGGGGTGGCAGACGGAGGAGGAGGCGGAGGCGCAGCGGGGGAACCGGCCGACGGGTGGGGAGGTTATGGAGAGGGGAGAGGACGCGGGTGGGCGGAGGTGGGCGGGAAGAGAGTGGGCACTGGGCGCAGGCGTGTGAGTGGGCGTGTGGCTGCGTGGTCCTGTGGTGGTGTGGTGGAGAGTGGGCTGGAGGGCGAGAGAGGAGAGAGAGGGGGTGGAGGAGGAGGTGGCCAAGTGGCGGCATGGGATTGGGTAGAGGGTAGGGAGAGGGTGAGGTGGCAGCCAGGGATTGGTCCGGGTGAGGTGGTCGGAGGGGTGGGTAGATTAGGACTAGGTAGGATTAGATTTAGGGTGGGGGCTGGGTAGATATTTATCTGGGGAAGTAGACTGCTGCCAGCTGGGCCGTTGGACCTGGCCGGTGGCGGCCTTTCCCGGAACAAAACAGATTTATAATATCTTATTATTTCCTTTGTTTTAAATCAAAACTTTTGTAAAAGGGTTTTAGACAAACAAAAGGGCCGGGCAGATCTAGGGTTTGAATTTGAACAAAGCGGAGAATATCCAGAGAACAAAATAGGTTTTTTTTTTAGAAAATAGTTTCAGACAAACAAAATGCATGATTAATATGACGATGCTCAAATGCAACGTGGCATGATGACATGAGCATGCGGTCATGATGATGCAATGCACAAAAACAACGCGATTTTCTAGTAGTGGTTTTGCGGGATGCCACATAGTCCCTTGCATACAAGGACATAGTGCAAGATGGATGGGTTGTTCCGCACTTCTCTCATCTCACTTTTGGTGGCAAGAAGAACACTCTTTATTTTTCCACTCGAGTTTGGTTTGTGGAACTCACTCACTATGGTGTGGTTCTCTCTCTCACCGCTCTTCTCACAAGGTGGTTTTGTGCTTTGCGCCCTCGCTAAAGCATTTGCATTGTCCGCAATTATTTGGCTAGGAGTCATTGGTTGCAACACACAAGTTTTTTCAAGCCATTTGAAGGTATAAGTGTTTGAGTGACCATCATGCAAAGCACGCTTGTCATATTGCCACGGCCTTCCTAGCAACATATGGCAAACCATCATGGGGACCACATCACATTCCACCGTGTCTTTGTATGGTCCAATTGAGAACGTTACCGAGACAGTGTGCTTGATCTTGACGAACCCTTGGTCACTTAGCCATTGTATATGGTAGGGATGCTTGTGCGGATGGAGGGTGAGGTTGAGTTTTTCACACAATTCCATGCTTGCAAGATTGTGGCAACTCCCTCCATCGATGACAACTTTGATGGATTTCCCATTGATACCGGCACGAGTTTGGAAGATGTTTGATCGTTGGTCTTCAATCTCATTGACTTGAGTAGTTAAGACCCTTGTGACGACAAGCGATGCACTTGCGTCATGCTCACACACAAGTAGTTCTTGGTCATCCTCCAAATGTTGCCTTGCCATTGCTTCCTTGACCCTTGCATCAAACTCATCTTCACTCAAGTATTCTTCATCGCCATTGTCGTGGATGAACAAAACTTTCTTGTTTCCACATGCGGCCGACTTGTGTCCTTTGCCTCCACACTTGTAGCACTCACCATTGAATGGTTGTTCATCCTTTGTGTATTTGCCACTTGGGGGCGGTTTTCCTTGAGGAAGTGTTGGCTTGAAGGGAAGCTTGGTGGTACTTGATGAGCTTCCACTTGGTGTTGTTGGAGTAGTGGTTGGCGCTTGCTTGTATGTGAAGTACGTCTTTGGCTTGTTGTACTTGATGTCCTCTTGTACTTGACGCTCGGCTTTTGATGCTATGTGTACAAGCTCAACCATGTTGTTGTACTTTTAGAACTCGGTGATGCGCTTGATTGGATGGTTCAAGCCATTGAGGAAACGTGCCATTGTTTGTTCATCACGCTCTTCAATGTTGGCACGGATCATGTTGAGCTCCATTTGCTTGAAGTAATATTCCACGGTCTTTGTCCCTTGACTAAGCGTTTGAAGCTTGTTGAAAAGGTCACGCATGTAGTGCGAAGGAACAAAGCAGGATCTCATATGAGCCTTCATATCTTGACAAGTTGAGATTGGAGGCTCTTCTTTTGATTCACGAGCGAGTTGAACATGTTCCCAACAAAGGTTGGCATACTCGTCAAACTCGAGGGATGCCATGGCCATCATTTTCTCATTGCTATAGTTGTGCATGCAGAAGATCTTGTCAACCTTGAGTTCCCACGAGAGATATTCTTCGGGGTCATTGGAACCGGTGAACTTGGGCACGATGAACTTGAGCTTCCCGAAAGTTTCATCTTCATTGCGGTTTCGGTGGAGGCGGTTGCCATGATTTTGGCGACCATGTTCATCATCCGAGCTCTCATGTCTTGCTTGGTGATGGTTGCGTTGCTCTTGCGGTTGTTGAGGTGTCACGTTTGGTGGTGGAACTTGATTTTGATGAGGAGCTTGGGGAGCTTGCTCGTGTTGTTGGCACGGTTGAGGATGAGGAGGAGGTTGTTGGTCCTCACAACGAGCTTGGGGAGCTTGCTCTTGTTCTTGTCGTGGTTGATGCCGATGAGCATTGTCTTGCGCCATGGGGCGAGGAGGACGACGAGCCGCATGCGCAATGGGCTGCTCCCTTTCTTCTTGATGTGGAGGAGGCTCGTCATGATGATCATGTTATCGACGTTGACGTTCATGTCGATGATGACGCCTTGGTGGATCTTCGAGTGCTTCACGCCAATGGCGATCTTGTTCGTCCACTTTGGATGCTTCACTTGTTGTTGAAAGAACATGTCGTTGGCGATGGGCTTGGTGGTCCACGTGAGGTTGCTCTTGTTGAATCACAAGTGCCCTTGGTTGTGGCTGGTTAGCTTCACGTCTTGGAGGTCTTGCGGAGAGGTCACCATCATAGCTTGATGTCGCAGCGTGCCGCGGAGACGGTACCGCTTGAGAAGAGCTCATGGAGTGAAGGACGGGTCCATCTTGGTGCCTTGAAGCGTGACAGCGAGGAGCGCTTGATTCACTTGAGGAGTGCCATGACGAGCTTGAGTCACGAGGTCGTGGCCTTTCTAACCCATCAATGAGGCGTTGAAGCTTCTCATCCGTTGCGGCGAGGGCGCGATCAAGAGCTTCATTTTGATGGCCGAGGTTGTGTTGCATGGCATGCATTTGTCCTCGGACTTCTTCTAAGCGGTTGTCGATGTTCTTGAATTCCACTCGGGCTTCACTAAATTGTTCATCTTGGCACCGCTCAAGGGCTTCACAACGGTAGTTAAATTCTCCTCGGACCTTCCAATGATCCCATCTTGTCATGTATTGTGTGTCGTCCTCCGGAGGTGGTGGTGGTTGGGACGGCTCGCCATTCCTGTCCATGATGCAAAGACGACAAGGGTTGTATATGGAGAAGAAGGATGCAGGGAGTTAGCCTTTTACCTCGCCTTGGAGATTATATCAAACCAATTGCCACACAAAGGAGCTAATAGCTTACAAAGTGAAATCGCAAAGAAACTCACACACAAATAAGCTACAACTCTCAAAATCTTTTGGTGGAAGGTTAGGATTGTGGAAAACCAAACGAAACGATCCAAGAAAAAGGTTATTGTTCTAAGTGGTAAAGAACCAAAGATCAAAAGAAAAAGGATACGATCTACAAAAACACGGGAGAACGCACACATGGAGATTAAAGGGGTTAGCACGACTATGAAAATGAGCACAAAAGGTTCTAACGAAGACTACGCTCGGTTGTCGTGCCAACTCAAGGAGAGACCACAACTCGTTTGCCAAAAGAGGATAAGCGACGGATTTGTGCACTTTCCTTGGCGCGCCCTTTCCTCTCTCTTTTTGCTTACAAGCTTGATACTCTCTTTGTTTTGGGAGACTATGTATCTTTATATTTTTCTCTTTTTTTTCTTTTTCTCCCTTTCTATACTACTATGTTAAGTTTTGTATTTGCCCTCACACTCTCACTTTCCAAAGGCAAGTGCACAATGCTTAGACAAACACAAAATGAGTTGCTCTCATAGGATAGATACACACAAAGGAAGATATGAGGCTGTCAAAGTGGCGCAAGTTATACCTTTGGTATTGTTGACGACTTGCAACCAGTGATGTGGAAGATGTTCGGGAGTCACGGTGTCGAGGAGCGCGTGAAGTAGGGATTTGCGGAAGCTTGTTGTTAGTTTTTGGTGACACGCACTCGAAACACGAACAAAACAAGGAGGAAACCGTCAAAATTGGTGAACTGCCAAAAAATTTCGGCGCAGGAACCGGCGGTGCCGGGTCTGCCGCCGGAAATTCCGGTCGCCGGTCCGGTCTGATCGGAGCTGTCACCGGAACTTCTGGTTGCAGAACTGGTTCGCCGAATCTGTCGCCGAAATCTGTTCGAGATGAACTCCAAAAAGTCAAACTGAGAATTCTGTCAAAATTTCGATGAAATTGGCCTGGGGAAAGGTCAATGGATGTAGATCAAGACCCAAAGCAACAGATCTATGAACCAAAACCACGAAAAACTCACCAAATCCAAAGATCGATCCGAAGGCAATTTGGGGAATTTTCGATTTTTATGGTGGATAGAAGAAAAATTGAGGGGAAATTCGTCATCAACCTTGCTCTTCATACCAATATGTTAGGGGGTGACCCCTTGGGGTGGCCCGATCTTTCAGGAATTCCGTGCGAATCGAGGGGAAAGCGGTGGAAGGGGAAAGGGGATGAAATCCACGAACACACACGCGAAGAACTCGATGAACACACACACACGAAAACACGATACAAGCCGATAGCTCACGCCGGTGGCAACCGGTCCAACATAATCCCTAGGATCGGTGTTGGGCAAGACACTCTCCCACGGCCAACAACGGGGTGAGAAGCTTGATGAGATCTTGATTACTTGGGCACGAGACACCGAGACCCCAAGGACTTGTACAACTTGAACGCACTAGGCAAAATCCAAGAGGTTGTGGATAATTTGGTGCTCCTTGGTAAGGAGCATGAGACAAATAGTTGATAGATCCTCAAAGGGGTGTCTTCAACTACAATTATCCAAGTCTAGGGTTTATAATAGAGGGTGGGGGCTATATATAGGCCAGCCACATAAACAGGGGTTGTTTAGGTACGAAAAGGTAAAGACTAGGAGAAATAAGGGATTACACGGGCCCAACCCGAAAGTTGACTTGCTCGTGATTTCCGAGGGTCCGGCACATTGGTGGTCGCCGAAATTCAGCCGCCAACATTTCCGGTCGTGAATCGGAAGGGCTTACAGAAGGTGCTTTCGGTCGTTGCCGGAAGATTCTGGTCGTCTCCGGAGTCATCGGCGTGGAGGCCGGTCGACCGGGCCGGTC
Organism: Avena longiglumis; assembly: GCA_030063025.1. NCBI lineage: Eukaryota > Viridiplantae > Streptophyta > Magnoliopsida > Poales > Poaceae > Avena > Avena longiglumis. Next base: position 292,115,104 of record CP125978.1, read on the forward strand.
GCCGGAAGTTCCGGCGAGGGAACCGGTCCGCCGGGCCTGGCGCCGGTTTGATCTGGCGTATCTCCTTGGACCGCCTTTGGTCCCTCCCTTGGAGATGCTTCATTGGGTTCATAGCTGAGAATGCTCAGGGTTTGGGAATGAAGTAGCAGGCCATCCAAAGGTGTATTGAAATCACACGAGGAGAGGAGCGAGTTAACCTTAGCTTGTAGGAGCTTGGTTCGAGCGCGGGTCATCGGTCCACTTAGGGGACTAGTCGGTGGGGATGTAGATGCCTCTGAAGGACGGGCTGCATCATCCACCTTTGACGCTGCTACTATGGGCAAGAAGAAGATGTAGAGTGGAGTCTCCAAGAAATGCACTGCCTCCCTGGAGGCAGAGAAAAGAAAGGCTACCGGCACACCCTTTACCAAGGCACCTGCCATTATGTAAGCATTCCTTTCTATGACTTCGTCATTTTGTTACTCCTTTCTGTACTTATACTTGTCAATATCTGTATGTTTCAGAAAGATAACCAATTTGAGTTTGAAGCGGACCTCCAAAGTTTTTTTTGGAGGTTCCAAGAATATCCGAGAAATGTTGACCCAGTTTTCCCCCACCATCGCTCCTCCTACTCCTATCATTAAGCCTTCTATAGGCTCTGCTGCAACACCATCCACTGAAACACCTGATACCTCCCTCATGGAGCTCGACAACAATACTTCTCAGGATGTCTCAGAGGCTGCCGTCTTGGAAATCAGTCCCAGCGGCCAGGCAACACAGGAGAGCGCCTCCTCACAAGTGGCTGAAGCTACGGCTAAGGGTTCCACCGAAAAAGGGAAAGAGCTCATGGTGTGAGCTGCTATAGTAGTGACCATGAGAAAAGCGGACGACTCTAAGCCAACGGATGCAACGACAATCTCAAGGCAGGCTAGAGCTACTTCTGCACCTACAAGTGGTGCTCCTGGCGCATCCCAGACTCCTCCAACATTGGGTCTTGAAGAGATGCTCCGGCAGGCGGAAATCATCCAAAACAATACAAAGGTATTCAACAATTTGTATTTGGACGGTGCCAATAATCTCAGGATCATTGCCTTTGTAAGTCTTTGGTACTTTTCATCTCACTTTACATATCCCACTGTAGCCCCCGAGTACTTAGACGAAAAACCATAGGTCTTTCGGTCTGATTGCTCTAAGAGTGACCAAGTGAGAAAGTTGATAATGTAGCCCCCAGTATCTAGGTTGAATGAATTATTCGGACTACTTACTCTCAGAGTAGCATACGTAGTGTTTTAAATTTTGATACTGTAGCCCCTAAGCCTCTAGGTGAAACTGAATAAGTTTTGACTAGATGCTTAAAAGAAACTAAGCATGTCTTAGAGTAAAAACTCGTACTATAGCCCCCAAGCCTCTAGATGAAACTAAAAAAAGTTCAGGCTAGATGCTCCAAGGAAACTAAGCATTCATTTATGCAGAACAAGAATGCTCGGAAGATTGCCGCTAACGAGAAGTTCACCAAGATATGCAAGGAGTTGGAGGCTGATAAGGGTAAAACCACATTTCTGAAGGAACAGATTACCAACAACAAGAGTATGTTTTCGTTTCAGATCCTTACTGGTCTATCCTTTGGGTTGTTTCTTCCGAGGACTCATAGTACTGTGATTTCTCCGACTTGCAAAATTTGTTGCCAAGGCCAAGAGAATCAACGAGCAATCCAAGAACATCAAAGAATTGGATGGTGAGAATAAGATCTGTGGGAGATATGCCCTAGAGACAATAATAAAAGTGGTTATTATTATATCTTTGTGTTTATGATAAATGTTTACATTCATGCTATAACAGTATTAACCGGAAACATTAATACTTGTGTGATTTGTAAACTAAATTAGAGTCCCTAGTAAAGCCTCTTTGTAATACTAGCTTGTTGGTTAATAGATGATCGTGGTTTCCTGATCATGAACATTGAGATGTTGTTAACAACAAGATCATATCATTAGGAGAATGGTATGATGGACATACTCCTATAGATAAGCGTAGCATTAAGATCAAGTCATTTCAATAGTTCATTTGCTATAAGCTTTCTGATACATAGTAACCTAATTCCTTCGACCATGAGATCATGATAATCACCATCACCGGAAGGATGCTTTGATGACATCAAACACCACACCATAACTGGGTGGCTATAAAGGTGGCATTGAGTGTTCGGAAAGTATGTGTTGAGGCACATGGGTCAAGAGTGGGATTTGTCCATCCATTTGATGGATAGATATACTCTGGGCCCTCTTGGTGGAATGTCATCCAATTGGCTTGCAATCATGTGACTGGCTCATAAGGGATCACATATCACGGGAACGAGAAAAGAGTAATTATCGGTAACGAGGTTTAACTAGGTATGCAGAGATACCGACGATCAAACCTCAGATAAGTAAACTATCACGAGACAAAGGGAAATTGGTATCGTATGTAAGTGGTTCATTCGATCACAAAGTAATCATAGAAATATGTGGGAGCCATATGAATTTACAGATTCCTCTATTGGTTATTGATCGTGAGAAGTGTCTCGGTCATGTCCGCATAATTCACGAACCGTAGGGAGACACACTTAAGGATTAGATGTTGTTTAGTAGATATGGAATGTTAGTAGGGATACCGAATGTTGTTCGGAGTTTCGGATGGGATCTGGTATATCACGAGGAGATCCGGAATGGTCCGGGGAATAAGATTCATATAAGGAAAGTCCGATTTCGGAGTTCGGGAATGATTTCGATGTTTTCATCGGAGAGGTTCTAGAAGGTTCACCGGACCGGAAGGGGAATGGTCCATGAATGTGTCATGGGTAAGTGGAATGATTGGATCATGTCCTAAGTCACTTTGGTTGGGTATTTGCGAGAGAGAAATAAAGCTCTAAATTGAAAGTCAAAAGGGAGGTTGGAAAATTCAAACTGGAACAATGGTTTCCTAGTGGAAGAAAGAAAGAGTCCTTCCTTCTATCCAACTTGGGTTTGGGTATGGATTCAAACTCCCCTCTCCCAAGCCTCCCTCCCTCTCATAAATAGAGGGGGAGGGATGCCCCAAAGAACACACAACCAGCCCTCCCCACCCATGCTGTGTCGCCGCCGCCACACCGCCGCCGGCCCGTCGCCGTCGCTCTAGTCACCGCCGACACCTCCTCCTCCACTCCGGCCTTATAAACCTAGATCACCGAAAACCCTAGATCCACCATAACTCGCACCAGCTTAGGCGAAGCCCTGCGGGATCTTCCCTCTACTTCCTACACCATGTCGTCATGCTGCCGGAATCGCGATTGGGAGAACTACAACCTCCACTGCCTGCTGGAACAAGGGAGAGGAAGGTCTTCATCGAAAATTAACGTGTGACCGATCATGGGAAGCGCTTTAACGCAGCACCGGAAGGATCGTCTACGCGATCTTGAGATCGGAAGTGTACGACTACATCACCCACGAGAATCTGCTCTCGTTAACCGCTTTGGAATCTTCGAGGGTGAGTACTTTAATCAACTCGTTGCTACAATCTAGTAGATAGATCTTGGCTTGTTTGTGTGCATGTGGTAGAATTTTTTTGTTTTCCATGCTACGAACCCCTACAAGATCTTGAAGAAGGAACGGGTTGAGTCTCTCAAAATGCATGAAGAGGCACTAAAGTCTCTACAAGAATCGGCTAACACCGATATGGAGCGCCTGAAGAAGGAAACTGAACTCCTAAAGGAACAGAACAAAGCTGCTGTATACCAGAATTCGTGAAGCCTTTAGGCGTACAAGAAACTTCAGAAGGAGCATGTCATCTTGGCGGAAACATGCCAACAAGATGAAACCAACATCTTTGGTAACCTTCTTCTGTCTTTCTCAATTTCTATAATGTAGTGTTTGGATTAAGAATTCAGTCATGGAATCGTGCATCTGGAATTTAGCCGCCTAATTCGCCTGTTTGGATGCGCTAGGAATTTGGCGCTAGAAACGCAGCGCAATTCCGAGCCGACCCTCGCGCGTGTACGCTCCGTGTCGATAGTTTCCGAGCTCGCGACCACGGAATCGCTTGGAAACGAGTCTCTGGCCACCCGCGTACCCCTTCGTCACGAGGGAAACAGGAACACATCCGTTCTTGGTTCCTGCCGACGGGAGACGACCTGCGACCTGAAGGTACCCGGCGGCGCCGCAAACGGTGAGCCCCTCCCTGCCCTCATCTTCCTCTTCCCTCCACGCCCTCCTCTCCCCATCCCCAACCTCCTCCAAAGCCTGCAACTCCGGCGGTCATCGTCTCGTCTACGAGATCGCCGCTAATCCTCGATGCGACCAGGCTGGAGGAGGAACAGTGGCGGGAGGGATAACTGGTGGTGGTAGGGGAACGGCAGCCTCTCCCTGGCCTCCCCAATCTGACCTCTTCCATGGCCCTCCACTTCCCATTGCACAACCTGTGCCTCCTGCTCCCGATGCCTCCCGATTGATAATGTTCTGAAAATTCTCCGTTGCTAATCTATGTTGGCTGTGAACTGCAGGTCCCTGATAATTAGTAGCTGAGTCCAACTGAAAAATAATATGTGTTGTTTGCTACTCTGTGTTGTTTATGAACTGTAGGTCCCTGGAAAATTAGTAGCTGAGTCGCATTGTTTGCTACTCTGTGTTGTTAGTGAATATCAAGGTCACTTGAGAATTAATATGTGTTCCTAATGTGTGTTGTTTATGAAATATAATATATAAACATCAGATACACACATATATTATACAAGTTTATACTGTCAAAACTAAAAAAAAATCAATTCCATGGTTGTACGTCCAAACAGGATTCGGAATCAGGTCCTATTCTTAGATTCCAACAAGCAAATTTTATGCACATCCAAACAACGGAATAGAAATAGAGACCATTTCCTTTCTGTCTTGGATTTGGAATTTCTACTCTAATTCATTTCCGAGCTAAAATTCCTACATCCAAACAAAGTGTAAGTCGGATACTTAATAAGTTGGTGGACTCATGAACTTTGTCTCTTACGAAAACACAACCCCATTGGTTTGACCAACTTGGGTGAAAATGCTCCGGATTCAAAGGAGTGCATGATTCTTGCGGGGAACTTGATCAACACTGCCATCACCCAGGCCAAGGAGATAGCCAAGCCTCTGGACATCAACATCAAGGAGGTAGATTTTGCCACCAAATACTCAGAAATCCTTCGCCGAGCCCCTAAGAGAATTGTAAGCTGGAAAGCTTCCTCTATCCGTGTTGGTACCAGGATGGATTTTTCCTTGGTCAAGGAACATTATGACGATGCTAACATCGATATGGTGACCTCTGGTATGCCTATGATTGACGAAGAAGGGAATAAGGTTAATAACAACGTTATCTAGAATTCTCTCGCCGGCTATGACACCAGGGTCGCCAAGCTGGTCAAGGCGGATGTCTTTGTGTCTGCCGAGGTCATGGAAAACGAGCCAGCTGACTCTGAGTCTTTAAAGACCACCGACTTTGAAGATGGCTCCCAGGTTGGCTCTCCCGTTGCCGACGATGCAGCGTCTAAGTCTCCTGTAGCAGAGCCATGAAACAACACTTGTTGTATTAATTGTGCCTCTGCCAATGTAATATTTATGCGGAAAACACTGTTAGAAGTAAGGCGGAAAACTTGGTTGCAAGCCTCCTACAACTTATCTAAGTCCAGCATGTATGTTTGTATATTTGTTTAAGCAAGTGTTGACTTATCCATTATTCTGGTTTTTATGATTGATGGTTCATGAGACGAAAAACTCGCAGCACAGAACCATGATCTTAGGTGATGATGCCTAGTGGCACCATCCAGAACCCAAGGTAAAATTGCTGGCTTTGAGTGACGAAAATTCACTACTCCAGAATCCACATAAAAACAACAAAAAATGTGTAGACCAGAAAAGTTAAGCTAACACCGTAGGCGGAAATTTCACAAGTGCAAATGCAAAACTTGTGTATAAAGGGTTTTACATGATCCAAAAATTAACACTAAAGGAGATAAAAGTGATGAGGACATCCCTACTGACTTGCTATCTCCAACTCCTAATGAAGTTGTCGATGTTGCTGCCAAGACCAAGTCCAATGAGATCAGAATTGGATCCATTACTCTATCTCGTGCCAAGCTACTTGAACAACGGGTGAATTTACTCCTAAATGAATCTGGTGTTTTTATTGATGAGAATTTTATACTACCTAAGTCTATGCACTTATGTATGATCAGGTCCATTGAGAAAGCAAGCATGGCACGAGGAGGAGAAAGGATGGTGAAAGAGGAGCCTGGCGTGATGATCATCCAAGGATGCACGCGGGAGGAGCGGGAGAAAGGCGCAAGGGACGAAAAGAAGATCATCAAGAAGGGCGCGAAGAATTCTGTGAAGACCAGAGTGTCCTGCACGTACCACCCGGACATTCCGGCATACCCCAAGACGCGCCAAGGTGGAATCCAATCAGTATGCAGAAGCCACCCAAAAACTTTGAAGTTTCCACCAGACCAGACTGTCCGATGTGCATCACCCAGAGTGTCCGGACAGACCGGAATGTCCGGCCCATACGAACCGAAATGTCCGGCCGCCGACGGATTCTGGTCCGAATCAACTTGTATCAGTTTGAGTTAGACACATTTTTTTTTTTGGTTTTTGGCCATCCCAACCGCCCATATAAGCCTTGGGACGCCCCTTTAGGTTAGTTTAGACCATGTTTAAAGTAAACCCTAGATCTATTGAGTCGCTACTTGCTTCCAATTGAACCCCTACACCAATTCGTATCAATCTAATGTAGTTTCTACTATCAATCAAGTGTGATTAGTTGTTCTGTTGGGAATTAGCCAATTGCAAGTTTTGTGTGATCTATTGTTCCACTGGAAATTTGAAGATTGCAAGTACTAATTCGTAGTCAGCGTCTACGTGCGCAAGTGTGTGAACTTTGGAATATCTACAAGGATTGAGAGTTGTTGCATTGGAAACAAGGATTGATCGAGAGGTTCGTGAGCGTCATACAATTTACCTCTATCGATTATCATCATCTACCACCCTCTCTTACTGAGAAGATCGGGCCACCCCATATCATCTTGGTATCATATTCTAGCGTTTCCTCAGTAAGCATCCACAAATCCATCCATAGTTTAGTTGTTTTTCATCCTATATAGAAAACTCCATACAAAAAGATTAGGTTTAGTATTTCCCATAGCCTAGATTGCATCAGAGTTGAGTCTTAGCTGTTGGTCGTTTTCGTGTCTTTGATCCGATCTCTTCCAATACAAGTCATATTGTCTAGATTTTCCTCGTTGTCATTTGTTCTTCGTTTTCGAGTCATTCATCACCGTTTTACACACGTTTACATCTACTTTTTCTCGAGTCCATGATGCTATAGGGGTTCGTAGCATGGAAAACAAAAAAAATCTACCGCGTGAACACACACAAGGCAAGATCTATCTACTAGATTGTAGCAACAAGTCGATTAGAGTACTCACCCTTGAAGATTCCAAACCGGTTAACGCGAGCAGATTCTTGTGGGTGATGTAGTCATTCACTTGCCGATCTCAAGATCGCGTAGGCGATCCTTCCGGCACTGTGTTCCAACAGTATCCCCACAGTCGGTCACACGTTCGGTACTCAATGAAGACCTTCCTCTCCCATGTTCCAGCAAGTAGCGGAGGTTGTAGTTCTCTCCTCGCGATTCTGGCAGCACGACGATGTGGTGTCGAAGTAGAGGGGAGATCTCACAGGGCTTCGCCTTAAGTCGGTGCGGGTTAGGATGGATTAGAAGGGTTCCTCGGTGTTCTAGGGTTTAGAGGCCGGAGAGGAGGAGGTGTGGCCGGCGGCAGCTTGGGCAGCGGCGGCATGGTGGCGACGGCTTTGTGGGGAAGGGTTGTTGTGGTGTTGTGGTTTGGGGCAGCCCCTCCCCTCTATTTATGATAGGGTGGGGAAGCTAGGGAGGGGAGGTTGAATCCTCCTCCAACTCCCTCTCCTCCTTGGCGCGTGGTGGAGAGATAGGAGGTTTCCTCTCCTCCCTCCACTAGGACACATTGTCCCAGTTTGACTTTTCAAACTTGCCTTTTGACTTTCAATTTTGGAGTTTGATTTCTCACTTTTATTTGCATAGACTTTTGGCCTAGGTAATGATGCAACCATTCCACTTTGTCATGACACATTCATGTACCCTTCCCCTTTCGGTTCGGTGAACCTTCTAGACCCTTCTAGATCATTCCGGTGAAAACACCGGAATCATTCCCGACCTACGGAATTGAACTTTCCTTATATGAATCTTATTCTCCGGACCATTCTGGATCACCTCGTGATATCCCGGATCCCATCCGATACTCTGAACAACATTCAATCTTCTTACTCACATTCCATATCTACTAAACAACATCGAATCCTTAAGTGTGTCTCCCTACGGTTCGTGAATTATGCAAACATGACCGAGACTCTTCTCCAATCAATAACCAATAGAGGAATATGGAAATTCATATGGCTCCCACATATTTCTATGATTACTTTGCAATTGAATGAACCATTTACATATGATACCAATTTCCCTTTGTCTCGCGATATTTTACTTATCCGAGGTCTGATCATCGGTATCTCTGCATACCTAGTTCAACCTCTTACCGATAAGTACTCTCTACTTGTTCCTGTGATATGTGATCCCTTGTGAGCCAGTCACATGCTTGCAAGCTAATTGGATGACATTCCACCGAGAGGGCCCGGAGTATATATAATGGCTACTTGGTTTAGTAATATAATGGCTACTTCCTATATATAATTGTTGCATCATCATGATATCATGCTCATGTCATCATGCCATCATGCCACCTTGCATTTGAGCATCATACAAGAACCCTTTTTGTTTGGTTCTTATCTCATATGCATTATTATTTGTATTTGCCTATTGATATTGTATTTGGTTCTTGATATATTGTTAAATGCCCAAGTTGAGTTGGGGGCATATCTTTTATTCAACTCCACCACCTTTCTTTCACCACCTTACAATTCCACCATCCCATTATCCATGAGCTTGTAATTATTTTTCTTTTGTTGTTTAATCTAGCTCATGAGAGATAGGGTGGGTCCAATTCTACAAATTCTTTTGCTTGGGCCTTACTCCACATTTTGGAATGCATAAGAACAATGCCATGTAAATAATCTTGTTTTCACAAAATAAGCATGGTATTAATTATTTATGCATGGCCCATGCAAGTACCACCTTTTGCTTGTCATTTGGATTTTATTTGATTTTTGCGTGGATCATCTCTCTCTCTACCACTCCTTTTTGGCTTGGTCTTAGTTGATCTTGCTTAAAACCATATCACCACCTCTCCCTCTTTTTGGGTCTAGCTTTGGTTTGATCTTGTTCTTGCTTGAGCTTGCCAAAAGGAAACCATCTCTCTCTCCCCCATCTAACCCTAAACCATACCCCTCTCCTCATCTAACCTAACCACTCTAGCATACCACACCTTCCCCACTCTCGGCCTCTCTCCTCTCTCACCATCTGGCCACCCCAACCAAACCCTAGCTCCACCCCACCTAGCTACCCCAACCCTGGTACCAACCTAAACCGAGGCTCCCCCAAACCCTAAACCCGAGCCTACCCTCTCTCCCTCTCTTCTCTCCCTTCCTGGTGGCCCCCTAGCCCGAGCCTGCCCCTGCCTCCTTGGCCTCGCCCTCTGGTCCACCTGGAAGCCCCCATGCACCTGTCCTGGCCGACCCAAGCACGTGAGGAGGGGAGGAGAGAAAGGTGGCACCGAGGCCACCTTTTCCCAGCTACCCCATCTCCCCACGGCACCCCCTCTCCCCCTCTGCTTTACCACCACCTCACGGTCCTCCTGCATCTCCAGATCTGGCCGAGGCGCCCTGCCCGCTCCCCTCTCTTCTCCATCGCCGCCAGCTAACCATCGCCGGCCACCGTCGGCTTCGGCGTCCACCTGCAGTACGAGGAGGCGGGCGTGGTGTTGTGGACGTCGAGGAAGGACAGGAGATCCCCGGCGTCGCCTCGGTACACAGCAGCGAGGAGGAGGAGCCCCAGGCCGCTGAACACCGACGCGCTCCGACCCCGAAACCCTAGTCCGTTCGGCCTCTGCATCATCGTCGCCCTGCTGCGCCTCGAGCCGATCCACCTACATCGACGCACTCTCGGTGAGCTACCCAACCCCCCAGACATCCTCGTCGTCGCAGCCTTGCTGTGGCATCCCGCAAAACCACTACTAGAAAATCGCGTTGAATTTGTGCATTGCATCGTCATCACCATGTTGTTTGTCTAAAACTATTTCGCAAAACCTATTTTGTTTTTTTTCAAACGCCCCATCTTTATTCAAACACCAAAACCGGATTCCCGGAATATTTTGCTTTGGCCGCTATCGGTTTGCCAACGGCCCGTTTAAATCAAATAAAAATTATATTATTTTTAGTGGGGGCAGTCGAACGGGCCAGATCGACCCGAACGGCCACCCCCAGGTTTTTAAATCGGTCCAACTAGTCTGCCCCTCTAAATCCTAAAGCTACCCGAAAACCTACCCAACCCTCTGGCCACATCACCCCCACCTATCCTAGGCCGCCACCTCACCCTCTCCCTATCCCCAACCAACCATGTGCTGCCACATGGCCTCTCTCTCTCCCTCTCTCCCAATCATCCAACCAGCCCCGCACACCTTGCCCACACGCACGCCACACCGCATGCAACCATCGGCCCTCCCCTCCCCTGTGGCCCACGTGCCAGTGGCCCGGATCCCCACCCACGCCTGGGCCCACCGCCACCTCCCCTGGCACCCTCCCCAGAACCGCCCTCCCCGCACACACGCACTACACACGCACCCCCGACCGCGTCTACCACCCACGCCAGCCCCGCCTGGGTCCCACACGCCTGGTCCCACCCCAACCGCGCCGTCTCCTTCCTCTCCCTCTCCCTCCTCGCTCAACCGCCCGACGCGGCCCTCCTCGCCCCTCGCCGGCGAGCCGCCAGCGCCCGCCTCGCCTCCAGGCTGGCTGACCCACCGCGGTGCCCCTCACCTCTGGCCCCCACCCCGCCGCCGGTGCTCCCCTCGCCACCGCAGCTCTCCTCTTCGCCACCCGGGCGCTCTGCCGACCCTCGCCGCTCCACCCCGCTCCGGCCGCTGAGCCTGCTCGCGCCAGCGCCAGCCGCCTTGACCTCCTTCACCGCCATGGCGCCTCCACCCGCCGGGCGCCCCGTCGCCCGCTTCCCCGCCTCCCAGCCGCCCAGTTTCCTGACCGCCGCCCATGAACCTGGCCATGCGCCGTCTCAGCCTCTCGCCCGGCGGCCTTGTCCGGCGCCGCCCCGCCGCGGCGCTCCTCAGTCGCCAGCGCGCCGCGAGCCGCCCGCCTCACCTCGCATCCAGCGTCCGGGCCCCGCCTCGCGCGCCCGGGCCCCTCCCGCGCCAGGCGCGCTCGCCGCCGCGCCCCGCGCCGCCTCCGCCAGCTCCGCCACGCGCGCGCAGCTGTCGTCGCCAGCCCTCGCACCGCCTGGCCGCTCCGTGCGACCGCCCGACAACCACCTCGCCGTGGCTCCGGCGGGCCTCGCCGCCCCTGCTGCCTACCTCCTTTCTGGCGCCGACCTCCGCCGATGGCACCGCGTCTTCGCTGCGTTCGAGGAAGCTTCGCCGCCGAGCCCCTCGGTTTGGTCTCCTCGCTGCCTCGCGGTGGTGCCATGGCGTCGTTCGCCCGTCCTCCTCGGGACGCTCGTCCCTGAGCCGAGCATGCAGGTTGTAAACCAAGGAACCGTCTGGCCTGTCCTCGTGGCACATGCCATATGTGGGCCACGTGTTCGACCCTACCAGTACAAGTTGAGTCCAAAACCTTCCGAGCGGCACGGCCGACATGATCTTCCGCGGTGGCGACGACAAACCAGACAGGGATCCAAGAATAACTGCCGACAAGATCGACCACAAGGATAAGAAGACCGGACCCTGCGGACCGACATGATCTTCTTCTCGGGCGCCAAGATTCGTCGAGAGCCGACCCGACAAGTACTCCCTCGAGGACGCCGAGTGCTGCACCCCGGACACCGAGACCCCGACGCGACAAGTACTTCATCCCGAACGACAAGTCCGACCCGAACCACAGACCCGACAAGGTCCTCGTGACGACAAGAACGACCTCGACCCGGAAGAATCCGATGCGCCCCGACACCGACCCAAGTCCGGCTTCCCGGATGCCGAGGTCACCGACACAGGACAACAAGATCTACCCCCCGCTATCCGAGAACGCATCCGTCGAACCCCGAACCCCAGATCCGTCGAACCCTGAGACCGACCCCGAACCCCGGAACCCCAAGACCGTCGAGAAACCCTAATGTGTGCACCCCTTCCCGAAAACCCTATTTTATAATACAATAACAACTTGTTGCATATTGAATTTTCATACTCGCATGCATATCTGTGGTTTGGGGGCCTTATGCCGATTCACCTCATAATTAAATATGGGGCCCATATGCGGGCAAATCTAGTCTCATATTGGCCTCAGTTAAACTTGTGTAGCGAACCAGTGATATATTCTGGCTTGTTAAACAACAATTAAAATTGCGGGGTAGCTAAACAACTCGAACCATATAATCAATTGTCGGAACCCCGGTTCCGCTTAATATGACCTAATCGCATCGCATCCTTGCCATGTCATCCATCATACATGCATCATGCCGATCTTCTGCCGTTGTATTAAATAGTGCATCCGGTGTTTCTTCTAGTGTTTTGCTTCTTCGCGGATTGGGCCGTTGAGTTGATGTGAGCTTCGCTCCGATCTTCGGTTGAACCTTCGACAATGTTTTCAGGCGAGCATCTCCCTCTTTCTACCTATCTTATTTTTATAGTCTTTATTCCCTCCTGTTGATCTATTGCTATCTGTGTTGCGTTGCTCTAGTTTTCGTACCCGTGATATCCCTTGCAGCCTTATATTGCCTTGGACACATCCTATTGCCTGTTGTTTGGTAGATAGTTGGACTTGCGCGTCGTAGTTGCTTGCTCAAGTGCTGATGTGTGTCGTCATATGCCACAGTTGCTGATGTATTGCCGCATGTTGATGATGGAGATGATCATAGTTTTACTTATCGTCACTTTAATTTCTGTTTAACAACTAAAATTGAAATAAGCAGAGGCATCGGTGGGTGATAGAAAATATTTGGTTTCCGAACGCCCACTTGTGTCCCGTAAGACCCCGAGTACTTGATACATGTTCCTTGATTTATCGCGCTATCCACATCCGGGAGGTATATGGGACCCACTGAGCGAGCTTGATTGATCTTATTTCTTGGGGCCACAAACTAGTTTGAGGTTTTATTTACTATCCTGTACTTATGCCATGCTACTTTCTGTATTTCATTTGTGCGAGGGGCACACTGTACTGTTTAGGTAAGCGGAGTGTTTTCGCGGTATCGACAAGCCCAACCACACTTTCGGGTTCGATCGTTCTGACCAAGCGCAAACCTTGAGCCCGTCTCGGAGTCAGCTATCTCCGTTGCGGGATCTACTTAAGGGGTGGCCCCCTGAAATATTTCTGAATCCTGTGATTGTTCAGTCGTGAAAGCCTTGTTGGGTTTTGATTTGGTTTTTCCGAGGTTGATCGAGCGTGTGTTGCTATTGGTGCACCCCGGCCGGGTAAAACTTTACGGCCGTGTCGCGGATATGGACGACTTGGAGACAGATATCTCGATCATAGACAAGCATAACTAAAGTTTTGCTATAAATTTGACTTATAATGACTAGTAATCAGCTTCACTATAATGGAATGGCTAATTAATACGCCCACAATTGCTTGTTTGGTTGTCGCTTGCGACAATTGTATCGACTAGTAAGTATTGCAACTACAACAGAATGGCTGAATAAAAGTACCAACAACTGCTGGGTTTTTGGGTTATCTCGTGCTAATTGTATCTGACTAGTAAGTGTTGCCACTATAACAGAATGATTAACTAAAAGTGCCCACTGCCTACCTTATCAGGATGATTACCTATACCTGACTAGTAATTGCTGCAACGATAACCGAATAAATAAAACTGCCAATTGTGTGAGTTCCTCGGTTGACTTCCTCGTTTGGTCTCGAGGGGGAAACACCAGGATGGGTTGGTTTGGTGCTAGCTTCAGGTTGGATCCGGTTAGGTCATTCTCATCCCTCTCTGATATCCGCTAGTTGTATCGAGTCTCTATAGGTTGTTTAGTGCATGCTGCCGCTGCCGCTTCAGTCCACCATACCTATGTAGGCGAGGACCGCCGAATTCTAGCCTCGCCGTGTACTGGCCTCAGTACTGACGCTCCTTCTTTTTCCTTTGCCCCTTCGGCACCCTTTTGTTTAAGCAGGTTTTGAGATCGGCGTCGTTAGCGGTTACCCTTCGGCTTGGCTGGGCAGGTTATGGGCGCCATTGGTTAATCTTGAGGCTCTTAGCCCCATTTGCATCTTGTCCGTAGTCGGACTCTATCATTTTCAAGGTGATTTGGATCTTTGTATATTATATCGTATTCTTGACTCTTTGAGTGTTGTTGTATATATATACGTTACGTGGGTCCCATCGAGGTGTTGTGTAATGTTATTACTTTGCTTTCCACCCACGAAAGTGCTGGTGGGCACCTTTGAATCGTTTCTATCTTGGGTTTGGCGAATTTTGCTCAAACTTGCATAGGTCCGATCTGAGGGTGTTCTGAGTGGTATCGAGCTCGGTTGCGATACCCCACAAGTCCAGCCTGTAGGATAACCTAGCTAACGGCCGAAGTAGAGAGTCAAAACTATTTTGGAAAATCGGTTGGAAAGTTCTGATTAGGTCTGATTTTACTTCTTACCCCTATGCTATTCTCCTCTTATCCCGACGTGTTTTGAATCCGCTCTCTTCTCTTTCTTCGAGTCCAGGAATTCTCGTGGTTGGGTTTCTGTCGTACCTTCAGGGCTTCGCTTTCTCCCTTTTGTAACGGAGGTGCTACGATCATCAATCTGCAACTGTTCTGTTGTGCCCTTCATCCGATCTTTTGTTCTTGAGCTCTTTATCTATATGTGTTCCTTGACGGATGTCTGTGTCGTTGAAAAACATATGAGAAGGACGAGCATTGGTGAAGTTGGAGTATACCTTGAGCATGTGTTGTTCATGCCAATGGAACCATCGCGGAACCTAATCATCGTGTCTTTCATACGATTTCTGCTGGCATCATCCCTTTGTTCCGGATACCACCTATGAAGATCTTCAGTCTAAATCTCGAGAGTTGAGTTGCCTGATTCTCCTACCCATGTATAGAGTTGATAGTTGGGTCCGGGACGGACTGTTCACCCTACCCGACTCTTCTTAGCTCGTACATCGAAGGTGGATCAATGTAACTTTTCCTCTTCTAATGGAAGTTAGAGGTGGCCTTATCGCTGATACCTCTACCTTCATCCTTTGTTTCTCGGGCGTTCTCTCGATCGGAGAACAGCGACCCTTTGTTGGTGGTGTCGCCGATTTCAAGATGGCGGATGAACTCTTGTTAGTGGTGTCGCGAGGATCTACGAAGCGAAGGATCGATCACGACCTTCCTTCCGGTACCATGAGGCGGATCTCGAGGGCGAGATCCCTTGTTAGTGGTGTCGAATTGTGGCATCCCGCAAAACCACTACTAGAAAATCGCGTTGAATTTGTGCATTGCATCGTCATCATCATGTTGTTTGTCTAAAACTATTTCGCAAAACCTATTTTGTTTTTTTTCAAACGCCCCATCTTTATTCAAACACCAAAACCGGATTCCCGGAATATTTTGCTTTGGCCGCTATCGGTTTGCCAACGGCCCGTTTAAATCAAATAAAAATTATATTATTTTTAGTGGGGGCAGTCGAACGGGCCAGATCGACCCGAACGGCCACACCCAGGTTTTTAAATCGGTCCAACTAGTCTGCCCCTCTAAATCCTAAAGCTACCCGAAAACCTACCCAACCCTCTGGCCACATCACCCCCACCTATCCTAGGCCGCCACCTCACCCTCTCCCTATCCCCAACCAACCATGTGCTGCCACATGGCCTCTCTCTCTCCCTCTCTCCCAATCATCCAACCAGCCCCGCACACCTTGCCCACACGCACACCACACCGCATGCAACCATCGGCCCTCCCCTCCCCTGTGGCCCACGTGCCAGTGGCCCGGATCCCCACCCACGCCTGGGCCCACCGCCACCTCCCCTGGAACCCTCCCCAGAACCGCCCTCCCCGCACACACGCACTACACACGCACCCCCGACCGCGTCTACCACCCACCAGCCCCTTTGGTCCCACGCCTGGTCCCACCCCCAGCCGTCTCCTCTCCCTCTCCCTCCTCGCTCAACCGCCCAGCCGGCCCTCCCGCCCTCGCCCGAGCATCCTTCGCCCGCCTCCCGCTCCGCGCGCCCTTGACCCACAGCGGTGCCCCCTCTCACCCCCCGCGGTGCTCCCTCGCCACGCAGCTCTCCTCTCGCCACCAGCTCGGCGCCGCCCTCGTCGCCGCACCCGCCGCTCCACCCGCTCCGGCGCGCCTCAGACCCGTCGCCCCAGCGCCCGCCCGCCCTTGAAACCTCCTTCACCGCCATGGCGCCTCCACCCGGCGTCCCGTCCACCCGCTTCCGGCCCGAGCTTCGCCGCAGCTCCCCTCAGCTTCCTCGCTTCGACCCGACACGCCCGCCCAAAACCTCAGCCGCCGTCTCCCCCTCGCCCGGCGGCCTTGTCAGCGCCGCCCGCCCGCCGCGCTCCTCCCCGATCGCCGCGCCGCCGCGCTCTCAGCCGCCTCACCTCGCATCCGCGCGTCCCGCCCCGCCGCCTCCGCGCGCCCAGCGACCCTCCAGCGCCAGCGCCGCTCCGCGCCGCCCGTCCGCCCGCCGGCTCGCCTCCTTGAGCTCCGCGCGCGCATCGCGTCGCCGCCCACCTTTCGCCGCGCTCGGTGCCGCTCCGCCCGCTCCGTGCGACCCGCCCGACAACCACCTCGCCGTCGTGGCCTCGGCGAGCCACCTCGCCGGCCCTGCCTACCTCCTGCTACGCCGCCGACCTCCGCCCGATGGCACCAGCGTCTTCGTCGCCGTTCGAAGCTTCGCCCCGAGCCCCTCGGTTTGGTCTCCTCGCTGCCTCGCGGTGGTGCCATGGCGTCGTTCGCCCGTCCTCCTCGGGCTCGTCCTGAGCCGAGCATGCAGGTTGTAAACCAAGGAACCGTCGCTGTCCTCGTGGCACATGCCATATGTGGGCCACGTGTTCGACCCTACCGACAAGTTGAGTCCAAAACCTTCCGGCACACGACATGATCTTCCGGTGGCGGCGACAAACCGACAGGATCCAGAATAACTGACAAGATCGACCACAAGGATAAGAAGACCGGACCTGCGGACCGACATGATCTTCTTCTGGCGCCAAGATTCGTCGAGAGCCGACCCGACAAGTACTCCCGAGGGCGCCGAGTGCTGCACCGGACACCGACCCGCCGACAAGTACTTCATCCCGAGCGACAAGTCCGACCGAACCACAGACCCGACAAGGTCCTCGTGGACAAGAACGACCTCGACCGGAAGAATCCGATGCGCCCGACACCGACCCAAGTCCGGCTTCCGGATGCGAGGTCACCGACGAGACAACAAGATCTACCCCGCTATCCGAGAAACATCCGTCGAACCCCGAACCCCAGATCCGTCGAACCCTGAGACCGACCCCGAACCCCGGAACCCCAAGACCGTCGAGAAACCCTAATGTGTGCACCCCTTCCCGAAAACCCTATTTTATAATACAATAACAACTTGTTGCATATTGAATTGTCATACTCGCATGCATATCTGTGGTTTGGGGGCCTTATGCCGATTCACCTCATAATTAAATATGGGGCCCATATGCGGGCAAATCTAGTCTCATATTGGCCTCAGTTAAACTTGTGTAGCGAACCAGTGATATATTCTGGCTTGTTAAACAACAATTAAAATTGCGGGGTAGCTAAACAACTCGAACCATATAATCAATTGCGGAACCCGGTTCCGCTTAATATAACCTAATCGCATCGCATCCTTGCCATGTCATCCATCATACATGCATCATGCCGATCTTCTGCCGTTGTATTAAATAGTGCATCCGGTGTTTCTTCTAGTGTTTTGCTTCTTCGCGGATTGGGCCGTTGAGTTGATGTGAGCTTTCGATCTTGATTGAACCTTCGACAATGTTTTCAAAGAGCATCTCCTCTTTCTACCTATCTTATTTTTATAGTCTTTATTCCCTCCTGTTGATCTATTGCTATCGTGTTTGCGTTGCTCTAGTTTTCGTACCGTGATATCCTTGCTTGACCTTATATTGCCTTGGACACATCCTATTGCACATTGTTTGGTAGATAGTTGGACTTGCGTCGTAGTTGCTTGCTCAAGTGCTGATGTGTGTCGTCATATACGATTCTTGATGTATTGCCGCATGTTGATGATGGAGATGATCATAGTTTTACTTATCGTCACTTTAATTTCTGTTTAACAACTAAAATTGAAATAAGCGAGAGGCATCGGTGGGTGATAGAAAATATTTGGTTTCGAGCCACTTGTGTCGTAAGACCCCGAGTACTTGATACATGTTCCTTGATTTATCGCTATCCACATCCGGGAGGTATATGGGACCCCCGAGCGAGCTTGATTGATCTTATTTCTTGGGGCCACAAACTAGTTTGAGGTTTTATTTACTATCTGTACTTATGCCATGCTACTTTACGTATTTCATTTGTGCGAGGAGCACTTTGTCTGTTAGGGAAGCGAGTGTTTTCGCGGTATCGACAAGCCCACACTTTCGGGTTCCCGGTCGTTTCGACCAGCGCCAAACCTTGAGCCCGTCTCGAGTCAGCTATCTCCGTTCAGGATCTACTTAAGGGTGGCCCTGAAATATTTCTGAATCTGTGATTGTTCGGTCGTGAAAGCCTCGTTGGGTTTTGATTTGGTTTTCGAGGTTGATCGGCGTGTGTTGCTATTGGTGCACCGGCGGGTAAAACTTTCTGAAAGCCGTGTCCGCGGATATGGACGACTTGGAGCACAGTATCTCGATCATAGACAAGCATAACTAAAGTTTACTGCTATAAATTTGACTTATAATGACTAGTAATCAGCTTCACTATAATGGAATGGCTAATTAATACTGCCCACAATTGCTTGTTTGGTTGTCGCTTGCGACAATTGTATCTGACTAGTAAGTATTGCAACTACAACAGAATGGCTGAATAAAAGTACCAACAACTGCTGGGTTTTTGGGTTATCTCGTGCTAATTGTATCTGACTAGTAAGTGTTGCCACTATAACGGAATGATTAACTAAAAGTGCCCACTGCCTACCTTATCAGGATGATTACCTATACCTGACTAGTAATTGCTGCAACTTGCCGCGATAACGAATAAATAAAGCGCCAATTGTGTGAGTTCCTCGGTTGACTTCCTCGTTTGGTCTCGAGGAAACACCAGGATGGGTTGGTTTGGTGCTAGCTTCAGTTGGATCCGGTTAGGTCATTCTCATCCTCTCGATATCCTTGATTGTATCGAGTCTCTATAGGTTGTTTAGTGCATCTTGCTGCTGCCGCTTGATCCACCATACCTATGTGGCGAGGACCGCAATTCTAGCCTCACCGTGTCTTGGCCTCGATCTTGACGCTCCTTCTTTTTTCCTTTGCCCTTTGTCGGCACCTTTTTGTTTAAGCAGGTTTTGAGATCGGCGTCGTTAGCGAGGTTACCCTTCCGCTTGGCACAGGCAGGTTATGGGCGCCATTGGTTAATCTTGGGGCTCTTAGCCCCATTTGCATCTTGTCCATAGTCGGACGCTCTATCATTTTCAAGGTGATTTGGATCTTTGTATATTATATCGTATTCTTGACTCTTTGAGTCATGTTGTATATATATCTCATTACGTGGGTCCCATCGAGGACTGTGTAATGTTATTACTTTGCTTTCCACCATACGAAAGTGCTGGTGGGCACCTTTGAATCGTTTCTATGCGGGTTTGGCGAATTTTGCTCAAACTTGCATAGGTCCGATCGAGGTGTTACACTTGCTCTGGTCATGGACAATCCGACGAAACGGCCTCCGTCTTGGCGTCGCGTCGTTCTCCTCGCCATAGCGTCGCTTAGCCCTATCTAGGCCTCGCCCATCTCCCCGACAAGAACCCCAGCCGCGCAGGCTCCGCCTTGGCATGAGCCCTAGGTCCCGCGTTCGATCTCCCACCCCGCTCTACACCGCGCGCGAGCACCGATCTGTCCGCGAGGAAGATCCACAGTGGCAGCGGCTTTTTGCACAAACCCCCCTGCCCTTTTTACCCCTGCAACCCGCGCTCCCCTGAGCCCCACCAGTCAGAGTCTGCTACCTTTTTCCAAAAACACCCTGCACGTTGGTCGCATCAACCCGCAGTCCCCCCCTGAGCCACGTGGTTAGCCCGCAGCATCTCTCTGTCAAGTGGGCTGCGAGCAGTGGTCCCACTGTCATCTCGAGACTAGAGCAGTCCGTGGTGTAAAACGTTCTTCTGCGCGCATGTGTCCCAGTCAGCAGAGAGGCCCACCCGTCCGCTTCAGGGGCTAGGCTAGTCTGGGTATAAAAAGTATGTCTGCTTTTCTGTTTAAATTCAAATCTTTTCCAAATCAAATCAAATTCAAATTTAATTCTGTTTTTAAATAACTTTCAAAATACAAATCCATATAATACAAATGATATATGTTTTTAGATCAGAAAAATGTGAGGATTTCAAATATGCCATCCAAAATATATTTGGAACACTTAAAATTTCAAGTTGAATTAAATTACAATAAAATGCCCTTTTCTTAATTAATTAATAACTTTTGTTTTATAACTCCAAATTTAACAAATGATATGTCTAAAATGATCAGCTCGACGAGACCTTTCTGTTTATGCAGTCCATGTTCTGTTTTGCAGCATGAAACATATAAATATAATGTATACATCAACTAATATGAGGATAAAATGTGGCCAAAACTCAATAAAATGATTTACTCTTGTATTCCACACCTCACCCATGCCATGCTACTTTATTGCCATGCAAATTGTGCATCATTCATCATGGCATGCTTGTTTGCTTGTCGCATTTTATCCATATGCTTGTTCACTTTATTTATATTGGCCCTTGTTTGTTTGGTTCTTCTTGAATAGGCAATGGCGAGGATATATCAAGAAACCCAGGAGCACTACCCAGATCCGTCTCTCGCTTCAACTGAGCTGCCAGGCAAGCACTATCACATGATTGCATACATACAGTACCTATTGCCTCTATCTTATTCTTGCATCATTGGGTCACGATTGCATTAAAATGAATCCCAAGTATTGCATAGCCTTTACTTTTAAAACCCACCGAAGCTTGTTCCTCCATCCCATGAGCCATTACTACAGGAGTTGTTTGAGCCATGCGAGTCGTAGAACAGCATGTGTAGGGTATGTGAGTGTCTGATGGATAACGAGGTACCTAAACAACCTAACCTGAGTAGTATGGGATAACTAATGAAAGTGGCACCGGTGAGCAATATCTGCTATTTGTTTTTTCCTGCTCACTTGTGTCCGTGGGACCCAGTACTTGATTCCTGTTCCTTGAATATTCGCGCTATCCACATCCGGGAGGCTTATGGGACCCCCCTGAGCCAGAGCTTGATTCATTCTTATTTCTTGGGGCCATAAACTAGTTTGAGGTTTTATTTACTATCCTGTACTTATGCCATGCTTTACTGCTTAATTTACGATTGTGCGAGGAGCACATGTACTGTTTAGGTAAGCGGAGTGTTTTCACGGTATCGACAAGCCTAGTCACATTTTCGGGTTCCCAGTCGTTTACAGCCACTGACGCAAACCTTGAGTCTGTCTCGAAGTCAGCTAACTTCGTTGCGGGTAGCTTAATGGGGTGGCCCCCTGAAATATTTCTGAATCCTGTGATTGCTTTGTCGTGAAGGCCTCGTTGGGTTTTGATTTGGTTTTTACGAGGTTGATCGAGTGTGTGTTGCTATTTGTGCACCCCTGCAGGGTAAAACTTTCTGAAAGCCGTGTCCGCGGTTATGGACGACTTGGAGCACAGTTTCTCGATCATAGACAAGCATAACTAAAGTACTGCTTTTAACTTGACTAAGTAACTGACTAGTAAATAGTGCAACACTCGTGGAATGGATAATAAAACTGCCAACGGATGGGGGTTGTTCGTCCGCTTCCTCGTTGGTAAGCGAGGAGGAGGATGGATCTGTTGATATTACTGTTATAACTGTTGTCATTAATGCACGGACATCCGTCTATCTTTGGTTAGGCGGATGGTTAGCGAGTATCTATAGAATTGTTAGGGTTTATCTTTTGCGGCAATTGCGTCACCCCAGGCTGTGTCCCCTTTAGAGGCATAAAGACTTGCTGAGTACCCCTAGGGTCTCACACAATAAATTGTTTGATTCAGATGAACAGGTACACTCACAAGATGGATACTGGGTGGAGGAGGCGGACGATGTGGGCAACGATCGTTCGGTGTAGAGATTCCGGGAACGGGGATCCGTGAGATCTGTGGGCGGGATGTGCTTATTTATGGGGCATCTTATGCCGATTTGCTTCTTATCCGTACTAGGATCTTGTTTGCCTCTTCTGCCTGATACTCTGATGTTTGATGTATGAGGAGATATCCTAAACTATTATATCTATCTAGGATATTTGAATCTTGCCGTATGGCGTTGCTGTATTTCCTTTCTTTTTAGATGGGATGGCTCTGATGTACTGTTGTATGGTGGCTTGCATACATACTCATTTGTGTATGTAGTTGATCTCTTCGCCTGCCGATTACGCCGCCCGTTCTTGTCCCGATGATTGGAAATGGTTGGGACGGCCGAAAGGTCTACCTGTGAGTGGCATTTGGGCCCCACCGTACTATTTCAACCATTTCCGCTCATCCAGGCTTGTAACTAGGAGCGTAATTCACCGAGGTAGTTACAATACGGTGTTGTTTCAACGGATTTATATGGTGCCCTATTTAAAGTGAATGCGGATGTTTCTAATGCATAACCCCAAAATGACAAAGGTAAATCTGTATGTGACATCATAGAACAAACCATATCTAAAAGAGTTCGATTACGATGTTCGGACACACCATTACATTGTGGTGTTCCTGGCGGTGTCAATTATGAAAGTATTCCGCATTTCTTTAAATGCTCGCCAAACTCGTAACTTAGATATTCACCTCCACGATCAGATCGTAGAATCTTAATCTTCTTGTTACGTTGATTCTCCACTTCACTTTGAAATTCCTTAAACTTGTCGAAACTTTCAGACTTATGTTTCATGAAATAGATATATCCATATCTACTCAAGTCATCCGTGAAAGTAAGAACATAGCGATAACCACCACATGATGCTACACTCATTGGGACACACACACACCGGCATGTATGATTTCCAATAAGTCCGTAGCTCGCTCCATCATACCAGAAAATGGAATCTTAGTCATTTTAACCATCAAACATGCTTCGCATCTTTCAAGTGATTCGAAATCAAGTGATTTAGGAAGTCCATCGGAATGGAGTTAATTCATACGCTTCACTCCAATGTGACCAAGATGACAATGCCACGTGTATGTAGAATTATCGCTCAATTTCAAACATTTAGCTTCTATATTATGAACATGTGTATCACTACTATTGAGATTCAATAAGAATAGACCATCTATCAAAGGTGCATGACCATAAAATATATTAATCATATAAATCAAACAACCATTATTCTTGGACTTCAACAAGTAACCGTCTCGCAATAAATAAGATCCCGATATAATGTTCATGCTCAACACAGGCACCAAATAACAATTATTTAAGTATAAAACTAATCCTGATGGTAGATGAAGAGGGGGCATGCCGACCGCGACCACGTCAACCTTTGATCCGTTTCCAATGCGCATCGTCACCTCATCTTTCGCTAGTCTCCATTTATTCTACAGCTCCTATTTCGAGTGACTAATATGAGCAACCAAACCAGTATCAAATACCCAGGAACTACTACGTTTACTAGAAATATACACATCAATAACATGTATATCAGATATACCTTTCTTATTGATGTTGTCCTTCTTCAGATCCACCAAGTACTTGGGGAAATTTCGCTTCCAGTGACCTTCTCCCTTGCAGTAAAAGCACTCAATATTACGCTTAGGCCCAGCCTTGGTCTTCTTTGTCGGCGCGGTAGCTTTCTTACCACCCTTCTTGAAGTTTCCCTTTTTCTTAGGCTTGCCTTGCTTCTTGAAATTGGTGGTCTTATTGACCATCAACACTTGGTGCTCTTTTTTATCTCCACTTTCGCAGACTTCAACATAGAGAAGAGTTCTCACAACGTCTTATCCATGCGCTGCATGTTGTAGTTCATCACAAAGTTCTTGTAAATTGGTGGTAGTGATTGGAGGACATGATGAATCCCCAAAACATTAGGAATTATTATGCCCAAGCTCTAGAGCTTATTAGCATTCCCAGACATATTAAGCACATGCTCACTGATGGAGCTGCCCTCTTCCATCTTGCAGTTAAAGAACTTTTCAGAAGCTTCATAACTCTCAACTTCCGCGTGAGCCTCAAATATCATTTTGAGTTCACGGACAATATCATGTGGGTCAAAGTTCTGAAACCTTTTCTGAATCTCTGATTCCAAACCATACAAGATAGCACACTGAACCGTGGAGTACTGATTCTTCCGAGTACAGAAAACATTTTTATCATCATCGGTAGCATCTTCTGCAGGTGGGTCACCCAGCGGTGCATCTAGCACATAGGTCAACTGACCAACATTAAGGACAATCCTAAAATTGCGGAACCAATCTGCGAAGTTGCTTCCATTGTTTTTCAACTTTTCTTTCTCTAGGAACACAATAAAATTGATGGTAGGGGCCTCCATTGATCTACAACATATCTGCAATAGTTTAGACTAAGTTTATGAAAAAAATGAGTTCTAATTAATAGTTAAATTAATATAGGTGAACTCCCACTCAAAAAAATATTCCTCACATTGTTTTAGTAACCAAATCCACTACATCAAAACCGATCATCACGAGATGATGTAGTTTCAAAGGCGAACAATCAATATGTTCATCATATCTACTATATGAATCATGCTTTACCTTTTCGTGATCCATGTTCCGAGACCATGTTTGTACATGCTAGTCTCATCAATATTAACCTTAGTTTCTGCATGAGAAAATCTGGCTTGCTCTCGTTGTATGCACACGTTGATTCTATCACACCCGATCATCACGTGGTGCTTCGAAATGACGAGTCTTGGTAATGGTGCTAACTAAGGGTGAACACTTTACTTGATAATTTTGTGAGAGGGATCACCTTATAATGCTACTATTGCAATATAAGCAATACAAGATGCATAAAAGGATTAACAACACATGCAATTCAAAATATGTGATATGATATGGCCTTTCTTCATGTGCTTCCGATCTCCATCTTTAAGCACGAACATGATCTCCATCATCACCGGCGTGGCGTCAAGGTCAATGGAACCGCTCGCTCCATGGTTGTCGTCCACCAGCATCAACTATTACAACTACTTTGAATAATAGACATGCAGGTCTTCACGAAATTAAAAGACAACCATAAGGCTCCTGCCGGTTGCCGACTTACAATAAGGAACATTGCATACATCATATATAATCACAATCATGGCCATATCACATCACAGCACACCCCTGCAAAACAAAGTTAGATGCCTCTAATTTTCTTTGCATGTTTTACGTGGTTTGGGGCTTTCAATAATTACTGTTCTAACTTACAAACAAGAACCAAAACGTTGATGCTTGAATTATCAAGTGCCTGTTGTAAATTGAATCTTTACTATGATGGGAGAGACAAACACCCGCAAATCCACTTATGCAATACAAGTTGCATGTTGGGAGTGGCGAAACTCTCATGAACGATGTCATGTAAGGTTAGCCTGGGCGGCTTCATCCCACCATACCGCAAGATTTAAAAGTACACATAAAGTAACTGATAATAAAAGCACCACCGCCCACAATTACCATTGTGCTCTACTCGTGCAACAGATCTACATATAGACACGACTCTGATACCACTGTAGGGGTTCGTAGCATGGAAAACAAAAAAATTATACCGCATGAACACACACAAGCCAAGATCTATCTACTAGATTGTAGCAACGAGTCGATTAGAGTACTCACCCTTAAAGATTCCGAAGCGGTTAACGAGAGCAGATTCTCGTGGGTGATGTAGTCGTTCACTTGATGATCTCAAGATCGCGTAGACGAACACACACAGGCAGCGCTCTCGCAGTCGGTCACACATTCGGTACTCGATGAAGACCTTCCTCTCCCTTGTTCCAGCAGGTAGCGGAGGTTGTAGTACTCTCCTCGCAATTCCGGCAGCACGACGACGTGGTGTCTGACGTAGAGGGGATATCCCGCAGGGCTTTGCCTTAAGCTGGTGTGGGTTAGGATGGATTAGAAGGGCTTCCCGGTGTTCTAGGGGTTTAGAGGCTGTAGAGGAGGAGGCGTGGCCGCCGTTGGATTGGGCGGCGGCGGCTGGCGGCGGAGCGGCGGTAGTGGATTCGTGGGGAGGGGTTGTGGTGGTATTGTGGTTTTGGGAAGCTCCCTCCCCTCTATTTATGAGAGGGAGGGGCATCTAGGGAGGGGAGGTTGAATCCTCCTCCAAGTCGCTCTCCTCCTTGGCGCGTGGTGGAGAGAGAGGAGGTTTCCTCTCCTCCCTCTACCAGAACCCATTGTCCCAGTTTGACTTTTCAAACTTGCCTTTTGACTTTCAATTTTGGAGTTTGATTTATCACTTTTATTTGCACAGCCTTTTGACCTAGGACATGATGCAACCATTCCACTTTGTCATCACACATTCATGCACCCTTCCCCTTCCGGTTCGGTGAACCTTCTAGACCCTTCTAGATCATTCCGATGAAAACACCGGAATCATTCCCAAACTCCGGAATTGAACTTTCCTTATATGAATCTTATTCTCCGGACCATTTCGGATCTCGTGATATCCCGGATCCCATCCGAGACTCTGAACAATATTTGGTCTTCTTACTCACATTCCATATCTACTAAACAACATTGAATCCTTAAGTGTGTCTCCCTACGATTCGTGAATTATGCAGACATGACCGAGACTCTTCTCCAATCAATAACCAATAGATGAATATAGAAATTCATTTGGCTCCCACATATATGTACAATTACTTTGCGATTGAATGAACCATTTACATACGATACCAATTTCCCTTTGTCTCGTGATATTTTACTTATCCGAGGTCTGATCGTCGGTATCTCTGCATACCTAGTTCAACCTCGTTACCGATAAGTACTCTTTACTTGTTCTTGTGATATGTGATCCCTTCTGAGCCAGTCACATGCTTTCAAGCTAATTGGATGACATTCCACCGAGAGGGCCCGGAGTATATCTATTTGTCATATGGATGTGAAGGGTTTCGCGGCATAGTAAATCAAAATTTTCTACGGAGCGAACAGAGGGAAAGCCAAGATCTAATCTAGGAGATGCAAACAACGAGAGAGATTGGATTAGATCTTCATACCCTTGAAGATTCACACAGCGGAACGTTCGTCGGAACGTGGGTGATGTAGTCGTACTCGCTTCTCCTCCTCGCGATCCGATCATCTAGCACCACAAGTGGCGGTGCCTCCGTGAGATGCACACGTGCAGCACCTCGACGTCTCCTCCTTCCTCGGACCAGCGAGTATAGTGGAGAGATAGATTGGATCTACAACACGACGGCGTGGTGTATATGGTGGAGAATTTCTGCTGGGCTTCGCCTACAAACAGTCGGGAGGAGAGAGGAAGGTAGCAAAGGCTTGGAGGAAGGTGTGTGGGGAGGCGCACCCCTCTATATATAGAGGGGGGGGGGGGGGCGGCCAGCCCTTGCCCCTCCTCCAAGCCTATCTCTAGTTTAAACAATTTAAACTCTCCCTTATCTAGAAATCCTATCTCTAGTTTAAACGATTTAAACTCTCCCTTATCTAGAAATTCTATCCCGAGATTTAAACGAATCAAATCTCTCTAGAATCGGCTGGGCCCTATGGGGCCTTGTGCCCCTGGCCCAATGCGGCCAGGACACTCCCTCATAGGCCCATGCCCCCTCCCGGAAGGTGGGGCCACGTTGGTCCCCTTCCGGAAGGTTCTAGAAGCTTCCGGTACAATACCGATTAACCCGGAACAATTCGGAACTCCAAAAACTGCTGCCTTATATGAATCTGATTCTCGGACCATTCGAACCTCTCGTGATGTCCCGGATCCCATCCGAGACTCGAAAAAATTCATAAACCAATTATCCAATCTATCCTAGCGTCGAGACACGTTAAGTGTGTGACCCTGAGTTCGAGAATATGCAGACATGATCTTCTATCAATAATCAACATGGGTGCAGGCACCCATATTGACTCCACACATTCATCGATGATCATATCGGATGAACCACGATGCGAGATTCAATCAATCCCATATATATATTCCCTTCGTCTCGCGATATTTTACTTGCCGAGATTCGATCGTCGGTACCGTCATACCTAGTTCAATCTCGTTCACAAAGTACTTTACTCGTTCCGTAATCCGATATCACTTTGTGATTAACTACTTAACCACATGCTTGCAAGCGGTGTTGATATCGACACGAGTGGGCCCAAGTATATCTCTCCGACTTGGGAGGACAAATTCCATCTCGATACATACAACCCAACAGATACTTTCCGATCACACGAGACACCTTTATGATCACCCTCTCATAGGATGACGTTTGATGACCTCAAAGCTTTCTTCCGGTACCAGGGAGTTGCATTATCTCATGGTCTAAGGAATACAATATTTGACATAGGAAAAGCTTCTCAAAGATGAACACGATGAAACGATCTAATTGCTTCGCTTAGTTTGGGTCTGTCCATCATATCATTCTCCCAATGATATGATCTCATTATCAATTGACAACTCATGTCTATGGTTAGGAAACCTTAACCATCATTGATCAATGAGCCAGTCCATAGAGGCGTACTAGGGACACGGTGTTGTTTACAAACCACACAAGTATTAATGTTTCCGCTTAATACAATTCTAGCATGGAATATAAACTTTATCTTGAACAAGAATTATAATAATAACATCTTTATTATTGCCTCTAGGGCATAATTCCAACAGTCTCCCACTTGCACTAGAGTCAATAATCTAGTTTACATTTGGCAACAATCTCACACCCATGGCACTGAGGTGTTGATCATGTTTTACACGTGGAAGAGGTTTAGTCAATGGATCTGCGACATTCAGATCCGTATGTACTTTTCTAATCTTCAGATCTCCATCTGCTATATAATCTCGGATAATATGAAACTTGCGGTTGATATGCTTGGTCTTTGGATGATATCTTGGTTCCTTAGCGAGTGCTATGGCGCCAGTGTTGTCACACAATATCTCTAGTGGGTCCAATGCACTTGGAACCACGCCAAGCTCAGTGATGAAGTTTCTGATCCAAACTCCTTCACTTGACGCTTCCGCAGTGACCATGTATTCCGCTTCTCTTGTAGATCCCGCGATCACGCTTTGCTTGACAGCTTCTCCACTCCGCTCCTCCATTCAAAATATAAACGTATCCTGTCTGAGATTTAGAATCATCCTTGTCGGTGTCGAAACTAGCATCGACGTAACCTTTTACGACAAGCTGTTCATCACCCCCATAGACTAAGAACATTTCTTTAGTTCTATTTAGGTACTTTAGGATGTTCTTCACGGCTGTCCAGTGTTCCACTCTTGGATCACTTTGATATCTGCTCGTCAAACTAAGAGCATTGGACACATCCGGTCTAGTACACAGCATGGCATACATGATGTAACCTATGGCCGAGGCATAAGGCACTTTGCTCATAGCTTCCCTATCATTTACCGTAGCTGGACACTGAGCCTTGCTCAATATCTTACCTGACAACATAGGCACTGAACTTTTCTTTGCCTTATCCATTCTGAACCTTTTCAGAACTTTGTCTAGGTATGTACTTTGGCTTAAAGCTATCAGGCGTCTTTGTCTATCTCTATAGATTTTGATGCCCAATATATAAGCATCTTCACCTAGGTCTTTCATTGAAAAACACTTGTTCAAATAACTCTTCACATCGTTAAGCATGTTGATGTCATTTCCAATAATCAATATGTCATCCACATATAGTACCAGAAACGTCACCGAGCTCCCACTGTTGCCTGTCAAAACTCACCGGCGGGCAGTGACTAGCAACACGAAGAGCCGGGAGGCTCCCAGAGCGGCTGGTGGGCCCTAGTCCCTCGGTCAACGGCCATAAATCTTCCAGACGCCGCGTCTGTCTTGGTTCGGCGTGCCACGACCTATACCTGGCGGGAAGATGATGGATTGTTCGATTGGTTTCCTCACGGTAAACAAGTATCG
This sequence comes from Avena longiglumis, assembly GCA_030063025.1. Lineage (NCBI taxonomy): Eukaryota > Viridiplantae > Streptophyta > Magnoliopsida > Poales > Poaceae > Avena > Avena longiglumis. The sequence continues at coordinate 292,145,415 of CP125978.1, forward strand.
TAAAATTCGAGCCGTGATCGGCTCCGGGTTTCCACAAAATCGGCTTCAGAGCCGATTATCCCCATGGTTTTGCATTGGATCTATGATAACATGGGGTTTTGCTTAATTACTACAAGTTAAATCGATCTCGATAGTTTAGTGTTTTCACCACGCAACGGAACGTCCCCAGCGTAGTTGAGCCTAATAGATACGAAAAATAGTAGAAAACCAATCCTAGAAGGCCTAAAACCAACACAACGTCAATTCCGGACGTCCCTCTAAGACCAATAAACCATATTTTACGTATTGCGGATCGTTCAACCCGTTTGTGAGGCCTAATCACGTGGATATTAAACTAAACCTTGATGAACAAGGCACAACTATAACAGATCAACTCGACTAAATAGAAATCAAGCAAGGTGCCACCCTCACACCGGAGAAGGTGCAAAGATGGCGAGATAGCTAGAGGTAGCACAAGCAAGCAATCATAGTAAGAGTATTGATGCTAGCTCTAACAATCTGGTAAAGGTGTTACTCGCCATCAACAAGGCTTGATCACAGTAACACGGATAACGCATAAGTAAATCGCCTAGATCGCAAGGTGCGATCTAGGCAACATCTTACTACCGAGAAAAACCCTAGAAACAAGGGTGGCGATGCGTCGAGATTGTTGTTGGTTGTGAGCGTGATTGTCCTTGTCTTTCAATAACCCTAGGTACATATTTATAGTCAGGAGACTCTCTACTTTTGGAATAACTCTACAACTCTATCTTTACCTAAACATAAGCGGAACCTAAACAAACACGAATCCTACTATGATACAGGATACACGGGCAATTCAGCCCAAATCTACGCACTAGGCCGATCCAACCACACCTTGAATATATGTATCTTCTAAGCCCATCTTGATCACGGCCCATCTCCATCTTAGGCCAAAATATGGCGATAACACATGCCACCCTGGTTTTGGCAATGATAATTCCAAAACCACTCTGTGTGTTTTTTCCTTCTCCTGGGTTTTTTTTTATCGGGCTACGCGTATGTCGAGCAGCGTGGCGAGCAGATCATCACGCCACCCTTCATCATGATGCCTGTCTTCTCAACTCCTCCGATTGCATGATTTGATGATTTTGGCAGCGCAATCTGGGAAACTGCTATGGCATTGAACCGTTTCTTCACTATTCCTCTTTATTTAAATCCGCCTGAACAGTTCACAGTCCCCATCTTCCTCCCGAAGCCAAAAAACCCTCTTTCTCCACCGGAAAAAACCCTCTTTCTCGCCATGGCCTCCTCTGCTTCCTCCGATCTCTCCTCCCACGCCTCCAATAGCCTCAGTGACCGCGAACCGACTCCGGAGCACCCGCCGACAGCGGCGTACAACACTCTCGCCCCACAATGGTGGGACGAGAGGGGTTGGGACTTTGCCTTCAGTCGAGGGCGATCGTCCTGACGACGGCGAAGAGCCAGATTCCTCGGCGACGGGGCTGGAGGCGGACAGCAACGGCACGCCATGTCACAGGATGGCGTCGACTCCTCGAAGAAGAGGAAGAAGAGGAGGAGGAGGACACCTCCTCAGGAGTACCACCGGCGGTACTTCCGTCGGGTCCGAAGACGGCAGCGATGCGAAGACGAGGGCGAGGAGGCCCCTCGGCTTCCTCGATGGCAGCGAAGACGACGCTGGTAGCAGCCGAAGACAATGAGGAAGACGGCGGCGGCAGCGGCGACCTCGGCTTCGATTAGGATGTAGTAATGGCCGTAGCATTACTAGGCCCTTTATGTCGAACCTTGTAAGCAATGACCTTAGAATGAATGAAACTCTGTTTCCCAATTGTTGCTTCCTTTTGCTTTAATTCTGCCGATAACCGAAACAGGTCGATGTTCCATAAGCCGATGACACGGTATCGGCTCCTTCTAAACGGGTTAAATTGCACAAAGCCGATGACCACCCATCGGCTCCTTCTAAAAAACGTTTGACAGGGTCAACCCCCAGTTGAATCACAACGGCTATTTCCTGGTCTGAAACGGTAACCAAACCTCCATTGCCCATCGAAAAATGTGCCCTGACCGAACAGCTATCGACCAGCAAGGATGATGATGACGAAGCTGAAACAACTGAGTTCGTCTTGGCGCTCTCCATGCCCTCAAAGCATTTCCTTAGTAGCTTGTTGTTTTTTATTCGCCGATTTTCAACATCGGCCCCATATTTTACTGCCAATCGACTTCGCCGATCTCACGTATCGGCCCCTCAAGTTTTATTGTCCCATATCCCACATGCTTGGAAAATACTTCTTGAGATGCTGGCCATTGACTGCCACTGGAAATTTTTCACCATCCAACTGCTCGAGCATGTATGCGTTTCCTCTTAAAACTTGGTCGACCTTATGCGGCCCGTGCCAATTTGGAGACCATTTACCATATCTTGCGTCCTTAGTACCCAAGGGCAACACAGCTTCCACACCAAATCTCCAACGTGGAACTCCTTTGGCTTCACCTTCTTGTTGTAGGCACGAGCTACTTTAGCCTTGTTCTCTTTTATTTTCTCAGCGACCACAGCCTAAGCTCGATCACGTCTTCCACTGTCACTCATCAAAGTTGCATATTCTTCAGTCGTTAGCTCATTCTGAAAAGTAACACGTCTCGATCCAGCCGTAATTTCCCAAGGCAATACGGCTTCTTGCCCATAGACCAGATGGTACGGAGAGGTTCTTATCGCCCCATGGCACGACATGCGATAAGCCCATAAAGCCTCTGATAAAACCTCATGCCAACGCCTCGGGTGTTCATCGATTTTCCTCTTGATCAGCTTGATAAGGCTCTGGTTGGACGCCTCAGCTTGCCCATTTGCTTGAGCGTAGTACGGAGATGACCGTATCAGTTTAATCCCTGTGTCTTCACATAACTTTCTGAACTCGTGAGAAACAAAAACCGAACCTCCATCGGTTGTGATAGTCTGGGGAATCCCGAACCTATGAATGACGTGTTCTTTCACGAAATTGATGACATCTTTTGAACTTACTGACTTCATAGGGACGGCTTCCACCCACTTGGTAAAATAATCTGTGATGGCCAAGATCCACATGTGGCCTTTGCTTGATGGAGGATTGATCTTGCCGATCATGTCCATGCCCCAACCTCGGAATGGCCAAGGTTTGATGATGGGATTCATTGTCTATGCGGTACCATCTGGATTTTTCCAAATTTCTGACATGCTTGACACCCTTTGTAGTAGTTGAAACAGTCCTCCAGCATAGTGGGCCAATAAAACCCCGATCGCCTGATCAACCATTTCATCTTATGAGCCGATTGGTGTGTTCCACAGGCTCCTTCATGTACCTCATGTAGGAGCTGATTGGCCTCGGCTGTCCCCAGGCACTTGAGCAATAGCCCTTCCAGAGTCCTGTAAAACATGTCATCCCCAATAAGCACGTACTTCATGGCTTTGTACCTTATCCGTTTAGGTGCCCCCCGAGCCGAATCTTTCAAGTAATTGAAGATATCGGCTCTCCAGTCGTCTGCTTCTAAGAACTGTACCTGGACATCGGCTCCTTCCACCATATCCTTGTATCCTGAAGCTATCTGCGCAAGATCGTTCGCCTCGGTATTCTGCGCACGTGGGATCCAAGTGAAGTTGATGTACCGGAATTGCGTCATCAGCTCATGGCGGTGAAGCCATAATGGGAAGAGGGACTCGCTTCGCACTTGTAGTCCTCCGTGAGCTGAAATCACCAACTTGGAGTCTCAAAATTTCCACTGCTTCCGCTCGCCGAGGAGTAACTCCATCCCCTTGCGTATTGCCTCGTGCTCGGCTACATTGTTAGTGGAGAGGTAGACAATCGATGGAGAAGGAAAATGTTGCCCCAGGCGACACGAGGAAAATGCCGATGCATGACCATCGTCACAAAGCGATCCGTCGAAAAACATAGCCCATGCTTTTATGGATAGTGTTGCTATGTTAGTGTTGATCCTCTCGGCAATAAGATCAGCCGGCCTGTCCCTTAACAGCTTTTGGGTTGATACGGATGTCAAACTCGATAATGCAAACATCCATTTGCCCAATCGGCCTTTTAACATAGGAGCCGATAGCATGTGCTTTATGACGTCCGACTTGCATATGATGATGACCTCTGGCGATAGCAAAATGTGGCGCGCTTGGTACATGTAAAGAACAAGCAGGCACAACTTGTCGATATCTGGATACCTTGTCTCTGCGTCTAGCATCCTCCGCTTATGTAGAATACGACTCGCTCTAGCCCATCATGCACTTGTACCACCACCGAGGCGATGGGCGTGTCATAGCGACAAGTAAATGTAGAATGGTTTGTCCGGCTGGGGTGGAACTAACATGGCGGCTTTGTCGGATATTCTTTGATCTCGTCGAAGGCCCGTTGTTGTTACCCAGTGAATTCCTCGTCGACTTTAATTTTACGAGCCCCATGAACGGCTCTATCCTTCTGACGACAGGTTAGAGATGAATCGTCAGCGAAGTTGATCTTGCCGATGAGAGATCGCAGCTCTTTCTTTGTAGTGGGTGGCTTCATTGTTACTTGCCTCCTTACTCTTCAGCCGATCTCAATCCCGTTCATGGACCAAGAAACCCGAGGCTGACGGCCGTCACTCGAAAGCACACTTCTTTGGATTCATCCGGCGAACTTTCTTGTTCGGTCCAGGGCCGTTATAGATCGCCCAAGTGCCCTTGGCGCCAAGCAGATTTGACCACCGTCGTCAATGTAGATTTCCACCAACTGGCCGATCAGGTCGTGGAAAATATAATTCATGGCCCTCTGGTATGTGGCGCCAGCATTCTTCAGTCCAAACGTCATGACCACATACTCGAAGAGACCCACCGAACCTGGTACTCTGAATGCGGTTTTGTGTATGTCTTCTGGAGCCATAAAAATTTGGTTGTAACCAGCATTGCCATCCATGAAACTTAAGATCTTGTGACCAGCCGCTGCGTTTATTAACGTCTCTGCTACCGGCATCGGATACTCATCCTTCGGGGTCGCCCTGTTGAGATCCCGAAAATCTATGGCGACCGCCATTGGCCATCCTTCTTCTCCACGGGCACTATACTAGAAATCCATTCACATACACGCATGGCCCGATTAACTTGGTCATCAGCATTTTCTCGACCTCCTTCTTGACTTCTACCAGAATTTCGGCCTTCATTTGCCGTGCTCGCTGCTGAAATGGCCGGAATCCTTTTTTCAGTGGGAGCCGATGCTCAATGATGCTCCTGTCTAACCCAGGCATTTCTGTGTAGTCCCAGGCGAAGCAGTCTGGGTATTGTTTCAACAGGGCGATCATTGGGCCTCGCAGATCTGGATCTAATTTCTTGCTGATAAATGTTGGTCGTGGCTTATCCCCAGGACCAATGTCAATCTCTTCTAGCTCATCAGCGGATGTAAACCCATACCCTAGCTTGCCGTCACCTGTCAGGTCGATGCTAAACACAGGGCAAGCAGTAGGTGAGGACAACAAAAATAATTTGGGCCGATTGCCTGAATCGGCCCCCTTTTTGATTGTGCTCGTCAAGGGCGGTTTACACCTCACGGTTTTACAATGGCAGGCGTCTCCCGCCACGACTACATGATGCTTGTCGTATGGTCGTTGCTTTTTATTTTTGTGGCGATCGTGATGATCGGCCGTACCATATGATCGTGGATCTTTCTACTGTCGGGCGATGGATAAGACCAGCCTCACCCTGTTTTTGAAGCTTCAATGCGCTCACCGTCAAACTGATTCGGAGATCGGCTCTTGGTCTTCTGCTTCCCAGATGTTCGTGCCAGCAATGGAAACCTCGATAGAATCGTCTGCATGGACGACCTCCACTTCATCTCCGTCCCACTGTATCAGGCACTGGTGCATCGTGGATGGAATGCAGCAGTTAGCGTGGATCCAATCCCTTCCTAGCAAGACGGCGTAGGTACTTTTGCTGTTCACGACGAAAAATGACGTGGGTATAGTTTTCCTGCCCACCGTCAGATCCACGTTAAGAACACCTTGCGTTTCTGAAGACTGGCCGTTGAAGTCGCTTAACGTGACGTTGGTTTTGATCAGGTCCGCCGTGGAGCGTCCCAAACGTCGTAGCATGGAGTATGGCATGATGTTAACTGCCGCTCCGGTGTCCACCAACATCTTGCTGACGGGTTGTCCATTGATGTAGCCCTCTGGTACGCTTTCGGATGTTTGTAACCCTTCTCGTGGCTTCTCAAAGATAATCGGCGTGGGCGATCAAGCTGTGCCCTTTGGTAGCATATTGGTTCGTGGCGCGAGAACTCTACCGGAGCACGAACACCATGTTTGTGCCGGCCGATGCATGCATCGGCTTGTATTAACAGGTCGCCACTCTTTCCTTGTCGCGCCCTCCATCTCCGTAGTCTGCCTTACTTTGACGGCGGATCAGGCCGTGCTTTTTTAGCGCGTGGAATCTGCGCTTTAGCCTCTTCTAAGTTACGCAGCCTGCCCTACGCTCGGGTGTGTCGAGTCCATCGGGCACCACCTTGCGGTGACACTGTCTTCTTATTTGTCATCCACAGGCCTCTCAAGGCCCTTCGCCAGCGGACTCCTTAGGGCGGCTCGAGGTTGGAGAGGTCCTAGACGTTCGAACACGTCGGCCTCGTGCCCTTCTTTTGGTCCACATTCAGGCGGTTGTCGCTGTAGGCAATCGGCTCATTCCACGTCCCAGCAATGCTTGAAGAAGGGCAATCCCAATGTTTGTCTGCCTTCCTTCTCTTTGGGTGGTCTCTTGGCGAGGTGCCCATGTCTCTCATCGTCTCGTCTTGGCGGCGTTGGTCGAGGCGCTCATATTTGTTAAGGAGGTGCGTGGAATGTGGCTTCGATATCGCACTCTCCTCACTTGTTCCTCTTAAGTACCGCCCGCCATCGTGGCTGGGCGGTCGCGTGGACCAGCCTTCTCTCTCTTTGCTCGAGTGATCACCTCCTTCCTTATGCGTGTCATGGTGGTACCCAGACCCAGCCATGTTGACATCAAGCGAAAAGTCCAGTTGACGTCTCGCGGGCAGCGAGCTCTATCATGTTGACACCGGGAACGGGTTCGTGTCCACCTTCATGGCGGCTGGCCGAGGATCAGCGCCTTGTTCTATTGCCATTTGGATCTGGCCGCAGCTCTTGCAATCATTGGTGGTGTGGGTGAGCGAATGATGCCACTTGCGGTATGGTCTCCGTTCATCTCTCGAGCGTGGGGATCTTGTGGCCTTCAGGTAACCTCAGCTTCTCTTTCAGTGATAAATCGAATATCTGCTCGGCTTTGCTCACGTCGAAGTCAAACCCTTTCAAAGGCCCCTGCTGCTTCACCCATTTGCAGGACACAGGGTCTGCCCCCCGAGCCCACTCGGCCACGGCCACCTCCTGGTCTTGTGTAGGATCATCTTCTTCCGTACCTACCAGGCTTACGGGCCGCTTGAACCTGTCTTGGTATAACTCAGGGTGGCGCTGTTCATACATCGTCAGTTTCTGGGCCATGTGTGCCAGTGAGTTGTACTCCACCTGGAAAGCCAGATCCTTGACGGGTGCTAAGAGCCCCACCACAGCCAGGTCGATTGCTTCCTTCTCGATTAAGCAGGCGAATAACATCTGTTCTTGATGGTTACGAAGCTGGATGTATTCGCTGATTTCTCCCGCTTCGTACTTGCGCCAGTGCGCAATGCCAGCCTCGGCGCCTCGAATGGTCTTGGATGTGGAACTCTTCTAGTTGCTTCCAGTGCGAATTGAATCGTGGCGAGGTGTACCACCCAAAAGCTGGTCTGTTAGAGATTGTGCAAAAAATCTCACGCGCATTTGATCCGATGCGAAATCATACCTAGCTGCGCCGGTATCGGCTACGTGCTCGATCGAGCTTGACCCTCGACCGCTGAATCTTGAGAACTCGGGAGCTTATATTTGGGCGGTAGTGGAATCAGGTCAAACTCGTTGGGATGCGGCTTTGAGTAGCCGATCGGCGCCTTTTCGCACGGTAACTGATCTCTCAAGATGGTAGTGATTTGGTCCATTGTTTGGGCTGCAGGCTGGATTCTCATGGCTAGTTCCAGTGGCATACTTGGCTAGCCACGCCTGTTTGTCAGCGTCCATCCCGGACACCGTTGCCCCAGGAACGCTTGCTCCTGAAGATCCTGCAGCAGGAACCCCTGCCGCGGAGACTCCTGTGGTTGCGATCTGGCTGGCGCGCGCCAAGTTGTTGCAGTCCGGCACGTAGGCACATATGTACCCATGCGGAATCTCCTTGGGTGGCTCGAACAGGAATTGGCAATCACCTGGATCGCCTCCGCCTTGTAGACAATGTATGCCGCTGATCTGGCGGCTCTGGAGCATGAGCGTGACCGGCGATTGCGGTCTAGTGGAGCGGTCTTTCTCCTTGGTGGGTTCCTAAAGTGGGCCCCGACGGAGTATCGATGTTTCATGATCTCTGGACCACGCGAACTGCAATCCGCCGAAAGCGTTCACGGGCTCTCGAGTGGCGGTGTAGAGAATGAGCCACCATATAGTTGACTTCTTGTCGCGAGCCTGGAGGCGTTCCTCCGAAGGAGCGACGGATCTACTTCATCGAGAGCACCCTCGGGGGAGAATCCCTTCCACTTGATGCCCCGCGTACGGGTCCTCTCGAAAGAGCCGATGAGGTCGGCTTCGAAGAGCTCTTTGAGCTCGTCATACTTCGCTTTGTGCTCAGCAGGAAGCTCGTCGTACGTGACCGGCCTGTTCTCCATCGCAGCGTCGGACATTGATGTAGACGTTGTTGAAGGTCCCACCGGGCGTGCCAGAATGTGTTGCCTGTCAAAACTCACCGGCGGGCAGTGACTAGCAACACGAAGAGCCGGGAGGCTCCCAGAGCGGCTGGTGGGCCCTAGTCCCTCGGTCAACGGCCCGCAAATCTTCCAGCACGCACGCGTCCTGTCTTGGTTCGAGGGCGTGCCACCTGACCTATACCTGGCCAGGAAGGTGATGGATTGTTCCGATTGGTTTCCTGCACGGTAAACAAGTATACGTAAAATTCGAGCCGTGATCGGCTCCCAGGTTTCCCTGTAAATCGGCTTTCAGAGCCGATTATCCCCATGGTTTTGGATTGGATCTATGATAACATGGGGTTTTGCTTAATTACTACAAGTTAAATCGATCTACGATAGTTTAGTGTTTTCACCACGCAACCGGAACGTCCCACGCGTAGTTGAGCCTAATAGATACGAAAAATAGTAGAAAACCAATCCTAGAGAAGGCCTAAAAACCAACACAACGTCAATTCCCGGAACGTCCCCTCTAAGACCAATAAACCATATTTTACGTATTACCGGATCGTTCAACCCGTTTGTGAGGCCTAATCACGTGGATATTAAACTAAACCTTGATGAACAAGGCACAACTATAACAGATCAACTCGACTAAATAGAAATCAAGCAAGGTGCCACCCTCACACCCGGGAGAAGGTGCAAAGATGGCGAGATAGCTAGAGGTAGCACAAGCAAGCAATCATAGTAAGAGTATTGATGCTAGCTCTAACAATCTGTGGTAAAGGTGTTACCGCCATCAACAAGGCTTCAAGATCTGAGTAACACGGATAACGATAAGTAAATATCGCCTAGATCGCAAGTGCGATCTAGGCAGCATGGCACTACCGAGAAAACCCTAGAAACAAGGGGTGGCGATGCGCCGAGATTGTTGTTGGTTGTGAACGTGATTGTCCTTGTCTTTCAATAACCCTAGGTACATATTTATAGTCCGGAGACTCTCTACTTTTGGAATAACTCTACAACTCTATCTTTACCTAAACATAAACGGAACCTAAACAAACACGAATCCTACTATGATACAGGATACACGGGCAATTCAGCCCAAATCTACGCACTAGGCCGATCCAACCACACCTTGAATATATGTATCTTCTAAGCCCATCTTGATCACGGCCCATCTCCATCTTAGGCCAAAATATGGCGATAACACCCACTCACTTTCTTGTAGATACAAGCTTCGTAGAAATTTGGAGCAAATCCAAAGCTCTTGATCACTTGATCAAAACGAAGGTTCCAACTCCGAGATGCTTGCTTCAGTCCATAAATGGAACGCTGAAGTTTGCATACTTTATCAGCATCCTTAGGATTGACAAAACCTTCGGGTTGCATCATATACAACTCTTCATCAATGTTGACATTGAGAAAAGCAGTCTTGACATCCATCTGCCATATTTCATAATCATGAAAGACAGCAATTGCTAATAAAATCCGAATGGACTTAAACATCGCTACGGGAGAGAAAGTCTCATCGTAGTCAACACCTTGAACTTGTCGAAAACCTTTTGCGACAAGCCGTGCTTTATAGACGGTAACATTACCATCCACGTCCGTTTTCTTCTTGAATATCCATTTGCACTCAACGGCCTTTCGGTCGCTAGGAGGATCCATGTAACTACCTCGGTGAATTACGCTCCTAGATACAAGCCTGGATGAACGGTAGTGGTTGAAATAGTACGGTGGGGCCCCAAAAGCCACTCACGGGTAGACTTTTCGGCCGTCCCAACCACTTCCAATTCATCGGGACCCATACGAGCGGCGTAATCGGCAGGCGAAGGGATCAACTACATACACAAATGAGTATGTATGCAAGCCACCATACAAAAGTACATCAGAGCCATTCCATCTAGAAAGAAAGGAAATATAGCAACGCCATACGGCAAGATTCAAATGACCTAGATAGATATAATATTTTAGGATAATTCCTCATACATCACACATCAGAGTATCAAGCGGAAGCGGCAAAACAAAGTCCGAGTACGGATAAGAAGCAAATCGGCATAAGATGCCATAGAAATAAGCACATCCCGCCCATAGATCTCACGGATCCCCGTTCCCGGAATCTCTACACGAACGATCGTTGCCCACATCATCAGCCTCTTCCACCCAAAGATCCTGCGAGTGTACCTGTTCATCTGAACCAATAATTTATCGTGTGAGACCCTAAGGGTACTCAGCAAGTCTTAATGCCTCTAAAGGGGACACAACCTGGGGTGACGCAATTGCAGCAAAAGATAAACCCTAGCAGTTCTATAGATACTCGCTAACCATCCGCCTAACCAAAGATAGATGGATGTCCGTGAGTTAATGACAACAATTATGACAGTAATTTCATCAGATCCATCCTCCTCCTCGCTTACCAACGAGGAAGCGGACGAACAACCCCCCATCCGTTGGCAATTTTATTAACCATTCCATGAGTGTTGCACTATTTTCTAGTCAAATTACTTAGTCAGATTAGAGCGGTACTTTAGTTATACTTGTCTATGATCGAGAAACTGTGCTCCAAGTCGTCCATAACCGCGGACACGGCTTTCAGAAAGTTTTACCCTGCAGGGGTGCACAAATAGCAACACACACTCGCTCAACCTCGGAAAAACCAAATCAAAACCCAACGAGGCCTTCACGACAAAGCAATCACAGGATTCAGAATTATTTCAGGGGGCCACCCCATTGAGTAGACCCGCAACGAAGTTAGCTGACTCCGAGACGGACTCAAGGTTTGCGACAATGGCTGTAAACGACCGGGAACCCGAAAATGTGACTGGGCTTGTCGATACCGCGAAAACACTCCGCTTACCTAAAAGTACAGTGTGCTCCTCGCACAAACGTAAATAAGGCAGTAGCATGGCATAAGTACAGGATAGTAAACAAAACCTCAAACTAGTTTGTGGCCCCAAGAAATAAGACATAATCAAGCTCTGGCTCAGGGGGTCCCATAAGCCTCCCGGATGTGGATAGCGCGAATATTCTTGGAACAGGAATCAAGTACTCGGGGTCTTACGGGACACAAGTGAGCAGGAAAAACCAAACAGCAGATGTTGCTCACCGGTGCCACTTTCATTAGTTATCCCATTACTACTCAGGTTAAGTTGTTTAGGTGCCTCATTATCCATCAGACACTCACATACCCTACACATTTGTTCTCGACTCGCATGGCTCAAACAACTCCTGTAGTAATGGCTCATGGGATGGAGGAACAAGCTTGGTGGGTATAAAAGTAAAGGCTATGCAATACTTGGGATTCAATTTAATGCGATCGCGACTCAATGATGCAAGAATAAGATAGAGGCAATAGGTACTGTATGTATGCAAGCATGTGGTAGTGCTTGCGGCAACTCGATTGAAGCGAGAGCGGATCAGGTAGTGCTCACGGTTCTCTTGATATATCCCACCTTTCGAGTCTATCAGAAGAAGAACCAAACAAACAAGGGCCAACATAAATAAAGTGCACAAGCATAGGAATAAAATGCGTCAAGCAAACAATCATGCCATGATGAATGATGCACAAGTTGCATGGCAATAAGGTAGCATGGCATGGTGAGGTGTAGAACACAAGAAGTAACATTTTTATGGGGTTTTGGTCCCATTTTATTGTCATAATAGTTGCTGTATACTTTACACTTATATGATGCATGCTGCAATTGAAGTCATGGATAGCATAAACAGAAAGGTCTCGTCGAGCTGATCATTTTAGACATATCATTTGTTAAATTCGGAGTTATCTATCAGAAGTTATTAATTTATTAAGTTCTAGTGGCATTTGTTGTAATTTACTCAACTTGGAATTTTAAATGTGCAAAAGGTAATTTGAATAGCATATTTGAAATCCTCACATTTTTCTGATTTCAAAACATATATTGTTTGTATTATTTGAATTCATAATTTAAAAGTTATTTGAAAACAGATTTATATTTGAATTTGAATTAATTTGAAAAAAGTTTAATTTAAAACAGACAAACAGATATACTTTTTCTACACAGAGGAACCCAGCCACTGTTAATGACAAGTGGGGCCCTGTGCTGACTCAGCACCACACGCGCGCACATGAGAGGGAGGGACTGCGGGTTAATTAAAACGTTTGCCGGGACCCTTTTTGCAAAAAGACAGAGGCACAGACAGGTGGGTCCTGAGGGTCGCGGGTTGAGGCGCAAAAAGGTGGGGGGTTAAGTGCAAAGTGACCACGCGCACTGTTTTTCTTCTCTGAACCAAATGACGAAAAGCGAGGCCGGCGCGGAGGAATCGAACAGGATCAGGGTGCGCTGGAGGCGCAACCAAGGGCTGGACTAGGGTTGTTGACAGGAGGGAGGGCGCGGGCTAGATATGGCTCTAGACGGCGCGGGACCCTAGCAGACAACGGCGAACGACGCGCACCGAGGGCGTTCGACGAAACGACTGGCGCAACTAGGGTTACCCGGCGAGGCGGAGCATGTCCAGGAGGAAGAGGAGCTCACCGCGGGGCTCTCGGTGCGATTGGATCTGGGGCGCAATGATCGCGGCGAGGCAGACGGCCAGAGGATTAGGGTTTGGCCTCGGTGTCGTCGGTGTCCAGCGAGGCTGGGCCTTCTCCTCCTATGCTGGCATGTGTCGAGCAGGGCCTCCTTGCTGACACGCTCCTGCACGCCTGCGCCTACTGTAACGCCGGAGGTGGGGGGGTGACGGTGGTGGCCGGCATCGGTGGTTGATGGTGTGGAGGGAGAAGGGGGGCGAGGCAGGGCCTCTGGGGTGGTTATGGCGAGGCAGAGAGGGGGGTGAGGCAGGTAGATAAGAACGGGGGCAGGTAGATGGCGTGGGGGAGGGGAAGGTGGCTTCGGCCACCTTTTTGCACCCCTCCTTCACGTGCTCGGCATGGGCCAGGGCAGGGGGAGGCAGGCAGGTCTGGGGAAGGGCTGCCAGGTGGGGTCGGCGAAAGAGGGAGCTCGGGGTGGGGCAGGCCGGCAGAGAGAGAGAGAGCAAGAGAGAGGAGAGGGGTAGGATCGGGTGTGGTTTGGTGCTAGGTTAGGAGGGGCTCGGCTAGGGTTGGACTTGGCAAGAGAGGGGTAGCTCGGGGGGGCCTGCTGGCAGAGATGGGGAGGGTAGGTCGAGAGAGAAAGAGAGGGTGAGATAGGGTGTGATTAACTAGAGGGGTAGGTTTAGGGTTTTAGGGGAGAGATGAGAAGAGAGGGAAGGAGAGGTACTCATGTTTAAGCACATGAAGGGCATCACATGATCAAGCACTAGGAGTGGTAGGAGGTTGGAAAGAGGGAGAGGGTTTAGAGTTGATGAGGTATGGTGAGTAGGGGTAGGGTTTAACTAGAGGGTAAGAGAGAGGGAGAGAGATAGAGGGAGGTATGGTTTAGGGTTGCTAGAGTGGAGAGGAAAAGGTGAGATCTAGGTTTTTAGATGCTTGCATGCTCCAACTAGATCAAGCAGGGTCGACACAAGCTCAAACAAGATGGCCAACAGAAAAAGAAGAAAAAGAGGTGATCCATGCAAGCAAAACAATTAAAATTCAAATGGCAAGAGAAAGGTGGCACTTGCATGGCCCATGCAAACAATAAATGCCATGTATTTATATTGTGAAAACAACATAAAATCATGTGGCATTATTCCATGCATTCCCAAAAGGTGGGAAAAGGCCAAGCATAAGATTATGAGTGGAATCCACCCAACCCACATGATCTAGAGGTAAACTCAATTAAAATTCCAAGCTCATATTAATTGGATGGTGGAATTATAAGGTGGTGAAGAAAAGGTGGTGGAGTCAATAAGAGATATGCCCCCAAATCAACTTGGGCATTTAACAATATATCCAGAACCAAATACAATATCAAGAGGCAAATACAAATATTAATGCATATGAGATAAGAACCAAAACAAAAGGGTTTTTGTATGATGCTCAAATGCAAGGTGGCATGATGACATGAGCAAGATATGATGATGATGCAACAATTATATGTAGGAAGTGGCCCTTTTATTACTAGATCCAGTAGCATTACAGGTGTTAGACAACTGGGATGCTACAACTCTCCCCCACTAAAAAGGAATCTCGCCCCGAGATTCTAGGAAGAAGAAGAAGACACAAAGAGGGTAGGATAGTTGGCACGGAGTTCATCTTCACGTTCCCAAGTGGCTTCATCAACAGAATGGTGTGACCACTGCACCTTGCAGAACTTGATGGACTTGTTGCGAGTCCTTCTTTCTGTGGTCTCAAGGATTTTTGTGGGGTGTTCTTGATAAGACAGGTCTTCTTGGAGATCGATTAGCTCATGATCCACGGTCCTGCCGGGATCTTTGAAGCACTTCTTGAGTTGAGAGATGTGGAAAACATCATGGACTTTGAGTTTTTCCGGAAGCTCAAGGGCATAAGCAACTTCTCCTCTATCACGAATCTTGAAAGGACCGATGTATCTAGGAGCCAACTTTCCTTTGATACCAAGCGGTGTGTGCCTCTCATGGGAGTGACACGAAGGTAGACGAGATCACGAGGGGCATACACCATGTCCGTGTGCTTCTGTCATAGTTGCTCTTCCGACGACTTTGAGCAATCTTGAGTTCTCAAGAATGATATGCACCTTCTCCTCTACTTGAGTTACAATGTCGGGGCCAAACCATTCTTTCTCCTGCACTTTGACCAACCAATCGGAGTTACGCACTTGCGACCATAGAGCCTCAAATGGTGCCATCTTGAGACTCTTACGGAAGCTGTTGTTGTAGGAGAATTCAGCATAAGGAAGACATTCCTCCCACTTCATGCCAAAAGAGATGACGCAAGCCCGAAGCATATCCTCCAGAATCTGATTGATCCTTTCGACTTGTCCTTGCGACTGAGGGTGGTAAGCAGTGCTGAAGTTCAACTTTGTTCCCAAAGCATTTTGGAAACTCTCCCAGAACTTTGAAGTGAAGATGCTTCCACGGTCTGAACTGATCTCAAGCGGAACCCCATACAGAGAGACAATTACATGATATAGAGCTCAACCAACTGAATTCCAGAAATTGTTTCCTTGACGGGGAAGAAATGAGCCACTTTAGAAAGCCTGTCGATGACAACAAAGATTGCATTGTTGCCCTTCTGCGACCTTGGAAAGCCAGTGATGAAGTCCATCTCTACTTTCTCCCATTTCCATTCCGGAGGTTTCAATGGCTGTAGAAGACCGAAAGGTTTCTGATGGACAGCTTTCACTCTGCGGCAGACATCACATTCCGAGACATACTTGGCACAATACCGTTTCAAACCAGGCCACCAATATTGTGTTTTCAAGTCCATGTACATCTTTGTGCTGCCAGGATGGATAGAAAGAACCGAATCATGCGCCTCCTTGAGAACTTGCTCTCTCAAACCCGGGTAGTTTGGTACAAACATCCGGTGTTCAAAGAAAAGCGTGCCTTGATCATCAACGTGGAAGGACTCATACTTCGGAAGCTCAAGTTTAGAGATGATCTTTTTGGTGTGCGGATCACCAAGGCGGCGAGGCGAATCTTTTCTTCCAAGAGAGGAGTAGCGGAAGGTTCGGAGATGCCCTTGTTCCACAATTTCGAGTTGGTGGCGGAATTCCTCGCACAAGAGAGGATGTTGTTCTTCCATCATGAGGTTGTTGACATAAGCTTTGCGGTGAGCATCTTCCATGACATTAGCTTTGCCGGAGTGTAGTTGATGGTCAAATCAAAGTCATTGATTGCTTCAATCCATCTCCTTTGCGAAGGTTGAGATCGGTGAGTGAAGATATACTTCAAACTCTTGTGGTCGGAAAAGATCTCTAGCGGTTACCAAGCAAGTAGTGCCTCCATAGCTTCAAAGCAAAGACAAGCTGCTGAGCTCGAGGTCATGTGTGGGATAGTTGATCTCATGCGTCTTCAACTGACGAGAGGCATAAGCAACCACCTGTTTCTCTTGCATAAGGACCGCACCCAATCCTTGCAAAGAGGCGTCGCAGAATATCTGGAAAGGCTTAGATGTATCCGGAGGTACCAAGACTGGTGTGGAAGTGAGCTTCTCTTTGAGTGTCTCAAAACTTGCTTGACATGCAGGAGTCCAAAGGTATTTCTTGCCTTTCTTGAGGAGATCGGTAAGAGGCTTCACTATCTTCGAGAAGTTCTGAACGAAGCGACGGCAATAACTAGCCAAACCAAGAAAACTCCGCACTTCTTTGACATTAACAGGAGGAAGCCATTCAACAATTGTCTTCACAGTTTCGGGTTGTTGCAATGCCCTTGGCGAGATGACATGACCAAGATAGGTTACTTCAGGCAGCCAAAACTCACACTTTGAGAACTTTGCATACAAGCGGTTCTCACGAAGCTTGTTTAGGACACACCGCAGGTGTTCTTCATGCTCTTCCTTGGTCTTAGAATAGACTAGGATGTCATCCAGATATACCACAACGAACTTATCAAGGTACTCCATGAAAACCGAGTTCATAAGCCTCGAGAAGGTAGCAGGTGCGTTGGTGAGACCGAAAGACATGACCCTGTACTCATACAGGCCATAGCGGGTGGTGAAAGGTGTTTTAGGCACATCTTCCTTGCGAATCTTGATTTGGTGATAACCACTTCTCAAGTCCAGCTTAGAGAACACCACAACTCCAGCTAGCTGATCGAAGAGATCATTAATCCGCGGGAGGGGATATTTGTTCTTGATGGTTTTAGCATTGAGATCCCGATAGTCAACACAAAGTCTATCGGTCCTGTCACGCTTCTTCAGAAAGATTGTTGGGCTACCCCAAGAAGAAGTACTGTGTTGAATGAAACCCAACTTCTCTTGTTCATCAAGTTGTCGTTTGAGTTTAGCCAACTAAGAAGGACCCATTTTATAAGGCCGCTTGGAGATAGGAGCCGTTCCAGGTTCAAGATCAATTACAAACTCAACCTCACGATCCGGAGGCATACCCGGCAACTCTTTAGGAAAGACATCTGGGAACTCACAGACCACCGGTACACTCTGAATAGCTTCCATAGCATCATCATTCAGAGCCGCCAAAGAGAAAAGCTAGACAGCAGGAGTCAGACTTGGAGAAAAGACTATATGGCCTTCAGGAATCTTCAGAGAAACTGAGCGTTCAACACAATCAATCACAGCTGCATTTGCTGTCAACCAATCCATGCCCAAGATGACATCAATGTCAGAATTGCCCAGAACAATTAAGGAAGCCGAGAACGAAGAGCCACCAATCTCAATTTGATTGCCATGGCTGATTTTAGAAGCTGCCATTGTTGCTCCAGGAGAAAGAACCATTAACCGCTTGAGAAGAGGATCCGATGCTAACCCATTCTCACTTGCAAACTTGATAGAAACAAAAGAATGCGATGCACCAGAATCAAACAAAACTCGTGCAGGTGAGTTAACGGAAGCATACCCATCACAACTCTGGTGCATGCTCGGCTTGAGCGTTAGCCGATTAGCACGAAACAGCATGACCGGGCTTGGTGTTGATGTTGAGAGCCCGAGGTGGTGCACGAACGAAGGAGAGCTTGCTGCAGATCTTGGCGGGGTGGAGGAAGAGCTTTGTTTTCAGCAGACAGTTCAGTTGGGATGTCGGGATCTCCACATGTGAAGCGAGCACCGGTGGGCGTGGAGCAACGTAGCGGGGACTCCGCCAGCGCTCGAGGTAGTGGTGGTTGTAGCCCTAGGAGCAGCAGTGATGGAGTTTAGTGGCCTTGACGCGTAACTTGGGTCTTGGTGGGAGGCGGCGGTGGGGTGTTAGGAACCCGCACACGCCGCTTAGAAGGAGCCATAGCTGAAGAGCTTGATGCATCACGGTTGTGTTTCTTGGACTCCTCAAACACTTGCCTACTTGCTTCCTCTTGCAGAGCTGTGTGTTGGAGTTCCAGAAAAGATGCCGGCCTTGCATGTGTGATTGCATACTTGATCGATGCATTGAGCCCTTGCCTGAACCTCTTTTGCTTCTTCTTGTCATCAGATACCTCATCGCCACCATAACGAGAAAGGTTCATGAAGTTCCTGATGTAGGTGTTGACGTTATCATTTCCTTGCTTAAGGTTGAGAAATGCTTCCTTCATCCTTTCCATTACAATTTCTGACAGAAACTGCTCTTTGAAAGCTGCAGTGAACCTTTCCCAAGTAGGCTGAAAACCAATGCAGCTTGCCTTCAAGTAATTCTCCCACCAGAGAGCTGCATCTCCCTTCAGAAGGTGAGTAGCACACTTCACCCACTCCTGCTCAGGAACATCAGCAGTCTCGAGCAACCTTGACATCTCACGCAACCAATCATCCGCGTCCAGTGGTCGATCAGAAACATCAAACTGGCGAGGGTTGAATTTCAGGAAGCTTTTGATGTCTCCTCGCTTGGGAGGTGGAGGTAGTGGAGCAAACTCGTTCCTCCGAACACTTTCCTCAAAGCGCTGCTGGTTCTGCTGCATTGCTGCCAAAGCATTAGCGATGTTTGACAGTGCGGAGCCCAGTTCAGGTGGTATGTCCTCATCAGTACGGCGTGGTGGAGCCATCCTGTGATTGATATAAAACTCAAGTCAGTACTATAATGGAGAATAATAATAATCCAAAATAGTACCAAGATGGAATTAACCAAGATTAAAGGATACAATTTACTGAGATGATATTAAAATATCAACAAAGTTCAAAGCACCTAGAAGATATTAAGCATATCGCACATTTGAAAAGGAGTGTGGTACAAATATATCAAAGAAAATTTTCCACAAATTTCGGCATTAAAATACCAATAGATCATAAAATTACTTAACGAATCAAGATTAGTGACTCTACCGATTCAATATACAAAAGCGAATGATAAGAGTAGTGGTATGGTCGCGACTCCATCCCGCACTCAAATCATTACTCCGCACATGAACAAGTGGAACACATATCCTAACCCCTTCTTCTCACGACGAACCTAAAGATTAGTAACTACGGAAACGAACACCCCAAACAAGATAACGTCGGATAACAAAGAGTAAGACAGATCGCATCGGTACACAACGAATCAGATAGATCACGTCGGTATACAAAGCCTGTCGGTATGGAATGTACCAACAGTTGATAACCAAAGGCTGATTAGATAACAACTTGGATGCAACAGATAGACAAGGGATTACACACACACAACCTATGGTACTACGGAAACCCAGAACACGTGAATCCTAGTTTGAATTTTAAGAAGAGGATTGAAAACGTTGCACTTCCTTACCAGAAAAGGGTGGGTGGGTGGGTAAGAAGAAAAGTGGAAGCAGTCCTACTCTCGCGTTTTGTTTTTCCCTAGTATACATAACTATCAAAATATTTGCTAGACTGACAACGACCGTTTGGCTGAGACCCTGAAGGTCGGGATGGCTCTGATACCAATTGTAACTACCTCGGTGAATTACGCTCCTAGATACAAGCCTGGATGAACGGTAGTGGTTGAAATAGTATGGTGGGGCCCCAAAAGCCACTCACGGGTAGACCTTTCGGCCGTCCCAACCACTTCCAATTCATCGGGACCCGTACGGGCGGCGTAATCGGCAGGCGAAGGGATCAACTACATACACAAATGAGTATGTATGCAAGCCACCATACAAAAGTACATTAGAGCCATTCCATCTAGAAAGAAAGGAAATATAGCAATGCCATACGACAAGATTCAAATGACCTAGATAGATATAATATTTTAGGATAATTCCTCATACATCACACATCAGAGTATCAAGCGGAAGCGACAAAACAAAGTCCGAGTACGGATAAGAAGCAAATCGGCATAAGATGCCATAGAAATAAGCACATCCCGCCCACAGATCTCACGGATCCCCGTTCCCGGAATCTCTACACCGAACGATCGTTGCCCACATCATCAGCCTCTTCCACCCAGTATCCGTCCTACGAGTGTACCTGTTCATTTGAACCAATAATTTATCGTGTGAGACCCTAAGGGTACTCAGCAAGTCTTAATGCCTCTAAAGGGGACACAACCTGGGGTGACGCAATTGCAGCAAAAGATAAACCCTAGCAGTTCTATAGATACTCGCTAACCATCCGCCTAACCAAAGATAGACGGATGTCCGTGAATTAATGACAACAGTTATGATAGTAATTTCATCAGATGCATCCTCCTCCTCGCTTACCAACGAGGAAGCAGACGAACAACCCCCCATCCGTTGGCAATTTTATTAACCATTCCATGAGTGTTGCACTATTTACTAGTCAAATTACTTAGTCAGATTAGAGCGTTACTTTAGTTATACTTGTCTATGATCGAGAAACTGTGCTCCAAGTCGTCCATAACCGCGGACACGGCTTTCAGAAAGTTTTACCCTGCAGGGGTGCACAAATAGCAACACACACTCGCTCAACCTCGGAAAAACCAAATCAAAACCCAACGAGGCCTTCACGACAAAGCAATCACGATTCATAATTATTTCAGGCCACCCCATTGAGTAGACCAACACAAAGTTAGCTGACTTCGAGACGGACTCAAGGTTTGCGCCAGTGGCTATAAACTACCGGGAACCCGAAAATGTGATGGGCTTGTCGATACCGCGAAAACACTCCGCTTACCTAAAGCGATGCAGTGCTCCTCGCAAACGTAAATAAGGCAGTAGCATGGCATAAGTACAGGATAGTAAACAAAACCTCAAACTAGTTTGTGGCCCCAAGAAATAAGACGGAATCAAGCTCTGGCTCAGGGGGGTCCCATAAGCCTCCCGGATGTGGATAGCGCGAATATTCTTGGAACAGGAATCAAGTACTCGGGGTCTTACGGGACACAAGTGAGCAGGAAAAACCAAACAGCAGATGTTGCTCACCGGTGCCACTTTCATTAGTTATCCCATTACTACTCAGGTTAAGTTGTTTAGGTGCCTCATTATCCATCAGACACTCACATACCCTACACATGCTGTTCTACGACTCGCATGGCTCAAACAACTCCTGTAGTAATGGCTCATGGGATGGAGGAACAAGCTTGGTGGGGTATAAAAGTAAAGGCTATGCAATACTTGGGATTCAATTTAATGCAGTCACGACTCAATGATGCAAGAATAAGATAGAGGCAATAGGTACTATATGTATGCAATCATGTGGTAGTGCTTGCCTGGCAACTCAGTTGAAGCGAGAGACGGATCTGGGTAGTGCTCCTGGTTCTCTTGATATATCCCCTGCTCAGAGTCTATCCGAAGAAGAACCAAACAAACAAGGGCCAACATAAATAAAGTGCACAAGCATAGGAATAAAATGCGTCAAGCAAACAATCATGCCATGATGAATGATGCACAAGTTGCATGGCAATAAGGTAGCATGGCATGGTGAGGTGTAGAACACAAGAAGTAACATTTTTATGGGGTTTTGGTCCCATTTTATTGTCATAATAGTTGCTGTATACTTTATACTTATATGATGCATGCTGCAATTGAAGTCATGGATAGCATAAACAGAAAGGTCTCGTCGAGCTGATCATTTTAGACATATCATTTGTTAAATTCGGAGTTATCTATCAGAAGTTATTAATTTATTAAGTTCTAGTGGCATTTTTTGTAATTTACTCAACTTGGAATTTTAAATGTGCAAAAGGTAATTTGAATAGCATATTTGAAATCCTCACATTTTTCTGATTTCAAAACATATATTGTTTGTATTATTTGAATTCATAATTTAAAAGTTATTTGAAAACAGATTTATATTTGAATTTGAATTAATTTGAAAAAAGTTTAATTTAAAACAAACAAACAGATATACTTTTTCTACTCAGAGGAACCCAGCCACTGTTAATGACAAGTGGGGCCCTGTGCTGACTCAGCACCACATGCGCGCACAGGAGAGGGAGGGACTGCGGGTTAATTAAAACGTTTGCCGGGACCCTTTTTGCAAAAAGATGAGGCACGCATGTGGGTCTGAGGTCGCGGGTTGAGGCGCAAAAGGTGGGGGTTATGCAGTGACCACGCCTTGTTTTCTTCTGAACCAACCCAGCAAAGGCCTTGGCGAGGAATCGAACCAGGATGCAGGGTGCGCGAGGCGCAACCACTGGGCTGGACTAGGGTTGTTGACAGGAGGGAGGGCGCGGGCTAGATATGGCTCTAGACGGCGCGGGACCCTGGCAGACAACAGCGAATGACGCGCACCGAAGGCGTTCGACGAAACGACTGGCGCAGCTAGGGTTACCCGGCGAGGCGGAGCATGTCCAGGAGGAAGAGGAGCTCACCGCGGGGCTCTCGGTGCGATTGGATCTGGTGGGGCAACAGATGGCGGCGGAGGCGAGGATTAGGGTTTGGCCTCGTGCCGTCGGTGTCGGCCGAGGCTGGGCCTTCTCCTCCTTACGCAGTGCAGGTCGAGCAGGGGCCTCCTCGACCTTGCCGACACGCCTCCCGCGCCCTCTTGGAACGCCGGAGGTGGGGGGGGGGGCGACGGTGGTGGCCGGCGTCTGTGGTTGATGGTGTGGAGGGAGAAGGGGGCGAGGCAGGGCCTCTGGGGTGGTTATGGCGAGGCAGAGAGGGGGTGAGGCAGGTAGATAAGAACGGGGGCAGGTAGATGGCGTGGGGGAGGGGAAGGTGGCTTTGGCCACCTTTTTGCACCCCTCCTTCACGTGCTCGGCATGGGCCAGGGCAGGGGGAGGCATGCAGGTCTGGGGAAGGGCTGCCAGGTGGGGTCGGCGAAAGAGGGAGCTCGGGGTGGGGCAGGCCGGCAGAGAGAGAGCAAGAGAGAGGAGAGGGGTAGGATTGGGTGTGGTTTGGTGCTAGGTTAGGAGGGGCTCGGCTAGGGTTGGACTTGGCAAGAGAGGGGTAGCTCGGGGGGGGGGGGCCTGCTGGCAGAGATGGGAAGGGTAGGTCGAGAGAGAAAGAGAGGGTGAGATAGGGTGTGATTAACTAGAGGGGTAGGTTTAGGGTTTTAGGGGAGAGATGAGAAGAGAGGGAAGGAGAGGTACTCATGTTTAAGCACATGAAGGGCATCACATGATCAAGCACTAGGAGTGGTAGGAGGTTGGAAAGAGGGAGAGGGTTTAGAGTTGATGAGGTATGGTGAGTAGGGGTAGGGTTTAACTAGAGGGTAAGAGAGAGGGAGAGAGATAGAGGGAGGTATGGTTTAGGGTTGCTAGAGTGGAGAGGAAAAGGTGAGAGCTAGGTTTTTAGATGCTTGCATGCTCCAACTAGATCAAGCAGGGTCGACACAAGCTCAAACAAGATGGCCAACAGAAAAAGAAGAAAAATAGGTGATCCATGCAAGCAAAACAATTAAAATTCAAATGGCAAGAGAAAGGTGGCACTTGCATGGCCCATGCAAACAATAAATGCCATGTATTTATATTGTGAAAACAACATAAAATCATGTGGCATTATTCCATGCATTCCCAAAAGGTGGGAAAAGGCCAAGCATAAGATTATGAGTGGAATCCACCCAACCCACATGAGCTAGAGGTAAACTCAATTAAAATGCCAAGCTCATATTAATTGGATGGTGGAATTATAAGGTGGTGAAGAAAAGGTGGTGGAGTCAATAAGAGATATGCCCCCAAATCAACTTGGGCATTTAACAATATATCCAGAACCAAATACAATATCAAGAGGCAAATACAAATATTAATGCATATGAGATAAGAACCAAAACAAAAGGGTTTTTGTATGATGCTCAAATGCAAGGTGGCATGATGACATGAGCAAGATATGATGATGATGCAACAATTATATGTAGGAAGTGGCCCTTTTATTACTAGATCCAGTAGCATTACAGGTGTTCGACAACTGGGATGCTACAATCCACCAAAGTCCATACTTGGTTTTCGCTCATGGATCCCAATTCGGATTTCATGGCTTCCAGCCATTTCTCAGAGTCTGGGCTCATCATCGCTTCCTCATAGTTCGTAGGTTCACTGTCTTCTACCAACAAGACAAGACAGGTTGCCGTACCACTCGGGAGGGCACGCGACCTTGTCGACTGCGACGTTCGATGCTTGACATCGTCCAAATCTTCATGATTCTTGTCATTAGCTTCCTCTATTGTTGGTGCAAAGCCTTTGGAACAATTTCAGTCTTGCTACTCTCAATTCAAGAGAAGGTTCAATAACCTCGTCAGCTCTACTATCGTCCACTCACTTCTTTCGAGAGAAACTCCTTCTCAAGAAAGGAACCGTTCTTCGACAAACACTTTTCCTTCGGTTCTGATAGAAGGTATACCCAATAGTTTCCTTAGGGTATCCTATGAAGACGCATTTCTCCGCTTTGGGTTCGAGCTTGTCCGGCATCAACTTCTTGACGAAGCCGCATCCCCAAACTTTAAGAAACGACAACTTAGGTTTAGCACCAAACCACAGTTCATACGGTGTCTCAACGGATTTAGATGGAGCCCTATTTAAAGTGAATGCAGCGGTTTCTAATGCATAACCCCAAAATGATAACGGCAAATCGAAGAGACATCATTGATCGGACCATATCTAATAGGGTTCGATTCCGGCTCAGACACACCATTGCTTGTGGTGTTCCGTGGAGTGAGTTGTGAAACGATTCCACTTGCTTTAAGATGCGTGAGAAAATCATAACTCAAATATTCGCCCCCATGATCGGATCGTAGAAACTTAATCTTTCTGTTACGATGGTTCTCCACTTCATTCTGAAATTCCTTGAACTTTTCAAATGTTTCAGATTTATGTTTCATTAAATAGATATACCCATATCTACTTAAGTCATCGGTAAAAGTGAGGAAATAGCGATATCCACCGCGCGTCGAAACACTCATCGGTCCGCATACATCGGTATGTATGATTTCCAACAAGTCCGTTGCTCGCTCCATCATAGCGGAGAATGGGGTTTTGATCATCTTGCCCATGAGGCATGGTTCACATGTGTCAAATGATTCAAAATCAAGAGACTCCAAAAGTCCATCAGAATGGAGTTTCTTCATGCGCTTTATACCAATATGTCCTAGACGACAGAGCCACAAATAAGTAGTATTATCACTATCTACTTTGCATCTCTTAGCCTCAATGTTATGGATGTGTGTTTCATCCCTTTCGAGATTTAGAAGAAATAAACCATTCACAAGAGGTGCATGACCATAAAAGATGTTACTCATATAAATAGAACAACCATTATTCTCCGATTTAAATGAATAACCGTCTTGCAATAAACATGATCCGGAAATAATGTTCATGCTCAGCAGGCATAATAACACTTATTAAGGTTTAAAACTAATCCCGAAGGTAAAACTAAGGAGAGCGTGACGGCCATCACATCAACTCTTGATCCGTTGCCAGCAGCATCGTCACCTCATCCCTCGCAAGCCCCGTCTATTCCGTAGCTCTGTTTGAGTTACAAATATTAGCAACGGTATCAAATACCCAGGCACTACAACGAGGGCTAGTAAGGAAAACATCAATAACATGTATATCAAATATACCTTTGATGGTGCCAGCCTTCTTGTCCGCTAAGTACTTCGGACAGTTGCGCTTCCAGTGACCCCTGTCCTTGCAATAGAAGCACTCAGTGTCCGTCTTAGGACCAGACCTGAGCTTCTTCTCAGCAGGGGCATTGCGCTTGCCGCCGCCCTTCTTGAAGGGCTTCTTTGCTCCCTTACCTTTCTTAAAGGAGGGCTTGTTGACCATCAACACATGATTATCCTTCTTGATGTCCACTTCCGCAGCCTTCAGCTTTGCGAAGAGCTCGGTGATCGTATCAGTGGAACCAATCTGATTATGAGTCACTACAAAACTTTTGTAGCTGGGAGAGAGTGATTGCGAACCACTGTCAATCTTGAGCTCCTCGAATCGTGCATTCCAGTTGCTCAAGACGTTGAGTGTAGCCCGATATCTTTATGGCGTGCTCACTAACGGAACTCCCTTCCTCCATCTTGCAGTTAAAGAACTTCTCGGAGATCTCATATCTCTCAGAGCGGGCCTGAGTCTGAAACATGGTTTTCAGCTCCTCGAGAATATCAAAGGGCCGGATAGGTTTCAACACGATTTTGAAGCTCGGTTCCATAGCAAACAACATGGTGCTCTTAATCACACCATAATCATCTTTATGCCGATAGACAGCTTTCTCATCGGCCAGTAGCGATTGCTAGGGGGTCACCTAACGCTTTACCAAGGACATAGTCCTTTTGTCCGAACAGAATGATTCTTAGATTGCGGAACCAATTGGTGAAGTTAGACCCATTGTTTCTAAGCTTTTCCTTCTCAGCAAAAACGTTGAAGTTGAAGTTGGACTTGGCCATTGGATCTACGGTATTTCCAAGTACAATTTAGACTATGTTCATGATAAATAGTTCAACTTAATCAAATTACTAGATGAACTCCCACTAAATTCAACATCCCTCAAGTTGTTTAGTGAACACGATCCAAATTCACCACACCTAATCCGATCATCACGAGAAGAGATGTGGTTTCAATGGTGGACAACAAAGTGTCGATCATATCACTCATATGACTCATGCTTAACCTTTCGGTTCTTGTGTTCGAGGCCATGTGTACATGCTAGGCTCGTCAAGCTAGACCCAAGTATTTCTGTGCAAACGGCTTGCACCCGTTGTATGTGAGCGTAGAGTCTATAGCACCGATCATCACGTGATGCTTGGACACGACGAACTTTCACGGTGCATACTTGGGAGAACAGTTTTATCTTGATCTTTAAGTGAGGAATCATCTTATAATGCTACGTCGCGATCTAACCATAATAAGATAAATAAAGGATAAACATCACATGCATATAACTTTATGTGACATGGTATAGCCAATCTTCGCAATGATCTCCATCTTGTGCGTTCGGCATGATCTCCATCACTCCACCATGATTGCCTCCACCACGAATAGCAACTACAACTATTGCTAACTACTTATCGATAAAGTAAAGCTATTACATGGCGTAAGAAGTTGACTCGCAGAGGTCATACACAATTATAAAGACAACCATATGGCTCCGCCGTTGTGTACTCATCGACATGCAAGTCGTGAAACATTACAAAACATGATCATCGCATACAATATACACATCACATCTTGGGCCATACCACATCACGAAAACACTCCGCAAAAACAAGTTAGACGCCTCTACTTTGTTGTTGTATGTTTTACGTGGCTTATGGGAGTAGATGCTAAGAACGATTCTTACCTACGGAAAGCCACAACGGTGATATTATGGTTGCCAAACTCCGTGTTAATCCCATGACAACTATAGTGAGAAACCGACATCCAAGCCTCATGTGTGGTACAAGCCACACGCGTCAAGTCCGGAGCGGTCTCGCGAACACGTCGCGTAAGGTTGGCCGGACCGCTTCAATCTCACTATCCCGGCCATAAGAAGAACACAAACAAGAGGCTTGCAACAGAAAACATCAACGCCCGCAACAACCATGTTGCGTTCTACCGTGAATCACATCTACGCATAGATCTAGCTCGATACCCCAAGGGTTTCGCGGCATAGTAAATCAAAATTTTCACGAGCGAACAGAGGGAAAGCCAAGATCTAATCTAGGAGATGCAAACAACGAGAGATTGGATTAGATCTTCATACCCTTGAAGATTCGCAATGAGCGTTACGCTCGAACGTGGGTGATGTAGTCGCTCGCTTCTCCTCCTCGCGATCCGATCCGATCTAGCACCACAAGTGGCGGTGCCTCCGTGAGATGCACACGCAGCACCTGACGTCTCCTCCTTCCTCGAACCAGCGAGTATAGTGGAGATAGATTGGATCTACAACACGACGGCGTGGTGTATATGGTGGAGAATTTCTGCTGCAGGCTTCGCCACAAACAAATGGGAGGGAGAGGAAGGTAGCAAGGCGCTAGGGCTTGGAGGAAGGTGTGTAGGGGGAGGGACCACCACCTCTATATAGAGGGGGAGGGGCAGCCCTGCCCTCCTCCAAGCCTATCTCTAGTTTAAATAATTTAAACTCTCCTTATCTAGAAATCCTATCTCTAGTTTAAACGATTTAAACTCTCCCTTATCTAGAAATTCTATCCAGATTTAAACGAATCAAATCTCTCTAGAATCGGCTGGGCCCTATGGGCCTTGTGCCCCCCAATGCGCCAGACACTCCCTCATAGGCCCATGCCCCTCCGGAAGGTGGGGCCACGTTGGTCCCTTCCGAAGGTTCTAGAAGCTTCCGGTACAATACCGATTAACCGGAACAATTCGAACTCCAAAACTGCAATCCTTTATATGAATCTTATTCTGGACCATTCCGAACCTCTCGTGATGTCCCGGATCCCATACGAGACTCGAACAAAAATTCATAAACCAATTATCCAATCTATCCTAGCGCCGAGACACGTTAAGTGTGTGACCCTGGGGTTCGAGAATATGCGTACATAATCTTCTATCAATAATCAACAGCGGGTCTGGTTACCCATATTGACTCCACACATTCATCGATGATCATATCGGATGAACCATGATGCCAGGATTCAATCAATCCCATATATATATTCCCTTCGTCGCGATATTTTACTTGCGAGATTCGATCGTCGGTACCGTCATACCTAGTTCAATCTTTCACAAAGAAGTACTTTACTGCTCGTAATCCGATATCACTTTGTGATTAACTCCTTAACCACATGCTTGCAAGCGGTGTTGATATCGATTACCAAGTGGGCCCGAAGTATATCTCTCCGACTTGGGAGGGACAAATTCCATCTCGATACATACAACCCAACAGATACTTTCCGATCACCTGAGAGACACCTTTATGATCACCCTCTCATAGGATGACGTTTGATGACCTCAAAGCTTTCTTCCGTACCAGGAGTTGCATTATCTCATGGTCTAAGGAATACAATATTTGACATAGGAAAAGCTTCGCAAAGATGAACACGATGAAACGATCTAATTGCTTCGCTTAGTTTGGGTCTGTCCATCATATCATTCTCCCAATGATATGATCTCATTATCAATTGACAACTCATGTCTATGGTTAGGAAACCTTAACCATCATTGATCAATGAGCCAGTCCATAGAGGCGTACTAGGGACACGGTGTTGTTTACAAACCACACAAGTATTAATGTTTCCGCTTAATACAATTCTAGCATGGAATATAAACTTTATCATGAACAAGAATTATAATAATAACATCTTTATTATTGCCTCTAGGGCATAATTCCAACAGGATGGACAAATCCCACTCTTGATCCATGTGCCTCAACACATACTTTCCGAACACTCAATGCCACCTTTATAACCACCCAGTTACGAAGTGGTGGTTGATGTCATCAAAGCATCCATCCGGTGGTGGTGATTAGCATGATCTCATGATCAAAGGAATTAGGTTACTATGTATCTGAAAGCTTATAGCAAACAAACTATTGAAATGAGTTGATATTTATGCTACGCTTATCTATAGGAGTATGTGAAAGGATACGGATATCGCCTAGAGGGGGGTGAATAGGCGATTAAAACTTTTCCGAGAGTGGCTTGACAAAGGCGGAATTAAAGTAGCATTTACTTTGTCAAGCATAACCTAGGACAAATAGGGTTCACCTATGTGCACCAACAACTTATGCTAAGCAATACAAGCAACAATGTGATAACAAGATATAGATTGCTTCAAGCACGAAGGCTATCACAATGTAAAGTGCATAAGTAAAGAGCTCAGGTATAGAGATAACCGAGGCACGCGAGGACGACGATATTTTACCGAGTTCCTCCCAACATGGAGTACGTCTTGTTTGGAGAGGGGGTGGTATCAAACCACGAACGCCACAAAAGGCCTCCCTTATTCTCTGGTGAATCTCACCCCAACGGGATCGATCCACGCTTCCACTATCGGTGCACTTTTTGGTGGCAACCGGAACTTCTCACAAGGTTGGGGCACTTCTCCAAAACTTAATTGGAGGCTCCCAACAAACGCCACCAAGGCCACAAAACCGTATAGGGTTCCAAGAACCCAAGAGAGACTAGCTTCAACGATTACCACGAACCAAATCCTCCGAGGAGAACTCAAACCGATGCACCTAATGCAAATGGCAAGAACACCACAAAGGTGCTCCAATCCCTCACTCTCAAGTTCCAACAAAGCTACTAAAGCTATTGGAGGAACAAGAGGGGAGGAATCAAAGAGGGACACAAAATCCCCCAAAATTTAGATCCCCAAAGATGCACTCACAAAGAGATGAATCGATTAGGTCAAAACGTGGATCTAGATCTCCTCTCTCTTTCACTCAAATATGGGCAAGAATCATCGGAGGGGAAGAGATTAATCAAGCTTAAAAATCTAGAGCAAGTGTGGACAAAACTTAGACTAATAGAAAAGGGGGAAGAAGCAACCCAAACTAAAAACGGGCAAAACATATTTAAAGGGTCGGGATAAATCTACCCGTTAGGGAGAATTAACAGAATGGGCCGGTAGTACCGGATTGGACCGGTACTACCAGACAGAAAAACCACACAGCGAGCGAGCGCGGAAATTGGAGCGAGCGGGCGCGTGCCAGTGCAGGAAATTAGGCCAACAATCAACGGGGGAAGTGGGTGCGCGCGCGGCAGCGGGCCCATCGGCCAGCGTGGGGCCAGCGAGGCAGCAGCGGTCAACATGGGGCCGCGCGGCAGGCGAGCCCAGCAGGTGACGCACGACACAACGCGCGAGTGGGGCCGCATGGCACGCACGCGATGCGAGCAGCGGCAGCAGCAGGCCAAGCTCGCGGCAGTGGGATGGACGTGCGAGCGAGGCAGGCTGCAGAGCGAGTGGGGCCGCACACGGGCGATGGCGAGCGCGCATGCAGCAGGCAGCGATGCGGCGGTACACGCGGGACACGCGGGTCAACGCGCGCGGCAGCAGCGCGTGCGGGAGCAAGATGCGTGCGAGAGAAGCGGGGCCACAACGGGCCAGCGGCAATGGTCCCAGCGCGCATAGCGAGCGGTGGGCAGGGCGCGCGCGATGCCAGGCATGCGGTCAACGCGTGTGGGAGCGCGGCTGTGCGGCTCGGGTATGGAAAGCTAGGCACTGGGTAATTCTGGGATGGCCGGTAGTATCGGCCCACCCTGGCGGTACTACCGGGTCGAGCGGTACAACCGGAAAAACTACTGGGTGAGGCATAGATAAAATAGGGCGCGCTCAGGGGCGGGCGGTAGTACCGGCCCTCCCGGACGGTACTATCGCACAGCCCAGAAAACAGAACCCTTTTCTTTTTCAATTAAATAGATAGAAATTCAAATGGCTATAACTTTTGATTGGTAGCTCCGATCGACCCGATTCCAATTGCGTTGGAAAGAGGACGACATGAGCTACCCTATATAAAGTGAAAATATTGGATACCACCAAGTGATAATACTTCATGTATTTTATAGTGTGATAATTCACTTGGTGAGAAACCGAAAAGCTGCCAAGATCAAAATCGCAACAAGATACAAACGAGAGATCCGATTTTGATGAACAAGAGCTTGTTTTGGAGATTACCACAAGCTCTATATCCCCACATGGATGAGACCAAATGACAACCAAATACGATGATGCAAGTATGCAAAGGTTTGAGCTCTCTCCGAACGATGTGACTGAGTTACTCATTCGAGGGCCCCTCTTGATAGTATGGTTATCTACCCTAAACCCGGTCTCCCACACACAACATGAGACTGGCAAAAGGGAAAACCTATCAAGATTATGCCTTTGCCTTGAGCATTCCACTTGAGGTCGATGTAGACGATCTTTCCCTACTCAAGATGGAACGCCTTTCTTGATTCCTCATCGTCGATCCATGATCACCGAGGATGGCAAGCATCAAACATGAGATATTCTATAGATGGTGCATTTTGAGCTTTGCCTTGAGCATTCCACTTGAGCTCGATGTAGAGGATCTTGCCCTTCTCAAGATGGAACGCCTTTCTTAATTCCTCATCATCGATCCATGATCACCGAGGATGGCAAGCATCAAACATGAGATCTTCTATAGATGGTGCATTTTGAGCTTGCACACCACATCTTCTTCTTATTTCATCGACCTTGAAGCCAACACATGCTCCAAGCGATGGCAATGGACAAATCCTATAAGTGCAACTTAATACACACATTAGTCCATAAAGATTTTCATTAATTACCAAAACCACACATGGGGGCCCACATGTTATTTCAGTATGTCCATCACACCATTCTCCTAATTATATGATCTTGTTGTTAATAACATCTCAATGTTCATGACCAGGAAACCATGATCATCTATCAACCAACAAGCTAGTATTATAAAGATGCTTTACTAGGGACTCTAACAAGTTTACATATCACACAAGTATTAATGTTTCCGATTAATACAATTATAGCATGAATGTAAACATTTATAATAAACACAAAGATATAATAAAAACTACTTTTATTATTGTCTTTAGGGCATATCTCCAACAGATGCATGTAAAATGCGTACATGAACTTTGTAGTTTATTAACATGTTTATCTAAATATTTGCATCATATATAATGATATATCCATGTTTTACATTGATTTTGGGGGATTTACCAATGATCCCCTTTATTTTGGCTATAACTTGGCAGGGAAGAAAAACCATGTTTTCAATGTTTTAGGACCTATACGAAGTCAAATGGACATGAGCTTTTGGGGATGTCAATATTTATCCACGAGAAGCATATGGAGCGCAAGAACCTCACCTGGAGGGCCATGAGGCCCAAAAGAGACTGGGTGGCACGCCCAGTCTAGGTGGGCACGCCACCTACCCTCTTTTCCTCATCAGTCATCCGATCACCTTGATTCTTTCGCCCACGGAGTTCTCTTGACCTAAAACCCCTATATAAGGATCCCCAGGGAGTCCTCAACACATGGGAGGCGGAGATAGAAAACACCAAGAACATAGAGTCTGATGGCCGCCGCCGGAGGAAGATTGGAGGGGGAGCTGCTACTGGAATCGCCTCCGGTCGCCTCTCCTCCTTCACCGACGCCTCCTCATCACTCTGTATGATGAGAGGGGAGTATTCCACCCCCTGGGATTTTGGTTTATGGTGGTAACTTGATCTAATCTCTCCATGTATTATCATTGTTGAAGTCCATATGGTGTGCCTTGCATGAGTATGGATCTATCTATCTAATTCCTATGGTGGATATTGTGTTATGTGATAGTACTTGTTATTCATTTACCTTGTGTTGGATCTTGTATGGTTTTCATGCTTTGGGAATATTCTATGATGCATGTAATGGTTTAGATCTATACATAATGCATTTTTATCCATATCATGAGGTGATTGACACCACCAAGTGGGGGTAGATGAGAGAGAAGTGATAATACTCACTACATATCACAACATATGAATCATTGCACTAGTGTGTAGAATGTTTTCCATTAAGAAGTATGATGTATGTAGGTAATGGGTGGCCGAGTGACAATGGCATATGTATTGAGTGACATCGCAACCCAACATCCTTTATATAGGGGTAAAAAGGGAGAAGTATGATATGTGGCGTGACACAACCAAATGCTAGCCTTATTGCAAGGGTGACCTAGAAACACAAAGGAGTACAAGAAGAATGGAGACTCCCACCCTCCACCCCACCTCTGGCGAATCCCATGGCGACTCCACCATATCGCTCCTCTAAACCCTCTCTGGACCAAGATCTAGCCCCCTCTCAATGGCCATGGATCCCATAGATCCCTGTAATGATCCATCATCCATTGCTCACCGACTAGATTTCTCCCCTGGCCACTCTTTCAGATCAAAGGTTCATAACACATATGCCACTCCTGTTAACCCAGTTTCTGCATCTTCTGGCATTTATCTTGTGGTATCTTTTGGGCGTGCATCTTTTGTTCTATCAAACATCAATGTTGGGCTGGCACTCTCATCATGCCTAGGTGCGGCATACAACGAAAGAAGGATTTCTCAAATATCCGGGAGAGTCTTCTTATTTGAAGTTTGTTCCAAGGCTATTGGTTTTCTTATTCAAAAAATGAAGTGCTATGAATCAAAGGAATTGGTGGCCTGAATTGGATCAGAGAGGAAAAGCTTTGGTATAGTGAACAAGAAAAGGAATGGACTACGATCCAACCAAAGAATCAAAGGATACCTCACCACCAGCAAAAACAAAGGGACTCTCAACGTGTCATTCCAATTCGTACTGTGTACAATCGCATCTCCATGGCTCTCCAAGGTAACAGTGGCTCCAAAAATTCACCTACGTACCATGGCAATCCTCTTACTAGTGCAAACTCTATACCTATTCGCGGTCACTCTAGCTATGTGGATGTTGTAGCAAACCATGTGCCAAATTAAAAATCAATTTCTATGCGTGATCACTTTTTTCGGATCGAAGCTAGTGAAAATCGGGCAGCTAACCAAGTTGTTGAAAATTTAAACCTCCAACGGTCCAACCCCCGACACCACCCAACTAGGACCAATCACCTGGGAATTAATAGGCCCATTTAATGCTCTAAATGCCTCGGAGAAGGCCATCAAGTGCAATCTTGTCTAAGCAGTGTTCATTGTCCATGTTGCTACAATTACGATTTCCTCCCTAGCATCACTCTGCTATCCTGTAGTATCTATTTAAACTGATCATACTAGTTCGACTATAATTTTTTTGTTGCGATCTGGATCTTTAAAAGATGCAACATTGACTATTTTTTTTCTTTGCATAGAGCTCAAAATGGAACACTGAACATGTTGGTTTGCACAACCTCTTCTATAGGTTCACAAGCGCGGTGTCATTGTTTCCTTATCTGGTGCTGGTTCATCCTAAGCAACGACATAACTATCCTCTAATGTGTAGTTCATTCGTGGTTTGCGTTCCTGCTCTACACATTCTTACATGATACCATTATAATTTCTGTCTCATTCATTCTTAGCTATGAAAGTAACTGCATGCCCATTGTGTAGCTCACCGAAAATTCCGAGTCACCCAACGTCTCTTGCATTCCAGGATATACTACTACTTCCATATGTATTTGTTGAAATGACCTGACTAGTTTATATTTGCTGAAATTCGAGGAAACAATCTATTCGATTTATCAATTCATTTGTAGGCACACTTGTGTAATGCTTGCTTGTCCTGTTCTACAGGTTCACAAGCAATGCCTTTATATTTTATATCTAATGGTTCGTCCTAAACAATGACATAGTTATCCTCTACTGTATATATAGTTTATTCATAGTTTTCATTCTTGCTCTACAAGTTCTCTTATGATGAATTTATAATTTATATTAAGTTCCTAGCTATGACAGTAACTACATGCCCATTGTGTAGCTCACCGCAAATACTTTGTCACCCAACGTCTCTTGCATTCCAGGATAAATGACTGCTTCCATATATATTTGTTGAAATGACCTGGCCAGTTTTTATTTGCTAAAATTCTAAGAAACACTTTGATTGATTACTCATTTCATTGTAGGCATACTTGTCTAATGCTTGCTTGTCCTCTTCTATATGTTTGCAAGAGACGCCATTATATTTCTAATTTGGTGTTGGTTCATCCTAAGAAACGACATAACTATCCTCTATTGTGTAGTTCATTCGTGGTTTGTGTTCCTGCTCTGCAAGTTTTGGTATGATGCCATTATAATTTATGTCTAGTTCATTCTTAGATACAATAGTAACTGCATGCCCATTGTGTAGACCACCGCAAATTCCAAGTCATCCAACGTCTCTTGCATTCCAGGATATACTACTGCTTCCATATATATTTGTTGAAATGACCTGACTAGTTTATATTTTCTTGAATTGTAGGAAACACTCTGTTCGATTGCTCAATTCATTTGTAGGCCACTTGTGCAATGCTTGCTTATCCTATTCTACAGGTTCACAATCAATGCTATTATATTTCATATCTAATGGTTTGTCCTAAGCAGCGACATAGATATCCTCTATATATATTTCATTCGTGGTTTGCATCCTTGCTCTACAAGTTCTCTTATGATGCCACTATAATTTCTATTCGGTTCCTAGCTACGACAGTAACTACGTGCCCATTGTGTAGATCACCGCAAATTCTGGGTCACCCAACGTCTCTTGAATTCCAGGATAAACGACTACTTCCATATATATTTGTTGAAATGACCTAGCTAGTTAATATTTGCTAAAATTCTAAGAAACACTTTGATTGATTTATCATTTCATTATAGACACACTTGTCTAATTCTTGATTTTTTATTCCTCTTCTACAGGTTCACAAGATACGCCATTGAAAGGATCGTATGGGCACCTAGAGGGGGGGGTGAATAGATGCTACTTGAAATTTTACTCCTTTTCAAATTAGGGTTTGACACTTGTCGAATGCAACTATGGTGAATTTACCTATATGTCAACCTAGCACAACACCAAGCAAGAACAAGATAAGTAAAGTACGGTAAAGGATAGGAGTAACAAAAGTGGAGCACGCAGATACACAAGGATTTATTTCCCGCGGTTCCTTCCTTTTGAGGGGAAGTACGTCTGCGTTTGGAGAGGGGGTGGTTTCCAACCACCAACGCCACAAGAGTCCTCCCTTGTTCTCTGATGAACCTCACCCCAACGGGTTCAATTCACCTCTTCCACTATATCATCAACCTTCGAGGTGGAAGACGACACCTTTACAACAAGTTTGAGGCACACATCCACAACTGAATTAGAGGATCCCGAATACAGTCAAGCTGTCAAACAATCAAAGACAATCTTGTAAGAACCAAATCAAGATCTAGGGTTTCCAAAGAAACCCTAGATCAAGGGGCCCTCAAGTGAATGAGGGGCAAATGAAAATCTCTCTTGGTGAAGCTATAGATCAAGGCCTCCTCCTCCGGTTCTCCAAATATCAATAATTTTGGATGGTTGGATGAAGATATCTTGGTAATTTGGTGGCTCAAATTGAGGCGGTGTTCTTCACTGAAACAAGCATCCTCCCAAGGTAGAAGAAGGGCGGGTATTTTATAGCCCCCTTGGAAAAATAGCCATTGCAGAGCCACTAACCCCGGAGTCTCCGGTCTCCAGGGCCGGAGTCTCTAGGGGGCGGAGTCTCCGGTGCTGGCGATGGACTCCAGTCAACACTCCGAAGGGGTATCCAGTATGATTTTTGACTGACCCTAGAGACAGGGCCGGAGACTCCGGGCCACAACCCCAAAGACTCCGGTGCTGCGCAAGACTCCGGGCCCAACTCCGGGGGAGGATACAAAAGGTTTTACTAGAAGGGATAGAGACAACCCCGGAGATAAGGCTAGAGTCTCCGGGCCTAGACCTTGAAGTATCCGGGCCTAAACCCCGGAGTCTCTGGACTCAGGGGAGGCTGCCGACAGAAAATCCCCAGCAGGCCCTTTTTTCTTGATAAGCTTCAAGCTCTTCACGATTGGAAAATAGAGTACCGTCTCTAGATTTTTCACAGATGAACCTGCAACAGTTAGCACATGGTAAAAACTCACTTGTGTTGACAGCAAACATCAAAACATCATTAAGGCAGGGAATGCCCTTTCAATCTCCCCCTTTTTGGTGTTTGATGAAAACACAAGGATTTGCACAATAATATACCAGCACATGGTACAAAAAGTAGAGAGGCTCGGCCTCTAAGTGAGCACACTAAAATTTGCATATAAAAATAGGTGCACAAAAAAAATGAGAAACACTCCCCCTAGATATTACAAACCTACCTGGATGCAAGACGACAAGATGGTTGAAGAGATAATCATACCTTTGACCCAACACGGGTGGTGAAATGATATATAGGGGGTATCCAATAATAGAGGTCTTCATCACACAATGAGATGATGAACCATACGATATGTTAACACATAGTATTTACATTACATATACATTCACCACAAATAAAACACAAATTGGTCCACAAATAAAGCAAGGAAAATAAAACAAGTCACAAGTAGTGACGAAAGAGTCAAATGAAGAGCGAGCTTGTGACTTCCCATGCAAATCCCATGCTCACTTAATATCACCTTCTCCCCCTTTGGCATTGAGACACCAAAAGGGGACAAGACCTAAACTACACGCCCCAACCGGATCACTTATCATCCTTGTCCTCCTCGTCATCATCATATCTCTCCTCGGAACCTTGATCTTCATCATCAGCAGGGCCTTGGAGATGGATAGAGGAGGAGGCATCGTCCTCAAACACACGCCAATCAATAGTGCCTTGCGCCCACGAGCCATATGAGAGAGTGCGGGAGGGCTGAGGCTGAGCTGGACCTTCATCATCACTATCTGCGTCCCATTGATGAAACTTCTTCATGATCTGCCTGTCCCCCTTGTAAGCATCATATTGACCCTTGCGAATCGATGTTCATACACAGCAAAATCTTTCCCAAAAGGTGGCCTTCTTCATTTGCCCCTTAACATAGTCACGAGAAAGAGGGGGCATACAGGCATTGCGGGCGTTCTTCCTCCTGGCACAGACAAGGCTGGCAGCCAGAGGGCTTTCCTCCTCATCATCTCGAATCTCATTAGCTGGCACAGGGGCAGAATACCCACGAGGATCCAAAGAGGTGGTAGGAGCCTTACGCTGCATCTGGAGAGGGGCATGGGCAACAATCGGCAGACCCACAAGAGGGAAAGGCAGGTGCATCTTGGCAAAGGTGGAGAGCACAAGCCTCATGACATATGGAGCATATGCGGGAGTCTTCTTATTAGAGATGTTGATGCCTAGCTCCATGAAGATAAAATACATGACATCAAGAGGAACTGTAGGAGCATCAGGACCATTGATGTAGATGGATTGAGCCAGAACCATGAGAGGAACCAAGGAGGACCGTATAGTGTCAAGATTGCCAGCTTGAGGATAGATGTTCTCACAGAACATGCAGATCACAATGTGGAAAGGTGGCCTGAGGTTCTTTGCTTCTCCAAGGACACCATACTTGCTGTAAATAGGAGCAAGGGGCTTCTTCTTGTACTCAAGCCCAGAAGTCTCATGAATGCGTTGACCAACCGGGGTATGCCTACCCTCAAAAGGATATTCCAAGAGCGCATCAAGCTCACTGATACTGGACTGACAACGAACATCACCAGTCATAAAAGTCATAGGAATCTCGTCCCCATCTCCAAACACAGGCTTGTCAAAGAACTAGTGCATAATCTGGACATTGTAATCCTGCCGAAACGCCATGAGCTGGTGCAATCCAAGCTTCTCGATGATCCATAGATCCTCAGAGAAATATTTCTTGCTATTCATGTAGTCAAAGTCCAAAGGACGCTGCAAGAAGAAAGGATTCGTCTCATACAGGTGGGCATAGATCCTAGTCATGATCAAATACTGTTCACACCTCCAGAAATTATCATCTCGGTTATTTTTTGCCATATCATAGGACATCTGCCTCCTCATGACCCGGAACTCATCATTGTTCAGCCTAGAGAGAGTGCTGAGGTTGTCGTATTTCCTTTTATTGTCTAGTTACTCACGACGAAGACAGTCTTCCTCTTGCCGCTGCAAAGACACTCCAATCAATTATGCTCCTCACGACTGTCAAACGGGTGCTGGCCAGAAATCTTGCAAGGATTGCCCCCATAGTTTGGGGCCTTGGACTTGGACAAGGACAATAGCTACTGGAACCACCTGCAGAAAACCGCAAGAAAGCACGAAAACACAGCAGGGAATGAGTTTTACATGTCCTGGAAGATATGGTGGAGGAAGGGTGAGAACTAGACCAAACGCATGAGAGAAACCCCAGAGTCTCTGTCCTGGAAACTTGGCGAGAGACGGGAACGATAGGGAAACTACTCTTAGCGGTAGATCAAGTTCTCAAACTTCTAAGGAGTAAGTCATTGCCGCAAATGGAGTGAAAAACATGTAAATCTAGGGACCCAACGCACAAAATATATCTAGGGAAAAACCCTAGAACCTTGAAAGAGAGAGGGAGAGGGCACCTTGATCCATGGGGGGCAGGTCCTACCAGAGGGGAAGGAGCCTAACACCTGGAGGAGGAGATTTGCCGACGACGGTAGAAAATTCAGGGCGAAGAAGGCCCCGGCAACATCGGACGGTGGAGGGGCAAGAGGGAGAGGACAGAAGGGGGTCGGGGTGGAGATGAGTAACTGGGAGTTACCCCACCCCGATCCTCTAATCAAACCCCTTAGGAAACTGCCAGGACGGAGTCTTCAGGCCCGAGGGCCGGAGTCTCCGGACCACCGGAGTCTCTAGGGTCTCCGGGGTCAGACCTCGGAGTCTCTAGCCTCCAGTACCAGAAAACTCCAGTGACAATCAGGCATGCAAAAGACATGGAAAGGACTAAAATTATCCAAGTGAAGAATTAGAGAACCAGTTGAAAAGACATTGAAGATACAATCCATCAAAAGGAATCATAGATGACAAACATGAGGAAAACCAACCTCTCAAGGAGAGGGTGGTGGCATAGGCCACCATATTTGAGTATACTTGGTTTGGCACCACGAAGATATATCTTGGGTCCATTACCAAAACTCATCATTTGAGCTCACATATCACAAAATGATATTAAGAGGAATGATATTTGCTACTTTGGGAATTATAGGGGAAGGGATATCCCAATGGATTAGAACTGCACTCCCCTATTTCGATGCCTACACTTAATCCAAATAAGAGTCAAGACATAGGTGAGTATGCAAGGTAATCAAGTCAAGCTCCTTGAATCTATGATATTTAATTCATTCCTCAAATAGAAAAACCTTGCTTCATCAAGTGGCTTCATGAATATGTCGGCAAGTTGATCTTTGGTTTACACATAGGATAGCTCAATATCACCCTGGGCAACATGATATCTAATGAAGTGATGACGAATCTCAATATGCTTTGTCCTTGTGTGATCCACCGGGTTATAGGAAATCTTGATGGCACTTTCATTGTCACATATAAGAGGCACTTTGTCATAGTGGACACTGTATTCCTTTAAAGTTTGCCTCATCCATAGCAATTGAGTGCAAGCACTAGCAGTAGCCACATATTCAACTTCGGTGGTGGAGAGATATATGCAATTTTGCTTCTTAGAAGACCAACACACCAAGGACCTACCAAGGAATTGGCAAGCCCCGGAGGTTGATTTTCTATTATCCTTATCACCAGTCCAATCCGAATCCGTGTAGCCACAAAGAGAGAATGTTGAGTCCCTAGGATACCAAATACCATAGTTTGGGGTATGAACGAAATACCGAAAGATACTCTTGACCGCAATCAAGTGGATTTCTTTAGGAGCCGCTTGATATCTTGCACACACTCCTACACTTAACACAATATCGAGTCTAGATGCACAAAGGTAAAGCAAAGAGCCAATCATAGATTGATATACCTTTTGATCCACATCTTTACCGTTTGGGTTTAGTTCAAGATGAGTCTTTATTGCCATGGGAGTAGGAGATCCATTTAGATCTTTCATGTTGAACCTCTTGAGAGTGTCTTGAGTATACTTGGATTGATTGAAGAAGGTTCCTCCTCTCACTTGCTTGATCTCAAAACCAAGAAATACCCTCAATTCTCCCATCATAGACATCCTGAACCTATCAGTCATAAGCTTTGAGAATTCATCATTAAAGGCCTTGTTAGAAAAGCCAAAGATAATATCATCAACATATATTTTGCATACAAAAAGCTCCCCATTAACCTTCTTAGCAGAAAGAGTGGGGTCAATTTTCCCAACCTCAAACCCACGGTCTAGCAACAACTCTCTAAGGTGCTCATACCATGTGCGTGGGGCTTATTTGATCCCATAGAGCGCCTTATCAAGTTTGTAGACATGATTTGAGAAGTGGATCCTCGAACCCTGGGGTTTGCTTCACATATACCAACGCATGCAATGGACCATTTAGGAATGCACTTTCTACATCCATTTGTTGCAATTTAAAATTATGATGTGCCGCATAAAGCAAGAAGGATACAGATGGACGCAAGGCAATCCGCGGGTGCATATGTCTCTCCATAATCAATGCCTTCAATTTGAGAGAACCCTTGTGCAACCAATCTTGCCTTGTTCCTCACAAAAATTCCATGCTCATCTTGCTTGTTCTTAAAGATACACTTGGTGCCTATAACATTGCGGCAATCAATTGGCTTTTCAACTAACTTCAACACTTTGTTTCTCTCAAAGTTGTTGATCTCTTTATGCATTACTTCTAGCCAATCTAAATCCTCAAGAGCTTCCCATACTTTCTTTGGTTCCACCATGGATATATGTGCTTGATTCTCACCAAAATTCTTCAATTGAGCTCGAGTGGACATTCCTCTTCTTAGAT
Source organism: Avena longiglumis (assembly GCA_030063025.1). NCBI lineage: Eukaryota > Viridiplantae > Streptophyta > Magnoliopsida > Poales > Poaceae > Avena > Avena longiglumis. The sequence continues at coordinate 292,188,187 of CP125978.1, forward strand.
CACCAAGTACATTCTCAAGAGTATGATCTCTAATTTCCAACATCCTATCCACTCTAGCTTTACGACGAGTTTCGATCTCCTTGTTATCTCTTGTGGGGATCTCTTCATCATTTTGGTCCTCGTCTTGACCATCATTTTGACCTAGATCTTCACTGGGTTCATTCTCATCATCATAAGGCATATATTGACCTTGGTCGAGATTAGGCACACTTTTGTACAGGTGTTGAGATGATATTCTGGCAGATTATATGAATCTGCCTTGAACAATAGACTGAGTAGTGATGGACAATCTGGAGAGTGGGGAGTCTTCTTCATCCTGAATAGAAGTTTCTGCCTGATCAACTTGTTGAGGGTCCTCAGCTTGTCTTTGGCTTAGGTCATCATTTCCTCAATAAAAGGTGCTTGTTGATGTTGTGAAGATGAGGGCTCCACTTGAGTAGAGCATTGTTCTTCTTGATCCGCGACAAGGGGTTTCTCAACGGGGCAAATGAATCCCGCACCCATTATTCTTATGGCATCTTGAGGCATTTCATCATCTACATCACAAACATCAACACGCCCCCTGGGGGACCATCATATTCTTCAAAACCACACTACAAGATTCTATGACAACTCCCGAGAGTTTATCATAGATTCTATAAGTGTGGGATTCAAGACCATAGCCAACAAAAATACCCTCTAATGCTTTGGAATCGAACTTGGACAAACGAACACCCTTAATGCGATAGAAACACTTACAACCGAACACCCAAAATTACGAAACGTTGGTCTTGTTATCGGTAAGAATTTCATAAGGAGTCTTGATCAATTATTTGCGGAGGTAGAGCCAGTTTGAAGCATGGCATGCCGTGGAGATTGACTTAGCCTAGAAGTTATAGGGAGATTTAAACTCTGCCAACATGGACCTAGCCATTTCAATTAGAGTTCGGTTCTTCCTCTCAGCTACACCATTTTGTTGAGGGGTATATGCAGCGGAATATTGGTGTTTTATCCCCTCATCACTAAGAAATCCATTTATGGTGTATTTCTTGAATTCGGTGCCGTTGTCACTCCTTATCACCAACACTGGGAGATTGTGTTGACGTTGAACCATGTTGATGAAGTCGATGAAATTTTCTTGGGTCTCACTCTTCAACTTGAAGAAGTATACCCACGTGTATCTTCAATAGTCATCAATGATCACCAAGCAATATTTATTCCAACCACGACTTGCATGAGATGGAGGACCAAAGAGGTCCACATGAAGGAGCTCCAAGATCCTCTTGGAATTTATGAAGTTCGTTGTCTTGTGGGGAGGATCATGCATCTTTCCTTTAACACAAGACCTGAACACATGATCTTTGGGAAAACAAACATTTTATTTTAGTCCAACAATATGGACACCCTTATGGAGACTTTGCAAAGTTCTCATGTTGACAAGGGCTAGACGGCGATGCCATAGCCAACCCACATCGGCCTTTCCGAATAAGCACATCACACTTGTAGTGGTTCTCCCGGAAGAGTCCACCACATACAAGTCATTTTCGATGTACCCAACGAAAGCGACCTTTAGAGACTTGCTCCACAAGAGTACCACAATATCATTATCAATAAAGACGGCAAAGCCCATCTTTCCAAGAGAACGGACTGAAAGTAAATTATATCCAAGGGTTTCAACAAGCATGACGTCCACGAGTGTGATATCGTGAGTAACCACAACCTTGCGAAAAACCCAATACCTTAGACTTTGACTTGTCGGCATATGTCATGGTTATTTGATCATCATTTGGTCTCATATCCTTGACAATATCTTTGCTTCTATCATATGACTTGTGCATCCACTATCAAGCACCCACTTTGACCCTCCGGAAGCATAGTTCTACAAGAGATCAAACTAGTTTTTAGGTACCCATTTTTCGATGGGTCCTATTTTGTTAGCAACAAGGGTCTTGGGAACCCAAATGGACCCAACAATATAACCATCAAGTGGGCCAATATATTGTGCATAAACATCACCATAATAATCATGCATTAAGACATAGTGAGGGTTAGCACTTCCCGCAAAATCATCATGTGACATAGTTTTGCCACTTTTGGTCTTACTACCCACAATGGCCTTGTCTTTTGCTTGTGTGGGCATGGCCTTATTCTTGTTGTTGTTGTTGTTGTTGTTGTTGTTCTTAGCTTTGGATGCAAAGCCAATGCCCCCTTTCTCATTATTTGACCTTTGATTTCTCAAAAGATCATCAATAGACTTGTTTCCTTTGGGAAAGGTGGCATTAGCAAGATCCCCCTTCAACCTAGCATTTTCTTCAATTGTGTTTGTACTACTAGACTTAGAGGGAATGAAAACACTAGATGAGGCAATGTTAGTCAATTGAGTTTGAAGTTTTTAATGAGACTTTGTGAGCAACAAGAGTTCACTTTCTAAGGCCCTGTGAGCCTTGTCAAGCTTCCTAAAGGCCCCGACAAGTTTTTCATGAACAATACCAAACTCAACCTTATTATTTTTAGCCTTCTTATAATTAGAAATGGCATGATCACATTCCTTGATGAGTTTATTAATTCGATCATTTGCCTCATCGAGGCCTTCAATTTTTTATTTCAAGAGACATTCTAGTCTATTGTTCTTCTTCTAGAGCATTATTTAGTGCCTCCACCTCAATCATATGCTCTATTCCTAGTTTACATATTTCATCAAGAAGCTCTTGTGTGTGAGAAATTTGTATCAAGAGGTTCACAAAATCCTTCTTGTGTTCCACTTGCAAGTTAGTCATAAACACATCAAAAGCCACTAATTCTGTTGGAGATATGCCCTAGAGGCAATAATAAATATAGTTATTATTATATCTTTGTGTTTATGATAAATGCTTACATTCATGCTATAATAGTATTAACAAGGACACATTAATACTTGTGTTATTTGTAAACTAAAATAGAGTCCCTAGTAAATCCTCTTTATAAATACTAGCTTGTTGGTTAATAAATGATTGTGGTTTCCCTATCATGAACATTGAGATGTTATTAACAACAAGATCATATCGTTAGGACAATGATATGGTGGACATACTCCTATAGATAAGCGTAGCATAAAGATCAAGTCATTTTAATAGTTCAATTGCTATATGCTTTCTGATACATAGTAACCTGATTCCTTCGACCATGAGATCATGCATATCACCTTCACCGGAAGGATGCTTTGATGACATCAAACACCACACCGTAACTGGGTGGCTATAAAGGTGGCATTGAGTGTTCAGAAAGTATTGGTTGAGACACATGGATCAAGAGTGGGATTTGTCCATCCATATGACGGATAGATATACTCTGGGCCCTCTCAGTGGAATGTCATCCAATTAGCTTGCAAGCATGTGACTGGCTCACAAGGGATCACATATCATGGGAACGAGAAAATAGTACTTATCGATGTGAGGTTGAACTAGGTATGCGAGAGATAGCGGCGATCATAACCTCGGATAAGTAAACTATCGTGAGACAAAGGGAAATTGGTATCGTATGTAAGTGGTTCATTCGATCAAAGTAATCGTAGAAATATGTAGAGCCATATGAATTTCCAGATTCCTCTATTGGTTATTGTTCGGAGAAGTGTCTCGATCATGTCCGCATAATTCACGAACCGTAGGGAGACACACTTAAGGATTCGACGTTGTTTGAGTAGTTATGGAATGATGAGTGAGAGACCGAATGTTGTTCGGAGTCTCGGATGGGATCCGGGATATCACGAGGAGATCCGGAATGGTCCGGAGAATAAGATTCATATAAGGAAAGTCCTGTTTCGGGGTTGGAGAATGGTTCCGGTGTTTTCATCGGGAATGTTCTAGAAGGTTCCGGAATGTTCGGCACTCCGGAGGGGAAGGGTGCATGAATGTGTCATAACAAGTTGGAATGATTGCATCATGTACTAGGTGTCATTGCTGAACAAAATAAATGGTTTAATCAAATCCTAGTTTGAAAAGTCAAACGCCAATTTGAAAAGTCAAACGCCAATTTGAAAAGTCAAACGGCTATTTTGTGAGGTGGAGGGAGAGTAGGAAACCTACTTGGGGAGGAGTTCCCTCCCTCCACCGCCGGCCCACTTGGAGAACGAGTTGGGGAGGGACTCCCCTCCCCTTGGCGTGCCCCCTCCACCTATATAAGGAGGGGCAGGGCTGCCCCTCCAAGCACACAACACCACGCCTCGCAAACCCTAATCCTAGCCGCCGGCGCCGCCACCTCCTGCTGCCGCCGCCGCCTAGGAAAACTCTAGCCGCCGGCTTTGCTCCTCCTTGGTGCGTCTAAACCCTAGATCGCCGAGGCTCTCTCTCATAGTCCACCATACTCTCCGGCTAAGCGAAGCCTGCGATATCTCCCTCTACTTCCGGTACCACGTCTTTGCCGGAATCGCGAGGAGAGTGCTACAACCTCGCTGCTTTGGAACAAGGGAGAGGAAGGTCTTCGTCGAGTACCGAACGTGTGACCGACTACGGAAGCGCTGCCGGAACGCAGCGCCGGAAGGATCGTCTACGCGATCTTGAGATCGGCAAGAGTACGACTACATCACCCACGAGAATCCGCTCTCGTTAAACACTTTGGAATCTTCGAGGGTGAGTTATTCCATCGACTCGTTTCTACAATCTAGTAGATAGATCTTGGCTTGTTTGTTTGTATGCGGTAATTTTTTTTTGTTTTCCATGCTACGAACCCCTACAGTGGTATCAAAGCCGTGTCTATATGTAGATCTGTTGCACGAGTAGAACACAATGGTCATTGTGGGCATTGATGCTTTTGTTGTCGATTGCTTCTTGTGTACTTTGCATCTTGCGGGATGGTGGGATGAAGCGGTCCGGGCTAACCTTACATGACATCGTTCATGAGACTTGCTCCACGCTTGACATGCAACTTGTATTGCATAAGTGGCTTTATGGTGCTGTTTCTCCCAACATAGTTAAGATTCAATTTACAACGGGTGATTGACAATACTAGTATCAATGTTGTGGTTCTTGTTCGTAAGTTAGAACGACACTTATTGAAAGCCCCAAACCACGTAAAACATGCAAAGAAAGTAGAGGCGTCTAACTTTGTTTTGCAGGGGTGTGCTGTGATGTGATATGGCCATGATTGTTATTATATTTGATGTATGCAATGTTCCTTATTGTAAGTTGCAACCGGCAGGAGCCATATGGTTGTCTTTAATTTCTGTTAAGACCCGCGTGTCTATTCAAAGTAGTTGTAATAGTTGAAGCTGGTGGACGACAACCATGGAGCAGCATCATTGACCTTGATGCAATGCCGGTGATGATGGAGATCATGTTCGTGCTTGAAGTTGGAGATCGGAAGCACAAAGAAGAAAGGCCATATCATATCACATATTATGAATTGCATGTGATGTTAATCCTTTATGCATCTTGTATTGCTTAGTTAACGACGGTAGCATTATAAGATGATCCCTCATGCACATGAATATCAAGTTCTAAAGTGTTCACCCTTAGTAAGCACCGTTGCTAAAGATTGTTGTTTCGAAGAACCACGTGATGATCGGGTGTGTTAGATTCCGCAAGTGTATACAACGTGAGCAAGCCAGATTTGCTCATGCGGAAGCTAAGGTTTGATCTTGACGAGCCTAGCATGTACAGACATGGTCTCGGAACACGGATCACCGAAAGGTAAAGCATGAATCATATAGTAAGATATGATGAACATGTCGATTGTTCGCCATTGAAGCTACATCGACTCTCGTAATGATCAGTGTTGATGTGGTGGATTTGGTTCGTGTGATCACTAAAACAATGTGAGGGATATTGTTTTGAGTGGGAGTTTCACCTAGATTAATTTAACTATTAATTAGAACTCAATTTGTCATAAACTTAGTCTAAACTATTGCAAATATGTTGTAGATCAATGGCGGCCCCTACCATCAATTTTAATGCGTTCCTAGAGAAAGAAAAGTTGAAAAACAATGGAAGCAACTTCGCGGATTGGTTCCGCAATTTGAGGATTGTCCTCACTGCTGGTAATTTGACCTATGTGCTGGATGCACCGCTGGGTGACCCACCTGCATCTATTGCTACCGATGAAGTAAAGAATGTTTACCTCGCTAGGAAGACTCAGTACTCCACAGTTCAGTGTGCTATCTTGTATGGTTTAGAATCGGAGCTTCAGAAAAGGTTTGAGAATTCAGACCCACATGATATTGTCCGTGATCTCAAATTGATCTTTGAGACTCACACGGCAATTGAGAGCTATGAGGCTTCTGAAAAGTTCTTTAACTGCAAGATGGAAGAGGGCAGCTCCGTCAGTGAGCATGTGCTTAAGATGTCTGGGCACGCAAACAAACTTCAAAGCTTGGGTATAGTGATTCCTAATGCTTTGGGGATTTATCGTGTCCTCCAATCACTACCACCAAGTTACAAGAACTTTTTGATGAACTACAATATGCAAAACATGAACAAGCAGTTGCCAGAACTCTTCGCCATGTTAAAATCTGCAAAAGTGGAGATCAAGAAAGAGCACCAAGTGTTGATGGTCAATAAGACCACCAAATTCAAGAAAGGCAAGTCTAAGCAAAAGGGACACTTCAAGAAGGGTGGTAAGAAAGTTACTGCGCCGACGAAGAAGGCCAAGGCTAGACCTAAGCACGTCTTGAGTGCTTTTCTTGCAAGGGAGAAGGTCCTTTGGGCGGAATTGCCCAAAGTACTTGGCGGATTTGAAGAACGGCAACATCAAGAAGAAAGGTATATCCGATATACATGTTATTGATGTGTATCTCACTAGTACTCGTAGTAGTGCCTGGGTATTTGATACTGGTTCGGTTGCTCATATCTGTAACTCGAAATAGGTGCTGCAGAATAAACGGAAGCTAGCGAAGAACGAGGTGACGATGTGCGTGGGAAACGGATCAAAGGTTGATGTGATCGCGGTCGGCACACTACCTCTTCATCTACCATCGGGATTAGTTTTATACTTAAATAATTGTTATTTTGTGCATGCGTTAAGCATGAACATTATATCGGGACCTTGTTTATTGCGAGACGGTTACTTGTTTAAGTCCGAGAATAATGGTTGTTTGATTTATATGAGTAATATGTTTTATGCACATGCACATTTGATAGATGGTCTATTCTTATTGAATCTCGATAGTGGAAATACACATATTAATAACATTGAAGCTAAACGTTTGAAATCGAGCGATAACTCGACCTATATGTGGCACTGTCGTCTTGGTCACATTGGAGTGAAGCGTATGAAGAAACTCCATTCCGATGGACTTCTTGAATCACTTGAAAAATGCGAAGCATGTCTGATGGGTAAAATGACTAAGACTCCATTTTCTGGTATGATGGAGCGAGCTACGGACTTATTGGAAATCATACATACCGATGTGTGTGGTCCAATGAGTGTAGCATCGCGCGGTGGTTATCGTTATGTTCTTAACTTCACAGATGACTTGAGTAGATATGGGTATATCTATTTCATGAAACATAAGTCTGAGACTTTCGAGAAGTTTAAGGAATTACAAAGTGAGGTGGAGAATCAACGTAACAAGAAGATTAAATTTCTACGTTCTGATCGTGGAGGTGAATATCTAAGTTATGAGTTTGGCGAGCATTTGAAGAAATGCGGAATACTTCCACAATTGACACCGCCAGGAACACCACATTGTAATGGTGTGTCCGAACGTCGTAATCGAAATCTCTTGGATATGGTTCGTTCTATGATGTCACTTACAGATTTACCGCTATCATTTTGGGGTTATGCATTAGAAACAGCCGCATTCACTTTAAATAGGGCACCATCTAAATCCGTTGAAATGACACCGTATGAATTATGGTTTGGGAAGAAACCTAAATTGTCGTTCCTTAAAGTTTGGGGTTGCGAAGCCTATGTAAAGAAGTTACAGCCGGACAAGCTTGAACCCAAAGCGAAAAAATGCGTCTTCATAGAATACCCGAAGGAAACTATTGGGTATACCTTCTATCATAGATCCGAAGGCAAAATATTTGTTGCCAAGAATGGATCCTTTTTAGAGAAGGAATTTCTCTCGAAAGAAGTGACTAGAAGGAAAGTAGAACTCGACGAGGTTGTTGAACCTTCTCTCGAACTTGCGAGTAGCGCAGCACTGGAAGTAGTTCCTGTGGCGCCTACACCAATAAGAGAGGATGCTAACGATGATGATCATGAAACTTCGGTTGTAGTTGCTACAGAGCCTCGCAGGTCAACGAGAACTCGTACCACTCCTGATTGGTATGATCCCGTTATGAATGTCATGTTGGTGGACAACACCGATGACCCTGCGACATATGAGGAAGCAATGATGAGCCCATATTCCAATAAATGGCAAGATGCCATGAAATCCGAGATTGGATCCATGTACGAAAACCAAGTATGGACTTTGGTGGACTTACCAGATGGCCGGAAGGCTATCGAGAACAAATGGATTTTCAAGAAGAAAACAAATGCTGATGGTAATGTTACTGTCTATAAAGCTCTACTTGTCGCAAAAGGGTTTCGACAAATTCAAGGAGTTGACTACGATGAGACTTTCTCACCTGTAGCGAAGCTAAAGTCTGTGAGGATTATGTTAGCAATCGCTGCATATTATGATTATGATATATGGCAGATGGATGTCAAAACAGCATTCCTCAATGGAGACATTGATGAAGAGTTGTATATGATGCAACCCAAAGGTTTTGTCGATCCTAAAGATGCTAACAAGGTATGCAAACTTCAACGGTCCATCTATGGATTGAAGCAAGCATCCCGAAGTTGGAATCAACGTTTTGATAAGGTAATCAAAAGTTTTGGTTTTATACAAACTTATGGAGAAGCTTGTATTTACAAGAAAGTGAGTGGGAGCTCTGTAGCATTCTTAATACTATATGTAGATGACATATTGTTGATTGGGAATGATGTAGACCTTCTTAATAGTGTCAATGAATATTTGAATAATAGTTTTTCAATGAAGGATCTTGGCGAAGCAGCTTATATATTAGGCATAAAGATTTATAGAGATAGATCGAGACGCCTAATATCATTGTCACAAAGTACATATTTGGACAAAGTTCTAAAGAGGTTTGGAATGGAAGATAGCAAGAAAGGGTTCTTGCCCATGTTGCCCAATACGACCTTGAGTAAACCTCAAAGTCCGACAACGGCAGAAGATAGAGAAAGGATGAGTAAAACTCCCTATGCCTCAGCCATAGGATCTCTAATGTATGTCATGCTATGTACTAGACCCGACATTGCATCTACTGTTAGTTTAACTAGCATATATCAAAGTGATCCAGGAGTGGATCATTGGACAGCGTTCAAAAACATCCTTAAGTACTTGAGAAGAACTAAGGATATGGTTCTTTCTTATGGAGGTGATGAACAACTCGTTGTTAATGGTTACACCGATGCTAGTTGGAACACTGATCCGGATGATTCTAAATCACAATATGGATACATATTTACTTTGAATGGTGCAGTAGTTAGCTGGAGGAGTGCGAAGCAAAGCGTTGTGGCGAGATCTTCAACTGAATCGGAATACATGGCTGCTTCGGAGGCTTCACAAGAAGCAATATGGATGAAAGAGTTCATTATAGAGCTCGGTGTGGTTCCTAGTGCGCTGGATCCAATGTCAATCTACTGTGATAACATGGGCGCCATAGCCAATGCGCAAGAACCAAGGTCACACAAGAAGCTGAAGCACATCAAGCTACGTTTTCACGCTATTCAAGAACATGTCCAAGATGGGGACATAAAGATTTGCAAAGTACACACAGATCTGAATGTGGCGGATCCGTTGACTAAACCTCTCCTGAGTGCAAAACATGACCAACACCAAACTGCCATGGGTGTTCGATATATTACCATGTAATCTGTATTAGATGACTCTAGTGCAAGTGGGAGACTGTTTGAGATATGACCTAGAGGCAATAATAAATATAGTTATTATTATATCTTTGTGTTTATGATAAATGCTTACGTTCATGCTATAATAGTATTAACAAGGAAACATTAATACTTGTGTGATTTGTAAACTAAAATAGAGTCCCTAGTAAAGCCTCTTTATAAATACTAGCTTGTTGGTTAATAAATGATTGTGGTTTCCCTATCATGAACATTGAGATGTTATTAACAACAAGATCATATCGTTAGGACAATGATATGGTGGGCATACTCCTATAGATAAGCGTAGCATAAAGATCAAGTCATTTTAATAGTTCAATTGCTATATGCTTTCTGATACATAGTAACCTGATTCCTTCGACCATGAGATCATGCATATCACCTTCACCGGAAGGATGCTTTGATGACATCAAACACCACACCGTAACTAGGTGGCTATAAAGGTGGCATTGAGTGTTCAGAAAGTATTAGTTGAGACACATGGATCAAGAGTGGGATTTATCCATCCATATGACGGATAGATATAGTCTGGGCCCTCTCGGTTGAATGTCATTCAATTAGCTTGCAAGCATGTGACTGGCTCACAAGGGATCACATATCACGGGAACGAGAAAAGAGTACTTATCAGTAACGAGGTTGAACTAGGTATGCAGATATAGCGACGATCATAACCTCGGATAAGTAAACTATCGTGAGACAAAGGGAAATCGGTATCGTATGTAAGTGGTTCATTCGATCGCAAAGTAATCGTAGAAATATGTGGGAGCCCTATGAATTTCCAGATTCCTCTATTGGTTATTGTTCGGAGAAGTGTCTCGATCATGTCCGCATAATTCACGAACCGTAGGGAGACACACTTAAGGATTCGACATTGTTTGAGTAGTTATGGAATGATGAGTGAGAGACCGAATGTTGTTCGGAGTCTCGGATGGGATCTGGGGTATCACGAGGAGATCCGGAATGGTCCGGATAATAAGATTCATATAAGGAAAGTCCTGTTTCGGGGTTGGAGAATGGTTCTGGTGTTTTCGTCGGGAATGTTCTAGAAGGTTCCGGAATGTCCGGCACTCCGGAGGGGAAGGGTACATGAATGTGTCATAACAAGTTGGAATGATTGCATCATGTACTAGGTGTCATCGCTGAACAAAATAAAGGGTTTAATCAAATCCTAGTTTGAAAAGTCAAATGCCAATTTGAAAAGTCAAACGGCTATTTTGTGAGGTGGAGGGAGAGTAGGAAACCTACTTGGGGAGGAGTTCCCTCCCTCCACCGCCGGCCCACTTGGAGACCGAGTTGGGGAGGGACTCTCCTCCCCTTGGCACGCCCCCTCCACCTATATAAGGAGGGGCAGGGCTGTCCCTCCAAGCACACAACACCACGCCCCGCAAACCCTAATCCTAGCCGCCGGCGCCGCCACCTCCTGCTGCCGCCGCCGCCTAGGAAAACCCTAGCCGCCGGCCTTGCTCCTCCTTGGTGCGTCTAAACCCTAGATCGCCGAGGCTCTCTCTCATAGTCCACCATACTCACTTCGGCTTAAGGCGAAGCCCTGCGAGATCTCCCCTCTACTTCCGGTACCACGCCGTTGTGCTGCCGGAATCGCGAGGAGAGTGCTACAACCTCCGCTGCCTGCTAGAACAAGGGAGAGGAAGGTCTTCGTCGAGTACCGAACATGTGACCGACTGCGGAAGCGCTGCCGAAACGTAGCGCCGGAAGGATCGTCTACGCGATCTTGAGATCGGCAAGAGTACGACTACATCACCCACAAGAATCCGCTCTCGTTAAACACTTTGGAATCTTCGAGGGTGAGTTATTCCATCGACTCGTTGCTACAATCTAGTAGATAGATCTTGGCTTGTTTGTTTGTATGCGGTAATTTTTTTGTTTTCCATGCTACGAACCCCTACAAATTCATCTTTTAACTCAAGAGATATCTCCTCATCAAGTTCATCATCAATCAAAGAAGAGGGGTGAGTAGATGATAATACCTCCGTTCCTCTTGCCATAAGGCAAGTGACGTTCTTGTTGGAGATATTCTCATTTGGAGAGTCGAAGAGGGAGAACGTGGGAGTAGAAGTAGTGACAGGAGCATCCACACCACTTGATGTTTCCTCTTCATCATCTTCATCATCTTCATTGCCGGAGGAGAATTCTTCATGTGTAATCAAGACATTTTCACCCGACTTTTTGTTGGTGGGATTCTTCTTGTTGAAGGGTTTTTTGAAAGGATCCTTGGAGTTTTTATTTAACACAAGTTTACCCCCATGATATTCTCTTTTCTCATAGGCACAACCGACAACAAAATGGTAGAGGTCACCAAAATTGAAACAAGTTCTCAATTTTGAGCCATTGTCTCTTCTCCCATTTGGATTGCTTCTTCGTTGCATCTCCATCTTGGCCTTGGCGAGGTCTTTCCAAAATTTTCTTGCATAGAAGGCCATATACTCACCATGAGCAACCTTGCCATCATTGGGGTGGATCATAGACGCCTTCATCACTCCCTTCTTCATCCACATACTCCACAACTTTGGCCTTTAAGGCAAGGTTGGCGCCAGTGCTCATTCCAATAGCTCGAGCACGGGAATCTTTGGTATTTTTGGCAGCAACCTTGAAATCGTCCATCTCTTGCATAACTTTGTTGGAGGTCATGAGATGGGAGTTGTTCCTTCGTTGTAGACTCTTCAAGTCAGTGGGCTCAAAGGGCATGAGTGCACTCATATATTTCCTTTTTTATCCAAGCATCATCCACATGTGAGGCACCCACATTCCTAAAGGCGGTGGCAGTGGACTTGAGCCTTCGATACACATCTTCATGATCTTCACCATCCTTCATATAGATGTCTTCAACTTCATTTCTTAGTGCATCATACTAGTTTGTTTTCATGCTTTCATTTCCAACATATACCTCAGTGAGAGCATCCCAAGCTTCCTTGGCGATGTTGAGGTGTTCAATGTGAGGGTAATCTTTTGTACCCAAACCTTGTTGAATCATGTGCAACGCGGTGGCATTGAGTTGACTATTGAAAACTTCTCTTCTTGTCAAGTTGGTTGGATCTACAATTCGGAGTCCTTATTCAATGATATTCCACAATTCAATGTAAGAGCTGCGCACATGAGATTTCATTAATGATTGCCATTGAGCAAATGAATTTTCAGCTAGCTTAGGTGGGTAACCTCTATTATTGATATGTGGGTGAGGGATAGGTGGGTCGGGAGAGTACCAATTGGGAACCTCATGGTGCTCTACCTTCCCATCATCCTTTTCGGTCGAGGGATTAGTGTTGTCATGGCTATCACCCACCACCACAACCATGGGTGATGCCGATGCATTCACCTTTGGTTGTGGTAGAGGTTCCTCTCGAGGACGAGGAGGTGGTGAGGCTAATTTATCTTTAACAAGTTGCTCAACTAGGTTGGGCAATTGTTTGATTTCGTTGCCCAGGGTGGAGCTCAAGCTTGTTTCCAAATTCTTGAGATCCTCCATGGACACCGTATTACTAGTCTCACAACCATCTTCTCCTACTTGGTTACCCATTTAATCTTAGGCAGTAAAGCCCGAATAAAGAGCCGAGGCTCTGATACCAATTGAAAGGATCGTATGGGCACCTAGAGGGGGGGCGTGAATAAGTGCTACTTCAAATTTTACTCCTTTTCAAATTAGGGTTTGACACAAAAGGTAAATTCTCTAGATTATGCAAATATGGTGAATTTACCTATATGTCAACCTAGCACAACACTAAGCAAGAACAAGATAAGTAAAGTGCGGTAAAGGATAGAAGTAACCAAAGTGGAGCACGCGGAGACACGGGGATTTGTTTTCTGCAGTTCCTTCCTTTTGAGGGTAAGTACGTCTGCGTTTGGAGAGGGGGTGGTTTCCAACCACCAACGCCATGAGAGGCCTCCCTTGTTCTCTAATGAACCTCACCCCAACGGGTTCGATTCACCTCTTCCACTATATTGGCAACCTTCAAGGTGGAAGCCGACACCTTTACAACAAGTTCGAGGCACACAACTACAACTGAATTGGAGGCTCCCGAATACAAGCAAGCTATCAAACAATCAAAGACAAGATTGTAAGAACCAAATCAAGAGCTAGGGTTTCCAAAGAAACCCTAGATCAAGGGCCCTCAAGTGAATGAGGGGGAAATGAAAATCTCTCTTGGTGAAGCTATAGATCAAGGCCTCCTCCTTCGATTCTCCAAAGATCAATGACTTTGGATGGTTGGATGAAGAGGTATTGGCAATTTGTTGGCTCAAATTGAGATGGTGTTCTTCACTGAAACGAGCAGCCTCCCAAGGTAGAGCGACTAACCCCGGCATCTCCGGTCTCCAGGGCCGGAGTCTTCGGGGGGGGGGGAGGAGGCGCAGAGTTTCCGGTGCTGACGATGGACTCCGATCAACACTCCAGAGGGGTATCCAATACGCTTTTCAACTGACCTCGAAGACAGGGCCGAGGACTCCGGGCCATAGCCCCGGAGACTCTGGTGCTGCGCAAGACTCTAGGCCCAACTCCGGGGGAGGATACAAAAGGTTTTCCTGGAAGGGCCGAAGTCTCCGGGCCAAGACCCCGGAGTCTCCGGGCCAAAACCCCGAAGTCTCCAGACTCAGAGGAGGCAGCCGACATAAAATCCCCATCAGGCCCTTTTTTGTTGATAAGATTTGGGCTCTTCATGATTGGAAAATAGAGCACCGTCTCTAGATTTTCACAGTTGAAACTGCAACACTTAGCACATGGTAAAAACTCACTTGTGTTGACAGCAAACATCAAAACATCATTAAGGCAAGGAATGCATTTTCAGCCATTATATCTAAGCAACAACATAACTATCCTCAACTATGTAGTTCATTCGTGGTTTGCCTTCCTGCTCTGCAAGTTCTGGTATGATGCCATTATAATTCCTATCTGGTTCATTCTTAGGTATGATAGTAATTGCATGCCATTGTCTGGTTTGATTGATCATTTTATTATAGGCAGACTTGTCTAATGCTTGCTTGTCTTGTTCTACAGGTTCACAAGCGATGCCATTATATTTCTTATATTGTTCTGGTTCGTATTAGGGAGTGACATAACTATCCTCTACCTTATAGTTCATTTGTGATTTGCATTCATGCTCTACAAGTTCACGCATGATGCTGTTATAATTTTTGTCTCATTCATTCTTAGCTACGATAGTAACTGCATGCCATTGTCTGGTTTATTATTCTATATATATTTGTTAAAATGACCTGGCTAGTTTATATTTACTGAAATTCTAAGCCACACACATTGTTATATTTCTTGCTTCACGGTAGCACACTTGTTTAATGCTTGTTTGTCCTGTTTGTTTGACGTGATGGTCAATATATTTAAACCATTGACAAGTAGTAAACTCCAGTTCGTAGCTCCTATAATATCAGTTAAATTGGTAGTTTGCCTTGTTTGATGTATAAAATTGTTATTACTTAGTTTCATACTACACTAATGGCTATCTCCACCAAAGAGGGGGCTGCAAGATCATGTCTCAAGATTGTTTTCCAATGTAGATGTCACACTCAAAAGGGAGATGCATGTGATATATGGAGAAAGCAAATTGAGAACTTCTATCAACTTGATTGTTAACTAATATGCCAATTTTTCTTTCTCTTGAGTTGATAATATGTAATAATTTTAAGTAGTTTGCATTTGATGTTATATCTAGATTAATCACATAGCTCGTGTAGGAATTTAGTTGACGTCGTCCACACATAGAGGTAGGCGGTACCATACCTGCACTAGCCAGGTCGATTAGGATACAATATCGTGCTTTGCATTTGCCCGTCTTGTATTAGGCTGACGATAAACAGTAAAAATGCTCATAAGTTGTACACCTTTTATGATATCAGAATGGGATCCAGAAATGCAGAAACTATAAAAGACTGTTTGGCATGCTAAGTAACAGTAAAATCCCATAACAGTGATAGGCCAAAACAGTAACCAACCAAAACAGTAACATGCCTAAACAGTAATTGACTAAAACAGTATCAAGTCGAAACAGTAACAGTCCAAGAATTGTAACGGACTAGAATAGTAAAAGGGCCAGAACCTTAAATGGCCAAAACAGTAACGGGCCAGAACAGTAGCAGGCCAGGACAGAAAAATGCCAGGATCGTAGAAAGCTAGAACAGTAACAAGCTGAATTGCACAAGAGGCAGAACAGTAACATGCCAAGAAACCTACCTGGCCAAAATAGTAAGAGACCAGAATATGCGTGGGAAGTTTATGGGCCTGAACAGTAACATGCCCAAATGTGTATGGGATGAAGCGGCTTACATAAATTGGCCCATTTCAAATAATGCAGAACTATATAGTAACAAGCCAGAAAGGTTACGGGCCAAAGACGGGTGGCCAAACAGGCCCATTTCAAATAGTACAGAGCGGAACAGTAATGGGCCCAACAGTTTACAAGCCTTATAGATGGGCCAATTTCAAATAGTGTAGGTTGAAAAAGTAACGGGCCCAAAAGTTTATGGGCCGCCATGGACAGCACTAGTGGGCCCATTTATAACAGTGCAGGATGAAACAGTAATGGGTCATGATACTATTGGGCTCTCTTAAAGGGTCGGCCCACTTAATTATTATCAGGCCTTGGCTGGGCCTGGCTTCTTCCATGGTTTCATTGACAATTAACGGTGCTAACTGGCTATTAACATTGTTTTCCACATGGCAGTTTGCATGATGTGAGCAGTCAACAGGGCTGGCAAATAGATCTACAACGAAACGACTTTTCGTGGATGAAGGGTGCGATCTGCCACGGTCGAAAAAAACAATGGTAGATTCATATGTGATAGGGCTTCTACCACGAAGGGAATCCGTCGTAGAAGTCTTTTCAACCACGAAAAACAGACCTTCGACCACAAAAATCGTCCATTGTAAAAGGACATTTTTCTTGTAGTGAATATGTAATAATTTTAAGTAGTTTGCATTTTATGTAATATCTAGATAAATCGCATAGGCCATGTAGGCATTTAGTTGACACCGTCCATTGCAGTAGGTGGTATCATACCTGCACTAAGGTCAATTAGGGTACAGGGGCTTTGTTATTTTCCCGTCTTATATTGGGCCAATGATGAATAGTAAAAGATGCTCGCAAGTTGTACACCTTTTATGATATCGGAATGGGCTACCAAAATGCTGAAACTGTAAAAGACCATAAAAGTAACGGCCGACCCACAAGCATGCTCAGTAACAGTAACATGCCATAACAGTGACAAGACGAAATAGTAACAGGCCAAAACAGTAACATGCCGAAATCGTAAAAGACCGAAAACAATAACAAACCAGAACACTAACATGACAGAATAGTGAAAGAGCCAGAAACCTAAAAGGCCAAAACAGTAACGGGCCAAAGTAGTAGCAGATCAGGCCAGAAAAATGCCAGGATCGTAGCATACCAGAACAGTAATAGGCCGAATTTGCACTAGGCCAGAACAGTAACAAACCAAGAAACATACCAGGCCAGAACAGTAACAGACTAGAATATGAGTAGGACTTTTATGGGCCTTAACAATAGCAGGCCCAAAATTTTATGGGCCACAATGGGTTACATAAATGGGCTCATTTAAAGTAGTGTAGGACTATATAGTAACGATCCTGAAAGTTTATGGGCCAAAGCAAGCTGCACAAATGGGCTGATTTCAAATATTATAGGACGAAGTAGTAATGGGACCAATATTTTACGGGACACACAAGCGGGCCCATTTCGAACAGTGCAGGTCGAAATAGTAACATGTCCGAAAGTTGACGGGACGCAGCGGGCAGCACTAATGGGCCCATTTCAAACAATGCGGGACGAAACTGTAACACGCCATGATACTATTGGGCTCTCTTAGTGGGTCGACCCACTTAATAATTATCAGGCCTTGGCTGGTTCTGGCTTCTACCATGGTTTCATTGATAGTTAACGGTGCTAACTGGAAGGAAACGACATTCTCCATGTAGCAGTTTGCATGATGTCAGTGTTGGAGATATGCCCTAGAGGCAATAATAAAAGTAGTTATTATTATATCTTTATGTTTATGATAAATGTTTACATTCATGCTATAATTGTATTAAACGGAAACATTAGTACGTGTGTGATTTGTAAACTTGTTAGAGTCCCTAGTAAAGCCTCTTTATAATACTAGCTTTTTGGTTGATAGATGATCATGGTTTCCTAATCATGAACATTGAGATGTTGTTAACAACAAGATCATATCATTAGGAGAATGGTGTGATGGACATACTCCTATAGATAAGCGTAGCATAAAGATCAAGTCATTTCAATAGTTCGCTTGCTATAAGATTTCAGATACATAGTAACCTAATTCCTTTGACCATGAGATCATGCTAATCACCATCACCGTTTGGATGATTTGATGACATCAAACACCACTTCGTAACTGGGTGGTTATAAAGGTGGCAGTGAGTGTTCGGAAAGTATGTGTATAGGCACATGGATCAAGAGTGGGATTTGTCCATCCATATGACGGATAGATATACTCTGGGCCCTCTCGGTGGAATATCATCCAATTAGCTTGCAAGCATGTGACTGGCTCACAAGGGATCACATATCACAGGAACGAGTAAAGATTAATTATCGGACGAGGTTGAACTAGGTATGCAGAGATACCGACGATCAGACCTCAAATAAGTAAAGTATCGTGAGACAAAGGGAAATTGGTTTCGTTTTTAAATGGTTCATTCGATCACGAAGTAATCGTAGAAATATGTGGGAGCCATACAAATTTCTAGATTCCTCTATTGGTTATTGATCGGACAAGAGTCTCGTTCATGTCTGCATAATTCACGAACCGTAGGGAGACACACTTAAGGATTCGATGTTATTTAGTAGATATGTAATGTGAGTACGAAGACTGAATGTTTTTTGGAGTCTCGGATGGGGTTCGGGATATCACGAGGAGATATGGAATGGTTCGGAGAATAAGATTCATATAAGGAAAGTCCAATTCCGGAGCTCGGGAATGATTCCGGTGGTTTTACCGGAATGATCTAGAAGGGTCTATAAGGTTCACCGATCTGGAAGGGTAAGGGTACATGAATGTGTCATGACAAAAGTGGAATGATTGCATCATGTCCTAGGTCACTTGGCTGGGCATTTAAAAGAGAGAAATCAAACTCCAAAATTGAAAGTCAAAAGGCAAGTTTGAATAGTCAAACTGGGACAATGGTTCCTAGTGGAGGGAGGAGAGGAAACCTCCTCTCCCTCCACCGCCGGCCAAGGAGGAGAGGTTGTTGGGGGAGGATTCAACCTCCCCCTCCCCTAGACGCCCCTTCCTCTCATAAATAGAGGGGACGGGCCTGCCCCTCAAGCCTACACCACAAATCCTAGCCCCACCCAAGCCGCCACCGGCTCAACCTCCTCCTCCTCTTCGTCCTCTAAAACCTAGTAATCGTGGAACCCTTCTACGCGACCTACCCGATCTGGCTTAAGGCAAAGACCTGCGGGATCTCCCCTCTAATCTTCGACACCACGCCGTCGTGCTGCCAAAATCGTGAGGAGAGAGCTACAACATCCACTGCCTGCTGGAACAAGGGAGAGGAAGGTCTTTATCGAGTACCGAATGTGTGACCGAATGTGGGAGCACTGTCGGAACGCGGCGCCAGAAGGATCATCTATGCGATCTTGAGATCGGCAAGTGAACGACTACATCACCCACGAGAATCTGCTCTCGTTAACCGCATTGGAATCTTCGAGGGTGAGTACTCTATCGACTCGTTGCTACAATCTGGTAGATAGATCTTGGCTTGTGTGTGTTCATGCGGCGGATTTTTTTTTGTTTTCCATGCTAAGAACCCATACAGTCAGCAGTCAACGTGGCTGGCAAACAGATCTATGACAGACCGACTTTTTGTGGCTAAAGGGTGCGATTGCCACGGTCGAAAAAAACCGTGATAGATTCATTTGTGACGGAGCTTCTACCATGAAGGGCACCCAGCATAGAAGGATTTTCAACCACGAAAAACGGTCCTTCAACCATGAAAATCGTTTGTTATAAAAGGTAATTTTTCTTGTAGTGATTCTCCCTGATATTGCAGAGTTTGAGTACCATTTACTGTGACCTCATTTCTTTTCTTTTACCACTTCATGATGCCTCCAAGAATTAATTATTACTACTTCCTCAGTTCTGTAGTAGTATAACCTATTTTGAGGAACTTATGTTCATTCCTTCTTGTTGCTCACTCATAATGAGTTGGGATTGATCCAGCCTTCAAACTTATGCTGATACTTCTTATACTTTACTTCGGTTCTCATTTAAGTCTTCATATTCATCTTATAACTCATCACTCCCTTACACGAACTCCCTTTTCTATCTAGGTCTATAACATTAAGTAATAACTTGATGATGAAACATGCACTTGCACACCAAGTTAAACTTCATGTACAGATCTATTCAATCAAGTACATCCAAGAAAAACAAAGAAATTTAAATAACAATCAAACGTATATCATGTATTATATCGTAGGTTTCATATATGTTACAAGCAAATCAAGCTTCCCAACGATGACTACTCACCTCACATATTATAATACATATCTACATTACAAGAACTTTCTTGTCCGTGTGAGTATATTCTCACTTATTTTAACAAGCCTCTCAATCACTACAATACGCATTACCCAATATATAAATTATTCAAGCACTCTACCTTACGAATCACTTCTTATTCTTACTTTCATCCCTCTTCTTAGTGCCTCTTGGAATTCCTTCCATGATGACGTGAGGTCCTACGACCGTCTTCTGGAGCGTAAAAGCATCTAGGAGGTGCGTATTCTTGATTAGAAGTACCTAGATTGAGGTTAGCCATTGAAAAATGACTAGAATTTGCGTGGTATCCTTCAAGATTCTCCTATACATCTTCAAACACATTTTCAAAGTATGACGGATCCTTCGCCTTGTCCTTGATCTAGTCATACATATTGGTTTAATAACCACCAGGACATTCTTCCAGATCAATAGGATTGGTACTACCCCCATATGGTCCATAAGATAATCTAAGGTTGTAACTGGTTTCTACTCCATTTTTAGCATCACAAGGTATATGATTCCCTAGGGTTCCATCATAAGGCTCTACTCTCCCTCCATTATAGTCCTTAACTGGAATATTTGGATTGCCCCCCCCCCCAAGTTTTCTGTTCTAATTCATGTTTTGTCCATGGATCTTTAGGTGACTAAGGCCCATTCTGATAGTAGGCATAGGTTTTGGACTGTAGATCATCAAACTCTGTTTATTCATACAATTCCCCTAAAAATACGGTTTTAGGATGCCTAGCTTCATTTTATAACTTCTTCCTATGTGCCTTTGCCTTAATAGGATCAGTAAAATCCTCGTTGATAGTATCCAATTCCTGGACTAGCATTTGGTGAGTGTTATGGAAAGTATTCAGTAAATACCTATAACAATCCATATAATCTATTGCCAGAGTAGGTTTAGTTCGCACCAGAGAAGAATGATCCAACCCAGGCTCTGAACTTATAGTTTCATGAGGTATATTAGTGTGAGTACTACCTACCAATGCCTTGGATTTATGCACACTGATCATGGTTATGGCCACTAAAACTACAATCTGATATGCTGCCACCATACACCTTGATTCTCCTAATGGCATTTCCCCATTCAGTCCCAACTTCTTGGGTAACAAGATCATGTCACGGTACTTGGCTAATACCTGTCTGTCACAGTAACTGTAAATATTGATGAGAAGTCAAGATTCACAAACCAGACTCCATAGAAGTTGTCTGAGAATATTGGTCCAATCACCTCCATAGTCATCTAAAGTCTTGTTCATCACTTGAACATTCTCGTGTGGATATCGAGGTGCCATTTCATACTATAGATAAGAAATTATCATCAATTATGTTGAGTTAAAACTCATTGTTATTACTTAAAATTGCATCATAATAAAGAATTATCACACTAGCAATATGAAGAGATTATTCTCAATTGAATACTCATCATATCTCTAGAGAACTCTTTATCATTGCTACTATCCTTCCTATAGGTTTTACCCATTTACTAGGTTTCCAACGTCAGGTCAAAGCATACTCTGATACCAGCTGTGGTGACTCAGCATACCACTGCGTGATGTAGTACACTATAATCGTTGACTTAACACCAATGAAATACCGTTCCACTAGTATTACATCGCTCAGAGTGGTACAACAGAAACATAGTAGGTCCAAGACATGACTATAGATTACAACTCGACTCTTTACAAAAGATCTAGAGAACATTCTAGGTTATATAGAGAGAAAGAAACTTCTTACAAAGAATAACCAGAAATAACAACTAATAACTATCATATTAGTAAGCCTAGTATATAAATTATATGGTTTGCAAATGATTTTATGGCCTTGCTCTACAGAAGTAGGTTCTATGGATAGATATTATACTTCTATGTAATCAACCACATTGTCTTCACTTTAGTTGATGTATATGCTGTCTCCATTGACTTCATTGAATAACTTGAGCTTTTGATGATGACTCCTTTAAGCGTTTGTTGGTGTTGACGACGTCTTCATCGAATTTAGAATCTAGAAAGGGTTAAGAAGGTACGGTTGAGTATGAGCGTACTCAGCAAGCTCACTAAAAAGGTGTGTATGATGCACTATCTATAGCCACAAACCATAGGTCATAGACTATGCTGGTTTTTGTAAACATTTCTTCAAAGGTTGCTTTTATTCTGAAAATCTAAGTCCGTCAGCCTATATAGGTTTACCAGAACTTCACGGAGTTCCTTTCCTGCCATGTCAGTAGCTCCTTCCCAGAACCGAGAGTGACATGTCACATTTCTTACACTCTGTAGATGTGCATTACTTTACCCATAAGATATCAAATCCTTGTTGCACAACCGGGCGATCTTTCCCATCCACACTTCCTTGGTGTGGGGCCCAGTAGATGATCGAAGCCAATCACTGCCCTTCTTTGCGACCCCACATGGAACATGACCCCCAAGAAGAACTACCTCCGTTAAGCCCCATATAGGCAGATATAAACCTGGTAGACTCCTTGAGGACTTTAGTGAACAGACAATGTCCCTGGTTGCCCCATCGATATGAGGACCTACCTACGACCGTCCCTCATAGATAGTCTAGATAGCAAGATCGCGGGGAACTAAGGGGTCCCACCCACATGTTGATCCTTGTAAGGTACACACGGCGCCACGAGATGGTCATCTGTTCATGCGAAAGGAAGAAGACCAGCTGACTTCTCTGTCCCATTCCAAATCTCATGGTTAACGCGTATTATACGGTGTAAGAATCACTGGTGACATTGGTTGTTTAAGTCCTAGATAATATGTTACTTTACCATTGTAACTGTAATAGTAGGTTATTACCATTTGGTAAATAACCTATAATCATATAATTATGAAAATAAAGTTTTTTTTGACCTTTTTGAAATGCAGGCGATGCTAATATTGGATTTTTAAATACTTAATAGAAAATAACCAAAGGACATGATCAAGTGTGAACTTGCCTTTGTGATCACAAGATTATGTAATCACGGTCTTCGTGACGATATAAGATCCAATATCTAAAAGTAGCATAATTGGTCCGGTAAGGACTAATGTCTAAAGAAGCAATACGCTATTATGCTTAAGTAATGCTATGCATTTTATAAAACTCTCGAAATGAATCCTCAATACTTCCAGTGAATTGAATTTAAGTGATTTTTTAAGATTTGGTTTATCTTCAAGTTTACTTCACAAACAATTATATTTGCAAGAAACTCATGTCTTGCATATAGTATATACAAGTTGACTACAAATCATTTTAAGATTAGAATTAATTATCATCTAGTAATTAGGATGAAAGTTCATATGTTGGATTGTTAAGAGTTGAATAACTTATTATAAAGTTGTTGTTTGAAGTGGCAAAACGAATAACCTTCCAGAAAAGGTGTCTTTGATAAGGTTTAAACAATCTCTATGGTTAGTAGAGTGTGATTGATGTTGTTTGCGTTTGTTCATAGAGCTTGAATTTGAGATGCCTTATGTATTAGTTTGGATAGACCAAAGTTAACTATAAAAACATAATTATACTTAAGGTATAATGTCTAAATTATTGCCAAGCTTTAGGGTTATGATAAGTATGATTAAGATTATTAGATCATTTACTTTGATTTGAAGTGAATGATGAGTTTTAAAGTTTGATTTGATAGTAGGAAGATAATTTGCAACTTATTGATAGATGTATAATTATATTATCTTAATAACTTAGTAAGGTTTAAATTGATGAGAAGTATGTTTAAAAGATAAAGATCATTCACCCATAATATAAGTGAATGATACATAAGGTTAGCTTAAAGGTTGCTGGTTTAAATTTGGATTTGAGGTCCCAAAAGAGTATTATAAGTTTAATAATTTACACTTAAGGAATTATAGTTATGGTTTTGGATTTAGTACCTAAATTTAAAGGATTCTTTTTAAGATTATAACACGTTATAAAGACATATAATTATTTCTTACTTAAGAAATAATTTTAAAGAATTCACAAAACATGTGTTTTATTTTAAGATTTATTACTTTGAAGTATTTAACATCATTTTTAATGATACATTTAATATTTTTTAGTAAGATATACTTATTTAAGATCTTAAAAATGATTTTTATTTATTTTTAAGTACTATCTTTATTTCTATAAAATTCCATAAAGGATTAAATGTCCTTAAATATTTATTTCATGTTTTATTTGTAAAAAAATTAAGTTAATATTTTTGTAAAATATTAGGTTCATTTTTATACGTATAAGGGAACTTTTTTTATTTTTAGGACTTTTCCATATTTTACTTAATTTCATTTAGGATCTTAGTAGCTTTAATATTTAGTTTTATTTTATTTATTTCCAACAAGTGAAGTTATATTTTTATTGGATAGCTTATATTTTTATGAACATTTAAAGATATTGTTGGTATTTTTGATTAACAAGATGATCAAAGGTTTCCTGATCATAGACATTGAATGTTGTTAATAACGAGGCCTTGTTGGAATGTGTGATGAATATTCAGCCGAACTATAGCATTACGATCAAAGTCATTGTGTTTATATTGCTATAACATCAGACGAAGTAATCCTAGTCCTTAGACCATGAATGTGGGGGATTCAGTACGGATCTCTAGGTCCCGCTGCTGATTATTGATCAGAGAGGGGTCTCGATCATGTCTACATTATTCGAAAACCGTAGGGTGAAACACTTAAGGGATACCGACACCATTTGGAGAAAATAAGATACCAGAGAAATAAAAGGGAAGCGTTGGAATTATTTCAATAGAAACCAGAATTATTTCCGGTGAAATTGCTGAAACTAGTTCTGCATGAGAAATTGAAATGTTGCAAGGGGTTTTATGTGAATATTTTTTAATTAATGTAATTAATTTTTTTAAATAACATAAATAAAATAGTTTTATTAAATGAGAGATACACATTAATTTTGGTGGAAAATAAATGCATGTGAGTGGAGGTGTGATTATGTGGGTGGAAGGTCCACTCACCATAATGGAGGGAGAGGTGGGGGCACCACCATGGACGGCTGCCATGCCCCTTGGGCAGCCCCCTCCCCTATATAAGGATCACCTCCTCCTCATTCCACACACCTCCTTGCAAAGGATCTCCCTCCCTCCTTTAGAATTTCCCCATGGTCTCGGATCAGCAAGATACATGTTCCCGGTGGCGAGGGCGCGGAGGTTGTCGGGATACCCGAATGTGTGTGCAATCACGGATGCACCACTACTTTGCGGTGCTGGACTTGATGCTGCTGGACCTGCTAGACCAGATGGACTTCATCACGATCTTGAGATCGGCGAGAGATCGACTACATCACCAACGAGTTCATACTCGAAAAAGCTTTTCGGTCCCTCAGGGTATGTATTCTATGGATGTATATCCACCCATTGCTTGTATCTAGATAGATGGATCTTGGTACTTATAGTTCCCGTCATAGGAATTTTTTTTTGTTTTCTATGCTGCGAACCCAACAGTGGTATCAGAGCCGAATCTATGCGTAGATGCTTTGCACGGGTAGTACACATATGAGTATGTGGGTGCTGATGGTCATGTTATTGCTTCTTATGTGTATTTTGGATATTGGTGGAATAGTGGGATGAAGCGGCCCGGGCAAACTTTACATGTCCTCGCACATGAGACTTGTTCCACGCTTGACATGCAACTAGTTTTGCATAAGTGGCTTGCGGGTGTCTGTCTCTCCTACTATAGTCAATATCTGATTTACAATGAGTTGCCAATAATTTAATTATCATCGTTGTGGTTCCATGTTCGTAGGTAAGGACAGTTTTATCTCCGAAAGCCCTTAGCCACGTAAAACATGCAAAATTAAATTAGAGGTATCTAGTTTTTTGGTTTTGCCGGGCAATTACTATGATATGATAGTGTTATAATTTGTAGTATGGATTGATACTATTGAAAATTGTAATATGACAAAGTGTAAGTTCCATAGACCTTGGCCTTACACATATAGGAATGATAAATATCATTCCACGATGCATAAGATAGTGGTCAAGTGCAAGAACCATATCATATCACTTTAGCATATGATGTTTGTTTGCATCTTATATTGCTTGTTTGGCGCTTTAGTAGCATTATAAGATGATCCCTCATTTAAATATCAACATAAAAATATTCTCTTCCTTAAGTATGCACCAATTATGTTTTCGCCGCTTCAAGACATCACGTGATGATCGGGTGTACTGAATCCACGATCATATTTCGGGTGTAAGACAGTTTTACACATGCAAATACTAAGGTTCTTACCTGGCGAGCCTAGCATGTATAGACATGGCCTCGGAACACGGAGCAAAAGGTTAAGTATGAGTCATATAGTTGATATGATGCCCATTTAGATGCTCGCCTTTGAAGCTACACTGACTCACGTGATGATCGGACTTGGTGTAGTGAATTTGGTTCATGTAATCACCAAAAAGACATGAGGGATGTTGTTTTTGAGTGGGAGTTCATTTCTAATTTGGATTAGTCGAACTCAATTAATCATAAATTAAATAAAAGCGTATCTGCATAATTTGTTGTAGTCATTGGCATTCGTGCACCACCTTATGCTTAGTTGTAATTGAGATAATAAAACTATAAAATTCTGGATATTTACTTTACGAACTGGTATCGTATTGTTTTAAGTGTCAATTTAAAGTTTGAAAGTCCTATTGCAAACTTTCAGCATATTTCATCTACTCCATGAAGTTTAATAAGTAGTATTAAATCAAGAGTAACAATTCTAGTGTTAGTATCTAAAATATCATGTTTGCCTCCATGATTCTTGATATTCAAAAGTTGTTTTAAATATCGAGGTTATCTAGGATCTAAAAGAATTGTTTCAGAAACCATCATGTGTGAAATATATTACGATATCTAAAACAATGTTTTGGTTGCAATATGATAGAGTATAATACATATTCTTTTATTGGATGAGAATTTGCGAAGGTTGGAGATGCTAGACATCCTAATCCTCCAAAAATGTTTTGGAAAGTAAAATTATACTCGCGATTCGTCTTTGTAAGCTATATTAGATTGATCATGAAAGTTATCATGAAAAGGGTGAACAGAAGATGTAAGTAATTTTTTTACTACACTAAAAGATTACTAAAGAATGAATTTTGAAAGAATGCAAAACATTTGATGATGGTGATCTACTTCAAAGTGCAAGTCCAAAGGTATTAGTATTTGGCTATACACGCTTTGGACTATGTGTCATATTTATGGCGCCACTTTTGATGTTGATTGATTCTTTTAAAAGGAAAAGGAAATGCTGAAAGAGAATCTATAAAATATTTGGCAGACTAGAAATGTCCAGCTAAGGTATATAGATGATATACATGTTATGGCTATATTCTTTGTATGTTAAACAATGTGGTTCTTAGGTATTGGATACCGAATTGGTTGGTATAAAATGTCACACAGAACGACACAATTCATGAACTACAATGGCCTAAGTAACTAGCAAGAGAATATGTGATGATGTTCATCAAAAACAAATAAAGTGTTATTGTGTTTATCGCTGAATCAAAGCTTTCCTTCAAGAGTTGCTTAAATATTTGTTATTTTGTTCCGGTATTATGAGAACAATATTTTTTCAAATAACTACCGTATTCCATAGAAGACGGATGAACTTTTACAAGTCTAATTGAAGAAATCACATCCATAAACCTAATTCTAAAATGTTGCAAGACAAATGATTGAAGGATCACTTACGAAGTGACATCGCCGTTTAAATTATATTGGAAAGAAAACATGAAGAAACTCCATTGTAAGATCCCTCCTTTGTAAAGGAAAGGATCCCTGTGATTGCAATGCTAGTCCCTGGATCAATGCTAGCATCCACAGTTTAAGATGAAGTACACAGATACAAAGGTCGTTTATTACATTCATTCCAGAGATAAAACATAGTCTTTTACAACTCAGGGCCAAAGGCCTAATACAAGAGTTTTGGAATAAGTAAATAAACATAAGTCTTCATCTCCATGTGCCACAGGCAAGCATGTTGAGTATAGACTCATGACTCCTACTCATCATCAGAGTAACCTGCAACATCACAAGTTACAGCCACAGTGGGTCAATACTTTGGAATAGTATTGGCAAGTGATACCTTAGTAAATTTTAAGTGGACTATATTACTATATGCATTTTGTCTAAGTGTAGCTTGGCTTGCTTTGCTTGAAAATAGGTTTTCCCTATTAGTTGAAATCACTAAGTTTTTCTTTGTCAAAAACTTCCCAAGAAACCACCAAGAGACATTGGGGTCCTTTACCCTTGTTCACCCACAAGTTTTAATTAGAAGTTGGAGTGATGAGATTATTGTAGCTTCCATGTCTTGATGCTCAAGTTGTCCATTGCCATGGACTTGGCTAAGGACTTAGATTTTCCATCTGCAGAGGTTGTGCACTTTCCCCACCAGACTTGGTTTCCCAAGACAGGACCTTTCAGAAGCCTTTCCTTAGTCAAATGGACGCGTTCCAACCTATCATCCCACTACCACCAACTATCCAAATGACTAAGTTCTAGCAACCTATATGATCAAGGCAGAGCCCATATTGCCAAGTGGTTGCACTGTAAGCTTTCTCAACAATTGGCCTCCAAATCCCTTTATGCCTGGGTGGCATACCACAAGTGAGATACACAAGCCAAATCCATGGCCTTGTGTAACCACTCAACCAAAAACCACCATTCAAGTCCCATTCCACCCAGGAAGTTCATTGACTTAGTTGTTTTATTAAGAAAAGCATGAGTCCCAAAGGACTTATAATTATTTCACCATAGCATGTACATACTTTACCAACCCTTGTTTTCTACTAGCTAGGCTAAGCATGGCATAGTAACTTAACTTAGGAAAATTCCCTAGCATTTCTACAATTCTACACTACATAGGATTTCCCAACATAGCATTTGGCAAAAATAGCATGCAAGACTTAGCAAAAATAATTCTAATGCTTATTCAAAATAAAGGGTGGAAATATCATGTAGTATCACTTGCCTTGGTATTGGGGAGAGTGGCACTCTTCACAATCACAGTCACTAGCAAAATCTACACAAAAATTTTGTAGCACACAATTACATACTATTCATATACGAGCAAAGATATGAATGCATGCATGCAAGAAAATGCTAAGTGATGATTTTTGCAAACTCTACCAAGCAAGTGCATGAAACAGAAACATAACAAGTCCTAAAGTTTGCTAACTAAACTTATTTAGCCCTAAAACCATTTGCTAAACAAAACTATACTCAAAATGGTCCTAAACATGTTTCTTCCTACAAAGTCATTTTAACAGATACTATTTGTTAAACACATTGCAGATTCAGAAAGGCCTTGATTCACTGATTCCAACGGTATAAAATTTGCAAAAATCTAACGTGGTAATCAAAAGTTATAGCCATTTGAAAATTGGATCTAAATCTGATTTGAATTCTGTTTTTGATTCAAACCCTAGCCACGCGTCGCGATATTACTGGTGTGTACCGGTTCGGCTGGATCGAGCTCTGCGGGCCGTAGGATCTAAATAAATCGCACGGTCCTGAGCGCGTACCTCCTCGCTGATAAGTGATTCTATCCTGACGCTTGGATCTAGATCTAACGGTGCTCGAGCATGCGACTGTTGGAATTATGCCCTAGAGGCAATAATAAAGATGTTATTATTATAATTCTTGTTCATGATAAAGTTTATATTCCATGCTAGAATTGTATTAAGCGGAAACTTTAATACTTGTGTGGTTTGTAAACAACACCGTGTCCCTAGTACGCCTCTATGGACTAGCTCATTGATCAATGATGGTTAAGGTTTCCTAACCATAGACATGAGTTGTCAATTGATAATGAGATCATATCATTGGGAGAATGATATGGTGGATAGACCCAAACAAAGTAGAGCAATTAGATCGTGTCATCGTGTTCGTCTTTGTGAAGCTTTTCCTATGTCAAATATTGTATTCCTTAGACCATGAGATAATGCAACTCCCTGGTATCGGAAGAAAGCTTTGAGGTCATCAAACGTCATCCTATGAGAGGGTGATCATAAAGGTGTCTCTCAGGTGATCGGAAAGTATCTTTTGGGTTGTATGTATCGAGATGGAATTTGTCCCTCCCAAGTCGGAGAGATATACTTCGGGCCCACTCGGTAATCGATATCAACACCGCTTGCAAGCATGTGGTTAAGGAGTTAATCACAAAGTGATATCGGATTACGGAACAAGTAAAGTACTTGCTGTGAACGAAATTGAACTAGGTATGACGATACCGACGATCGAATCTCGAGCAAGTAAAATATCGCGAGACGAAGGGAATATATATATGGGATTGATTGAATCCTGGCATCGTGGTTCATCCGATATGATCATCGATGAATGTGTGGGAGTCAATATGGGTACCTGCATTGTTGATTATTGATAGAAGATCATGTCGCATATTCTCGAACCCGAGGTCACACATAACGTGTCTTGACACTAGGATAGATTGGATAATTGGTTTATGAATTTTTGTTCGAGTCTCGGATGGGATCCGGGATATCACGAGAGGTTCGGAATGGTCCGGAGAATAAGATTCATATAAGGCGGCAGTTTTTGGAGTTCGAATTGTTCGGGTTAATCGGTATTGTCCGGAAGCTTCTAGAACCTTCCGAAGGGGACCAACGTGGCCCCACCTTCCGGAGGGGCATGGGCCTATGAGGGAGTGTCCTGGCCGCATTGGGCGGGGGCACAAGGCCCCATAGGGCCCAGCCGATCCTAGATAAGTTTAAACTCGTTTAAACTAGAGATAGGATTTCTAGATAAGGAGAGTTTAAATCGTTTAAACTAGAGATAGGATTTCTAGATAAGGGAGAGTTTAAATTGTTTAAACTAGAGATA
The DNA here is from genome assembly GCA_030063025.1 of Avena longiglumis. NCBI lineage: Eukaryota > Viridiplantae > Streptophyta > Magnoliopsida > Poales > Poaceae > Avena > Avena longiglumis. Next base: position 292,219,434 of record CP125978.1, read on the forward strand.
GGCTTGGAGAGGGCAAGGGCTGGCCACCGCCTCTATATATAGAGGGTGGTGCGCCTCCCCCACACACCTCCTCCAAGCCCTAGTAGCCTGCCTTCCTCTCTCCTCCCGATTGTTTGTAGGCGAAGCCTGCAGAAATTCTCCACCATATACACCACGCCGTCGTGTTGTAGATCCAATCTATCTCTCCACCATACTCGCTGGTCCGAGGAAGGAGGAGACGCCGAGTCTGCACGTGTGCATCTCACGGAGGCACCGCCACTTGTGGTGCTAGATCGGATCGGATCGCGAGGAGGAGAAGCGAGTACGACTACATCACCCACGTTCAAGAACGTTCACTGCTTGAATCTTCAAGGGTATGAAGATCTAATCCAATCTCTCTCGTTGTTTGCATCTCCTAGATTAGATCTTGGCTTTCCTCTCGCTCCATAGAAAATTTTGATTTACTATGCCTTGAAACCCTTGAAAGGTATCGAGCTAGATCTATGCGTAGATGTTTTTCACGAGTAACGCAACATGGTTGTTGCGGGCGTTGATGTTTTCTGTTGCAAGCCTCTTGTTTGTGTTCTTCTTATGACGGGATAGTGAGATTGAAGCGGTCCAGGCCAACCTTATGCGGACGTCGTTCGCGAGACCGGCTCCGCACTTGACGTGTGGCTTGTACCACACATGCGTGGTGGATGTCGGTTTCTCACTATAGTTGTCATGGGATTAACACCGGAGTTTGGCAACCATAATATCACCGTTGTGGCTTTCCGTAGGTTAGAATCGTTCTTAGCATCTACTCCCATAAGCCACGTAAAACATGCAACAACAAAGTAGAGGCGTCTAACTTGTTTTTGCAGGGAGTGTTTTCTGTGATATGGTATGGCCCAAGATGTGATGTGTAAAATGTATGCGATGATCATGTTTTGTAATGTTTCACGACTTGCATGTCGATGAGTACACAACCGGCAGGAGCCATATGGTTGTCTTTATAATTGTGTATGACCTGCGAGTCAATTTCTTATACGCCATGTAATCGCTTTACTTTATCGCTAAGTAGTTAGCAATAGTTGTAGTTGCTATTCGTGGTGGAGGCAATCATGGTGGAGTGATGGAGATCATGCCGGAACGCACAAGATGGAGATCATTGCGCGAGGATTGGCTATACCATGTCACATAAAGTTATATGCATGTGATGTTTATCCCTTTATGTATCTTATTATGCTTAGATCGCGACGGTAGCATTATAAGATGATTCCTCACTTAAACATCAAGATAAAAACTGTGTTCTCCCCAAGTATGCACCGTTGCGAAAGTTCGTCGTGTCCAAGCATCACGTGATGATCGGGTTCTATAGACTCTACACTCACATACAACGGGTGCAAGCCAGTTTTGCACACGCGGAAATACTTGGGTCTAACTTGACGAGCCTAGCATGTACAGACATGGCCTCGGAACACAAGAACCGAAAGGTTAATCATGAGTCATATGAATGATATGATCGACACTTTGTTGTCCACCATTGAAACCACATCTCTTCTCGTGATTATCGGATTAGGTGTGGTGAATTTGGATCGTGTTCACTAAACAACTTGAGGGATGTTGAATTTAGTGGGAGTTCATCTAGTAATTTGATTAAGTTGAACTATTTATCATGAACATAGTCTAAATTGTACTTGCAAATACTGTAGATCACATGGCCAAGTCCAACTTCAACTTCAACGTATTTGCTGAGATAGAAAAGCTTAGAAACAATGGGTCTAACTTCACCAAATGGTTCCGCATTCTGAGAATCATTCTCATTGGCGGACAAAGGACTATGTCCTTGAGAAAGCGCTAGGACGCCTGCTATAGATGCGCCGGTGATGAAAAGATGTTTATCGATCGGCGCAAGGATGATTATGATTTGATTAAGATCGCCATGTTGTATGCTATGGAATCGGATCTTCAAAATCGTTTTGAGGAGTTCACGGGCCCTTTGAGATTCTCGAGGAGCTGAAAAACATGTTTCAGACTCAAGCCCGTTCTGAGAGATATGAGATCTCTAAGAAATTCTTTAACTACAAGATGGAGGAAGGGAGGTCCGTTAGTGAGCACGCCATTAAGATGTCGGGCTACACTCAACGCCTTGAGAAACTGGACTGCAAGATTCCAGAGGAGCTCAAGATTGACACTCCTAGCTACAAAAGTTTTGTAGTTGATCACAATCATATTGGTTCCACTGATATGATCACTAAGCTCTTTGCTAAGATGAAAGTAGCGGAGGTGAACATCAAAAAGAATAATCATGTGTTGATGGTCAACAATCCCCCCACCTTTAAGAAAGGTAAGGGAGCAAGGAAGCCCTTCAAAAAAGGCGGCGGCAAGCGCGTTGCCCCTGCTGAGAAGAAGCTCAAGTCTGGTCCCAAGCCGGACACTGAGTGCTTCTATTGCAAGGACAAGGGTCACTGGAAGCGTAACTGTCCGAAGTACTTGACGGACAAGAAGGATGGCACCATCAAAGGTATATTTGATATACATGTTATTGATGTTTTCCTTACTAGCCCTCGTTGTAGTGCCTGGGTATTTGATACCGGTTCAGTTGCTAATATTTGTAACTCGAAACAGGAGCTACGGAATAGATGGCGGCTTGCGAGGGATGAGGTGACGATGCGCGTTGGCAACGGATCAAGAGTTGATGTGATGGCCGTCGACACGCTCTCCTTAGGTTTACCTTCGGGATTAGTTTTAAACCTTAATAAATGTTATTATGTGCCTGCGTTGAGCATGAACATCATTTCCGGATCGTGTTTATTGCAAGACGGTTATTCATTTAAATCGGAGAATAATGGTTGTTCTATTTATATGAGTAACATCTTTTATGGTCATGCACCTCTTGTGAATGGTTTATTTCTTCTAAATCTCGAAAGGGATGAAACACACATCCATAACATTGAGGCTAAGAGATGCAAAGTAGATAGTGATAATACTACTTATTTGTGGCACTATCGTCTAGGTCATATTGGTGTAAAGCGCATGAAGAAACTCCATTCTGATGGACTTTTGGAGTCTCTTGATTTTGAATCATTTGACACATGCGAACCATGCCTCATGGGCAAGATGATCAAAACCCGTTCTCCGGTATGATGGAGCGAGCAACGGACTTGTTGGAAATCATACATACCGATGTATGCGGACCGATGAGTGTTTGAATGCGGTGGATATCACTATTTCCTCACTTTTACCGATGACTTAAGTAGATATGGGTATATCTATTTAATGAAACATAAATCTAAAACATTTGAAAAGTTCAAGGAATTTCGAATGAAGTGGAGAACCATCGTAATGTAAAGATTAAGTTTCTACGATCCGATCGTGGAGGTGAATATTTGAGTTATGATTTTCTCACGCATCTTAAAGCAAGTGGAATCGTTTCACAACTCACGCCACCCGAACACCACAGCAATGGTGTGTCTCGAGCGGAATCGAACCCTATTAGATATGGTCCGATCAATGATGTCTCTTACTGATTTGCCGTTATCATTTTGGGGTTATGCATTAGAAACCGCTGCATTCACTTTAAATAGGGCTCCATCTAAATCCGTTGAGATGACACCATATGAACTGTGGTTTGGTGCTAAACCTAAGTTGTCGTTTCTTAAAGTTTGGGGATGCGAAGCTTACGTCAAGAAGTTGATGCCGGACAAGCTCGAACCCAAAGCGGAGAAATGCGTCTTCATAGGATACCCTAAGGAAACCATTGCGTATACCTTCTATCAGAACCGAAGGCAAAGTGTTTGTGAAAGAACGGTTCCTTTCTTGAGAAGGAGTTTCTCTCAAAGAAGTGAGTGGGAGGAAAGTAGAGCTTGACGAGGTTATTGAACCTTCCTTGAATTGGAGAGTAGCGCAGCACCTGAAATTGTTCGATGCCGCCACACCAACAATAGAGGAAGCTAATGACAAGGATCATGAAGCTGGACGATCTTGCATCTTGAACGTCGCAGGTCGACAAGGTCGCGTGCCCCTCCTGAGTGGTACGGCAACCCTGTCTTGACTGTCTTGTTGGTAGAAGACAGCGAACCTACGAACTATGAGGAAGCGATGATGAGCCCAGACTCTGAGAAATGGCTAGAAGCCATGAAATCCGAATTGGGATCCATGAGCGAAAACCAAGTATGGACTTTGGTGGACTGTAACTACCTCGGTGAACTACGCTCCTAGATACAAGCCTGGATGAGTGATAGTGGTTGAAATAGTACGGTGGGGCCCCAAAAGCCACTCACTGGTAGTCCTTTCAGACGTCCCAACCACTACCCTCTCAACGGACTCAGACGGCGGCGTGGTCGGCGAAGGGATCAACTACGTACACAAGTGGGTATGTACGCAAGCCACCATACAAGAGTACAGCAGAGCCAAACCATCTATAAAGAAAGGAAATATACCAACGCCATACGGCAAGATTCAAATGACCTAGATAAATCTATATTTTAGGATAACTCCTCATACAACACACATCAGAGTATCATGCGGAAGCGGCAAACAAGATCCGAGTACGGATAAGAAGCAAATCGGCATAAGATGCCAGAGAAATAAGCACATCCCAGCTACAGGTCTCATGGATCCCCGTTCCCGGAATCTCTACACCGAACGATCGTTGCCCACATCTTCGGCTTCTTCCACCCAGTATCCGTCCTGAGAAGGTACCTGTTCATCTGAATCAAGAATTTATCGTGTGACCCTAAGGGTACTCAGAAGTCTTAATGCCTCTAAAGGGACACAACTGGGGTGACGCAATTGCCGAAAGATAAACCCTAACAATTCTCTGAGATAACGCTAACCATCCGCCTAACCAATGATAGTCGGATGTCCGTGAATTAAGTACAGCTTATAATGGTAATCTCATCCGATCCATCCTCCTCCCAACTACCAACAAGGAAGCGGATTTAACAACCCCCATCCGTTGGCAATTTTATTAACCATTCCATGAGTATTGCACTATTTACTAGTTAAGTTACTTTGGTCGATTAAAAGCGGTACTTTAGTTATGCTTGTATATGATCAAGAAATGCTCAAGTCGTCCATATCCGGACACGGCTTTGAGAAAGTTTTACCCGCCGGGTGCACCAATAGCAACACACGCTCGATCAACCTCGAAAACCAAATCAAAACCCAACGAGGCTTTCACGGTGAACAATCACAATTCAGAAATATTTCAGGGGCCACCCTTAAGTAGATCCATAGCGGAGATAGCGACCGAGACGGACTCAAGGTTTGGGTGGACGGCGGTAAACGACTGGGAACCCGAAAGTGTGGCTGGGCTTGTCGATACCGCGTAAACGTGTCCCGATCCTAAACAGTACAGTGTGCACCTCGCACAATTGTAAATAAAGCGGTAAACATGGCATAAGTACAGGATCGTAAATAAAACCTCAAACTAGTTTGTGGCCCCAAGAAATAAGACGGAATCAAGATCTGGCCCAGGGGGGTCCCATATACCTCCCGGATGTGGATAGCGCGATAAATCAAGGAACAGGAATCAAGTACTCGGGGTCTTACGGGACACAAGTGAGCAGGGAAAAACCAAATAGCGTATATTGCTCACGGTGCCTCTTTCTTTAGTTATCCCAACTACTCAGTTAAGTTGTTTAGGTACCTCGTTATCCAATGACACTCACATACCCTACACATGCTGTTCTACGACTGCATGGCTCAAACAACTCCTATAGTAGTGGCTCATGGGATGGAGGAACAAGCGGTGGAGTTTAAAAGTAAAGGCCATGCATACTTGGGATTCAATTTAATGCAATCGCGACTCAATGATGCAAGAATAAGATAGAGGCAATAGGTACTGTATGTATGCAAGCATGTGGAAGTGCTTGCACGGTATCTCTGTGAAGCAAGGGATGATCTGGTAGTGCTCACTGGTTCTCTTGATTGACATTTCAAAGGTGTCTATCCGAGAAAAACCAAACAAACAAGGCCAACATGAATATAGAGCACAAGCATATGAATAAGATGCGTCAAGCAAACAATCATGCCATGATGAATGATGCACAATTTACATGGCAAGTAAGGTAGCATGGCATGGTGAGGTGTGGTGGACAAGGAAATAACATTTAAGTGGGTTTTAGTCACATTTCATTGCCATAACAGTTGTTGTTCAATATAAATTTATATGATGCATCTGCAATTGAAGTCATGGATAGCATAAACAGAAATGTCTCGTCGAGCTGATCAATTTAGACTCATCATTTGCTAAATTTGGAGTTTTAAATCAAAAGTTGTGAATTATTGAAAATCCAGTGGCATTGGTGGTAATTAACATAATCTTGGAATTTTACTTGTGCAAAATACAAAATGGATGGCATATTTGGAATCCCCTCATTTTTCTGATATCCAAACATATATTAATTGCCCAATTTGGATTTAGAAATAAAAAGTTATTTAAAACTGAATAGAATTTGAATTTTGAATTTATTTAACAATTTGAAAGTAAAACAAAGGTTCAAACGTTTTCTACTCCTTCTACTCACTTCTGAGTCGCTGAAAGGTGGGGCTAGCGGGTCCTGCGGCCCACGCGCCAGCGACTGAGGACACAGGGGACCGCGGGTTGATTTTAGCAAACGCCAGGAGCCTTTTTGCAAAGTTACCTAGACACAGACAAGTGGGCCAAAACGGACCGCGGTTGGGCAAAAGATTCTGCAGGGGGTTTTTCGCAAAAGGCCACGCTGGTACTGTGGATCTTCCTCTGCTGGCGAACGGACACGCACGCGCGACAGAGGGGAAAGAAAAGGGGGGCGCGCCGGGGCTCGATCCAGAATGCAGGCCTTGACGCCGCCGCCATGGGCTAGGCTGGGTAGGTGCTGGAAGGTTGGATGGGGCCTAGGTAAGGTTTACGCTGCCGCGTAGGCTGTTGACGTCGTCGTTCCACCGCGCAGAGGGTGCTCGCCGGGACCGCGCAAACCAGAAACGATCAAGGGGAAGATGTCAGGAGAACCGTGGCTCACCGCGGGCGTGCCGGTGTGGTCGACGTGGCGCGGGAAGTAGACGATCGGCGATGAGGCTGGCGACGGCGAGCGCTAGGGTTTCCTCGGGGCGCGGCAGGTACTGGCGAGTTGGGGCTCCTCCTCGCGTCGGCTGTGGCGCCGGCGAAGCGTCGGCTTCCTCGACACCGCACGCCGCTTCCGCCTCTGGTGATGCTTGTCTTTGGCGAGGTGAGCAATGGGCCGGGCGAGGAAGATGTGGCGGTGGAGAAGATGGGTAGAGGAGGGAGCGAGGCAGTCTGCTGGCGGATCTGGGAGAGGCCGAGAGGGAAGGTGGATAAGAAGGAAGAGGGGCAGGTTGTAGCGTGGGGAAGGGGCCAAGGCTGGCGTCGGGCACCTCCTGCCACGCTTCTCACGCTGGCCAGCCAGGCTGCAAAGCAGGTCACGGAGGGGGCCGGTGGGTAGGGCGGCCAGGGAGGCAGGTAAGTGGACCTGGGAGCGTGGTCAGGCACGGCAGGTGAGAGGAAAAAGGGGAAGGGGAGGGAGCCGGCTCGGCTAGGTCTAGGGTTAGATAGGAGGGGGTCCTGGTCGTGTGGGGGTAGCTAGGGGGTTGCTGGGGTGGGGCCTGCATGGAAGAGAGTAGGGGCGAGCTAGGGTGGGGTGTAGGTGATCAAGCAAGGTAGAGGGGAAAAGGAGGGGTAGGCTTAGGGTTTTGTTTTAGGATAGATGTAGTTTAGGGTTTAGGTTTAGCTAGGTAGGGATTAGGGTTTTGATTTAGAGAGGCAAGGAAAGAGATGGTCATGTGATGTTAGGGTTCTTCTTTAGTTCATGCATGATCCAAAAATAATGGCCAAGCAAGATCCAAGAGAGAGGGGGTGGTTTGGGGTTGTGCATGCCACATAGCACATGTGTGTGCATGAAGCATGGGGTGGTTTAGCTAAAGGGAAAACAGGGAGGGAGAGGGTTTGATGAAGAACTACAAGCCCAAACCAGACTAAACAAAAGAAAAGGTGCTCCACTTGAAATACCAGCAAAAACCAAATACTGGAAAAGGTGTAACTTGCATGGCCCATGCAAAATAATTAATGCCAAGTTATCCTTGTGAAAACAATAATATTATTATGGCATTGTTCATGCATCCCAAAAAGGTGGGCAAGGCCAAGCAAAGATTATGGGTGGATCCAACCAACAACATGGGCTAGAGATAACTCAATAAAATGCCAAGCCCATATTATTGGATGGTGGAATTATAAGGTGGTGAAAGAAAAGGTGGTGGAGTCAAAAGAGAGATGCCCCCAACTCAACTTGGGCATATAACAATGTATCAAGAGCCAAATACAATATCAAGAGGCAAATACAATTAATCATGCACATGAGATAAGAATCAAACAAGAAAGGGTCTTTATATGATGCTCAAATGCAAGGTGGTATGATGGCATGAGCATGATATGATGATGATGCAACAATTATATGTTGGAAGTGGCCCATTTTATTATGACATGTAGCATTACAGGGGTTAGACAACTGGGATGCTACAACTCTCCCCCACTAAACAGGAATCTCGCCCCGAGATTCTAGGAAGAAGAAGAAGACACAAAGAGAGAAGGATGGTTGGCACGGAGTTCATCTTCACGCTCCCATGTTGCTTCATCAATGTAATGGTGTGACCACGCACCTTGCAAAACTTGATGGACTTGTTGCGCGTCCTTCGCTCATGGTCTCAAGGATTTTGGTGGGTGTTCTCGATAAGAGATCTTCTTGGAGGTCGATTAGCTCATGGTCCACGGTCTTGCCGGGTCTTTGAAGCACTTCTTGAGCTGAGAGATGTGGAAAACATCATGGACTTTGAGTTTTCCTAAGCTCTAGTGCATAAGCAACTTCTCCTCTTCTACCACGTATCTTGAAAGGACCGATGTATCTAGGAGCCAACTTTCCTTTGATACCAAGCGGTGTGTTCCTCTCATGGGAGTGACACGAAGGTAGACGAGATCACCAGGCATATACCATATCTGTGTTTCTGTCATAGTTGCTCTCCGACGACTTTGAGCAATCTTGTGTTCTCGAATGATATGCACCTTCTCCTCTGCTGGTTACAATGTCGGGCCAAACCAGATTCTTTCTCCCGCACCAACCAATGGGAGTTCTCGCACTTGCGTCCATAGAGAGCCTCGAATGGTGCCATCTTGAGACTCTTCCGAAGTTGTTGTTGTAGGAGAATTCAGCATATGGAAGGCATTCCTCCCACTTCATGCCAAACGAGATGACGCAAGCTCTAAGCATGTCCTCGAGAATCGATTGATTCTTTCCACTTGTCCTTGAGACCGAGGGTGAAGCAGTCTTGAAGTTCAACTTTGTTCCCAAAGCTTTTGGAAACTCTCCCGAACTTTGAGGTGAAGATGCTCCCAGTGCGAACTGATTTCAAGTGGAACCCCATACAAAGAGACAATCCTGTTGATATAGAGCTCAGCCAACTGAAGTCTAGAAATTGTTTCTTTGACTGGGAAGAAGTGTGCCACTTTAGAAAGCCTGTCGATGACAACAAAGATTGCATTGTTGCCCTTTTGCGACCTTGGAAAACCAGTGATGAAGTCCATCTCAACTTTCTCCCATTTCCATTCCGGAGGTTTCAATGGCTGTAGAAGACCAAATGGTTTCTGATGGACAGCCTTCACCCTACGGCAGACATCACATTCTGAGACGTACTTGGCACAATACCGTTTCAACCCAGGCCACCAGTATTGTGTTTTCAGGTCCATGTACATCTTTGTGCTGCCAGGATGGATAGAAAGAACCGAATCATGTGCCTCCTTGAGAACTTGGTCTCTCAGACCCGGGTAGTTTGGAACAAACATCCGGTGTTCAAAGAAGAGCGTTCCTTGATCATCAACATGAAAGGACTCATACTTCGGAAGGTCAAGCTTAGCGATGAGCTTTTTAGTGTGCGGATCACCCAGCTGACGAGAGCGAATCTGTTCTTCCAAGAGAGGAGTAGCCAGAAGGTTCAGGAGATGCCCTTGTTCCACAATCTCAAGGTTGAGCTGACGGAATTCCTCGCACAAGAGAGGCTGCTGCTCTTCTACCATGAGGTTGTTGACATAAGCTTTACGGCTAAGCACATACGCCATGACGCTTTGCTTTGCACGAGTGTAGTTGATGGTCACATCAAAGTCATTGATTGCTTCAATCCATCTCCTCTGCCAAGGTTGAGATCCGTTGAGTGAAGATATACTTCAAACTCTTGTGGTCCGAGAAGATCTCACAACGCTGCCAAGCAAGTAGTGCCTCCATAGCTTCAAGGCAAAGACAAGCTGCTAGCTCGAGGTCATGTGTGGGATAGTTGATCTCATGCGTCTTCAATCGACGAGAGGCATAAGCAACCACTGTCTCTCTTGCATAAGGACCGCACCCAATCCTTGCAAAGAGGCGCCGCAGAAGATCCGGAAAGGCTTAGATGTATCCGGAGGAACCAAGACTGGTGTGGAAGTGAGCTTCTCTTTGAGTGTCTCAAAACTTTCTTGGCAAGGTGAGTCCATGTACTTCTTGCCTTTCTTGAGGAGATCGGTAAGAGGCTTTGCTATCTTCGAAGTTCGAACAAAACGACGGCAATAATAGCTAGCCGAGAAAACTCCGCACTTCCTTGACATTAGCAGGAGGAAGCCATTCAACTATTGTCTTCACGGTTTCCGGGTTGACTGCAATGCCCTTGGCAGAGATGACATGGCCCAGATATGTTACTTCAGGCAGCCAGAACTCACACTTTGAGAACTTTGCATACAAGCGGTTCTCACGCAGCTTGTTCAGGACACACCGCAGGTGCTCTTCGTGCTCCTCCTTGGACTTGGAATAGACCAGAATGTCATCCAGATATACCACCACAAACTTGTCCAGGTACTCCATGAAAACGGAGTTCATCAGCCTCGAGAAGGTAGCAGGTGCGTTGGTGAGACCGAAAGACATGACCGTGTACTCATACAGGCCATAGCGAGTGGTGAAAGCTGTCTTGGGCACATCCTCTTTGCGAATTTTGATTTGGTGATAACCACTTCTCAAGTCCAGCTTAGAGAACACCACGCTCTGCCGGTGATCAAACAAATCATTTATCCGAGGGAGAGGATATTTGTTCTTGATGGTTTTAGCGTTGAGAGCCCGGTAGTCAACACATAGCCTATCGGTTCTGTCACGCTTCTTCACAAAGATTGTTGGGCTACCCCAAGAAGAAGTGCTGTGTTGAATGAAACCCAATTTCTCTTGTTCATCAAGTTGTCGTTTGAGTTCAACCAGCTCAGAAGGACCCATTTTATATGGCCTCTTGGAGATAGGAGCCGTTCCAGGTTCAAGCTCAATCACGAATTCAACCTCGCGATCCGGAGGCATACCTGGCAACTCTTCAGGAAAGACATCCGGGAACTCACAGACCACTGGTACCTTCTGAATAGCTTCCATAGCATCATCATTAAGAGTTGCCAAGGAATAGAGCTGGACAGCAGGAGTCAGACTTGGAGAAAAGACTATGTGGCCTTCAGGAATCTTCAGAGATACTGAGCGTTCAGCACAATCAATCACAGCTGCATTTGCTGTCAACCAATCCATGCCCAGGATGACATCAATGTCAGAGTTGCCCAGAACAATCAAAGAAGCCAAGAATGAAGAGCCACCAATCTCAACTTGATTTCCATGGCTGATATGCTCAGCCCTCATGTTTGAACCAGGTGATTGTACCACCAACCGCTTAGAGAGAGGAACCATGACTAACTCATTCTCTTCTGCAAACTTGTATGACACAAAGGAATGCGATGCACCAGAATCAAAGAGAACTCGTGCAGGAACTGAGTTAACTGAAAGCATACCCATGACAACTAAAAGTGCGAGCTCGGCTTGAGAGGCGTGACGTTAGCTGGCACGACCGCAGACCCGGCTTAGTGTTGATGTTGAGAGCCCGAGGTGGTGCACGAACCAAGGGAGAGCTTGTTGCAGATCTTGGCGGGGGTTGAGGGAGAGCTTTGTTCTTCATTGGGCAGTTCCAGCTTGGATGTCCATGATCTCCACATGTGTAACAAGCACCGTGAGGACGTGGAGCAGAGTAGCCAGGGACTCCGCCAGGCGCTCCAGGGTAAGGGTTGTTGTAGCCCCTGGGAGCCGCAGTGGTGAAGTTTGGTGGCCTTGACGTGAAACTCGCAGGTCTTGGTGGAGCCGGGAGCGACGGTGGGGTGTTAGGAACCCAGACACGCCGCTTAGAAGGAGCTGCCATAACTGCAGAGCTTGATGCATCCCTGTTATGTTTCTTGGACTCCTCGAACATCTGCCTACTTGCCTCCTCTTGTAGTGCTGTGTGCTGTAGTTCCAGGAAGGTTGCCGGTCTTGCATGCGTGATTGCATACTTGATCGACGCATTGAGCCCTTGCCTGAATCTTTTCTGCTTTTTCTTGTCATCAGATACCTCATCACCACCATAGCGAGACAGGTTCATGAAGTTCCTGATGTAGGTGTTGACGTTATCATTTCCCTGCTTCAGGTTGAGGAAAGCCTCCTTCATCCTTTCCATCACAATCTCTGAGAGAAACTGTTCTTTGAAAGCTGCAGTGAACCTCTCCCAAGTTGGCTGGAACCCAGTGCAGCTTGCCTTCAAGTAGTTTTCCCACCAAAGAGCTGCGTCTCCCTTGAGAAGGTGGGTAGCACACTTGACCCACTCCTGCTCGAACATCGCAGCCTCGAGCAACCTTGAGATCTCGCGCAGCCAATCATCCGCGTCAAGAGGTCGGTCAGAAACATCAAACTGACGGGGGTTGAACTTGAGGAAGCTCTTGATGTCGCCACGCTTGGGAGGTGGAGGAAGTGGAGCAAACTCATTCCTTCTGACGCTCTCCTCAAAGCGCTGCTGGTTCTCTTGCATTGCCGCCAAAGCATTAGCTATGCTTGACAAATGAGCCCAGCCCGAGGAATGTCCTCTTCATCCCATGGGGAGCCATCCTGTCATTGATATAAAACTCAAGTCAGTACTATAATGGAAGATGATAATAATCCAAAATAGTACCAAGATGGAATTAACCATGATTAAAGGATACAATTTACTGAGATGATATAAAAATATCAACAAAGTTCATAGCACCTCAAAGATATTAAGCATATCGCACACTACTGAAAAGGAGTGTGGTACACAAACATATCAAAGAAAAATTTTCCACAAATTTCGGCATTAAAATACCAATAGATGCGAAAAATTACTTAACGAATCAAGATTAGTGACTCTACCGATTCAATATACAAAAGCGAATGATACAAGTAGTGGTATGGTCGCGACTCCATCCCGCACTCAAATCATTACTCCGCACATGAACAAGTGGAACACATATCCTAACCCCTTCTTCTCACATTTAAACCTAAAGATTGGTAACTACGGAAACGAACACCCCAAACAAGATAGCGTCGGATACAAGAGGAAGATAGATTGCGTCGGTTTACAAAAGCCATCGGTATGGAATGTACCAACATTGATAACCAAAGGCGATAAGATAACAACTTGGATGCAACAGACAAGGGATTACACACACACACACACACACAACCTATGGTACTACGGAAACCCGAACACGTGAATCCTAGTTTGAACTTTGAGAAGAGGATTGAAAACGTTGCACTTCCTTACCGTAAAAGGGTGGGTGAGGGTAAGAAGAAAAGTGGAAGCAGTCCTACTCTCGCTTTTGTTTTTCCCTAATATACATAACTACCAAAATATTTGCTAGATCGACAACGACCGCTTGGCTGAAACCACGAAGGTCGGGATGGCTCGATACCAATTGTAACTACCTCGGTGAACTACGCCCTAGATACAAGCCTGGATGAGTGATAGTGGTTGAAATAGTACGGTGGGGCCCCAAAAGCCACTCACCGGTAGTCCTTTCAGACGTCCCCAACCACTACCCTCTCAATGGGACTCAGACGTGAGTCGGCAGCGAAAGAAGGATCAACTACGACACAAGTGGGTATGTACGCAAGCCACCATACAAGAGTACAGTGAGCCAAACCATCTATAAAGAAAGGAATATACCAACGCCATACGGCAAGATTCAAATGACCTAGATAAATCTATATTTTAGGATAACTCCTCATACAACACACATCAGAGTATCATGCGGAAGCGGCAAACAAGATCCGAGCACGAATAAGAAGCAAATCGGCATAAGATGCCAGAGAAAGAAGCACATCCCAGCTACAGGTCTCATGGATCCCGTTCCGGAATCTCTACACCGAACGATCGTTGCCCACATCTTCGACTTCTTCCACCCAAAGATCCGTCCCGAGAAGGTACTGCTCATCCGAATCAAGAATTTATCGTGTGAGACCCTAAGGGTACTCAAAGAAGTCTTAATGCCTCTAAAGGACACAACTGGGTGACGCAATTGCAGAAAGATAAACCCTAACAATTCTACAGATAACGCTAACCATCCGCCTAACCAATGATAGACGGATGTCCGTGAATTTAAGTACAATGATTATAATGGTAATCTCATCCGATCCATCCTCCTCCGCTACCAACAAGGAAGCGATTTAACAACCCCCATCCGTTGGCAATTTTATTAACCATTCCATGAGTATTGCACTATTTACTAGTTAAGTTACTTTGGTCGATTAAAAGCGGTACTTTAGTTATGCTTGTCTATGATCAAGAAACGTGCTCCAAGTCGTCCATATCCGCGACACGGCTTTGAGAAAGTTTTACCCGCCGGGTGCACCAATAGCAACACACGCCGATCAACCTCGAAAACCAAATCAAAACCCAACGAGGCTTTCACGGTGAACAATCACAATTCAGAATATTTCAGGGGCCACCCTTAAGTAGATCCCGAACGGAGATAGGCTTCGAGACGGACTCAAGGTTTGGGTGGACGTGAACGATCGGGAACCCGAAGTGTGGCTGGGCTTGTCGATACAGCGAAACGTGTCCCGATCCTAACAAGACAAAGTGCACCTCGCACAATTTAAAGACGTAAAGTAGCATGGCATAAGTACAGAGAGTAAATAAAACCTCAAACTAGTTTGTGGCCCCAAGAAATAAGACGGAATCAAGCTCGCCTGTGGGGGTCCCATATACCTCCGGATGTGGATAGCGCGATAAATCAAGGAACAGGAATCAAGTACTCGGGGTCTTACGGACACAAGTGAGCAGGAAAACCAAATAGCAGATATTGCTCACGGTGCCTCTTTCTTTAGTTATCCCAACTACTCAAAGTTAAGTTGTTTAGGTACCTCGTTATCCAACAGACACTCACATACCCTACACATGCTGTTCTACGACTCGCATGGCTCAAACAACTCCTATAGTAGTGGCTCATGGGATGGAGGAACAAGCTGGGTGGAGTTTAAAAGTAAAGGCCATGCATACTTGGGATTCAATTTAATGCAATCGCGACTCAATGATGCAAGAATAAGATAGAGGCAATAGGTACTGTATGTATGCAAGCATGTGGAAGTGCTTGCCTGGTATCTCTGTTGAAGCAAGGGATGATCTGGTAGTGCTCTGGTTCTCTTGATACACCCTCGGTTCTATCCGAGAAAAACCAAACAAACAAGGCCAACATGAATATAGAGCACAAGCATATGAATAAGATGCGTCAGCAAACAATCATGCCATGATGAATGATGCACAATTTACATGGCAAGTAAGGTAGCATGGCATGGTGAGGTGTGGTGGACAAGGAAATAACATTTAAGTGGGTTTTAGTCACATTTCATTGCCATAACAGTTGTTGTTCAATATATATTTATATGATGCATGCTGCAATTGAAGTCATGGATAGCATAAACAGAAAGGTCTCGTCGAGCTGATCAATTTAGACTCATCATTTGCTAAATTTGGAGTTTTAAATCAAAAGTTGTGAATTATTGAAAATCCAGTGGCATTGGTGGTAATTAACATAATCTTGGAATTTTACTTGTGCAAAATACAAAATGGATGGCATATTTGGAATCCCCTCATTTTTCTGATATCCAAACATATATTAATTGCCCAATTTGGATTTAGAAATAAAAAGTTATTTAAAACTGAATAGAATTTGAATTTTGAATTTATTTAACAGAATTTGAAAGTAAAACAGTGTCTGAAACGTTTTCTACTCCTTCTACTCACTTCTGAGTCGCTGACAGGTGGGGCTAGCGGGTCCTGCGGCCCACGCGCCAGCGACTGAGGACACAGGGGACCGCGGGTTGATTTTAGCAAACGCCAGGAGCCTTTTTGCAAAGTTACCTAGACACAGACAAGTGGGCCAAAACGGACCGCGGGTTGGGCAAAAGATTCTGCAGGGGGTTTTTCGCAAAAGGCCACGCTGGTACTATGGATCTTCCTCTGCTGGCGAACGGACACGCACGCCGTAGAGGAAGAAAGGGCGCGCCGGGGCTCGAGCCGGGGATCTGGGGCGCGCGCGCAGACGCGACTGCCACTGGGCTAGGCTGGGTAGGTGCTGGAAGGTTGGACGGGGCCTAGGTAAGGTTTACGCGCGCGGCAGAGCTGTTGACGTTGTCGTTCCACCGTGCGCAGAGGGTGCTCGACGCCGGGACCGCGCAAACCAGGAAACGATCCAAGGGGGGAAGATGTCTGGGAGAACCAGTGGCTCACCGCGGGCGTGCCGGTGTGGTCGACGTGGCGCTGGAGCAAAGCGACGGGCGATGAGGCTGGCGACGGCGAGCGCTAGGGTTTCCTCGGGCGCAGGTCCTGGCGAGCTGGCTCCTCCTCCTCGCTGCTCTGTGGGCGTCGCGAAGGCGTCGCGGCTTCCTCGACACCCGCTACGCCGCCTGGCCCCGTGATGCTTGTCTTGGCGAGGTGAGATTTGGCCGGGCCATGAGAGGAAGATGTGGCGGTGGAGAAGATGGGTAGAGGAGGGGAGCGAGGCAGGCTGCTGGGCGGATCTGGGGAGTGGCCAGAGAGGGGAAGGGGTGGATAAGAAGGAAGAGGGGGCAGGTTGTAGCGTGGGGGAGGGGAAGCTGGTAGGGGCGCGTCGGGCACCTCCTGCTCACGTGCTTTCAGCGGCTGTGCAAAGCAGGTCACCAGAGGGGGGGGCTGGCAGGTGGGGTAGGGCGGCCAGGGAGGCAGGTAAGTGGACCTGGGAGCGTGGTCAGGCACGGCAGGTGAGAGGAAAAAGAGGAAGGGGAGAGAGCCGGCTCGGCTAGGTCTAGGGTTAGATAGGAGGGGGTCCTGGTCGTGTGGGGGTAGCTAGGGGGTTGCTGGGGTGGGGCCTGCAGGGAAGAGAGTAGGGGCGAGCTAGGGTGGGGTGTAGGTGATCAAGCAAGGTAGAGGGGAAAAGGAGGGGTAGGCTTAGGGTTTTGTTTTAGGATAGATGTAGTTTAGGGTTTAGCTAGGTAGGGATTAGGGTTTGATTTAGAGAGGCAAGGAAAGAGATGGTCATGTGATGTTAGGGTTCTTCTTTAGTTCATGCATGATCCAAAATAATGGCCAAGCAAGATCCAAGAGGAGGGTGGTTTGGGGTTGTGCATGCCACATAGCACATGTGTGTGCATGAAGCATGGGGTGGTTTAGCTAAAGGGAAACAGGAGGAGAGGGTTTGATGAAGAACTACAAGCCCAAACCACTAAACAAAAGAAAAGGTGCTCCACTTGAAATACCAGCAAAAACCAAATACTGGAAAAGGTGTAACTTGCATGGCCCATGCAAAATAATTAATGCCAAGTTATCCTTGTGAAAACAATAATATTATTATGGCATTGTTCAGATGCATCCCAAAAAGGTGGGCAAGGCCAAGCAAAGATTATGGGTGGATCCAACCAACAACATGGGCTAGAGATAACTCAATAAAATGCCAAGCCCATATTATTGGATGGTGGAATTATAAGGTGGTGAAAGAAAAGGTGGTGGAGTCAAAAGAGAGATGCCCCCAACTCAACTTGGGCATATAACAATGTATCAAGAGCCAAATACAATATCAAGAGGCAAATACAATTAATCATGCACATGAGATAAGAATCAAACAAGAAAGGGTCTTTATATGATGCTCAAATGCAAGGTGGTATGATGGCATGAGCATGATATGATGATGATGCAACAATTATATGTTGGAAGTGGCCCATTTTATTATGACATGTAGCATTACAGGGGTTAGACAACTGGGATGCTACAACTCTCCCCCACTAAACAGGAATCTCGCCCCGAGATTCTAGGAAGAAGAAGAAGACACAAAGAGAGAAGGATGGTTGGCACGGAGTTCATCTTCACGCTCCCATGTTGCTTCATCAACAGAATGGTGTGACCACTGCACCTTGCAAAACTTGATGGACTTGTTGCGCGTCCTTCGTTCTGCGGTCTCAAGGATTTTGGTGGGGTGTTCCTGATAAGACAGATCTTCTTGGAGGTCGATTAGCTCATGGTCCACGGTCTTGCCGGGGTCTTTGAAGCACTTCTTGAGCTGAGAGATGTGGAAAACATCATGGACTTTGAGTTTTTCCGGAAGCTCTAGTGCATAAGCAACTTCTCCTCTTCTACCACGTATCTTGAAAGGACCGATGTATCTAGGAGCCAACTTTCCTTTGATACCGAAGCGGTGTGTTCCTCTCATGGGAGTGACACGAAGGTAGACGAGATCACCAGGGGCATATACCATATCTGTGTGTTTCCTGTCATAGTTGCTCTTCTGACGACTTTGAGCAATCTTCAGGTTCTCCAGAATGATATGCACCTTCTCCTCTGCTTGGGTTACAATGTCAGGGCCAAACCAGATTCTTTCTCCGCACCGACCAACCAATGGGAGTTCGCACTTGCCCATAGAGAGCCTCGAATGGTGCCATCTTCGACTCTTCCGAAGTCGTTGTTGTAGGAGAATTCAGCATATGGAAGGCATTCCCCACTTCATGCCAAACGAGATGACGCAAGCTCTAAGCATGTCCTCGAGAATCTGATTGATTCTTTCCACTTGTCCTTGAGATCGAGGGTGGTAAGCAGTCTTTGAAGTTCAACTTTGTTCCCAAAGCTTTTGGAAACTCTCCCGAACTTTGAGGTGAAGATGCTCCCACGTCCGAACTGATTTCAAGTGGAACCCCATACAAAGAGACAATCCTGTTGATATAGAGCTCACCAATCAAGTCTAGAAATTGTTTCTTTGATCGGGAAGAAGTGTGCCACTTTAGAAAGCACATCGATGACAACAAAGATTGCATTGTTGCCCTTTTGCGACCTTGGAAAACCAGTGATGAAGTCCATCTCAACTTTCTCCCATTTCCATTCCGGAGGTTTCAATGGCTGTAGAAGACCAAATGGTTTCTGATGGACAGCCTTCACCCTACGGCAGACATCACATTCTGAGACGTACTTGGCACAATACCGTTTCAACCTGTGCCACCAAGATTGTGTTTTCGTGTCCATGTACATCTTTGTGCTGCCAGGATGGATAGAAAGAACCGAATCATGTGCCTCCTTGAGAACTTGGTCTCTCAGACCCGGGTAGTTTGGAACAAACATCCGGTGTTCAAAGAAGAGCGTTCCTTGATCATCAACATGAAAGGACTCATACTTCGGAAGGTCAAGCTTAGCGATGAGCTTTTTAGTGTGCGGATCACCCAGCTGACGAGAGCGAATCTGTTCTTCCAAGAGAGGAGTAGCCAGAAGGTTCAGGAGATGCCCTTGTTCCACAATCTCAAGGTTGAGCTGACGGAATTCCTCGCACAAGAGAGGTCACGCTCTTCTACCATGAGGTTGTTGACATAAGCTTTACTAAGCGCATCCGCCATGACGCTTGCTTTGCACGGAGTGTAGTTGATGGTCACATCAAAGTCATTGATTGCTTCAATCCATCTCCTCTCCGAAGGTTGAGATCCGTTGAGTGAAGATATACTTCAAACTCTTGTGGTCCGAGAAGATCTCACAACGGTTGCCAAGCAAGTAGTGCCTCCATAGCTTCAAGGCAAAGACAACCGCTAGCTCGAGGTCATGTGTGGGATAGTTGATCTCATGCGTCTTCAATCGACGAGAGGCATAAGCAACCACTGCCTCTTGCATAAGGACCGCACCCAATCCTTGCAAAGAGGCGTCAGAAGATCCGGAAAGGCTTAGATGTATCCGGAGGAACCAAGACTGGTGTGGAAGTGAGCTTCTTTGAGTGTCTCAAAACTTTCTTGGCAAGCAGGAGTCCACAGGTACTTCTTGCCTTTCTTGAGGAGATCGGTAAGAGGCTTTGCTATCTTCGAGAAGTTCTGAACAAAACGACGGCAATAGCTAGCCAAGCCGAGAAAACTCCGCACTTCCTTGACATTAGCAGGAGGAAGCCATTCAACTATTGTCTTCACGGTTTCCGGGTTGACTGCAATGCCCTTGGAAGAGATGACATGGCCCAGATATGTTACTTCAGGCAGCCAGAACTCACACTTTGAGAACTTTGCATACAAGCGGTTCTCACGCAGCTTGTTCAGGACAAACCGCAGGTGCTCTTCGTGCTCCTCCTTGGACTTGGAATAGACCAGAATGTCATCCAGATATACCACCACAAACTTCTCCAGGTACTCCATGAAAACGGAGTTCATCAGCCTCGAGAAGGTAGCAGGTGCGTTGGTGAGACCGAAAGACATGACCGTGTACTCATACAGGCCATAGCGAGTGGTGAAAGCTGTCTTGGGCACATCCTCTTTGCGAATTTTGATTTGGTGATAACCACTTCTCAAGTCCAGCTTAGAGAACACCACAGCTCCTGCCAGCTGATCAAACAGATCATTTATCCGAGGGAGAGGATATTTGTTCTTGATGGTTTTAGCGTTGAGAGCCCGGTAGTCAACACATAGCCTATCGGTTACATCACGCTTCACAAAGATTGTTGGCTACCCCAAGAAGAAGTCTGTGTTGAATGAAACCCAATTTCTCTTGTTCATCAAGTTGTCGCTTGAATTCAACCAGCTCGGGACCCATTTTATATGGCCTCTTGGAGATAGGAGCCGTTCCAGTTCAAGCTCAATCACGAATTCAACCTCGCGATCCGGAGGCATACACCGCAACTCTTCAGAAAGACATCCGGAACTCACGACCATCGGGTACCTTGAATAGCTTCCATAGCATCATCATTAAGAGTTGCCAAGGAATAGAGCTGGACAAAGGAGTCGACTTGGAGAAAAGACTATGTGGCCTTCAGAATCTTCGAGAGATCAGCGCTCAAACAATCAATCACAGCATTTTGTCAAGCAATCCATGCCCAGGATGACATCAATGTCAGAGTTGCCCAGAACAATCAAAGAAGCCAAGAATGAAGAGCCACCAATCTCAACTTGATTTCCATGGCTGATATGCTCAGCCCTCATGTTTGAACCAGGTGATTGTACCACCAACCGCTTAGAGAGAGGAACCATGACTAACTCATTCTCTTCTGCAAACTTGTATGACACAAAGGAATGCGATGCACCAGAATCAAAGAGAACTCGTGCAGGAACTGAGTTAACTGAAAGCATACCCATGACAACTCCAAAAGAAGCTCGGCTTGAGAGGTTGACGTTAGCTGGCACGCACGCAGACCGGGCTTAGTGTTGATGTTGAGAGCCCGAGGTGGTGCACGAACCAAGGAGAGCTTGTTGCAGATCTTGGCGGGGTTGAGGGAGAGCTTTGTTCTTCATTGACAGCCAGCTTGGATGTCCATGATCTCCACATGTGTAACAAGCACCGTGAGGACGTGGGAGCGAGTAGTAGCTGGGGACTCCGCCAGCGCTCAGGTGTTGTTGTAGCCCACGAGGAGCGTGGTGAAGTTTGGTGGCCTTGACGTGAAACTCGCAGTCTTGGTGGAGCCGGGAGCGGTGTTAGGAACCCGACACGCTTAGAAGGAGCCGCCATAATCGCAGAGCTTGATGCATCCTCGTTATGTTTCTTGGACTCCTCGAACATCTGCCTACTTGCCTCCTCTTGCAGTGCTGTGTGTTGTAGTTCCAGGAAGGTTGCCGGTCTTGCATGCGTGATTGCATACTTGATCGACGCATTGAGCCCTTGCCTGAATCTTTTCTGCTTTTTCTTGTCATCAGATACCTCATCACCACCATAGCGAGACAGGTTCATGAAGTTCCTGATGTAGGTGTTGACGTTATCATTTCCCTGCTTCAGGTTGAGGAAGGCCTCCTTCATCCTTTCCATCACAATCTCTGAGAGAAACTGTTCTTTGAAAGCTGCAGTGAACCTCTCCCAAGTTGGCTGGAACCCAGTGCAGCTTGCCTTCAAGTAGTTTTCCCACCAAAGAGCTGCGTCTCCCTTGAGAAGGTGGGTAGCACACTTGACCCACTCCTGTTCTGGAACATCAGCAGTCTCGAGCAACCTTGAGATCTCGCGCAGCCAATCATCCGCGTCAAGAGGTCGGTCAGAAACATCAAACTGACGAGGGTTGAACTTGAGGAAGCTCTTGATGTCACCACGCTTGGGAGGTGGAGGAAGTGGAGCAAACTCATTCCTTCTGACGCTCTCCTCAAAGCGCTCTTCTTGCATTGCCGCCAAAGCATTAGCTATGCTTGACACGAGCCCGATTCCCGAGGAATGTCCTCTTCAGTCCGGCGTGGGGGAGCCATCCTGTCATTGATATAAAACTCAAGTCAGTACTATAATGGAAGATGATAATAATCCAAAATAGTACCAAGATGGAATTAACCATGATTAAAGGATACAATTTACTGAGATGATATAAAAATATCAACAAAGTTCATAGCACCTCAAAGATATTAAGCATATCGCACACTACTGGAAAGGAGTGTGGTACACAAACATATCAAAGAAAAATTTTCCACAAATTTCGGCATTAAAATACCAATAGATGCGAAAAATTACTTAACGAATCAAGATTAGTGACTCTACCGATTCAATATACAAAAGCGAATGATACAAGTAGTGGTATGGTCGCGACTCAATCCCGCACTCAAATCATTACTCCGCACATGAACAAGTGGAACACATATCCTAACCCCTTCTTCTCACGACGAAACCTAAAGATTGGTAACTACGGAAACGAACACCCCAAACAAGATAGCGTCGGATACAAGAGGAAGATAGATTGCGTCGGTTTACAAAAGCCCCGGTATGGAATGTACCAACGTTGATAACCAAAGGCGATAAGATAACAACTTGGATGCAACAGATAGACAAGGGATTACACACACACACACACACAACCTATGGTACTACGAAACCCGTAACACGTGAATCCTAGTTTGAACTTTGAGAAGAGGATTGAAAACGTTGCACTTCCTTACCGTAAAAGGGTGGGTGGGAGGGTAAGAAGAAAAGTGGAAGCAGTCCTACTCTCGCTTTTGTTTTTCCCTAATATACATAACTACCAAAATATTTGCTAGATCGACAACGACTGCTTTGAAACCTCAAGGTCGGGATGGCTCGATACCAATTGTAACTACCTCGTGAACTACGCTCCTAGATACAAGCTGGATGAGTGATAGTGGTTGAAATAGTAGTGGGGCCCCAAAAGCCACTCACTTGGTAGTCCTTTCAGACGTCCCAACCACTACCCTCTCAACGGACCTGTGCAGGCGTAGTCGGCGAAGGGATCAACTACGACACAAGTGGGTATGTACGCAAGCCACCATACAAGAGTACAAAGAGCCAAACCATCTATAAAGAAAGGAAATATACCAACGCCATACGGCAAGATTCAAATGACCTAGATAAATCTATATTTTAGGATAACTCCTCATACAACACACATCAGAGTATCATGCGGAAGCGGCAAACAAGATCCGAGTACGGATAAGAAGCAAATCGGCATAAGATGCCAGAGAAATAAGCACATCCCAGCTACAGGTCTCATGGATCCCCGTTCCCGGAATCTCTACACCGAACGATCGTTGCCCACATCTTCGGCTTCTTCCACCCAGTATCCGTCCTGAGAAGGTACCTGTTCATCTGAATCAAGAATTTATCGTGTGAGACCCTAAGGGTACTCAGCAAGTCTTAATGCCTCTAAAGGGGACACAACCTGGGGTGACGCAATTGCAGCGAAAGATAAACCCTAACAATTCTACAGATAAACGCTAACCATCCGCCTAACCAATGATAGACGGATGTCCGTGAATTTAAGTACAACAGTTATAATGGTAATCTCATCCGATCCATCCTCCTCCCTGCTTACCAACAAGGAAGCGGACGAACAACCCCCCATCCGTTGGCAATTTTATTAACCATTCCATGAGTATTGCACTATTTACTAGTTAAGTTACTTTGGTCAGATTAAAAGCGGTACTTTAGTTATGCTTGTCTATGATCAAGAAACTGTGCTCCAAGTCGTCCATATCCGCGGACACGGCTTTCAGAAAGTTTTACCCACGGGTGCACCAATAGCAACACACGCCGATCAACCTCGAAAACCAAATCAAAACCCAACGAGGCTTTCATTGAACAATCACAGAATTCAGAATATTTCAGGGCCACCCTTAAGTAGATCCCGAACGGAGATAGTGACTCGAGACGGACTCAAGGTTTGGGTGGGCCAGAACATCGGGAACCCGAAAGTGTGGCTGGGCTTGTCGATACAGCGAACGTGTCCCGATCCTAACATGAGTGTGCACCTCGCACAATTTAAAGACGTAGTAGCATGGCATAAGTACAGAGAGTAAATAAAACCTCAAACTAGTTTGGCCCCAAGAAATAAGACGGAATCAAGCTCTAGCCTGGGGGTCCCATATACCTCCGGATGTGGATAGCGATAAATCAAGGAACAGGAATCAAGTACTCGGGGTCTTACGGGACACAAGTGAGGGAAAACCAAATAGCAGATATTGCTCACCGGTGCCTCTTTCTTTAGTTATCCCAGAACTACTCAGGTTAAGTTGTTTAGGTACCTCGTTATCCAACAGACACTCACATACCCTACACATGCTGTTCTACGACTCGCATGGCTCAAACAACTCCTATAGTAGTGGCTCATGGGATGGAGGAACAAGCTGGGTGGAGTTTAAAAGTAAAGGCCATGCATACTTGGGATTCAATTTAATGCAATCGCGACTCAATGATGCAAGAATAAGATAGAGGCAATAGGTACTGTATGTATGCAAGCATGTGGAAGTGCTTGCCTGGTATCTCTGTTGAAGCAAGGGACAGATCTGGGTAGTGCTCCTGGTTCTCTTGATACAGCCCCAGCTCAGTGTCTATCCGAGAAAAAACCAAACAAACAAGGCCAACATGAATATAGAGCACAAGCATATGAATAAGATGCGTCAAGCAAACAATCATGCCATGATGAATGATGCACAATTTACATGGCAAGTAAGGTAGCATGGCATGGTGAGGTGTGGTGGACAAGGAAATAACATTTAAGTGGGTTTTAGTCACATTTCATTGCCATAACAGTTGTTGTTCAATATATATTTATATGATGCATGCTGCAATTGAAGTCATGGATAGCATAAACAGAAAGGTCTCGTCGAGCTGATCAATTTAGACTCATCATTTGCTAAATTTGGAGTTTTAAATCAAAAGTTGTGAATTATTGAAAATCCAGTGGCATTGGTGGTAATTAACATAATCTTGGAATTTTACTTGTGCAAAATACAAAATGGATGGCATATTTGGAATCCCCTCATTTTTCTGATATCCAAACATATATTAATTGCCCAATTTGGATTTAGAAATAAAAAGTTATTTAAAACTGAATAGAATTTGAATTTTGAATTTATTTAACAATTTGAAAGTAAAATGTTCAAACGCTTACTCCTTCTACTCACTTCTGAGTCGCTGACAGGTGGGGCTAGCGGGTCCTGCGGCCCACGCGCCAGCGACTGAGGACACAGGGGACCGCGGGTTGATTTTAGCAAACGCCAGGAGCCTTTTTGCAAAGTTACCTAGACACAGACAAGTGGGCCAAAACGGACCGCGGGTTGGGCAAAAGATTCTGCAGGGGGTTTTTCGCAAAAGGCCACGCTGGTACTGTGGATCTTCCTCTGCTGGCGAACGGACACGCACGCCGGCTGCAGAAAGAAAAGGGGGCGCCGGGCTCGATCCAGAATTGGGCGCTACAGACGCACCGCCACCGGCTAGGGCCGGTAGGTGCTGGAAGGTTGGACGGGGCCTAGGTAAGGTTTACGCTGCCGTTCCACCGCGGCGCAGAGGGGTGCTCGACGCCGACCGCAAAACAGGAAACGATCCAAGGGGAAGATGTCTGGAGAACCAGTGGCTCACCGCGGCGTGCGGTGGTCGACGTGGCGCTGGGGAGCAAAGCGATCGGCGATGAGGCTGGCGACGGCGCTAGGGTTTCTCGGGCGCTGCAGGTCTGGCGAGCTGGGGCTCCTCCTCGCTCGCCTGGCCGCAGCGAAGGCGTCGCGGCTTCTCGACACCCCACGTCGCTCCGCCTCCTGGTGATGCTTGTCTTGGCGAGGTGAGCTACTGGGCGAGAGGAAGATGTGGCGGGAGAAGATGGGTAGAGGAGGGGAGCGAGGCAGTCTGGCGGATCCGGGAGAGGCGGAGAGGGAAGGGTGGATAAGAAGGAAGAGGGGGCAGGTTGTAGCGTGGGGGAAGGGGAAGCTGGCAGGGGCGCGTCGGGCACCTCCTGCTCACGTGTCAGCCACTGGCCAGCAAAGCAGTGTCACTGAGGGGGCTGGCAGGGGTAGGGCGCCAGGAGGTAAGTGGACCTGGGAGCGTGGTCAGGCACGGCAGGTGAGAGGAAAAGGGAGGGAGCTGCCGGCTAGGTCTAGGTTGGGAGAGAGGTCCAGGTGGTGTGGGGTAGCTAGGGGTTCTGGGTGGGGCTGCATGGAAGAGAGAAGGGCGAGCTAGGGTGGGGTGTAGGTGATCAAGCAAGGTAGAGGGGAAAAGGAGGGGTAGGCTTAGGGTTTTGTTTTAGGATAGATGTAGTTTAGGGTTTAGGTTTAGCTAGGTAGGGATTAGGGTTTTGATTTAGAGAGGCAAGGAAAGAGATGATCATGTGATGTTAGGGTTCTTCTTTAGTTCATGCATGATCCAAAAATAATGGCCAAGCAAGATCCAAGAGAGGGTGGTTTGGGGTTGTGCATGCCACATAGCACATGTGTGCATGAAGCATGGGGTGGTTTAGCTAAAGGGAAAACAGGGAGGGAGAGGGTTTGATGAAGAACTACAAGCCCAAACCAGACTAAACAAAAGAAAAGGTGCTCCACTTGAAATACCAGCAAAAACCAAATACTGGAAAAGGTGTAACTTGCATGGCCCATGCAAAATAATTAATGCCAAGTTATCCTTGTGAAAACAATAATATTATTATGGCATTGTTCAGATGCATCCCAAAAAGGTGGGCAAGGCCAAGCAAAGATTATGGGTGGATCCAACCAACAACATGGGCTAGAGATAACTCAATAAAATGCCAAGCCCATATTATTGGATGGTGGAATTATAAGGTGGTGAAAGAAAAGGTGGTGGAGTCAAAAGAGAGATGCCCCCAACTCAACTTGGGCATATAACAATGTATCAAGAGCCAAATACAATATCAAGAGGCAAATACAATTAATCATGCACATGAGATAAGAATCAAACAAGAAAGGGTCTTTATATGATGCTCAAATGCAAGGTGGTATGATGGCATGAGCATGATATGATGATGATGCAACAATTATATGTTAGAAGTGGCCCATTTTATTATGACATGTAGCATTACAGGGGTTAGACAACTGGGATGCTACATGGACCCTCCTAGAGACCGAAAGGCCGTTGAGTGCAAATGGATTTTCAAGAAGAAAACGGACGCGGATGGTAATGTTACCGTCTATAAAGCACGGCTTGTCGCAAAAGGTTTTCGACAAGTTCAAGGTGTTGATTACGATGAGACTTTCTCTCCCGTAGCGATGTTTAAGTCCATTCGGATTTTATTAGCAATTGCTGCGTTTCATGATTATGAAATATGGCAGATGGATGTCAAGACTGCTTTC
The DNA here is from genome assembly GCA_030063025.1 of Avena longiglumis. Lineage (NCBI taxonomy): Eukaryota > Viridiplantae > Streptophyta > Magnoliopsida > Poales > Poaceae > Avena > Avena longiglumis. The sequence goes on from CP125978.1 coordinate 292,247,231, forward strand.
CTCAATGGGAACATTGATGAAGAGTTGTATATGATGCAACCCGAAGGTTTTGTCGATCCTAAGGATGCTAGTAAAGTATGCAAACTTCAGCGTTCCATTTATGGACTAAAGCAAGCATCTCGGAGTTGGAACCTTCGTTTTGATCAAGTGATCAAGAGCTTTGGATTTGTTCCAAATTGCTACAAGCTTGCATCTACAAGAAAGTGAGTGGGAGCTCGGTGACGTTTACGGTACTATATGTGGATGACATATTGATTATTGGAAATGACATCAACATGCTTAACGATGTGAAGAGTTATTTGAACAAGTGTTTTCAATGAAAGACCTAGGTGAAGCTGCTTATATATTGGGCATCAAGATCTATAGAGATAGACAAAGACGCTCGATAGCTTTAAGCCGAGTACATACCTAGACAAAGTTCAAAAGGTTCGAGAATGGATAAGGCAAAGAAAGGTTCAAAGGCCTATGTTGTCGTAAGATATTGAGCAAGGCTCGGTGTCCAGCTACTGTGAAATGATAGGGAAGCTATGAGCAAAGTGCCTTATGCCTCGGCCATAGGTTCCATCATGTATGCCATCTTGTGTACTAGACCGGATGTGTCCAATGCTCTTAGTTTGACGAGCAGATATCAAAGTGATCCAGAGTAGAACATCGACAGCCGTGAAGAACATCCTAAAGTACCTAAATAGGACTAAAGAAATGTTCTTAGTCTATGGGGTGATGAACGACTTGTCGTAAAGGTTACGTCGACGCTAGTTTTGACACCGACAAGGATGATTCTAAATCTCGACAGGATACGTGTATATTTTGAATGGAGGAGCTGTGAGTGGAGAAGCTGCAAGCAAAGCGTGATCGCGGGATCTATGAGAAGCAGAATACATGGCTGCCGCAGCGTCAAGTGAAGGAGTTTGGATCGAAACTTCATCATCGAGCTTGGCGTGGTTCCAAGTGCATTGGACCCACTGGAGATATTGTGTGACAACACTGGCGCCATAGCACTCGCTAAGGAACCAAGATATCATCCAAAGACCAAGCATATCAACCGCAAGTTTCATATAATCCGAGATTATATAGCAGATGGAGATCTGAAGATCAGCAAAGTACATACGGATCTGAATGTCGCAGATCCATTGACTAAACCTCTTCCACGTGTAAAACATGATCAACACCTCAGTGCCATGGGTGTGAGATTGTTACCAAATGTAAACTAGATTATTGACTCTAGTGCAAGTGGGAGACTGTTGGAATTATGCCCTAGAGGCAATAATAAAGATGTTATTATTATAATTCTTGTTCATGATAAAGTTTATATTCCATGCTAGAATTGTATTAAGCGAAAACTTTAATACTTGTGTGGTTTGTAAACAACACCGTGTCCCTAGTACGCCTCTATGGACTAGCTCATTGATCAATGATGGTTAAGGTTTCCTAACCATAGACATGAGTTGTCAATTGATAATGATATCATATCATTGGGAGAATGATATGGTGGATAGAACCAAACAAAGCAGAGCAATTAGATCGTGTCATCGTGTTCGTCTTTGTGAAGATTTTCCTATGTCAAATATTGTATTCCTTAGACCATGAGATAATGCAACTCCCTGGTATCGGAAGAAAGCTTTGAGGTCATCAAACGTCATCCTATGAGAGGGTGATCATAAAGGTGTCTCTCAGGTGATCGGAAAGTATCTTTTGGGTTGTATGTATCGAGATGGAATTTGTCCCTCCCAAGTCGGAGAGATATACTTCGGGCCCACTCGGTAATCGATATCAACACCGCTTGCAAGCATGTGGTTAAGGAGTTAACCACAAAGTGATATCGGATTATGGAACGAGTAAAGTACTTCCTGTGAACGAGATTGAACTAGGTATGACGATACCGACGATCGAATCTCGAGCAAGTAAAATATCGCGAGACGAAGGGAATATATATATGGGATTGATTGAATCCTGGCATCGTGGTTCATCCGATATGATCATCGATGAATGTGTGGGAGTCAATATGGGTGCCTGACCCGCTGTTGATTATTGATAGAAGATCATCGCATATTCTCGAACATAGGTCACACACTTAACGTGTCTTGACGCTAGGATAGATTGGATAATTGGTTTATGAATTTTTGTTCGAGTCTCGGATGGGATCCGGATATCACGAGATGTTCCGGAATGGTCCGGAGAATAAGATTCATATAAGGCGTGCAGTTTTGGAGTTCGAATTGTTCCGGTTAATCGGTATTGTACGGAAGCTTCTAGAACCTTCGGAAGGGGACCAACGTGGCCCCACCTTCCGGGAGGGGCATGGGCCTATGAGGGAGTGTCCTGCCGCATTGGGCGGGGCACAAGGCCCCATAGGGCCCAGCCGATCCTAGATAAGTTTAAACTCGTTTAAACTAGAGATAGGATTTCTAGATAAGGGAGAGTTTAAATCGCTTTAAAATAGAGATAGGATTTCTAGATAAGGAGAGTTTAAATTGTTTAAACTAGAGATAGGCTTGGAGGAGGGGCAAGGGCGCCTCTATATAGAGGGGTGGTGCGCCTCCCCTACACACCTCCTCCAAGCCCTAGTAGCCTGCCTTCCTCTCCCTCCCATCGCTTGTAGGCGAAGCCTGCAGAAATTCTCCACCATATACACCACGCCGTAGTGTTGTAGATCCAATCTATCTCTCCACCATACTCGCTGGTCCGAGGAAGGAGGATACGTCGAGGTGCTGCACGTGTGCATCTCACGGAGGCACCGCCACTTGTGGTGCTAGATCGGATCGGATCGCGAGGAGGAGAAGCGAGTACGACTACATCACCCACGTTCCGACGAACGTTCCGCTGTGCGGATCTTCAAGGGTATGAAGATCTAATCCAATCTCTCTCGTTGTTTGCATCTCCTAGATTAGATCTTGGATTTCCCTCTGTTCGCTCCGTAGAAAATATTGATTTACTATGCCGCGGAACCCTTCAGCGACCATGTCCTGGCGGCACGCGGCGTCAGCGAGCGGCGGAGCGCTCTGTCTAGAGCGGCGCTAGCGTTTCCGGTCGTGCGCGAGAGGGGGAAGGTTCATACCTGAACCGAAGTGGCGTGCTGAAGCTCGACGTGGCGTTGGTTTGCGAAGGGGCGCTCGGGAACGGTCTCTGGAGCTCGTCGGAGTTGCGGGCAGCGTCGGTCGCTTGCAGACATGGTCAATGGCGAGGTTTGGCGTCGCCCTAGCACGAACCAGAGGTATCAGGAGTTGCGCAAGACGCAGGCGAACAAAATCGCGTGAAGGAGGGGGCAAGGGGCGCTCGGGTTTTACCTTAATTGGTCGCCGGAGTCAGGCGGCGGCGCAGATGGTTTCGGTCGTGGACGGAGACGACAACCTGGGTCACGAGAAGGCAAGGTAAAGGTGTCAGCAGGTGCACAAGGTCATGCTGAGCATCCACGTTTGAACTAGAGAGAGGGGGGCGGTCGAGGCTCACCGGAATCGATCGCCGGAGTCGTCGGTACAGCGGGGCTTCGAGAGCTAATGCGCGCAGCCTGGTGGCGGAGTGAGCGAGGAGAGTGGGGGAAAAGGCTCGTGGTGCAGAGGGGATTAAATAGGCCCAGGCGCGACAGGAAACGCCTGCGGCTTAATGGTTAATTACGCCGCGCCATTACCGGCCTTGACAGTAGCGGCGACGTGGTCGCGGGCGCGGTTTGGGGAAGACGAGGGCAACATGGAGAGGGCCCGCTCGTCAAGCGCCAAGAGGAGGTGGGGTCTGGGTCGCAGGTGTCTCGGTAGCGTGCAGTGGGAGAGGAATGGCCCGGGTGGGCTAGCTGGGCCGGTTCTATTGTTGGGCTGGAATCCTGGCGCCGGCCTTTTTCTAATTCTTTCTCTTTTTCTTTTTCTGTTTCAATTTTCTGGATTGATTTTCAAATGAATTCAAGTTTCATTTGAATTCAAATTTTCCTGGGATTTTTGCAATGAGCAGTAGTCTCAAATATAGGCATAAGATATAGTGGTTGCTTTGCAAAGTCTTGGTCAAGCTTGGAGAGCAAAATATCAGAGACTTGGCACTTGGTTTGCAAAAATTTGAGAAATGGTTTTTGAATCCATTTACATTTTGTAAAACCTGGTTCAAATCCTCATTCAATCCAATCAACCAAGAAAACCAGCATTCAAGGTTTAACACATTCAAACTCTCAAATGGTGATGGCCATTTGATATGAGTTTGTTCACATAAAATCATAGCACTATGTGCTTCTGTTTTTCTGAAATGAGTTTGAAATTGATCTCAAATCTATATGCGTGCATGAATGATATGCAAACTTTGAAATTATGATTTTAGGGATGTTACAAATCTAACCCCCTTAAGGTGAATCTCGCCCTCGAGATTCGTATTGGCTAGCAAATAGGTGAGGGTGGTCTTTCCGAAGATCATCTTCTCTTTCCCATGTTGCTTCCTCTTCGGAATGATGATTCCATTGCACTTTGCAAAACTTGTTAGTCTTTGTCCTTGTGACTCTTTCTGCAGTCTCAAGAATCTTGATAGGCTTTTCCTCATAAGTGAGATCACTTTCTAGTTGAACTTCTTCCAAAGGTATGGTATCCTTCAAAGAAGTTTCTTCCATTTCTGGGTGACATTTGTTAAGCTGGCTCACATGAAACACATTATGGATCACGATAGAGATCTTTGGCAGTTCAATTTCATAAGCAACTTCTCCTTTGCGACTCAGAATCTTGAATGGCCCAACATATCTTGGTGCCAACTTTCCCTTGACTCCGAATCTCTTCACTCCACGGAGTGGTGATACTCTAAGATAGGATCTATCACCAACTTCGTAGGTGACTTCTCTACGCTTAGGATCTGCGTAGCTTTTCTGTCGGGACTGTGCTATCTTCAACCTGTCCTTAACCAATTTGACCTTCTCTTCGGCTTCTTTGATAAGATCTGGCCCGAATAAACTTCTTTCTCCCACACCATTCCGTAATAGTGGGGTGGTAAATTTTCTTCCGTAGAGAAACTCAAACGGTGCCATCTCAATGCTGGCTTGATAGCTGTTGTTATAAGAAAATTCTGCGTAAGGCAGACTTTCATCCCAACTTGCTCCATAGTCTAGGGCACATGCCCTCAACATGTCTTCCAGAATTTGATTAGTCCTTTCTGTTTGTCCATCGGTTTGGGGATGAAAAGCAGTACTGAATTCCAACCTCGTTCCCAATGACTCATGTAGCTGTCTCCAAAAATGGGAAGTGAATTGGGTTCCCCTATCGGACACAATACTCTTAGGCACACCGTGAAGGCATACAATTCTACTCATGTAGATTTTAGCTAACTTGGCACTTGTATAGGTTGTCTTCACGGGTATGAAATGGGTCACTTTAGTTAGGCAATTACTACCCATATGGAATCATATCCTGATCTGGTCCTTGGCAATCCGGTGATGAAATCCATACCAATTTTGTCCCATTTCCAATCAGGAATAGGTAGTGGTTGAAGCAAACCTGCTGGTTTCTGATGCTCCGCTTTTACTCTACTACACACATCACACAAAGCAATATGTTCGGCGATGTCTCTCTTGAGATTGTTCCACCAAAATCTTTCTTTCATGTACATGTACATTTTGGTGTTACCCGGGTGAATAGAATACGGAGAGTTGTGCGCTTCTTGCAAAATCAGTTTTCGTATCTCCGGATCTTGGGGAACACAGATACGTTTCCCATGCCATAAAGTACCCTGTTCGTCTTCATGGAAATTCTTAGCTTTCCCTAGACTAATATTTTCCTTAATCCTTTCAATTTCCTTATCGATCTTCTGAGCTTCTCGAATCTTGTCCAACAAAGTGGGTTGAACATCCAAAGACATGAGATGTCCTTCAGGCACAATCTCTAATCTGAGTTCTTTGAATTGAGCACACAAATCATCTGGCAATTCTCCTTTGGTAAGGCCATTCACGAATACCTTACGACTTAGAGCATCTGCTACAACATTTGCTTTACCGGGGTGGTATTGCAAACTCAGGTCATAATCCTTGATAAGCTCTAACCATCTTCTTTGTCTCATATTGATTTCCTTTTGGGTGAAGATATACTTCAAACTTTTGTGGTCCGTGAACACTTCACAACGCTTACCCAAAAGGTAATGTCTCCATGTTTTGAGTGCATGGACGACAGAGGCTAACTCCAAATCATGAGTAGGATATTTTACTTCATGAGTTTTGAGTTGTCTCGAGGCATAGGCCACAACTTTACCGTCTTGCATAAGTACGGCACCCAAACCCTAATGAGACGCATCACAATATACTTGGAAATCCTTTTCCAAATCTGGCAGACATAGCAATCGGTGTCACAAGTCTCTTCTTTAATTCTGAAAGTGACTTCACAACCTTGGACCAAGCAAACTTCTTGTCTTTCTTTAACAATTCATCATGGGCTTAGCAACTTTCGAAATTCTCAATGAATCTTCTGTAGTAACCTGTTAAGACAAAACTACGAACTTCTTTCACATTCTTGGGAGATTCCCATTCATCACATTTGAAACTTTAGCGGATCAACTGCTACACCATCCTTTGTCATAACATGACCGAGAAAACCAACTTCTTCTAACCAAAACTCACACTTGCTGAATTTGGCATAAAGTTTATGCTCTCTTAACTTTTCAAGTATCAAACGCAAGTGTCCTTCATGCTCTTCCTTGCTCTTGGAGTAGACTAAGATGTCATCGATGAAAACGACAACGAACTTGTCAAGAAATTCCATGAACACCTTGTTCATCATATTCATGAAGTATGCTGGGGCATTGGTTAAGCCGAAAGGCATCACGGTATACTCATACAACCCATACCTTGTGGTGAATGCTGTTTTAGGTATGTCTTGCTCTCTTATCTTTAGTTGAAAATAGCCTGACCGGAGATCAATCTTCGAGAACACACATGCTCCCTCTAGCTGATCAAACAAGTCATTAATTCTAGGCAAAGGATATTTGTTCTTGATAGTTACCTCGTTGAGCGAACGGTAATCTATGCATAACCTTTGGCTTCTATCCTTCTTCTCCACAAACAAGACTGGGGCTCCCCAAGATGAAGAACTTGGTTGAATAAACCCTTTCTGCAAATGTTCTCCTAGTTGCTTCTTGAGCTCCTTCAGTTCATCAACTGACATTTTGTATGGTCTCTTTGCTATTGGTCCAGAACCTGGTACCAAATCTATCAGAAACTCCACATCTCTATCTGGTGGCATTCCTGGTAATTCTTCCGGGAACACATCCGGATACTCACACAATTAGCACTGTCCATGCTAACCCCCTTAAGAGAATTAAGCATACTCCTCTTTGCTCCAAAGCTGGTCTTAAATCTGATCCTTTTATTTTCCGGAGTGGTGAGTGAGACGGTATGGCTGGCACAATCTATCACTCCTTTGTACTTAGTCATCCAGTCCATTCCCAGAATGACATCCAAACCTTGGGAGTTTAATATAATCAAGTTAACGAAACTTATACTTCCCAAATTCTATGACTAGGTCATGGCATCCTGAATTCACTATCATTTCTCCACCGGAGAACTTACTTTTATAGGACACCCAATAGTTTCTACGGTAGTTCATTTCTTTCAAAAATGCTCTTGATAAGAATGAATGAGATGCACCAGTATCAAAGTACAAATCTGGAATGGAATTGAGTCCGAACTTACCGACAATGTTGGGGCTCCTCATAGACCTCTTCCACATTAATGTGGTTCACCTGACCTTTCTGGAAAGGATTGGGCTTGACAGGTCCTTCAACTTTCTTCTCAGGGCACTCATTAGCATAATGCCCCAGCTTCTTGCATTTGAAGCACTCAACCTGACTGATGTCCTTTTTTGCAGGCTGGCTTCCACTTCCACTACCATTCCCACTGTGGTGGCTCTTATGTCCACTCTTGTGGTTCTTGTACTTTTCATTATCATGACTGCGGTGATGCTTGTTGTCATGACGATTGTGGTTGTGGTGCTTATTGAATTTTCCATGCTTATGGGATCCTGAGCTTCCACTGTCATCATAGTGAGATCGTTTGTGAGACGATCCTGAGCTGTGCTTGTCGGAGTGTTTCCTCTTCCTACTCTCGACTTGCTTCATTTTACTCTCCAAAATAGCAGCCTTGTCACACAGAGACTGATAAGTTGGAACATATGCCATAGACAACTGCAAGTTTAACTCATCATTCAGGCCTTCCAGAAACTTTTCCTTTCTTTTGGCATCTGTGTCAACCTCATCCGGTGCATAGCGCGCCAGATTGTTGAACTCTTCTATGTATTCAGCCACGCTGCGGTGGCGCTGCTTCAAGTTGTGAAACTCCTTCTTTTTCAGGCTCATCATTCCTGATGAGATATGAGCAGTGCGAAAGCCATCTTCAAAGATAGCCCAAGTCACCTCATCTAAAGGAGTGGTGATTTGGAAGTTGTCCCACCATGTGGCGGCTGGTCCTTCCAACAGATGCGCTGCGAACCTGACCTTTTCAGCATCCGTGCAGCCCACGGTCACTAAGTCCTTGTTCACAGAACGTAGCCAATCATTGGCCACCATGGGATAAGTTGTCCCCGAGAACTTAGCTGGCCTCAAACACAGAAATCTGGTGAGCATATCAAAACCTGGAGGGTTGTTGTTGTTGTCGTTATTGGGGTTGTTGTTGTTGTTGTTATTCTGGTTTTGGATGAATGTTGTCATCATCTGCATAAGCTGTGTTTGAGCATTCATCATCTGTTGCATTTCTGGAGTGATGTTGTTGGGGTTGGGGTTTGCGCGACGGGGAGGCATATGTGGTTTGTTCAAATAGAGATAAGAATGAGATACCCATAGATGTTTTATGCACAATACATCACAAGCAAACACATATCATGCAACTCAAGGATAAAAGCTCAACAACAGAATAACAAAGTTCTCGAAATAAAACACACAAGTGGCAAGCCATCCACATGTCGAATGGTCCAATAACAAGTTCACAATAACAAGTACGATAATGAAAGATAAACGAGTAGTCAAGTCTACTCATCAGCATCAATCTCCTCCTCGACAAAGGTAAGACCTGCATTCTCCATCGCGGTCTTGTTCTCCTCAATCATAGTGGTCAAGGAATCGATCTTGGCCTTGAGAGCCCTCTTCTGGGAGCGAAGCCTCTCGATCACCATCTGCTGCTGCTCTAGCTCGAAATCCTTGGAGTTCAGTTCCTCGGTCATGTCTCGGATCTTCTTGTTCCTATCCTGGACGCATTTCTCCTGACTCTTGAACTTACGGTCCTGGGTCTCGAACTCCGCCTCCATTTCCTTGACTATCTCGTCCTGCTGTGCGAAAAGCTTGTCCTTCTCGCAAAGCTGCACCTGGAGCTCGTCATTGCTGAGCATGACGTTGGTCCTGTCCGTGTCCACGTTCCTGATGAGAGACTCTAAGTCCTGGAGATAGAGATGTATCGGCTCTGCCGCGTCCCTCGAGTCGTCCTCAAAGTCGATGGACTCTCCATCAACATCACGTCTTCCGAAGACGTGGAAGTGGGTGCCCCTAACCTGTCGGGAGTGACAGCCTAACAGACATCCTATCAGGTCCTGCATGACTACCTCCATGCCTCTCTCCCTGTCGTCGTGCATCAGCTTGAAGACGATGGCCTCTGTAGTAGGCTCTGTCTGGCGTCCGGGCTGGTTCACCTTGAAGCCCCAGAGGTCCTTCCTCTCGAACTTGGTGAGTGGATGCACCATGATGGTGGGAAGAGGGAGATCGAGCAAAGTGGTAAGCTCGACGATACGAGGACCGAAACGGGTAACCTGGAACTCCTCAACAGTGCTAATGGTAATAGGCATCTATTTATAAGATAGAAAAGTTAGAACAACACTATTTAAGATAAATAAAGACAAACATCACATACACATCCTTGGAACACAAAATCACACAAGTCATGCATACATGAATCCATTACATCAATAAAGGTCCAACTTATTTAAGGTATCATTTTGGAAAATAAGGTGATAGGTGGTGGTCCAACTAACGAAGTGCGTTCACAATCCTATCTCATTGGATTTGTTGGCTAACACAATGTTCCTAGAGGCAATCCACCTATCTTGTTCACATGATTCCATCACTAAGTCTATAATATCTCCCCTTAAGGTTTGGTTGGTGGCTTCCAACTCTTGGGTAAGTTCCTTCTCTTTCTCTAAGTCTTTTTGGAGGTTGAGCGTTCTGCACTTGACTCTAGCACTTAGTTCTTTGATAGTCCTCCAAGCTGCCTCTCTTGCTGACTCAAAGAAGGTGGTGTGCATCACAGTGTTGGTGTACATGCAGAATCCTCTTTCTTTGTGGTTCTCTTCCTTGTTTTTGAACAAGTGAAGTTGCACCCACCAATAATCCACTCCTTCATCCATCACCGGAAAGCCTTTGTAAACAGCTGCACCATGTGCTTCCATTGCCACCATGAGGTCCTTGAGAATCTTGGGAAACTCAGTTTCACACTCCAAGGTCATGGTCATGAGTGGCCCTTTCTTCACGGCTTCGTTGATGGAGTTCATCTACAAATGGAGATGAGAATGAGAAGATTAGAAAAGTTTTACGAGAAGAATAGACAAGTGTAGAAGTAGTTGAAAATTTTTCCTTAGTGGTTTTCCAATCCTAGGGGTCATAATCCTACAGGCAACACAGTGCTCTGATACCATCTGTAAGATCCCTCCTTTGTAAAGGAAAGGATCCCTGTGATTGCAATGCTAGTCCCTGGATCAATGCTAGCATCCACAGTTTAAGATGAAGTACACAGATACAAAGGTCGTTTATTACATTCATTCCAGAGATAAAACATAGTCTTTTACAACTCAGGGCCAAAGGCCTAATACAAGAGTTTTGGAATAAGTAAATAAACATAAGTCTTCATCTTCATGTGCCACAGGCAAGCATGTTGAGTATAGACTCATGACTCCTACTCATCATCGGAGTAACCTGCAACATCACAAGTTCTGACCACAGTGGGTCAATACTTTGGAATAGTATTGGCAAGTGATACCTTAGTAAATTTTAAGTGGACTATATTACTATATGCATTTTGGCTAAGTGTAGCTTGGCTTGCTTTGCTTAAAAATAGGTTTTCCCTATTAGTTGAAATCACTAAGTTTTTCTTTGTCAAAAACTTCCCAAGAAACCACCAATAGACATTGGGGTCCTTTACCCTTGTTCACCCACAAGTTTTACTTAGAAGTTGGAGTGATGAGATTCTTGTAGCTTCCATGTCTTGATGCTCAAGTTGTCCATTGCCATGGACTTGGCTAAGTACTTAGATTTTCCATCTGCAGAGGTTGTGCACTTTCCCCACCAGACTTGGTTTCCCAAGACAGGACCTTTCAGAAGCCTTTCCTTAGTCAAATGGACGCGTTCCAACCTATCATCCCACTACCACCAACTGTCCAAATGACTAAGTTCTAGCAACCTATATGATCAAGGTAGAGCCCATATTGCCAAGTGGTTGCACTGTAAGCTTTCTCAACACTTGGCCTCCAAATCCCTTTATGCCTGGGTGGCATACCACAAGTGAGATACACAAGCCAAATCCATGGCCTTGTGTAATCACTCAACCAAAAACCACCATTCAAGTCCCATTCCACCCAGGAAGTTCATTGACTTAGTTGTTTTATTAAGAAAAGCATGAGTCCCAAAGGACTTAGAATTATTTCACCATAGCATGTACATACTTTACCAACCCTTGTTTTCTACTAGCTAGGCTAAGCATGGCATAGTAACTTAACTTAGGAAAATTCCCTAGCATTTCTACAATTCTACACTACATAGGATTTCCCAACATAGCATTTGGCAAAAATAGCATGCAAGACTTAGCAAAAATAATTCTAATGCTTATTCAAAATAAAGGGTGGAAATATCATGTAGTATCACTTGCCTTGGTATTGGGGAGAGTGGCACTCTTCACAATCACAGTCACTAGCAAAATCTACACAAAAATTTTGTAGCACACAATTACATACAATTCATATACAAGCAAAGATATGAATGCATGCATGCAAGAAAATGCTAAGTGATGATTTTTGAAAACTCTACCAAGCAAGTGCATGAAACAGAAACATAACAAGTCCTAAAGTTTGCTAACTAAACTTATTTAGCCCTAAAACCATTTGCTAAACAAAACTATAATCAAAATGGGCCTAAACATGTTTCTGCCTACAAAGTCATTTTAACAGCTATTTGTTAAACACATTGCAGATTCAGAAAGGCCTTGATTCACTGATTCCAACGGTATAAAATTTGCAAAAATCTAACGTGGGAATCAAAAGTTATAGCCATTTGAAAATTGGATCTAAATCTGATTTGAATTCTGTTTTTGATTCAAACCCTAGCCACGCGTCGCGATATTACTGGTGCGTACCGGTTCGGCTGGATCGAGCTCTGCGGGCCGTAGGATCTAAATAAATCTCACGGTCCTGAGCGCGTACCTCCTCGCTGATAAGTGATTCTATCCTGACGCTTGGATCTAGATCTAACGGTGCTCGAGCACGCGACCATGTACTGGTGGCGCCCGGCGTCGTGAGCGGGCGCTCGTCTCTGGCGTGCTAGCATTTTCGGTCGTGCGCGAGAGGGGGGAGGGTCATACCTGAACCGCAGTGGCGTGCTGAAGCTCGACGTGGCGTTGGTTCGCGAAGGGGCGCTCGGGAATGGTCTCTGGAGCTCGTCGGAGTTGCGGGCGTCGCTGCGGGGCGTGGTCCTTGGCGAGGTTTGGCGTCGCCCTAGCACGAACCAGAGGCATCAGGAGTTTCCCAAGACGCAGGCGAACAAAATCGCGTGAAGGAGGGGGCAAGGGGCGCTCGGGTTTTACCTTAATTGGTCGCCGGAGTCAGGCGGCGGCGCAGATGGTTTCGGTCGTGGACGGAGACGACAACTGGGTCACGGCAGGCAGGAAAGGTGTCGGCAGGTGCACAAGGTCATGCCGAGCATCCACGTTTGAACTAGAGAGAGGCGGTCGAGGCTCACGAATCGATTGCGGAGTCGTGCAATGGGCTTCGAGAGCTAATGCGCGCAGCCTGGTGGCGGAGTGAGCGAGGAGAGTGGGGGAAAAGGCTCGCGGTACAGAGGGGATTAAATAGGCCCCACCGGCCTTGACAGCAGCGGCGACGTGGTCGCGGGCGCGGTTTGGGGAAGACGAGGGCAACGTGGAGAGGGCCCGCTCGTTAGCCTTGAGGAGGTGGGGTCAGTGGGTGGCTGTCTGGGTGCGTCGGCGCGTGCGAGTGGGAGAGGAATGGCCTGGGTGGGCTAGCTGGGCCGGTTCTGTTGTTGGGCTGGAATCCTGGCGCCGGCCTTTTTCTAATTCTTTCTCTTTTTCTTTTTCGGTTTCAATTTTCTAGATTGATTTTCAAATGAATTCAAGTTTCATTTGAATTCAAATCTTCCTGGGATTTCTGCAGTGAGCAGTAGTCTCAAATATAGGCATAAGATCAAGTGGTTGCTTTGCAAAGGCTTGGTCAAGCTTGGAGAGCAAAATATCAGAGACTTGGCACTTGGTTTGCAAAAATTTGAGAAATGGTTTTGAATCCATTTACATTTTGTAAAACCTGGTTCAAATCCTCATTCAATCCAATCAACAAAGAAAACCAGCATTCAAGGTTTAACACATTCAAACTCTCAAATGGTGATGGCCATTTGATATGAGTTTGTTCACATAAAATCATAGCACTATGTGCTTCTGTTTTTCTGAAATGAGTTTGAAATTGATCTCAAATCTATATACATGCATGAATGATATGCAAACTTTGAAATTATGATTTTAGGGATGTTACATCCATGTTCATGGAATTTTGGAGTCTTTAATTTTGATAAATGACGTTTGTGAGATTTTCTTAGAAATAATTAAAACTCCGTTCAAAGGCCAAAGAAGAACGAACGACTAACTTATTGGAATTTGTACATATTGATGTATGTAATCCATTATGTGTAATCATGAGCGATGGATTTCAAATTCATATGATTTCTCCAGAAATTTTAGTGTATATCTGTATATTTACTTAATAAGGAAGAAGTATGAAATTTGAAAATTGTTTAAAGATTTCAAGATGAAGTGAAAAATCATTGTAACAAGAAAATAAAGAGCTTATGATTCGATCATAAAGGAAGATATTTGAGTTACATGTTTAGCAAAACACCTAAGATTTGATGAATTGTTCCATGGATTTGCATTTCTCGATAAACCATAGGAATATGGTATGTTCGAGAGATCAAATTGAACCTTGTTTGTCATGGTAAGATCAAAGGTGTCATTTATAAAACTGCCATTATGTTTTAAAGATTAAAGCTTTAGAGACTACCGCTTTTACACCGAAAATAGCACCATCGTGATCCATTGAAATGACACCATAAAGGTTATGGTTTGGGATAAAACCCGAGTTGTCCTTTCTTAAATTTTGGTATGCTAAGCATAAGTAAGATGTTTATAACCAAAGATGGTTGAGCATGTGTTTGTAGGTTATTTCGAATAAATGTTGGGTATTCCTCCATAATACCAAAGACAAAAGTGTTTGTCGCTTAGAACGTCATGTTTCTTGATAAATAATTTTTTGTAAAATTTAAGTGGGAGGACAATAGAAATTTGATAAGGTTAATGAACCTTAGTTATATGTGTTGAGTTGCGCAGCGCCGGAAAAATGTTCCGAAGGCAGCCACAATGCTCATGGCTCACGTGCCTCAAAGGTGGTCACAAAAGTCTAAGTTCCTATTGAACCGAGTATGTCGGGTAAACAATCAAATACTAAGATTTGAGAGTAAATAATTTTTGTTTGAAAATGATGAACCGACTACATGCAGAGAAGTGATGATGGGCCCTGACTCCATCAAATGGCTTGACACCATGAAATCTGTGATAGTTCCATACACGATAAATCAAGTTTTTGAACTTGGACTACCATCTAGAAAGCTGTAAAAACCTATCGGTCGTGTTTGTATCTATAAAGAAACAAACATGGATGTTTCACATCTATGAAATAGTCAACATGTCGGTAAAGATTTTACTACAATGTTCAAGGAGTTGACTATGACAAGATTTGATCTTTCATAGCAATATTTAGTCTATACGGATTATTGTACCAACCACTACATATAATTTGGTATATTGTAGTTGAACAAACAAAACAAAGTTCTTATAATTGAATTCAAAGGATGCTTAAAAGGGCATGCAAACTTCAATGGTTGAAGTAAGCATCACGAAGTTGGAATCTTCACCGTGATGAAACTGTTAAAGGAGTTTAATTTTATCGGAGACGATGAAGATGCTTGCTTTTGCAAGAAATTAAGTAGGAGCGCTAAGACACATTTCTAATACAATATTGTGGAGGACATATTGTTGAATGGAAATGATCTATCTTTTATTGACAATGGTTAAGAATTTCATTTCGATGAAAGACTTAGGCAAAACCCGAATATTAGGCATGAATGTCTATATGGATAGAGTGTGACGCTACTATGGTTGTGCCAGACGTACATATATGACATATTGAATGAGTTCAATATGTGAACAACAAGAAAAGGTTCTTGTCGCATGTAAAAGAATTGAATCAAAATTCAAATGTATTGACACTTGTTAAGTGAAACAAGATTCAAGTGCTTTGACACTTGGTGAGTGAAATCACAGGAATATTTTGATCAACCATACCATGATATGTACACATCCAGATATGTCCTATGCTCTAAATGTTATGAGCATATACCAAAATGACCCATAAGATGATCATTGGACGATAGTAAGGATATTCTTATGATCTTTTGGAAGAACTAAGAATATATTTATGTAGAGGTGACAAACAGTTACAAATAGTTCATTGTAAAGTGTTACATTGATACTAAGTTTGTCACAAGATACAAGATTAAGTTTATCTCAATTTAAAACTATGGGTGACACAATGTAATGGAAAGGAGATTCCATGATGGATTTGGATGAATTACAAAGTTAAGACATTATGACGGATACTACAATAAAAGGCTAAGTATATGACTGCTATAGTAGCAGCAAAGGAGGGCATTTGTGTCAAGTAGTTTGTTATCAAACTAAGGTGTTGTTCACAACGGGCTAACACTATAAAGATATATTGTACGACAATATTATCGACATGATTTAACCCCAAGGAACTAAAAGGTCTCACCAAAAGACCAAATTTATCAATGCCATCTCATTAGAGAATGAGTGATGCGTGGAGATGAAAAGACATGCAAATACACACAGACCTGAAAGTGTCAGATCCGGAGATTATGTTAACCACTATCAATCGCGTATATGCAACACTAGAAAGCCATAGGTGTTCAATACACAAAGTTTTCAAAATAGATTATTGACTCTAGTGCAAGTGGGAGACTAAAGGGAATATGCCCGAGAGGCAATAATAAAGTGGTTATTATATCATTCCTTGTTTATGATAAATGTTTATTTTGCATGCTATAATTGTATTAATACGAAACATTAATACATGTGTGTTTAATAAACAAAAAGAAAGTTCCTAGTTATGCCTCTTTTATAAACTAGCTCGTTGATTAACAAGATGATCAAAGGTTTCCTGATCATGGACATTGGATGTTGTTAATAACAAGGTCACAACATTGTTGGAATGATATGATGAACATTCATCCGAAGTATATCATTAAAATCAAAGTCATTGTGTTTATATTGCTATAACATCATACGAAGTAATCCTAGTCCTTAGACCATGAGATCATGTCAATCATTAATACTGGAAGAGTATCTTGATAATATCAAACGTCACACTGTAACAGGGCGACTATAAAGGTGGGTTCAGTGCTACGAAGGTGTTATGTAGAGGCTCATGGATCAAGAGTGGAATTTTTCCATCCTGATGACGGATAGATATACTCTGGGCCCTCTCGGTGATATCACATTAGTTAGCTTGCAAGCAAGTGATGAGATCACTAGAATGTTATATCACGGGAATGAGAAAAGAGTACATGTCGTTAACGATATCAAACTAGGTATGGAGATACTGATGATCAAATCTCGGACATGTAATATATCGTGATACAAATGGATTGAGTTACATGCGTATAAGGTTCTCACGATCAGAGAAGTCATCGCTGAATGTGTGGGAGTCGGTACGGATCTCTAGGTCCCGCTGCTGATTATTAATCAGAGAGGGGTCTCGATCATGTCTACATTATTCGCGAACCGTAGGGTGACACACTTAAAGGATACCGACACCATTTGGAGCAAATAAGATACCAGAGAAATAAAAAGAAAGCGCTGGAATTATTTTGATGGAAACCGGAATTATTTCGGGTGAAGTTGCTAAAACTGGTTCTGCATGAGAAATTGAAATGTTGCCAGGGTTTTATGTGAATGTTTTCTAATTAATGTAATAAACAAAATTCTGAATAAAATAAATAAAATAGTTTTATTAAATGAGAGATACATTAATTTTGGTGGAAAATTAATGCATGTGAGTGGAGGTGTGATTATGTGGGTGGAAGATCCACTCACCATAATGGAAGGAGATGTGGGGGAACCACCATGGCCGGCGGCAATGCCCCTTGGGCAGCCCCCTCCCCTATATAAGGAGCACCTCCTCCTCCTCATTCCACGCACGTCCTCGTCAAGGATCTCTCCCCCAATTTAGAATTTCCCCATGGTCTCGGATCAGCGAGATACATGTTCCCGGTGGCTTTTTCTGGAAGGATTTGTTGCTTCCGCTGCTTCACTAGAGCGAGGGCGTGGAGGTTGTCGGGATACCCGAACGTGTGTGCGATCACGGATGCACCATTGCTTTGCGGTGCTGGACTTGATGGTGCTGGACCTGCTGGACCAGATGGAATTCATCACGACCTTGAGATCGACAAGAGATCGACTACATCACTAACAAGTTCATACTCTAAAAAGCTTTTCGGTCTTCCAGGGTATGTATTCTATGGATGTATATTCACCCATTGCTTGTATATAGATAGATGGATCTTGGTGCTTATAGTTCCCATAGTAGGAAATTTTTTTGTTTTCTATGATGCGAACCCAACAACCCCGTGGTGTCACCGCTGTCGCCCACCGATTCCGGCCGGTTCCGGTCACCTTCGTTGCCGCCAGTATGCTTGTTGACTCAGTCGACGACATTGGGTCGGCTGGTCCTATTCGCTTAGCTGCTCGATCTCTCCTCTGGTCGTGTCGTACCCTCTCTGGTGGCAAGGGTTTGCGGCTACCTCTGTGGTGTTGTGCTCAGGCGACCTCTTGATGCTGCCCTAGTGGTTTGGCAGTGAGGTGCACACCCACGCTGCCGTCCCATGCTGCTGCGGTTGCTGGCGCGGATTGGCGTGAGTTAGCTCGCCTCTAGGTGCTCCCCGTTGCGTCGTGCCTTTCCCTGCATCACTGGTTTACTCCCTCTTCTCGAGATTAAGCAAGGACTACGGGTAAGTGTTCCTCTTCAACCCCCTTCTCCATCTTTCCCTCTGTTCCTCACTTCCCTCTCTGTATCAACCCTAATTAGGGTTTTCCCCTTTTCTGTGCTAGCAGTAATCCTTGGATTCTTGCTTGATAATGTTCATGTGGTACTTATATTACCACTCCCCCATTCATTAGATCCTAAGCTTATTGTTGCTATAATGCAATGTAGTTTTGGTTCCTACGTTGATGTTGATGGACTGGTAATGGTTTGATTACATTTACTTTGTGAAAGGATACAGATGTCGCCTGGAGGGGGGGATGAATAGGCGATTAAAATTTTCCCGAGCGTGGCTCGACAAAGGCGGAATTAAACTAGCGTTTACTTTGTCAAGCACAATCTAGAACAACTAGGGTTCACCTATGTGCACCAACAACTTATGCTAAGCAATACAAGCAATAATGTGATAGCAAGGTATATATTACTTCAAGCACGAAGGCTATCACAATGTAAAGTGCATAAGTAAAGAGCTCGGGTATAGAGATAGCCGAGGCACGCGGGGACGATGATATTTTACCGAGTTCCTCCCAACATGGAGTACGTATCGTTTGGAGAGGGGGTGGTATCAAACCACCAACGCCACTAGGCCTCCCTTATTCTCTGGTGAATCTCACCCCAACGGGATCGATCCACGCTTCCACTATCGGTGCACTTGTCGGTGGCAACCGGAACCTCTCACAAGGTTGGGGCACTTCTCCACAACTTAATTGGAGGCTCCCAACAAATGCCACCAAGGCCACAACGCCACCAAGGCCACACAACCGTCTAGGGTTCCAAGAACCCAAGAGGCACAAGCTCCAATGCGAGTGAAAACGGTCAACAACGATAGTTATCACCTTTCAAGACCGTCGGTTGTATACACAATCGCTATAGACCGGGTCACTTGTGGGGGCCTGAATGGATGTTTGGACTGGCCGGGGTTGGAGTAAACTAGAGACGAGGAAGGTTTTGAAAGGACCCGACAGGCAAGGAAATCTCCCTGCTTTTAGTGTTGGTGGTAAATCCACTTTCGAGCTATAGGGAGCAAGGGTTGGCTACCTTTCGCGGGTGAGACACGCATAACCAGTCAAGTAACTCAAACCAAATCCTCCGAGGAGAACACAAACCGATGCACCAAATGCAACGGCAAGGACACAAGAAGTGCTCAAATCATTCTCTCCCAAATTCCACCAAAGCTACAAAAGCTTATGGGGGAATGAGAAAGGAAGAACAATGGAGGAAATCCACAAAAGACTCCAAGATCTAGATCCCAATATGTTCCCCTCACTTAGAGGAGAGATTGATTGGTGGGATTGTAGATCTAGATCTCCTATTTCAAATACCTCAAGAATATGCAAGAATTATAGGAGGGATTGAGAGGAAGCAAGTTCAAGAAGTTCAACAATGGAGGGGAAAACTTGCAAGATTAGTTGAGGAACCATTGGGGAAGAAGGCCTCTTAAATAGGTCCCTCCAAAATCCAACTGTTGCAGCCCAAAAATGCGATTCCCGGTACTAACGGACTTTCCCGGCACTACCGGACATTCACTGGGGTTCCTGTGGCGCCAAACGCATTTTTCTCTTTGCTTCCCGGTACCAAAATGCGGTACTACCGGACCCCGGTACTACCGGATCCTGGTCTGGTACTACTGGTCATCACATAATGAAAACAACCATAACTTTTGCATCCGGACTCCGATTTCGATGATCTTTGGCTCGTTTTGAAGAGGACAAAAACCTCTACAAGATAATGCAAAGAAACATCATAGTATAGAAAGGTAGGATAGATCCAAATGACGAAGTCAAAAACCTTCTACCGCGCTAGGTACTAAAATGCGGTACTACCGCTTTTTGGTACCTAGCCCGACAGTGGATTTTGGCAACTTGTCAAAAACCTTTTGCCGCGCTAGGTACTAAAATGAGGTACTACCGCATTTTGCTACCTAGGATATAAGACCAGCAGATATTCAAACGACTATAACTTTTGATTGGTAACTCCGATCGACCCGATTCCAATTGCGTTGGAAAGAGGACGACATGAGCCTCCCTATAAAAGGTGAAAATATTGGTTATCACCAAGTGAGGATGTATAAAGTATAATAATGTGAGATACCTCACTTGGTGAGAAACCAAAAAATCGCATATATCAAAATCGCAATAAGATATAAAAGAGGGATCCGATTTTGATGAACAAGAGCTTGTTATGGAGATTACCACAAGCTCTATATCCTCACATGGATAAGACAAAATAACAACCAAATATGATGATGCAAGTATGCAAAGGTTTGAGCTCTCTCTGAACGATGTGATCGAGTCACTCATTCGAGAGCCCCTCTTGATAGTACGGTTATCTATCCTAAACTCGGTCTTCCACAGACAATATGAGACCGGCAAAAGGGAAAACCTATCAAGATTATACCTTTTACTTGAGCATTCCACTTGAGCTCGATGTAGACGATCTTTCCCTACTCAAGATGGAACACCTTTCTTGATTCCTCATCATTGATCCATGATCACCGAGGATGGCAAGCATCAAACACGAGATCTTCTACAGATGACACATTTTGAGCTTGCACAACATATCTTCTTCTCATTTCATCGACCTTGAAGCCGAAACAAGCTCCAAGTGATGCTAATGGACAATTTCTACAAGTATAACTTAATACACACATTACTCCATAAAGATTGTCATTAATTACCAAAACCACACATGGGGGCCCACATGTTCTTTCACTTTGGCATAGTGTTGTTCAGAAGGTAGATGGTGTTTCCTTTGCTAGATCCTAGATTCTGTGATGTAATTATAATGTTACTACAGGTACCTTAATTGTACTTGTGTTTTGGTTTGTCTAGTACTGGTGAAATCTCTTTGGTGATTTCATTACAGCCAAAACTTAAGATTATCGCATATGATGGTGCGTAGTGATGACTGGGAAAGGATTTGATTATTGTAGCTGCCTTTAGTAACCTAACTTGCTTGTGTTTGGATTTCGTCCATATAACATTAAATTGGTATATGATTCCTGAATTTAATATTGGGAAAATGATTTGCAAATTTTGAGTAGAGTTTATATTTCTTGGTTGGCTTCTGCTGGTAGACAAGTTACTGTGGTGCCTACTTGAGGGAGTGTGCACAGTGATGTGCTGCTTAGCATGATCTGCTAGCCTAGTAAGTTTAATAAAATCATTCCTATTTGACGAATGAAAGATGTATTACTTCTGACTTTCTATAGTCCTTGTGTTATATAGTGCAATATAATGGAACTTATACTAGCTCATGTGATATGATTTGCAAATGAGATTTTAAGTTATGTACTTGCTGTTCATTTAGCAGTAAATAAACATCTTAAAGATGATTCCTAGATTAGGAAAATGATTCAAGCCTGCTAACCTGGGCCTTAAATAAACATCTTAAAGTTTGTTTGCAGGATAATGTTTAAACTTATGAATGCTTGGCCTTGTGTTTAATTTCTACAAGTGGCTCTGCTAACCTGGGTTGCTGCTGTGATGCCTCCAAATCTAGAGTGTGCACAACAGTGGCCCAAGTAGCATGATTTGCTCCCGTGTAATTAATTATTAAAATGCCTTCAAGCCTGTGATGCAAAAGGCTAAGGCTCTGTTATTTAGAATAAAAACAGATTATATTGTTGCCTTTAACAAACCCCATGATGAGATGCATATACCACCTATATATACATCTGAGGGTTTTTCCTTTATCCATACACTCTGTGTAATAAAAATGGATAAGATCAAGTGAATATGATGGATTTGATTTTGACCTGTGAGAAGAGTAAACACATCTGCTTGCTGTAGATAGTGGTGGGTTGATGTAGTACTTTCTTGATCAAGTTGAGCTCCTGGTTGCTCTTCTCCTATCTCAAAATCCTGGTGATGGCCTCCTCCTCCTAGAGATGCTTTTGGTAGGAGCTTGTCTTCCTTCCCCAAGTGTTGATGGTGTTGTGGTGAGTTCTTGGTTATGTTGTTGATAAGAACTGATGGCTCGGGTGATGTGAGGAAATGGGGTGCTACGTCTGTGACTGCTTAAGTTGTTCCTATGTTTCATGTGGTGTAGAAAACACATCATTCTTTCATGCATGAGTAAGCTATGTGCTTACTTGCTTGGTCTTGTGGATTATCTCAAGTGGAAATATATGTGATTCACCTTTTACTTTTATTTTCCTGGTGAAACTTGACCCACTCATTACTTTGGTGAAACTTGACCCTCTCATTACTTTGGTGAAACTTGCCCCACATTATAAGCTCAAGGATGAATTAGACATAGTACTTCTATGTAAAATCTGAGAGCAATAATCTAACACTAACCCCTTTATTTTTTATTATTTTGTTTTATCTATGTTTACTTTCAGGTACAAGAGTGAAGGGAATATGCCCTGAGAGGCAATAATAAAGTGTTTATTATGTGTATTCCAAGTATATGATAAATGTTTATTTTGCATGCTATAATTGTATTAATACGGAAACGTTAATACATGTGTGTTTAATAAACAAACAGGAAGTTCCTAGTTATGCCTCTCTCATAAACTAGCTCGTTGATTAACAAGATGATCAAGGTTTCCTGATCATAGACATTGGATGTTTTTAATAACAGGATCACAACATTAGTGTAATGGTGTGATGAACATTCATCCGAAGTATAACATTACGATCAAAGTCATTGAGTTTATATTGCTATAACAACTTACGAAGTGATCCTAATACTTAGACCATGAGATCATGTCAATCACTAACACCGGAAGAGTTTCTTGATAACATCAAATGTCACACCATAACAGGGTGATTATAAAGATGGGTTCAGGACTAATAAAGTGTTATGTTGAGGCCCATGGATCGAGAGTGGAATTTGTTCATCCCGATGACGGATAGATATACTCAGGGCCCTCTCGGTGATATCACATTGGTTAGCTTGCAAGCAAGTGATTTGATCACTAGAATGTTATATCACGGGAACAAGAAAAGAGTGCATGTCAGTAACGAGATCAAACTAGGTATGGAGATACCTATGATCGAATCTCGGACATGTAATATATTGAGAAACAAAGGGATTAAGATACTAGCGTAAAAGGTTCCGACGATCACAAGAAAGTCATCATTGAATGTGTGGGAGTCAGTATGGGTCTCCAGATCCCGCTTCTGATTATTGATCCGAGAGGGGTCTCGATCATGTCCGCATTATTCACGAACCATAGGGTGACACACTTAAGAGACACCGACATCCAATTGGAGCAAAAGTTTCATGCCAAAAGAATAAACAAGCGCAAGAATTTATTTCACTAGATACTGAAACAGGTTTTCGGGTGAAATTGCATAAAGAGGGTATGCATGTGAAATAGAATTCTAGCAAGGGGTTATATGTGAATGTTTGTCATTAAAGTAATTGACAAAATTCTGAATAAATAAAAGAGTTTTATTTAATGAGAGTTTGCGTTAAATTTGGTGGAAATTTAATAGCAAGTTTGAGTGGGATTTTGAGTGGAGGGATTTGAATGGATTTTTGTGAGTGGAGTGTCCACCCACATCAAGAGGGGAGGAAGGGCAGCCCCATGCTGCCACCCCTTGGGGTTCCCCCTCTCCTATAAAAGGCACCCCTCTCCTCACTTATCACTCACACCTCCTCGTGAAGGATCTCTCTCCCCCTCTAGAATTTATCCCCCATGGTCTCGGACTAGCGAGATACATGTTCCTGGTGGCTATTCGACAAGAAAGAGTTGTGCTTCCGCTGCATCGCTGGATCGAGGAGGCAGAGGTTGCTCGGTGCCTCAGACGTGTGTGCGATCACGGATGCGCTACTAATTTGTGGCGCTAGGACTTCCTCTCGATCTTGAGATCGGCAAGAAATCATCTACATCACCAGCGAGTCAAACTCGTTAAGCTTTGTCGGTCTTTAAGGGTATGTTCTCTACGGATATACATCCGCCCGTTGTTTGTATCTAGTAGATAGATCTTGATACATAGTTCCCATCGTAGAATTTTTTGTTTTCTATGCTACGAACCCTACAAAGAGAATATGAGAAGATACAGAAGATTTAGTTTAGTAATTATAGTTTAGGTTTTCTTTTAATTCTTTGTAATTCATTTTTGTAAACTTTTATTTAAACTTTTGTAAGAACAATGTAATTTATATATTATTTAATAAAGTATTCCTTTTTATAAATTTACAATTATTCTTTGTTGTAATTACTTCTTATCCACTTGTATTCTTTACATTGAAGATTTGTATTCATGTATATAAATTTGAATTACTTCCATGTATTAATTTACCCTGTATTATTAAGGACTAATGTAATATGAGTGATATATGCTTTTAAAGAATTCTTTTAATTTATTGAAGTTTCTTGTATTGCAAAAGAATAATGTCATATGTTATGTATACCTTTAATAAAGAATTTTATTATTTTATTCTTGACTCACTCCCCTTTTACTTAATCATGCACTTTAACTATATATTTTATTCATAAGATTGTAAAATAAAAGTTATTCAAATATTTTGTTGTTATGTTATTCTATATTCACTTATATTTATAATATTCCTTAATTGAATATTGTTTTATAACTAGATCCTTGGAACCTCTAATCCCAATATTCTTATAATTCATATACTAAGTACTTAAATTAACCCCTTAGGAATAACCTAATATGAACATATACTCAATTCACCTAGCAAATTCATAATTCCACATTTATTGGAATTCATCTTAATAAATAACTAAGGTCATGTTGAAACCTATCGCACTTGTACTGTCGTTTCTCAACAGAACAAGAGAGATCTCGATCCCTTAGTAGTATTTTAGTTTTGCGCGAAAATTTCCTGAATTATCTTATGCATGAATGCAATGCACACACATGTGTTATCTCACGTTGTAGGTGCTAATCCTGGGATGTTACACCCTTCCTCTAGGGATGGATTATCCACCTCTACATATCTCCAACGGCTATATTTCGGGAGGGGCTATAAATACCTCTCCCCTTCTTCAACCTCAGGTTACTCGTCCCCCACCTCAAGAACCCTAAATGCGGAGCCACCAAAAGTGCTAGATCTCCTCCTCCAACCACTCAAAGATATTGATATTTAGAGAATCGAAGGAGAATACCTAGATCTACATCCTCGCTGAAGCGATTTGATTTCCCCCCTCATTCACTTGAAGGACTTGCTTCTAGTGTTTCCTTTGGAAACTCTAGGTGTTGTTTTCACCTTGATAAGTTTATCTTTGTGTTGTGACAGCTTATGGTGATCTTAGGAGCCTCCAATTCAGATGTGGATTGTGCCCCAAGCTTGCTTTAAAGGATCCGGTTTCTTCCTTGAAGTTTACTGATAGGTTTTGTGCTTAAAAAAGTAAATTCTAATTTTATTCCGTATTTGTTAATCCCATCCTGTTAAAGTTTTAAACCACCTATTCACCCTTATGGGCATCATCTGTGTCCTTTCACTGTATAGGGAAGGCGGATGAGGAACATATGACATGGGTTTTAGCGATGCTCTACAACCTCTAGAAGCGAGAAATGATGCAAGAGATTCTAAGCTGATGGAGGATCCGAACTCTATAGCAGCGAAGATGATGGCTGGTGCTGAGGAGTGGTGTTTTCTACATGGAGCGCCATCCTCAATTGCCACGAGATTGAAGGAGCACTGGCTTCCTCTTGATGAAAACTGGTGCAAGATTAATGTTGATGGGGTTATTCGAGCGAGCGATGGCTGTGGTGTGGTCATTCGTGATTACAATGGAGCTTTCCTATCGACGCATATCCTTGCTAAATTTGGCTGCGAGAATAAAGTTTATAGTTCTTGGGTTGGTGATGCACCACCTTGTATTGGGAAGCTACCAACAAGGTCTGGACTGGTTTGTTAATTAATATATTTCGCATCTTTAATCTATAAAAAAAAACTATCGGAGTCTCTCTAGCCAAACAATGCATTTTTGGACCTTTAGTTTTTTTAAACAAGGCAATTTTTTATATTTATATTTTGATAAGTTGTCCTAGGATGACACTTGGCAAAAACCCCATGGACAATTTTCGTGTTCCAGCCTCAAAACCACCTCGTGGGGGTAATGTTGCTCCCGAATAGGTAACGCTAGCACCCGTCCACAAAGGAAGCGCGTTGTCAGCCAATTTTCAAGCAAATCGAATAAACTTGTCCCAAACCATCCATACAATTGGCAAGCAAGACGTGCGACAATTTTCTCTGAGCATAACTTTGATCATCTCTCAACATTACACACTGCTGGCACCGTGTTACCCGGTAGATAACCTGGGACTAGTGCTTTATGAAGAGTATAAGTAGTACTACATAAGTAGTCCAGTTGAACCAGACTAGAGGAGATTATGACGCGACACGGTTCGCCTGGAGATCGGTGGTCTTGCCGTGCAGCGGTTTCCGCAGAAGAAGCTGCGCCACGGAGCGATCCATGGGGCTGCCCTGAGTCTCGGTCCATACGCTTGATCCCAGCCTGCCAAAAGTACCAGTATAAACGTCAGCATTTGGATCGAGCCATGTTTCGGAGTCGGACCATAACAGAGGATATGATATGGAAGACCAAAGACGGGTTTCAGAAGTTGACATGCATGTCAGATGATGCACTTGCCTGTTGGCGGCACCTGATGAACCCGCCACCACGGTCTGGTCGACGCAATGCTTCCGTTCGAGGCTGTTGGCCAGGCGATACAGGGCATCTCTTATGCACGTCTTGGCTCCTACATCCAGCTGCAAAATTAAAACACATCAGAAGGATGCAAAACAATTAGTACGTACAGATATATATATGCACTGGATATTATTTACTACTTAATTAACGCATGAACAAGGTTAAGGAAGTTAGTGTGACCTGGTTCATGCCTTCCTGAAGCTTCTGGAACCCAGCATTCTTCGCGGGCGCAGCTTTGATAGCCGACGACGAGCGAGGGCTCTCACGTAATCCTCCTCCTCCTGGGGCCTTTCTCCCCTTCCGACAAAACTCCAATCCTGAGCTGTTGAGAGCAGCAGCACCGTTGCCTGCAAAGTAGCCTTCAGGAAGAAGCTGGTGCTGCATCTGCGTGGAGGCGGAGCCACCCATCGGCGCTTCGGGATGCTCGTCCGTCGTCAACGGCGGAAAGTACATCTCCAGCGGGTTTCCGGCCATTTCATCCAGCATCATATCCGGGGTCGTCGCGTGCGGCTTCTTCTTCTTCTTCGTCTTTGCAGAGCAGCGAGGAATAATATCTGGACCGGAGAGAGTAGCCGTGGAAGAAGACATGATCTCGTCGTTGCAGTACATGGTGCTGGACGAGGTTGGGACGAGCATGTCGTCGAAGGGACAGAAGAAGAGGTCAGCATCCGAAATCCGTGGGAAATGCTCGATTTCCACTGAAGAAGAAGAGTTCATCAGTGGCGTCTTACTCCTCGATAGGTGCTCCTGCTGCTGCTGCTGCTGCATGTTCATAGGATTTGACGTGTTGATCTGCAGAAAGTGAGCGGAAAAGTAGTTATTAGCATGAATGATCCCTACATGGAGTGGATCAAAGAAGATTCCCCATGGGGAAGAACGCAAAGATCTCGACCGACTCGAGAAGGTACTACTGTCAGCTCAGCTGTAGTAAATCCTTGGCATCATCGAACCTTCAAAAATCGCGGGAAAAGTAAATTAGGAAGGTAAGAGATTGAAAATACCTCCTGATCAGTAGCAGTGTCTGGAGCAGGAGCAGGAGCTGGAGCTGCTGATTGTAATATAGGATTGTTTGCGACAGTTGACGAATTTGGGTGATTATCAATGAGGCTGCTGGGTACAAGCTGAGCATCCGGTGAGCAGATCGAAGGCCACATTGGGTCATCGAAGTAATTGCTCCCTATCTCAAACCTCGAATCGAGTTTTCTTGATAAGACGAAACAAGCAAAAAGAAGGTTTCATCAGAGGAAAAAAAAGAGAGGCGATATTGGTCGGTAAAGACTGCGTAGCGTGCTCAAGGCAGACGGAGATTACCTCAGGTCTGTCCCGAAATCCTCCAGGGGAGCTAGCTCAGGCCAATCGAAGAGAAACAGATCGTTTCCTCTGTTCTTGTGTTCATCCTGTGGTCGCACGGTATTGTTTTCTGGTGAACAGATAACGTTGTACATTTCAGTGTACTCATCCGTAGAGAACAGGCTCGCCTCTGCCCCTGCACGCATTCGATGTAGATTATTAACTTGACCCAAACTAGAGATCATAAACATGTTTTGTAAACAAGATGGCATACTCATCGGGGCGGCGACGTCGTTCTTCTGAGTTTGCGCGCAGACGTCGGGGCCTCCACCGCCGCCGCTGTAGACTGCAGCATCGTTTGTGGTGCCAACCCCCTGCTGCTGCTGCTGCAGCGCGGGTCCTGAATCTGCCGAAAACCCGAGAGCAGGGTACATGTTGGATTTGCCGCGGACCTGAAACAGCATGCTGAGGTCGTCGTTGCCTAGAGCGAAGTCGCTCATAACAAAGTGGGTTGCCTGAAGAAGTTGGGCATGGGTTAGATCGACAAAAAATCGATCCACGGGAAGCTGCTTGAGTTGAAGACGGCAAAGCGCAGCAGCCATAGAAGGAGCGAGAGGTCTTTCTTTAGCAGGTTGAGAGATGGAAATGACGAAGACAAAAATAGCAGCAAACTGGATGGTGGCGAAGCAGATACACGTACCTCATCATCGCGAGGCCTTCTCCTTCCCACGGGCGCATGCATCATCGGTGGATCTGGACAGAACCGAACGGAAGGGAGAAGCAGGGAGGATCACAGCAGGCCGGATGAAGGCAGCAGGTGGAGGGCGCAGCGCACGCGCAAGCAATGGAAGGGTATTAGGCAGGCGGGCGGGGGAAGAGTAGTACGTGATGCTTCCTACTGGAGGAGTACGTAGTAGCTTATATCCGCGTGCCTCTGGCTTCGCGCGCCGAACACCCTGTGGATAGAGCTACCCTTTCCTTTCCCCCCTTGCATAATTTGGTCGGTTTTTGCCAGGAGGGCGGCTGAGCGGGAGGGAGGTAGCCGTACTCTTGCGACCTCCGATGCTTAACCGTTGTGCTGTGCGGGAAGAGTTAGGCGTCCGTGGTGTCAGAGAACCACTAGTGAGGCGGTCGTGGGAGTGTGTGTACACGTGAACGTGGTCTATTATGCCTTTCCGCGATCGATCGAAAGAAGATGACAGAGCAGACGTGTCTTCAAGTGACGGAACGCCTGTCTGGCTCCGGCCAGGGAGGACAGCACAGGACAGGACAGTACAGGACGACTCTTCTCCCATTGACAGTAGAGAGCTTCTCGATCGATCGGCTCGGCCTAACCCTTTGCCTGAAACGGAAAGGGCCAGCGCCTCTTTTCCGGCATAGCAAAGGCGACAGCGACGAGCGCGCTAGCTAGCTAGCTAGCTAGCTCGGGAGGTTGTCCAATATAATGTCCATGGTAATCCTTCGTAGCTAGCCAAGCCAGCTGAGCTAACGTGCGCGGCACCATCGTCTCGATCGATGCTTCTTCTTTCTTCGCCTTGCACTATATATGTAGCAGCGTAGCGGTACAGCTGCCTGCCTCCCGAAGCAGTAAGCATCCACCGGCCGAGACCCGGCGAGCTGGCCCGCGTCTTTCACGGGAACGGCAACCGGCCGCTGTGGTGCGGTGATCATCTAGCTACCAGCTACCCCGACTCCCGGCTTCACACCCACGATCGGGCGCCTTCGTCCTCGTGAGGAAGCGATAGGGTGACAACGTGCGGCCGATGCGTCGGCTCAACGGTCGACGCAAGCTACGTACGTGTCGAGCGATCGAGGAATGTGCAGCTATATGCAGCCGCTCTCGGTCCCTTGCCTTGACATGTTAAGTTCGGCCGTGCCTTTTCTTTTTTGCGTCGCTGTGACATTTCGCAAGGACGACTCAGTCCACGATCGGGAGAGCGCCAGCGCAACGTCGACGTTTCCTTTGTTACCTGTGCCTGCCCTATGACTGTGTGTGTGTGTGTAATCCGCATGACAACAGCGCGCGTGGATGTGACATGTCACGTGTAAATGTGAGCCCGTTTTAACGGTGTCTCGTCAAAAGGATTAGACGCCTCACCGGGTTTATCGGACTGTTTTTGAACGCCAACTATGGCTGTTATTTTTCTCTCATATGAAAAAAAAACTATGGCTAGACTAGATGCACCCGTCAAGTTGGTGCAACCGGTGCGCCTAACCTAAAATATACTGAAAAAACCGAAAATAGTTTATCATGTAGATACAATGTATGTAGTGACTTCAAAAAAGTTTAATTTCAATTTCAACCAAAACTCACAAGAATGGCAAATAACATTATGAATAGTACTACTCCCTCCGATCCATATTAGTCGACTTCAATTTGGATATATCTAGACAAGTTTTTGCTATAGAAATTGGAATCAACTAATATGGATCGGAGGGAGTACTTATTTCATGTTGTGCTGTCAATTCAGCCCGCCAATACTAGAGAGCTAAATTTGTCATTTTTTTCTCAAGATGTGTTCGGAATTTTTATTTGAGACTTTGCGACATAATGGACGACGAGAGGTGCTTCGGTGCCCCTCCCCCTCAAACTTAAGTTTGCATGGGCCTTTTCTTTACCCCCCTCGAAACCCATATCCAGGCATGTATACTTCGTATAGGTGTACTCGATCGAGCTAGGTATACTCCATATTTTCACCGGCTGATCCCACCTCTTGTTATCGCGATCTACGTCTTTCCATGTCAAATTTTGAATTTTTGTTGCCGCTGCTATATACCTCCAGATTTTCACATCCCACAGGCACGTGAGTATACGTGTACGGTGAGTATACTTCTAAGAGGACCATACAAGCTCTGGTGGATTTGTACGGTCTTTAAATGAATCGTATTGAGTTTTTATTTGTCAAAGTTTTAAGGGAAGGGAGAACACCGAAGAAAAAGTGATGGACGACTATAACTACGTGCCAGATTTTTTTCCAAAAAAAAAAACTATGTGTCAGATGATTTTTCTCAAAAAATTGCATGTATATTTTGGTTGAGTTCACCAATTGCACTAGTGTGATAGAAGCACTCACTCAATCGCATACTGGTGTCTAGTAAGTTCAACCATAATAAAATTTCTATATTCCTATAAATAATATTCTTCTAAATAGAGAAAATTATAGAAAACTACGATAATTAGGGCCAATGCTTCAGAAAACTAACTTTGGAATTACCAACTACTCCGTACAAAGAGATACCAACTGTCACGCGTTGGAAATGCTCGGCCCAATCTAACCCTAGCCCCAATTAGAAAATTGAAACGTGTTGAAAAGAGTTAATTGGATAAAACTATCACAATTCGAGCTCTAACCATCAGTCATTACTAATATTGATAATTTTGGTGAATCGGTACCAACTTTTGGATCACAACGTTGCGAATCGGACTAATTCATGACTAAGAGCATTTTAACCTTGTTTTGACAGTAGCATGACTAGTGGATCCCATCTGTAAGGATGACTTTGGAAGCATACGTGGCAGCCATATAGCCATTTATGGTTTTCTATCCAGTTTTTCCGATCCAGCGGGCACAACATGATAGCTCTCCCGACATGATCGCTCTCCCCGGTTCCCCCGCGTTCCCTCTTTTTCACGTGTCTGTACAGTCGCGGGTCGCGTGACCACGACCAACTAGCGCCTCCCAGCATCAAATTCCCCATCAAGAAAAAGGTCAGAAGCAGAAGGACTCACCCCTCCCTGTCGTCCTCGACCTCTAGCCAGATCGATCCCCCTTCTTCCTTCCTCCTCGACCTCTCCAAAAACACCATGAAAATCTCCAGCTAAACCTTGATCTGAAGTTACCCACCTTAAAAGGAAAGGAAACAGAAGAAAGAATCAAGGATACATAGGTAATTCTGCTAAACCTAGAGAAACATCTGAATATCTTCTATTTTCAGCAAGAACAATGCACATAGATCCATCAGAAACTGAAACCCTGAACTTTCTCCTACTCCTAATCTGTGAAAACACAAGGATTTTTTTTCGATTTCTACTATGTTTGCTAAAGATTTGAGGGATCAATATTCTATTTCAACAATAACATGACAGGAGATCCATAGGGGTAACTATGAAAACACATGAAAAAAATGAAGAACTAGACAAATAAAAACTTCTTCCTACTACTGATATGTGAAAACATATGGTTTCTTATTTGATTTCTATTATGTTTGCTGTCAGTTCTTCTATATATGACACCAATTTGACTATGAAAGAATTTGTATTGCTGCAATGTATCAAATTTCCTGTACTGAATCATCTTGTGGTACACCACCTTCATGGAAAATGAAATAATTAGTTCCTATATATAACTTTAATGAAATTCATGTTCGATCTTGTAGAAAAGACATGGTTTTGGACCTTAATATCGACCTTGGTCAATAAGAAGAGCAGGAAGAAGAATACAATGTATCAAACATGAATGCAAATGTTCAAGTTCCTCCTCATGAAGTTATGTTGCAAACCAAAAACTTATCACTAAAAATTACCCACATGCTTTCAATAGAGTGACCCATATGTTCACAGTAAAGTTATCCCTTGCTATCACTGAAGTAACCAATATATTAGCAACACTGAAAAACTTGCACATGCAAAAAATGTTTGAACCAATAGCAAACACACCTGATATCACATAGTTACCCACCTATGAACACTATATTAAACCACCACATATCACTATAGAAACCCACACTCAAGACAACACACACTAACCTAAAAGCTTGAGAACACAAGATAGGTGTCTTCAACACAGAAGTAACCCACTAGTCAGGACTAAAGTGACACATAGATACAAGCAAGAGTTACACAACACACCCTGATAACAAGCACAAATGATCTTACAAAAACACATATTAATAGTCAAAGTTAATTACCCACATGCTTTTAGTAGAGTGACCCATATGTTAATAGTAAAGTTATCCCCTGCTATCACTGAAGTAACCCATACTCAACTTTGTTTAAATATGGATACATCTAGACTAGATATTTTAACTAGATACATATGAATCTACACAAACTTGAGTCAACTAATATGCACTGTAAAAGGCATAAATTATTTTCTACTAGTTCCGCAGCAAACAATGATGGGTTTCATCGATCAATTAGACATTTAGCTTTTTTTCCTGAAACAACAGTGAGGTTGCGATCAGTTTCCTAAAACAACACTAAAAAAAATTGCACATGCAAAAAATGTTTGAACCAGTAGTGAACACACTTGATAGCACACATTCTTCTAGATAGGTGTCTTCAACACAAAAGTTACCCACCAATCAGGACTAAAGTGACACATAGGTACAAGCAAGAGTTACCCACACACACCCTATTAACAAAGCACCAATGATCTTACAAAAACACATATTAACATTCAAAGTTAATTATGCTGAAAAAATTAAGTTATTGACTATATTACATGTTAGTTTTTGAAAAGAATGGGCACCAGCCACTACTTAAAAAGTTACCCACACATATGAGCTGAAGTAATATAGTGCCCACAATACAAGTTACCCATTCTTTAGTTATAAAGCTACCCACATGAGCTAGAAACAAAATGATATTGACTGCTGGTTTTTGCTATATTCCAGGGATGGATCTCACCGTGTTCATACTGTGAGTGACAACATTGATACTGCGCATACATATGGACCAGCAACAGCAACAGGATAAACGATTGAGGAACTCACATATATCACACCGGGGTCAGACGAGGGAGGGGGAAACGATCATGACGAAGATGCTGCGCACTCCACCCCATAGACAACAACACATGGGATGCTATTTGAAAGCT
Source organism: Avena longiglumis (assembly GCA_030063025.1). Classification (NCBI taxonomy): domain Eukaryota; kingdom Viridiplantae; phylum Streptophyta; class Magnoliopsida; order Poales; family Poaceae; genus Avena; species Avena longiglumis. Next base: position 292,281,352 of record CP125978.1, read on the forward strand.
TCAAGGTGGCTAAAGAACACTATAGGGCATATGCAGAGAGAAAGGGATTTGGAATCAGAATTGACTGGGGACATTTTGCAGACGATGGTGAGTATGACAGGGTGAACATTTTGTGCACCTGCGCTGGCAAATCCCACAAGAAAAAACGAAGTAGAAATCAGCGAGAACCCCAAATCCGTGGTTTTAACAAGAAAGTACGACACACATCCTAGAACTGGGTGCAAAGCACGCATGTACGTAAAGAGGAAAGACACCTGGTATCACGTGAAAGATTTTGACGACGAACACAACCACCCACTGATCCTCAAACCGTCGCTGACAAGGTTCTTGCACTCCCACCGTGGCATACCACCCGAGGAACAAGTGTTCTTGAGTATGTTGCACGCCTGCAATATACCGACGTCCCGGTAGATGCAGCTAATGGCACAGTTCTATGGCGGCCTAACAAAAGTGCCATACATAGCTAAGGACGTCTCGAACCTAAGGGCCAAGTTCCATAGTGAGCATAACCATCATGACATGTAGGACACACTGGAATATTTTGCAAAAATCCAGAAAGATGATCCAAATTTCTTCATCAAGATATCGCTCAATGAGGAGTGTCGAGTAGAGAGCATCTTTTGGGTGGACGGAGCAGCACAATGAGCATACAAGTCATATTCTGACTGCATTTCGTTTGACACCACGTACCTCATAAACCGGTACAAGATGCCATGTGCTTCGTTTATCAACATAAATAACCATGGACAGTCGATTTAGCTTGGCTGCGGTTTCATGTGTAACGAGCTAAAAAATAGCTTTGCGTGGCTATTCATGATGTTCCTTAAAGCTATGGCGTACAACCAAAGAACACAATAACACACCAAGATACTTCCATGAAAGAGGCCATTAAAGTTGTGTTCACTAATGCTATACATAGGAACTACAGGTGGCACGTCATGCAGAACACAACTGAGAGGATTGACCCTTTCATGGGAAAAAAACCCAGAGCTGCTAGAAGCATTCAATACCTGCATGAATAACAACCTAACACCGGAAGAGTTTGATCAAAATTGGATGGATATGATAAATCTCTATGGAGTGAAATATAATATAGATCTGTTTTCAATATGGAAGGAGAGAAAATGCTAGGTACCGGCGTACTTTATGCATGCTTTCTTCCACTTCCTTCAGACCACCGCAAGGAGCAGAGGATTCAACACCGTCCTGAAGAGGTACATCAACCCCAAAAACTTGATATTCGACTTCCTAAAGTAGTACATGGCAATCCAAGACAAAATTAACAATGCCGAGGAGAAGGCAGAGGCAGAAACAACTCTCACAGACCCACCCTTATTGTCTCGGAACCCTATGGAGCGCAAAATGGCAAATCTCTACACACGAAACATATTCTACAAGTTCCAGTATAAGATGCAGGAATCCTCGTCTTATGAGTGTAGGCACATGGGTGGGTACGAGTTTGATCTATCCCCTATAGGTGGTCATGTCCCTTTCTACGGAACTTGAGTTTATAAGGTGCACGAGAATTATGAAAATAAGGTTTACACATGCGAGTTCTGCAAGTTTGACCGAGACGGTATGAAATTTTTTGTAATCATTATAGTCATGTATGCGTATCGCACTGTTTGTAAAGAAGTTACCCACAAGTTTGTTCACAAGTTACCCACAAGATTACACAGAAGTTACCCACAAAACAAACAATTAAGTTATCAACAAATTTGCACATAGAAATATAAGACATAATGATGTACTAGAGTTATCAACCCACATCAACAGAAGTAAACCCCATAAAATATCATATGTGCAAAAACCAGGATGAAACTTTAAAGATATCAATATAACAACGAAAACTAATCCAACATTCAACACATAAGTTATCCACTACCTGCTGTAGAAGTTACCCATAACCTACTACATGATTTGTGGCGAAGTAAACCACCCTAAAACACGTGGGTAACCTAGTATATATGGATCATGCAGCTATACAAAAAATATCCATGGCTGAGTTACCTCAAAGCATGTTGTCGTCCAATAGATTCATCCAATTTAATAGGCGGTTGCGCTCGTGCTCCAACCACCTAGTTGTAAGTATCTTTCTGAATGCTAGAATTTTCTCTTGATAGACTGGAGGAACTACACTGCCATTCCACAATTTGAGATTTTTCAGCATGAAAAAGCCGCAACAAGTACTACAGAGTAAAATGAATACAAAGAACCGGTCAACGATGAACCAAACAGAGTAAATAATACTTACAAAGAACATGAAAAATGGAAAAAAAATTTACAAAACAATAACACTGACCCGGTCTCTTGCTTCGGTACAGAACATACTCTAGCTCGAAATCATCAATATGCCATATTGAATAAGAGTAGTTCACACGATACATTGTTTTAATTGCATCCACAAGCTGGTTTGCGTGCTCGATCATCTCCAAGTTAGTTGGTCCATGAAGAGAGTCAAGAATCTCAAACATTTTTATAGGCATATTGAGTGAAAGCATGTACCAATTCCCCATAGGTTACTCTTTTATGCCAAGCTCCTGAAGAACATGGAACGATAGCTGCAAAAAGAAGAACAAAAAATAATCAGACAATGGCATGCATCAGGTCTAAAACTAGTTATCCATGTATGGAAATAGAAGTAATCCACCTATAGAAACAATAGTTACCCACATAAAATAGAAAAAGAGCATAAGACCAAGGACAGTATACACATACCAGATCTTTGTGACTGAGCTTGTACGGCGCATCTTTCCTGAAGTGCATCAATAAGAGCTACAATGGAAACATGAGAGGCTAGATTAACATAATGAATGGAACAAAAACAAAAATGCTTAGAAAAAATAAAGTTGCAAACAACTTTGGAAAAAAGATATAAAGAGATCAAATGTAAATTTTTTATCTATACAGACTGCTAAATGTTACACAGATCATACTTTTAAAATTACACATAACATGCAGTAAAAGTGACCCACAAAACATGCACTAATAGATTGACAAAAACAAAACAAATCTAAGTGTAAGTGCTAATCCAACACAATGGGAACAAGTGATCCACCATACATTGAAAGAGTTACCCCCAGACATAATGCACACCATGCGTATGGAAGAGTCACCCACCAACAACAGTAAGAGTTATCCACATAGTAAACCTAAAGTTACCCATGCATTGAAGGTAAACTTATCCACATCATAAAACATGCAAAAAAGAACAGAAGGAAGAACATGTACAGAGAAAAAGAGGTTATCCACCAACCACAATACAAGTTACCCACAAGTTAAAAAAGAGTTACCCATCCAGAATGCTAAAAGTTACCCATAAGAAAAAAGAAAATAATTATATACCCTTTGATTCTTGACCTATCTTCATCCTTGTGGTGGACAATAACTTTCTCGTATATGGAGTCTTCGTACTCGGTTGTTGTGGTGCACTGAAAGGGCGGCTTAACAGCATCACGACAGAAGCACATTGTCACCAAAAGTATCACACAAACATATTACATAAATATAGTACATACTCCAAATCTAGAATGTAACTGCGATCACCCTACAGATAACAGCAAAAGCGCACCACCGCGACAACCACTAACATGAACTACGAATCTTGATCCTACTTCAGGTGGCAAACTTTCTAAGATAAAGACATCCGGTCCATCATTTGCGCCTTCGCCATCATTTTTCCTGCTGTTTAGGTTGAAACATGCTAAATGTGTCGGGCAAAAGGCAGGAGCAAGGAAGGAAGAAATGAAAAAAAATAGCACACAAAAAACACACAAAAAATAGAGTCACTAAGAATTCATGATGCAGAAGGAGGAGCAGATGCAGAAGGCGAGGAGGGATCAGTGATACCTTCGATCCGGATTACGGATGTAGTATAGCTCCTTTTCCCTAGTAGACCTAGGTTTATCTAATCCTCGGGAAGCAGAAAGCAAAGTGAGATTACTTAAATGGACCTTCGAGAGTTTTAGAATTTGTAAGGGTCCCAACCTTTAATAAGGTAGAGTCCCCTGTGTTTACAATGCTAGTCCCTGGATCAATAGCTAGCATCCACAGTTAAGATGTAATATCAAGAAACAAAGGTCATAATACAACGTTATAACCAGGAATAACATAATTTTATTACATCTTTCATAGCTCATTTGGATATTACATTACATTGCAACAGAATATCTATAAGCATGGGGTCCTTCATCTTCAAAGTGCCACATGCAGACATGTTGGTTGTAGACTTGTAATCCTAATCATTAAACTTCACTAATATCAATCAAACCTGCAACAAACAAGTTACAGCCACAAGGGTCAATACATTTGAATTGTATTGGCAAGTGATACTATGGTAGTATAGTGGAGTCTATCATCTATATGCATTTGGCAAAGTGGAGTTGAGACTTGCATTGCTCAAAAATAGATTTTTCCTTATCATTTGAAAATACTAAGTTTTTGCTTTGACAAAATATTCTTACCCAAGGAATCTCCCAACCAAAGATTTAAGATCCTTTAACCCTTGTTCAACCACAAGTTTTTAACTTAGAAATTTGGATGATGAGATTCTTGATTGCTTTCATGTCTTGATGCTCAAATTGTCCTTTACCAGGGACATGGCTAAGTACTTAGATTTTTACACTCTACAGAGGTGGTGCACTTTCCCCACAAGACTTGGTTTCACCAAGACAAGATCTTTCAGAAGCCTTTCCTTAGACCAAAATGGATGCGCTCCAACCTATCAAACCCTACCACCAACTGTCCATTTGGCTAAGTTATTGCAACCTATATGATCCAGGCAGAGCCCATAATGCCAAGTGGCTGCACTTCAAGCTTCTCAACATTTGACATCTCAAATTTCTTTGTTCCTGGGTGGCCATCCACAAGTGAGATACACAAGGTAAACCATAAACATGGGCCTTGTGTAACCACTCAACCAAAAACCACCAAGCAATTACCATTCCACCCAGGTGATTCATTAACTTAGTTGTTTTATTAAACAAAAACACAAGTCCTCAGACTTAGAAATTTTTCCATAGTATGAATGTATATTCCACCCTTGTTTTCTATTAGCTAAGCTAAGCATGATAGTAATAGGAATCTTAACTTAGGAAAATTTCTACTAAGGTTTCATCTACTAGGTTTTCCCATAGCATGGTTTATGCTTAGCAAAAATTCCATGCAAGTTTTACTTAGAAAAATCACTAATGCATAGTGAAAGTAATGGGACAAAAGTATGAAGCATCACTTGCCTTTTTGGTAGAGGGTATAAGTTCACTCCTTGTCCTTGCAACAATCACACTCTTCAAGTCACTACAATTCAATCAAGCAAGGCACAAACTCAATCTACCAATCAAGCAAAACATCACATAAAATCATAGAACTAAGATAATGCATGCAAGCATGCCAAGGATTGTTTTATTTGGACAAGTGGTTCCTAATGGGACATAAACATTTGAAAACACCTAATGGTCATTTTTATAAAGTGGAAAAGTCATTTGTAAAAGATTTCACTTCATAAACCATTTTCAAAACAAGGTATCATTTTATGTGGTGTAGAAATGTTTTTACTAAGGCATTAATCTATAGGGTTCACAAAATTAATTTTCAAATCATAAAACTTGGTGTTTGGGGTCAGAGAGTCTAAAACAAAACATTTCCCAAAGGTTTTCTTCCAAAACCATTTTTAATAAATAAACCATAATTTTATCTGACTAGAATTGATTTTAAATCCAAGATTCATTCTTTTGTTTCTCCAAATACATTTTTGAATCCACAAAGTGTTTCCTATGGTCAGTAGGTTCAAAACAATCCATTTGCAAAAGATTTTATCCCTAAAATCAATTTTGAACAATTTTTACATTCTAAACAAGCATTCATAAGTTTCTGCAAAAACAAACCATTTAACAGAAACTTTTTACTAAACAAATTGCATGGTTGGCTAGGGCTTGTTCCACTGATTCCATTGATATAAAGTTTGCAATTTTTGGACGTGTGGATCAAAAGTTACAAGGTTTTCAAATCTGCATCTAAATCAGATTCAAACTTTGTTTTTAAACAGAACTGGCTCTCGTGCAACGGGGTTTGAGGGGAAAGGAGGAGAAGGCGCAGGAGATTAAAACAGCGTGGTCGCGGGGTGGAGTAATGGCCGTTAACAGCGCGAATTGATCGCCGGAGTAAAGGACAGGAAACGGCGAGGAGGAATCAGCGCGGGTTTGAAGACGATGAATAGTGGTGTGGGACCTTGCTGTCAGCGAGGGAGTGTGGGGGAAGGAGGGGCCACCGGTCAGTCGCTCTGCGGGTGCGGTTCAGGTGAAAAACGCTTCGCGCGTGGGAAATAAGCTGGGCTGCTACTGGGATTGTTGGGCTTGGCCAGTTGGGCTGCTGTCTGGTTCTTTTTTTTCTTTCCAATTGCCTTTTCTTTTTCTATATCTAATTTCTGTTTTGAAATTCAATCAACAAATCAAACATTCAATTCACATCAAACTTTCACCAAATTTTGTATTGAGTCTTTGGTTCTGTTTATCAACAAAACTAATTCCCAAATATAAAATCATATTTTTATTTTAGGGTCCATTTATAATTAAATAAAATGGACATTAGTTATTAAATCCAATGGGTTTTAATTTATTTAAAATCTCCATTTGAAATCTAGATATTTTCAAAACCAAATCATTAGGTTTTATTTGGAAATATAAAACATTAGGAAAACTTATTTAAAATAAATAAATAAGTTTTGATGTTTAATTAAAATAGTAAAACCTTTATTTTTAATAAACTTGGATATTAAATCCTTATCATTTTGTTTAAATAAACCTTTACTATTTTTATCAAATAGAAATATTTTATTTCAAAGGCTTGGCCAAGTTTTAATTTGGCTTATAAATATTCCTTATTTAAAATACTTCCTTTTCATTTGAAAGCCAAATCTCTTTCTATTAAAAGATTCAAAATAGTAATTCCAAATATTTTTATTTTTCCTTTATTAAATGTTTATCTTTTTAAATCCCTTTAGGATTTATCTTAATCAAAATAGGTTTTGAAAGTTTCCAATTGGATTCAAAAAGTTTCTTCTCACCCTGAAAATCAACAAAGTTTTATTTTATTCTTTTATTTTTCACATTACAAGATTTGGAAAATCTTGGGATGTGACAGAATTCCTATTGCGTTTTCACCGGACCAAGAGTTTGCGATGTTGTTGTTGTTGTTGCTGTTGCTGTTGTTGCTGTTGCTGTTGTTGTTGTTGTTGTTGCTGTTGTTGTTGTTGCTGTTGTTGTTGTTGTTGTTGTTGTTGTTGTTGTTGTTGTTGTTGTTGTTGTTGTTGTTGTTGTTGTTGTTGTTGTTGTTGTTGTTGTTGTTGTTGTTGTTGTGGTTGTTGTTGTTGTTGTTGTTGTTGTTGTTGTTGTTGTTGTTGTTGTTGTTGTTGTTGTTGTTGTTGTTGTTGTTGTTGTTGTTGTTGTTGTTGTTGTTGTTGTTGTTGTTGTTGTTGTTGTTGTTGTTGTTGTTGTTGTTGTTGTTGTTGTTGTTGTTGTTGTTGTTGTTGTTGTTGTTGACGATGGAGAGAGAGAGGGCCTAGGGTCTTCGGTTTTCACCAGTAGTTGTGCAAAACATCTGATGGGAATAATAGATAATAATAAAGTACTCATGTAATTGTTAGAGCAAGATAATTATATGTGGGAAGTGCATCCATAATTTTTATCCCCTCCGCAACCGGTTATAGAAATAACCTACTAGTCTTATCCATAGAAGAAAGAGAACTAATGATAAGCATCGTGATGTCACCATTAATCCCAAGTAAATTCCTCACATACAGCTGTACTACACTTTTTGTCACTAGGGTTCCTATCCTGTAGATCATTCATTACTCAAACTTCCTTTACCTGGATCAATCCTCGGGGTCTTGGGTACTTGACAAGTGCTTAGATTGAGGCAAGAGAGGATACTACAATCATCATGTCATACAAACTAATACATGATGCCATCTATGATAAATAACATGCACAAAAGCTACATGGCTAGGCCGAAGCCCTTAGCCCAAGGAGAATTACTCACACATAGAGATGAAATCGACAATCATAAACATTGTAATAGAGATCATAAGCTTGATAGAAAATAGTCTTACAATGTCACCAATTGGAGATGAGATCTACTATTACAAGTGGTGGAAGATGGCTATGGTGGTGGAGAAGGGTTTAGAGGTTTAGATCTAGATCTATTCCTCCGGCGTGGCGACATGGAGAGTTGAGGAAAAAAAGAAGCGAGATTGTGGAGTCGGGGGCTATTTCTCGTTGCCTGAAGCCTCTTTATATAGGGGTCCCTTCACGAAAGTTGTTCTGTTTGACCTAATGAAGGTGGTGCAAACTATACAGCGGCAACTATATGGCGGCGAGCCGTATAGTTGGTCGTTAAGCTTGCAGTAATGTCTTCACGGCTCCTGGTTCCTTTGGCGTGTTGGCAATCTCGTATCTTTGGCATTTATGTAGTGATTTCCATCATAATACGTCATTATCTGCACAGGGAGAAATAGCAAGAAAGGATTCCATACCCCTTTGATCATTAGGCATTAGTGGCAGGTTTTTGAGAGATATTTCATCAAATATATGCATAATATCTAGTTTAAATGCGGACGTGGATGGCTATATTTCATATCCATCAACCTCCCCAAGATTAAACTTGATCGTCCCGAGCAAGAAAACTAAAATCAAAAGGGAACTCAACATTTAAACTGAAATAACGAGATGATGATATTACTCATGATTGGTAGTCTCATGTTTCCTTCATTTTATTAATCTAAAAAACTTAAGTATAGATAGAGTAATGGCAAGCATATCATACAGGTTTCATGAATCCTTATAGCGCAGAAAAATTATTGTAAGCATGGATGATTCAAAAAGGTAAACTTCATTCCATGTCATGTAATCAACTCATTGGCTTGCCTTTGAACAATAAAGTGTAATCATGTAGAATTAAGAGTGTGATAGTTTATCATGAAAAGCATATATACTAAAGTATCTCAATTCTCCCACATCGATAAATCAAGACTTTTCAAGCACTTCTTTTCTATTCATTGTCCTTCAAGAATTTAGTTCTTAAGTAATTGAGAGCATGCGAAAAAATTTCATTAGTTTATCGGTCTGTGATGGACACTCGTGGCATCACTAAGGTTTTTGTTCCTTTTGCATAATGATTACTCATATCAGCCAAAGGAGTGATTCCATCATGTTTACAGCTACCCGGGAGTGCCAAGAATCTTACCCATTATAGCATTGCTGCAACATATGTTTAATCAACTCATAGCTGAAATCTAGGAGTTTCCTCCATGCAGATCGTTCATAGGGTAGCGGAGTTGTTGGCATCCCATGGAGTTTGACACACATAAAGCTATATCATTCTTATGATTTACAAGTCAAACTTTGGCATGCTCACAAAAACCGCTAAACATTAATTCTATTGAACAAATATTTAAAAAAAGATCTATCAAGTCAATCATTATTTTCTGTGGTGTTGAGTGTCTCTAAGAATAAGCTCTAAAGACTAAACACTACAACACCCAAGTCTTCAATTTGTGAGACTTTTATTGTTTCATTTGTTTAGCAAATTTTTAGGCAAGACTTTGGTTAACTACAAGAGCTGGAACAAAATGAACCCAATTAAATACTCATGCAAACAAATTTTTACTACAATATAGAGACTCACTCCACTGATATAACATCTCAACATTACTACTAACTAGCATGGGTTTCTCAAACTTCAAAAGTGGGGAGTCATAAGGCATACCTCTCATGTTTGGTTCCACTTCTCTCCTCCCTTTTTATTTGTTTCTTGGAAACTCAAAGTGAATCACTCTCCTAAAAATCAACGAGAACTTCGAGGCAAAAAGAAAAAGAGAGAGGGAAAATAAAGATAAACGGAGAAATATTTTTTTTTTTGAGAAGGGGGATTAAATTATAGAAAATTGGCGGCAGAGCTCGGCTTGAAAATCTCAAATAAAACAACTAAGATAAAGTGTTGGAGAAACCAACACGAGTGCTTATAAACTCAAATAAAAGCATAACCTCGAAAATTAGATAAAGCAAATGAAAACCAAAATATAAAATAGATAGAAAACCTCCCCAAGCTTGGGCCTTTGCAATCCCTTCAAATCACTGTGGTGGGGGAAAATAGTTGTAACTCCAATTTGCAAATTGAGTTGAGAGGTTACTTGTTGTTTCTCGGAGGTTCAGGGCAAGATTATGCATTCCCTCCATAGTTTCTCCAAGTTCTTGGAAATCTTGATATGTCGCAAACCATTTTGGTGGCTGCTTCTCCTGATGGTGGGCTTGTTGCTCCTCCTCTTGGTCCTCATCCTCCTCCAGAATCTCCTCCTAGGGTTGGTGTTGCTCAACCTGCAAGTAATAAAGCACACGTCTTCCTCGATAGAGAGAAGACCATTAGGCAAAGGAGTGGGGTAGAGATACCCAGCTCTAGCAATATGCAGATAATAAACACCACCTCTCCTAGTGAGCATTCCACAAGCCCTCGAAATAGAGAAACCAACACGTCGCTCACCTAGCACCGACTATAACTCACGTTGGTCGATGCCCAATGCATTGGCAAGCACAGTGACGACTCCTCCACAAGTGATTGGTCCTTGGCTTTGGTGGGATTGGTACTCCAAGTAGCGCACAAGTATTGCTCCTAAGTGAAGTGATAAGTTGTCAAAGTTGAGAGCAACTTTTGCGAGGACTAAGATGTCCTCCTCATTGAGTCTTGTAAACCCATTGCACGCCTGCAAGGTGTTAGCAATAACATAGAACAAATAGCGAATCGCAGGATGTTTAATATTCTTCCCTTTACTGACTCTAGAAGTAAAGCTTATGCTATTATAGTAGTATTCAGGGGAAGGTTCCATGTCAGTAGAAGCTGCATGCAGAGCATTAGGATCATTGTTGGGTAAACCAAAATAATTGCACCATTCATCAAGTGATAGAGAATAATTATTGTTCATGAGTCGGAAAGAAATTCTATCCTCTAACGGTGCTATTAAAAGAGCTAAGGAATTCAACGGTTAACCAGCAATAGGTTGGTGCATCATGAAATACAAAGGTTTACACGCCAACTCTATTGCAAAGTAAATTAAAGTCATTAGAGATACTGAGTTGGTTCAAAGTGACGAGGCAAGCCCACTTGGTTCCCTTGACTTCTCGATTTTTGATCTTGTCGAAACGATCACGGTGGGATTCGTTCTTGAATCGAATCCCTATGCGTTCCTGAGCTATAGCCCGAGAAGAACTAGTGGCGGCAAGAGCACATGTCTGGCTCCTCCTGTTCATCTGAAGAAAGACAAATATAAAACTTTTTGATCCAACAGCAATAGTCATAGCATAATCCTCATCAAAGAACACTAAAGAGTCTCCTGAACATAATAATCTAGGCAAGATAATCATGGCAAATAGTTCAAAATAAGTCTCACCCTAGATTGATAATGACAATAGATCAGAGATGAATTTGCGAAAAGTAATTGGAGGATCGGAGGAGAGACATATCGTAGTTCACTTGTGTGTGAGGAATTCGAACAAAATTGAGTAGGGGTGAAGATCCCTTTAGGTTTTAAGAGAGTTTGGAGGTAGAAGAGAGAAAAAATATTGATGTTTTGATGTCTTTGGTACATCCCCGTGTGTCGGGCGCAACTATACGGCGACAACTATATGGACGGAACTCTTTGTTCCCGTCGTATAGTTGGTCTGACGACAAAATTTTAGGGTTTATTTTTGGCGTCTGTAACTATACGGCGACAACTATACAGCCGGAACTTTTGTTTCCGCCGTATAGTTGGTCGTCAAACCTTCTGTATATTGGGATGAAAAATTATCGATGGGTAACATAACTATATGGCGAGAATTTTTATTCCTGCCGTGTAGTTGGTCGTTAACCTTTCTATACACATCAAAAGTTTTCTATTTATTCAAGAATTACTTTTTAGACTAAAACTTAGCGAAACACCTTGTTTTGACAGAAAAAAGACAAACTAAAATTTCGACCAACTATGGCATATATAAAACAAGAATTTTTAGTACCGTTGAATCTCTTCTTCTCACTAGAGTTCTCTAGCACTCTTTATTCTATATAAAACTTAAACTAAAACTTAAAAACTTAACTCAAACCTTTATTTCACATGGGTTGCCTCCCATGCAGCGCTCTTTTATGGTCAATAGCTTGACCTTGATATTGCTCACTTAGGCCATATGAGTGGAACACCCACTCCAAAGTAATTGGCCTTCAAAGTGATGGCCTCCTTATCATATTGCTTGTCTTTCTTTTTTCTAGGGAAATGAATTACAAAAGGATCCCGCGAAGGCAACTGGAGCTTCATGTACCCTTCATGAAAATTTATTAAATCCTTATTATTTCTTAAGAAAGGATGGCCTAATATAATAGGGGCAGTAGCATGTTCAGGCATGTCAACAATAACAAAATCAATAAGTGCAGGACAGCCTTTAATGTATACTAAAGTATTTTCCTTAATGCCTACTGGTTGTTTATAAGTAGAATCTGCTAGATGTAATTTTAGTTCGGTAATTTCAAAAGAGCCAAGATTTAACTTTATAAAAAGACTCTTTGGAATTGTTGAAACACTTGCACCTAGATCACACAGTGCAGCTATTTCATTAGTCTCAAATTTAATCTTAATAGTGGGCTCAAATATATCAGCTAACTCAACAGGCAATTTTTCCGCAATTTTTTTATATTCTTCCTCAAGCTCACGTACCTTTGTTGCTACCTGATTAACAAAGTGTTGATACATGGCTTCCTCATTTCCTTCATTTACTGGAATCTTGACATTGATCCTTTTTACAAGATCTTCAACTGTGTAGTTTGGTGAAGGAGCATTGCTATAATCAAGTTCTCTAGGCTCCCCCCTTTGGATCCTTATCATCTTGAGGTCTTCAACTGGATTGGGCTCAGCTTTACCTGCAAATTTAGCTAGAATGAGAGTTTGACTCTCAGTTATCTTACCTAGCTGTTCCTTAATAACCCTTGTTATTTCTTGGAGGGCCTACAAATCATTTCTCAAACTAACAGCTTGGTTAGATAACAAGCATAGCATCATGATTCTCCATAATTTTGACTAGAATATTGTTTTTCTCATTTTGTGAGTCCATAAAAGCTTTAAAAGTTTCTTGGATACTAGTATTACTTGATGCCATATTATTATTAGAGTTACCTTCCGGACTAGAATAATGTTTCTGAAAGTTTGGATTATAATTCTTATTCCAAGCAAGGTTATAATCATTACGACCTATAAAGTCTACTTCTTCAATAGTTGGTTTGAGAGTAGCTCTTACCGGGGTTTCCTTACCTTTAACAGCTAATATGAGATCATCCAACTTAGTATTGAGTTCTTCATTTTCTTAAGGTGTGATAGAGTTCACCTTCTTCATGTTTTACCTTTCCACATGCCATTGGGCATGGTTGTCTTGCATATTGTCTAGCAGATGCTTTGCTTCGGTAATTTGCTTACCCATAAATGTTCCTCCAGCTGCAGTATCTAGAATAGACTTAGAAACAGGGTTAAGAGCATTGTAAAATAAATGGATAATTAACCAATCTTCCATCCCATAGCTGGGACAGTTTCTCATGCATTCTTTCATTCTCTCCCATGCAAGCGCTAGTGGTTCACGCTCTTCCTGTCTAAAACCAATAATATTGGATTTGAGTTGCATAGTCTTTGTAGGTGGAAAGAATTTAGTCATAAATAAAGAAGTACATTCCACCCATGATGCAATAGTATTTCTAGGCAAAGATAGCAACCATTATTTTGCTCTTCCTCTAAGAGAGAAAGGAAATAAGCGCAAATTGACCACATCGGGGTCAACATCTTTAATGCGCATCATATCACATATTTCAGTGCAAGTATTTAAGTGCATACCTGAATCTTCTACAATAGAGCCTCCAAATTGATTCTATTGAACCAAACTTAAATAGTGGGGCTTAATTTCATAATCTTCAGCAACAATTGTTGGCTGAGTAATAGGAGTACCCGAATAATCATTATTAGGAGTTGAAACTCCCCAAGTTTTTTTCAGCCGTACTTCCTATGGTTTTTGTATTTTCTTAAGCAAGTACTAATGATGATAAAACAATAACTAAAAGACTAACTATTTTTTTGGTTTTTAAATAAAAAACAAAATCAAACAAAATTAAAAACAAGAATTAAAACAAGCAAGGTTCCTACTAACCTCACCAGGGTAGCTATTGCTTCCTTGGCAACGACGTCAGAAAAAGGGTTGATACCTTTGATCCGGATTACGGATGTCGTATAGATCTTCTTCCCTAGTAGACCTAGGTTTATCGAATCCTCGAGAAGCAGAAAGCAAAGTGAGATTACTTAAACAGGCCTTCAAGAGTTTTAGAATTCCTATTGTGTTTTCACCAGACCAAGAGTTTGAGATCTTGTTGTTGTTGACGATGGAGAGAGAGAGGGCCTAGGGTCTTCGGTTTTCACCAGTAGATGTGCAAAACATCTGATGGGAATAATAGATAATAATAAACTACTCATGTAATTGTTAGAGCAAGATAATTATATGTGGGAAGTGCATCCATAATTGTTATCGCCTCCGCAACCGCTTATAGCAATAACCTACTAGTCTCATCCATAGAAGAAAGAGAACTAATGATAAGCATCACGATGTCACTGTTAATCCCAAGTAAATTCCTCACATACAACCGTACTACCCTTTCTATCACTGGGGTTCCTTTCCTGTAGATCAGTCATTACTCACACTTCCTTTACCTGGGTCAATCCTCGGGGTCTTGACTACCTGACAAGTGTTTAGAATGAGGCAAGAGAGGGTACTACAATCATCATGACATACAAACTAATACATGATGCCATCTATGATAAATAACATGCACAAAAGCTACATGGCTAGGCCTAAGCCCTTAGCCCCAGGAGAATTACTCACACATAGAGATGAAATCAACAATCATAAACATTGTAATAGAGATCATAAGGTTGATAGCAAATAGTCTTACAATGTCGCCAATTGGAGATGATATCTACTATTACAAGTGGTGGAAGATGGCTATGGTGGTGGAGAAGGGTTTAGAGGTTTAGATCTAGATCTATTCCTCCGGCGTGGCGGCAGGGAGATTTGAGGACAAAAAGAAGCGAGATTGTGGAGTCGGTGGCTATTTCTCATCGCCTGAAGCCTCTTTATATAGGGGTCCCTTCACGAAATTTGTTCTGTTTGACCTAATGAAGGTGGTGCAAACTATACGACAGCAAATATACGGCGGCGGGCCGTATAGTTGGTCGTTAAGCTTGCAGTAATATCTTCATGGCTCCTGGTTTCTTTGGCGTGTTGGAAATCTCGTATCTTTGGCATTTATGTAGTGATTCCCATCATAATACGCCATTATCTCCGCAAGAAAAAATAGCAATAAAGGATTGCATACCTATCACACCCCAAAATTTTCCAAATTTTGTAATGTGAAAATAAATAAACAAAATAAATAATTGTTGAAATTTAGGGTGAAAAGAAACTTTTTTTTCTAAATGGAAACATTAAAACCCAACTTGAACAAACTTTGAATAAAAGGGAATCCAACAAGATTCAAATCAAATTAAATGCATTCTTCATGAATGCATCTTGAAATTTAAACACTTGGAAAATAAACCAAAACTCTAAAACCCTAATGGAAGAAATCATTTCCAAGATCTCTCTAAGACCATGGATTTAATCCATATAAACTTCAGCAACAATCATTTTAAAATGATAAATAAAAATATTATAAAACCATGGAAATTGGTTTCACTTAATTTGGAACCATAGATTAAAACTTAAGAATTTAATAAATTGAAAGGAAATAATTTCCAAAGCTAATAAAGATCCTATCAAAAATCTATACCAAATGGTGAGCAAAATAATCCTAAAGGGATTAAAAAAATATTAAAAAAATTATACAAATTGGAATCACCAATTTTGGATCTATAAATAAAAATATATGGATTTTCTAAGACAAAGAAAGAAAGAAATAAATAAATAAGGAATATTTAAAAGCCAAATTAAACCTTGGCCAAATCCATAAGCAAATGGAATAAAGATAATCCAAATCCAAATAAAATAAAGGGATAAAGAATATTCAAATAAAATAAAATGGCCTTAACCAAATTCTATTCCATTTGGTTAAAGACAAAATCCCTAATAGGAATGATTAATTAAATCATGGGAAAATAATAATTGGAATTTACCCAAGTGTAATAAAAGTTATTTAATTAACTTAATTGGAATCAAAGAAATCATCTAAATAAAATTTATGGAATTAAAACCATATTTGATTTCATTGGAATAAAGACATTTTCCCAAATTAAATGATTAATAATCATATTAAAATACTTTAAATAATTCAAAGTGAATTATTTAACACCCTAATAAATAAATAAAACCTACTGAAAAGGGTTTGATGAAAATATGAATTCAAACAAGAGTTGAAATTATATTTAAAATTTTATTTGAATAAAGGCAAGTGCTTATTTTAAATAAAATAAAAATATAAAAGGATAAGAGAATTATTCCTAAATGGTATTTAAAATACATATTTAAACAGCATTAAAACTTACTGAAAGTTGGAAAAGTTTTGAATTAAAAACAGGTTTGAAAACATTTTAACAAATTCAAAACAGAAAAATAAAAAAGAAAAAGAAAAAGGAAACAAAATGAAGAAAATAAGAAAAGGTCAGCCCAGCTAAACCTAACCCAGCCCAGCAGAGTTTCTGGCCCAACTCGCAGCCCACCTCTCTCCTCCCCCGAACCGTTTTCTTTCACTCATGCGCATACCGCTGGACCACTGACTCATGACCCCACTTGCCAGTTCATCGACTTCACCCACCGCGACTGGTTCTTCCTCATCTCTCCCGTTTCAGCTTTGATTCCGTGACATAAATTTGTCTTAATTCTGGGAGTAATTCGCCGCTGCAATCACACATGATAAATCGCCCGTGTCTCCTCTACCTTTCCCCCAGACGCCACACACCCTCTGCCACCAGGCCGCCCTGATTTTGCCAGAGACCATCCTCTGCTCTGACGCACTCTGGCGACAAATACGGTGAGCACACGCCACCCTATACCCTCTGGTTCACGCTTACTTGATCTCCATCACTTTGCGCATCCACTGACCCCAGCCACACATCTTCTGGTGACCCATAGCGTCGGCAACAACCTCGACTGAGCGTCGCCACGGTCTGCCTCAACTCCGAAGAGCAGTAGCTGACAAACCAGCATGACCCTTTCCCTCTGGTGAGTTCTTTCACAACCTAGGAAAACTTGCGCACCCTCCTGACGCGTTTACTTGATCAATTGTGACCCAGACGCTCGCCTTCGACCACGGTCGTGCTTGCCCGTGCCAGAGAGCTACTCCGGCGAGGAATCCCAGTCGACCTCGTGCGCCCCTCGGCCAAAGGAGACTACCTTGAGCATCTACTCGCCACGGCGAACTCGGTGAGACACTCCACGTCCTCTCTTTCTTCCCTCAGACGCCCTTCGACCGTGCCTCACTGAAACCGTCTCACATGCCCATTTTTGGCCAAGCTTCTGTGCGCCGTTCGATCTAGATCGTAGAACTACGATAGAATCACATAAGCGAAGGGGTACGCTAGATCAGAGCCACACGATCCCCTTTTAATCCAACAGACCACAGCACCCGTTCTAGCCAAACCGGTATGGTCCAATCAGAACACACCACGTGGCCAGAGTTTTGTTTTAAAAACAGAAAAACATTACTATTAGATGTTAGAATATGTAAAATTCATAACTTTTGATCCACACGTCCAAATCTTGCAAATTTTATATCAATAAAGAAGAGTACTTTCCAACCATGCACTTTGTTTAGTGAATTGATTCTGGAAAATGGGTTGTTTTTGTAGAAACTTGTATAGGCATATTTTCTGTATAAAATTTATTCTAGAAATGTTTTTAGGATAAAATCTTTGGCAAATGGATTGTTTTGAACCTACTGACCATAGAAACCAACTTATGGATTTAAAAGTGTGTTTTGTTAAGCTAAAGAATAAATCTTTTAATAAAAGCATTTCTAGTTAAATAAAAAATATGGTTTATGTTTAAAAAATGCTTTTTGAGTAAAAACTTTGGAAAATGATTTGATTTAAACTCTCTGACCCTAAACACCAAGTTTTAGGATTTAAAAATATATTTGATGAACCCTATAAAATTATTACTTTGCTAAAAGGCATTTCCAACAACATAAAATATTGCTTTGGTATAAAATGGTTTATAGGTAAAACCTTTTGCAAATGGTTTTAATATTAAACACTTGACCATAAAACACTAACATTTGTGTTTAAAAATATATTTGTCAAACACTAGAAATTATTACTTTGATTAAATCATTTCTAGCAAAACAAGAATAATTCAAATGGCCATTTTAACTAACTTGATATCAAATGGTTTTGCCACATTTATAAATGAGCAATAGGTGTTTTAAAATGTTTATAACCTATTAGAAACCACTTTTCCAAATAAAACTATCTTTGGCATGCTTGCATGCATTGCTTTGTTTTTATTATCCTATGTGCTGAAATTGCTTGAATGGTAGAATGAATTTGTGCCTTGATTGAATTGTAGTGAAATTTGAAGAGTGTGACTATTGCAAGATCAAGGAGTGAACTTATATTCTCTACCAAAAAGGCAAGTAGTGCTTCATACTTTTGTCCTATTATTTTCACTATGCATTAGTGATATTTCTAAGTAAGACTTGCATGGAATTTTTGCTAAGTATAAACTATACCATGGGAAATCCTAGTAGATGAAACCGTAGTAGAATTTTCCTAAGTTAAGATTCCTACTACTATCATGCTTATCCTAGCTAGTAGAAAACAAGTGTGGATTATATTCATGCTATGGAATATTTCTAAGTCAAGGACTTGTGTTTTGTTTAATAAAACAACTATGTGAATGAATCACCTGGGTGGAATGGTATTGCTTGGATGGATTTTTGTTGAGTGGTTACACAAGGCCGGGGAACTGGTGAACCTTGTGTATCTCACTTGTGGAATGCCACCCAGGGACAAAGATATTTGAGATGTCAAATGTTGAGAAGCTTCAAGTGCAGCCACTTGGCATTATGGGCTCTGCCTGGATCATATAGGTTGCAATAACTTAGCCAAATGGACAGTTGGTGGTAGGGGATGATAGGTTGGAACGCGTCCATTCTGGTCTAAGGGAAGGCTTCTGAAAGATCTTGTCTTGATGCATGTCGAGTCTTGTGGGGAAAGTGCACCACCTCTCGAGAGTGTAAAATCTAAGTACTTAGCCGTGTCCCCGGCAATGGACAATTTGAGCATCAAGACATGGAAGCTATCAAGAATCTCCTCATCCCAATTTCTAGGTTTAAAAATTGTGTTTGATCAAGGGTTAAAGGATCACCAATTTCTATTGGGAGATGCCTTGGGTGATTTTGACAAACAAAAACTTAGTATTTTCAAATGATAAGGAAAATCTATTTGAGCAAAGCAAGCCTAAGCTCCACTTAGACAAATGCATATAGATGATAGATACCACTATTCTACCATAGTATCACTTGCCAATACAATTAAAATGTATTGACCCTTGTGGCTGTAACTTATTATGTAGCAGGTTTGTTTGATGTTAGTGAAGTGTGTTGATTATGATTACAAGTCTACAACCAACATGATTTCCTATGGCACTTTGAATATGAAGGACTCCATGCTATATAGTTATTTCTGCTGCATTGTAATGAGATAGCCAAATGAGGTATGTAAGATGTAATGAATTATTTTATTCCTGGTTATAAATTTGTACTATGACCTTTGTTTCTGGATATTACATCTTAACTGTGGATGCTAGCTATTGATCCAGGGACTAGCATTGTAAACAAAGGGATCTCTACCTTATTAAATGTTGGGACCTCTACAGATGGTATCGGAGCACTGTGTTGCCTGTAGGATTGTAACCCTAGGATTGGACAAAATCCCTTAGAAAAATAGGAGTTGTATTTGTTAAAAAAAATTTTATTTACAAACAATCTTGTATACTCTTTCCTCAACCTTTTGTCTTTGATTCTACATCTCTTCATTTTCAAACTTGATGGACAAAACCTCAACATGAGCAAAGGACTTCACCAACTCAAATGACTTCAACTTCAACATCATCAAAGACTTTAACTTTATTTTCACCAAGGACTTCAACTTAGATATCACTAAAGACTACAAGTGAGACAAGGAATATTACTCAAGACTTTAAGACTAAGGAAACATAACTTAGAAGGAACCATCATCACCTTTGAAGTTTTGGGACCAAGATACAAGAATTTTTCCAAGGAAACCTTGATATCATTCAAGAAGAAACACCTAAGAAGAATGGAATGATCTCAAGTGAACCATATAGTTGGACCACCATACTAATGATTAGTTTAAACCCACCAACTTATGTGGTGTAGCAAAAATATTTTGTTGCCTAAAAATATGTTTGAACCTTGTTGTTTGAGTGGAATGTTTGTTTGTGATTGCTTGCACATTGCTTCCGTGAATTGTGATGTGTGTGATTAGAATTCTTCATTAGAAATCTTTTGCCTATTCTAATCCCAATCCAACCCAAACAGATGAATTCCCAAAGATACTCCAACATCAAGAATGGTGACAACAACAACCAAGAGATGCACATGAGAGAACAACCCATAGCAACCCAAACCCAATTGACTCAAGTGACAACTCAGTTTTTATCCAACAACAATGAGTTAGACCCAACCATGAAAAAGTTTTTGGAAACCCAAACCCAAATGTTGCAAAGGATGAACAATCAAATGATCAACATGATAAGCAACTCTCCCTAAGGAGATTGTGACAACAATGATGTCAAGGATGATATTATAGAAGGAACTCAAGCTTGCAATATTTTTGGAACCATGGATCACACTTCCAAAGAGCATGAAAATGAATGCCCTAATTGTGAAGAGAAACATCCAACTAAGCAATGCCCCACATCTCTAGTGACTTGTTTCCTATGTGAAGGAAATAATCATGTGCCTAACCAATTCCCCATCTATCCTATTGTTCAACAAGTAAAACAAGGTGGAATGCATCAAGAGTATGGAAAACCCCATGAGGAAACAACTTCTATCAAGAAGGATGAAAGCAAAGGAAAATCTCAGATTGTACCTCTATACACTGGGAATCACCTTGATGGACAAAAGAGGAAACATATGTATTATCCAAAGAATCGATTAAGGAACCGAGGAGACTTCCCCACCTTTGAGGTGAGATATGAAGAGCATGAACTAGAAGAACTCCTAGCTTTGGAGAAACCCAATAAAAAGAAGAATAAGGAAATTAGCCAAGTGTGGTGCAACAACTGCAAAGAGCTAGGCCATTATATATCAACCTGTCCACAGAAGATACGTGAAGAACTCAACCTTATCACATGTTACAATTGTGGTGCCCAAGGACATTATGCAAGCAATTTTCAGAAAAGATGAGGTAAAAGACAAGCAAGCCTATGAGAGATCTCATCCTTGTCACATGTTTCAAGTGTGGAAACAAAGGACACTTTGAAGATGTCTGTCCAGAGAAGTTTCATCAAGATCCCAAGCAAGCCAAGATGTAATATAGTGGAAAACTTTTAAGGGTGGTAGTACCCTAGTTGTCTTGAAGCCAATTTGTAACCTCTAGCCTTCCCAAATCCCGGGACGAGATTTCTTTTAAGGGTGGTAGCCTGTCACATCCCAAAATTTTACAAATTTTGTAATGTGAAAAATAAATAAACAAAATAAATAATTATTGAAATTTAGGGTGAAAAGAAACTTTTTTGTTTCTAAATGGAAACATTAAAACCTAACTTGAACAAACTTTGAATAAAAGGGAATCCAACAAGATTCAAATCAAGTGAAATGCATTCTTCATGAATGCATCTTGAAATTTAAACACTTGGAAAATAAACCAAAACTCTAAAACCCTAATGGAAGAAATCATTTCCAAGATCTCTCTAAGACCATGGATTTAATCCATATAAAAATTGAGCAACAATCATTTTAAAATGATCAAGAATGATAAATAAAAATATTATAAAACCATGGAAATTGGTTTCACTTAATTTGGAACCATAGATAAAAACTTATGAATTTAATAAGTTGAAAGGAAATAATGTCCAAAGCTAATAAAGATACTATCAAAAATCTATACCAAATGGTGATCAAAATAATCCTAAATGGATTTAAAAAAAATAAAAAAATATTAAATAAAATTATACAAATTGGAATCACCAATTTTGGATCTATAAATAAAAAGATATGGATTTTATAAGACAAAGAAAGAAATAAATAAATAAGGAATATTTAAAAGCCAAATTAAACCTTGGCCAAATCCATAAGCAAATGGAATAAAGATAATCCAAATCCAAATAAAATAAAGGGATAAAGAATATTCAAATAAAATAAAATGGCCTTAACCAAATTCTATTCCATTTGATTAAAGACAAAATCCCTAATAAGAATGATTAATTAAATCATGGGAAAATAATATTTGGAATTTACCCAAGTGTAATAAAAGTTATTTAATTTAACTTAAATGGAATAAAAGAAATTATCTAAATAAAATTTATGGAATTAAAACCATATTTGATTTCATTGGAATAAAGACATTTGTCCAAATTAAATGATTAATAATCATATTAAAATACTTTAAGTAATTCAAATTGAATTATTTAACACCCTAATAAATAAATAAAACCTACTGAAGAGGGTTTGATGAAAATATGAATTCAAACAAGAGTTGAAATTATATTTAAAATTTTATTTGAATAAAGGCAAGTGCTTATTTTAAATAAAATAAAAAAACCATAAAAGGATAAGAGAATTATTCCTAAAATGGTATTTAAAATACATATTTAAACAACATTAAAACTTACTGAAAGTTTGGAAAAGTTTTGAATTAAAAAGAGGTTTGAAATCATTTGAACAAATTCAAAACAGAAAAAGAAAACAGAAAAAGAAAACAGAAAAAGAAAATGGAAACAAAATGAAGAATATAAGAAAAGGTCAAAATTAAACATAACCCAAAGCAGAGAGTTTCGCCCAACTTCGCCCACCTCTCTCCTCCCCCGAACCGTTTTCTTTCACTCATGCACACACCCGCTCAGTCGCTGACCGTGTGACCCCACGCCTAACCATGCACCTCGCTGACTCCAGGACCCCACTTGCCAGTTCATCGTCTTCACCCACCACGACTGGTTCTTCCTCCTCTCTCCCGTTTCAGCTTTGATTCTGCGACATAAATTCGTCTTAATTCCGCGAGTAATTCGCCGCTGCAATTACGCACGATAAATCGCCCACGTCTCCCTACCTTTCCCCCAGACGCCACACACCCTCTGCCACAAGGCTACGCTGATTTTGCCCGAGACCATCCTTTGCTCCAACGCACTCTGGCGACAAATACGGTGAGAACACGCCGCCCTATCCCCTCTGGTTCACGCTCACTTGATCTCCATCACTTTGCGCATCCACTGACCCCATCCACAAGTCTTCTGGTGACCCATAGCCTCGGCAACAACCTCGACTGAGCACCGCCATGGTCTGCCTCAACTCCGGCGAGCAGTAGCCGACAAACCAGCGCGCCCCTTTCCCTCTGGTGAGTTCTTTCATAACCTAGGCAAACTTGCGCACCCTCCTGACGCGTTTACTTGATCAATTGTGACCCAGACGCTCGCCTTCGACCACGGCCGTGCGTGCCCATGCCAGAGAGCTACTCCGGCGAGGAATCCAAGTCGACCTCGTGCTCCCCTCGGCCAAAGGAGACTACCTTGAGCATCGAATCGCCATGACGAACTCGGTGAGCCACTCCACGTCCTCTCTTGCTTTCTGTATCATCGGCACCGTCCTCCTCTGACCGCGCCGCAGCCAGCCATCGTCACGCGCCGCCCATTTTTGGCCAAGCTTCTGTGCGCCGTTCGATCTAGATCGTAGAGCTACGATAGAATCACTTAAGCGAAGGGGTACGCTAGATCAGAGCCACACGATCCCCTTTTAATCCAATGCACCACAACACCCGATCCAGCCGAACCGGTACGGTCCAATCAAAACACACCATGTGGCCAGAGTTTTGTTTAAAAACAGAAACATTACTATTAGATGTTAGAATTTGTAAAATTCATAACTTTTGATCCACACGTCCAAATCTTGCAAAGTTTATATCAATGGAATCAGAAATAAGAGTACTTTCCAACCATGCACTTTGTTTAGTGAATTGCTTCTGGAAAATTGGTTGTTTTTGCAAAAACTTGTATAGGCATATTTTATGTATAAAATTTATTCTAGAAATGTTTTTAGGATAAAATCTTTGGCAAATGGATTGTTTTGAACCTACTGACAATAGAAACCAACTTATGGATTTAAAAGTGTGTTTTGTGAAGCTAAAGAATAAATCTTTGAATAAAAGCATTTCTAGTTAAATAAAAAAATATGGTTTATGTTTGAAAAATTCTTTTTGAGTAAAACCTTTGGAAAATGATTTGATTTAAACTCTCTGACCCTAAACACCAAGTTTTAGGATTTAAAAATATATTTGATGAACCATATAAAATTATTACTTTGCTAAAAGGCATTTCCAGCAACATAAAATATTGCTTTGGTATAAAATGGTTTATAGGTAAAACCTTTTGCAAATGGTTTTAATATTAAACACTTGACCATAAAACACTAACATTTGTGTTTAAAAATATATTTGTCAAACACTAGAAATTATTACTTTCATTATATCATTTATAGCAAAACAAGAATGATTCAAATGGCCATTTTCACTAACTTGATATCAAATGGTTTTGCCACATTTATAAATGACCAATAGGTTTTTTAAAATGTTTATAACCTATTAGAAACCACTTTTCCAAATAAAACTATCTTTGGCATGCTTGCATGCATTGCTTTGTTTTTATTATCCTATGTGATGAAATTGCTTGAATGGTAGAATGAATTTGTTCCTTGATTGAATTATAGTGAAATTTGAAGAGTGTGACTATTGCAAGATCAAGGAGTGAACTTATATTCTCTACCAAAAAGGCAAGTAGTGCTTCATACTTTTGTCCTATTATTTTAACTATGCATTAGTGATATTTCTAAGTAACACTTGCATGGAATTTATGCTAAGTATAAACTATACCATGGGAAATCCTAGTAGATGAAACCTTAGTAGAATTTTCCTAAGTTAAGATTCCTACTACTATCATGCTTAGCCTAGCTATTAGAAAACAAGGGTGGATCATATTCATGCTATGGAATATTTCTAAGTCAAGGACTTGTGTTTTTTAATAAAACAACTATGTGAATGAATCACCTGGGTGGAACGGTATTGCTTGGATGGATTTTTGTTGAGTGGTTACACAAGTCCAGAGGACTGGTGAACCTTGTGTATCTCACTTGTGGAATGCCACCCAGGAACAAAGAGATTTGAGATGTCAAATGTTGAGAAGCTTCAAGTGCAGCCACTTGGCATTATGGGCTCTGCCTGGATCATATAGGTTGCAATAACTTAGCCAAATGGATAGTTGGTGGTAGGGGATGATAGGTTGGAACGCGTCCATTCTGGTCTAAGGGAAGGCTTCTGAAAGATCTTGTCTCGATGCATGTCGAGTCTTGTGGGGAAAGTGCACCACCTCTCGAGAGTGTAAAATCTAAGTACTTAGCCGTGTCCCCGGCAATGGACAATTTGAGCATCAAGAAATGGAAGCTATCAAGAATATCCTCATCCCAATTTCTAAGTTAAAAACTTGTGGTTGAACAAGGGTTAAAGGATCACCAATTTCTATTGGGAGATGCCTTGGGTGATTTTGTCAAACAAAATCTTAGTGTTTTCAAATGATAAGGAAAATCTATTTTGAGCAAAGCAAGCCTAAGCTCCACTTAGCCAAATGCATATAGATGATAGATACCACTATTCTACCATAGTATCACTTGCCAATACAATTCAAATGTATTGATCCTTGTGGCTGTAACTTATTATGTTGCAGGTTTGTTTGATGTTAGTGAAGTGTGTTGATTAGGATTACAAGTCTACAACCAACATGATTGCCTGTGGCACTTTGAAGATGAAGGACTCCATGCTATATAGTTATTTATGCTGCATTGTAATGAGATAGCCAAATGAGCTATGTAAGATGTAATGAATTATTTTATTCCTGGTTATAAAGTTGTACTATGACCTTTGTTTCTGGATATTACATCTTAACTGTGTATGCTAGCTATTGATCCAGGTACTAGCATTATAAACACATGGATCTCTACCTTATTAAAGGTTGGTACCTCTACAATACCCCTTTGATCATTAGGCATTAGTGGCAGGTTTTTGAGAGATATTTCATCAAATATATGAATAATATCTAGTTTAAACGCGGACGTGGATGGCTATATTTCACATCCATCAATTAGCAGCAGGATCATAAATTTTTGTTCCTAAACGGGGAGATGACCTCATAGGTTCCAATTTTTTCTTCAACAGAAAGTTACCCATACAAACACACATAAGTAATCCGGTAAAATTTGTTAAAGTTACTCACAAAAATGAAACAAAACATCAAAAAGTAAATAAAGTTACCCAAAAAGTACATATAGAGTTACCCATGCAGATCATGTAAAGTTACCCAACCTAAACACAAGAAGTTATCCATAAATTTTTTGACAAACAGTAAAAATTGGCTCGTACATTTTGGAAGACAACTTCTTTGAACTGGGGACACCAACCATCGCAGATGCTGCCGCACCAAGGGTGATGCCAAGATCATCCAAAACAATAGCTTTTATCGCTTTGTCGATGGACCCAACAGACTATAACTTTTTCTTTTTCCCATCATTTGGATTCTCGGCAGGAACATCAGCCAGGACCGGCGGTTCATCATTTTTAGCAGTAGACTGAACCATATGGGACTTCTTTTTTTGCGCCTGAAGAATTTCTGAAGAGGCACATCAAGAGCTTTACGGCCATCAATACCTGGGCGGTCCGTTGCTACAGCTGCTGTAGGGGTGTCGACCACAGGGTTGGTCACCTCAGGAGCAGATTCATCATGCACAACAACATCTACAAGGGGATCACCAACCGGTGCATCAGCAACATATACACCGCTCACTGCTCCTTCAACGCGAGTAATATTGCGGTCAGCTGTCGGCTTCAGCGGTGGCATCAAATTAGAAGCAACAGGCGCATGACGGGGAGATACAGCTGTGGCAGAGCGCAAAGAATGGCCATGTCCATTCCTCTGAACAATGAGATAATGGTCGATCTCTTCGTCATTGCTTTCATCATCATTATCAGGAAAGTCTGCGTCCATTGGGGGGACATCAGATATTTTCGGAGACCCCGGAGGTCTGTCCTAGGCGCCCTTTCCACAACAACTTGTAGAGTGAGTAGCAGGGGCAGCATATTTCTGTGGTGCCCCCAAACATCTGGCCTGCGCGCCCCTACCACGACCGCCTGCAGCGCGTGTAATATCTGCACCAGCAGAGATTGAGGATGTCATACTGCTAACAATATCTGCAGCAACACCAGCAAACTACTCTGGCATCTCAAACACCACCTCCCCTTGAAGGGCTATCCATCCTTGTACAAGCGAGCTCAACGCTCCAACAATATCAGATGAAAACCTACCTATCAGATTGGAAATCTGTGCTCTATGCTAAAAACGGAAAAATAAAAAACATGCAGGAGTTACAACATAAAATATATAGAGTGACAAACATGACAGAAAAATATAGTTACCCATACAAAATAATATAAAGTGACCCACAAGAGAAAATTTAGCTATCCACACTGCATCATATAAAGTTACCCACATTGTAGCATA
Organism: Avena longiglumis; assembly: GCA_030063025.1. NCBI lineage: Eukaryota > Viridiplantae > Streptophyta > Magnoliopsida > Poales > Poaceae > Avena > Avena longiglumis. The sequence goes on from CP125978.1 coordinate 292,309,173, forward strand.
AAAGTTACCCACATAGTGCAACTAAAGTTACCCAGAACATACAACTAAAGTTACCCACAAAAAGCAGAATAAGGAAAAAGTAACTTAGCTTGTACATTTAAAAGACATGATTTCTTCATGTTAGGTAATGAAAACTATTGGCAGAAAACACACCTGATTAGGGAAAGCTGGGTGTGAATTAGTGTTGAACCACTTATCAAAACCTTTGGCACCTCCAAATAATGAATGATTAACACCAAACTCAGGTTTGACCTGCACAAGTTACAATAAAAATGAGTATTAAGTAGCAAATAGAAGTGATAAATAGCTGGAGAGGAAAACATGAAACAAATATAAGAAGGAAGACAAAAATATACCCCGATCTTGCCATACGATCCATCTTGGTTCAAATCAGCAGCCAAAACTTTGTCAATGTTCTCAGCAGACCAGATGTTGACTGCGAAACGACCCTTTGGCAGATCAATGTCCATGCCGCTAATATCAAGAGAGTCGATATACAACATCTTCACGAACATAAAAAACAGAAACAAAAACAAAAACAAAAACAAAAACAAAAACAAAAATTTATCGCTTCCAAACATAAAGAACACAAGTATCTCAAACAATAAACAAATTTTACATTCCATGAATATACCTGCAGATGGAACAAACAACCCTTGTTAAATTTCTCCTCAGAAAATGCATTATGGAGTTCGTCGACCACAAACTTGCACCAGTTCATGTCAGTCACATTGGCGATATTCGCCTACAAAAAATAAAAATAAATAAAAATATTGAGGTGACCCAAAACTAACTGCAAAAAAGGTTACCCACAAAAAACTACATAATATGTACCCAAAAGAATACTGCAGAAAGTATCCACATAAAAAAGCAAAAAAATGATACCTAAAAAGGAAAGTAAGCACACCTCTATAAACTTACCCATAAAGCTTTACTAAAATGACCTAAGTAGTGCACTAAGAGTTATCCACAAACAAGGCATGGAATATATAGGAAAAGGGATAAAATCATGCAGAGTTAAGTTAACCCATAGAGGATACCACAAGTGACCCATCAAGATTTACTGAAATGACCCAAGTAGTGCACTAAGAGTTATCCACAAACAACACATGGAATACATAGGAAAAGGAATAAAATCATGATGAGTTAAGTTACCCCATAGAGGATACCACAAGTGACCCATCAAGCTTGACTGAAATGACCCAAGTAGTGCACTTAGAGTTATTCACAAACAACACATGGAATATAAAGGAAAAGGGATAAAATCATGCAGACATAAGTTACCCTATAGAGGATACCACAAGTGACCCATCAAGCTTTACTGAAATGACCCAAGTAGTGCACTAAGACTTATCCATAAACAACACATGGAATATATAGGAAAAGGTATAAAATCATGCATAGATAAGTTACCCATAGAGGATACCACAAGTGACCCATAATGAAAACTAAAAGTTATCCACATAAATGTAAAGAAGTTATCCACTATTGCAGACAAGTGAAATCACCCTTAAAAAGAAGAAACTCACCATCACACGGTAGACCCTGTTGCTGACATGGTTCCTCGTCATAGGCCTAAGGATTGTGGAAACAAGGAACAACAAATACATCTTCTTGAATGTATCATCCGAAGCGGTCATATCCACCGGAAGCTGGCACCCCCGAGAAACAAAAGGGGTGGACACATCATCAGGGAACAATATAGGACCCAGACTAGCTTCAAAATCAGAATGGACACCATAGAAAACATCCTCGCTGCCAATGGGTAAACCGAGGGTGCATAAGGATGAACGAACATCCAACGGGATCCTTTCGTGACTAGGGATGGCAAACTCATGAGTACTCAGATCATACAAACTCGCCAGCCACTTGATCCGACCAGAATGCAGGTAGAAACATTTGATATCAAGCATTATATCGAGCTCCATCACAGCCACCGCTGCCTTCTGGCCTTCATAAATTTGTCGTATATCTTAACAAACGCAGAGGGCAAAGCCCTATTCCGAACATGCTTATTCCATGCAGGAGGTCCATCACAATCATTCGTAGGGGCTCCGACTGCTTTCCTCTTTTTCGGCTCCATTGTACTTCCTGCACAGATAACAAAAAGAAAAAATAATCAGAACCATTGAAACAACAACAAAAAAGTGCTAACATATAATGATCTACAAAAATGAGGTAACATGCTCATGGAAAAAAATTGATTTGAATGACAACACAAAGGAAACCTATATATTACAGTATAGGAACTAGAAAACTTACAGTACACAAAATTATAGGAGCAAAAAACAAAAGAGGTAACATGGTAGAAGTGTAAACATGCGGACTGCACATTAACACCCGAAACACGGCATCACACATTTTCATCATCCTTCCTACGAATGCAAAACTGAGGCCAACACGGCAATTCGGAACAAATTCATTTGCACAAACCGTAGGTAAAAAAATGACCTAACGACCTGACACATATGTACAAGAAAGAGTTACCCACACACACCCTGTATGGAAGGAGTTGTGCCTATCCATTATAGTAATGGAAAAACATACAAATTCATCCTATTTTCCTTGGTGTCGAGCGTGACTGTACTTTAAAATGCTGATTAATGAAGGGTTCACTACAGATTATAGAAGTGTGTCTGAATTAAGATTGCTATGTTGTCCTGTAGCCTATAGGTGGACGGCTGGGGAGAAAAGCACAACAATGCATTACAAAGCACACCACCTCCACAAAATCATGCCGTGGACACTACACACCTACAACCAGGCAGAGCACTGGACCTCCTCGGCAACCCCTATCACGGTACACAACCCTCCATCGAAAATCAGGCCGTGCAACTACCCCAGAAACGTGACCACCTCATCCGCATAAAAACCCTACTAACAAGGTCATGCAGCGCCACCTAAACTCGGGCCCCGCCTCTGATGCTGCCCAAATCGAACAAGGACGTACACGCAAACAGATCCTCCATCCGAAACAGGACATTCTCCACCGCAAAGTATGGCGCCCCCTCTACCGCAATCCAAAACATGGTGAGTAGTGATGGCTTTACGCCATTCCTACTTCCGAGCGAGATAGAGCGAGGAGTAAATGGAGCGAGGGAGAGGAAGGAGGAGGGCCATACTTGCGCTCGCGAGATCGATCCCGAAAAACTTGTCGGAGGCTCGCCAATCGGATGTGATTTGGCGCGAAATGGTACTGAAAAAAGCGGAGATGACAAGCGTGAACTGCTGCTCCGTTTTCCCCTCGAGCAAGGATGAAATGGAGCGAGGGAGAAGGAGGATGATACATCCATTTTGCATCACCATTCTATATCATAATTTACTGTTATTCATTGATATATTTCATATTAAGAGGTGATACTTATGTTATTTCATCTATTTTTGCATGATGGATGATTCTTGGAGGATGAACTGTCGGAGTCAGGATTCTGATGAAAAAGAGGTGTTTAGATGCAATTTTCACGAAGATCAGAAAATACCAGAAAATACATGGAAAATCATATTTTTCCAGAAGACGAAGGATGCCAGAAGGGGAGGCTGAGATGGGCCACATGGGGCCCACACCACCATACGCGGGACACCCTAGGCCGCACCACCAGGGGTGTGGCCACCCTGGCCCACCTCCTGCTCTGCCCTTTCGTCTATATCTTCTCCTTTAAACCCTAATACACGGGGAGCGACCACAGAAAGATTCTGCCGCCTCTGCGAGGCAGAAACTACAGAGATAAAGAGCTCTCCGGCAGACAGATTTCTGCCAGGGAAATTCCTTCCCGAAGAGGGTATATCGTCGCCATCAACACCGTCATCAAGCTAGACTTCATCGAGATCATCATCATCCACACCACCATCTCCACCAGCACCATCATCACCACCCATCCCACTGTAACAATTGTGTTGAATCTTGCATAGTTCTTAGGGGAAACTTTCCCGGTGTTAATTACTTTTGTAGTTGATGCTTGTGAGTGGAACCATTGAATTATTGTTTATGTTCATATTGTTATTCATCATCATATCATCTCTGATCTTGATCCATATGATGTCTCATGAGTAGTTCGTTTAGTTCTTGAGGACATGGGAGAAGTCATGTTGTTAGTCATGGAATTGTGTTGAGGTATTATTCAATGGCTTGATATTTAAGTTGTGGTGCTATTCTTCTAGTGGTGTCATGTGAACGTCGACTACATGATACTTCACCATTTATGGGCCTAAGGGAATGCATTGTGTATTTGGATACTAATTGTGGGGTTGCCGGAGTGACAGAAACTTGAACCCCCGTTAGGAAACCTTTGCACAAGGGAGTGTAGGATCTCAGATTTTAATGCCGTGGTTAGGTTTTTTATCTTAATTACTTTCCTATAGTTGCAGATGCTTGCAAGGGGTTTAATCACAAGTATGTATTAGTACTAGTAAGGTCGGTACATTAGCAGAGGTTCACCCACACATCACTTATTCAATCAAATAAGATTAATCAACTATATGAAACGAAAGCACTTGACAGTATTCCCATGTCTCCTTGAGAACGTTTGGTCCTCATAAGTAATACAACTGGCTTGTCCTTTGCTAAGAAAGGATTGGGACACTTGCTGCAATTATTTGTTGTCTTTATTTTTACTTGCACTTTATTTCTTTACTTTATCAAAAACCCTAAAAATCCGTTTGCTAAGTATTTACAGAGATTTCCTGCTCCAAACCACTACTCAACACTTTCTGCTCCTCGTTGGGATCGACACTCCTATTTATCGAAAGTACTACGATACACCCCCTATACTTGTGGGTCATCAAGACTATTTTCTAGTGCCGTTGCCAGGGAGTGAAGCGCTATTGAAGAGTGGAACTGGTAAAGGAAACTTCTACTGTGAGTATTGCTTTTTATTTCTGTTTGTTACTTTGTTTCCAATATGGATAACCCACTTGGTTTCCTATTTGGGAAAGCTACTACCATTGCTAGGGTAGTAGATGAACCACCACTTGTTGACATAGATCATTTTAAGATACCTACAAGAATTATTGATCGTGTTATGAATAACTATTATTTTGGGGATGGAACTGTCCATTCTGGTGATCACTTGCTTTTTATCAATGAATTACGCGGGTTGTTTAAGTGTGTAGGTATCACAACGAAACAAGTTAAGAAGAAGTTACTCTCTATATCATTGAAAGGAAGAGCTGAATAATGGTATAAGCTGCTGAAGAATGGACAATCTATGGAATGGGAGGAAATAATACCTCTCTTTTATTCTAAATTCTATCCTCCCAGTGAGATTCATAAGGATAGGAATCAAATATATAACTTTTGGCCTCGTTATGGAGAGAGTACAGCCCAAGATTGGGGAGATTGAAGTTACTAATGTTTAAATGTCCTATTCATGAACTCCCTAATAATATTATTATCAATAAATTTTATGCAAGGCTTTCTCTTAATGATAAAGATTTATTAGATGCTTCTTATGCTGGATCATTCACACGTATGAAGGAAGAATCTAAATGGGATCTTCTAGACCATATTCAAGAGAATACTGAAGCATGGGAGAATGACAAAGGAAGAAAGTCAGGTATAAATTATGATTATGAATGCATTAAATCTTTTATGGGAACTAATGACTTTCATGATATTAGTACTGAGTATGGTCTTGATTCTCAAAGCATTGCCAATTGTTTTAAAGCCTTTGCCTCTTATATTGAAATTCCTAAAAAGAAGTGGGACAAGTACCATGCACCCTATAAAGATGTTGTTAATCATGTTCCTGCTAGAAACACTAAAGTTTGTACTATTGATCCTATTTTATCTGAACCTTATATTGAGAAAATACCTTTCCCTGCCAAGGTAAAGGAACATTCTATTATAGCTAATGTGGTTAGCAAAAGTACAAAGAAAATTGTTGAACTTGATGAACAATTAAATATTGAACATGTAGTAGCCATTGTGAAAGATCTTGTAACTAAAAATGTAGAAGATGGGCACATTATCTTTTGTGAAGATGCTTCTAATATTGTCTCTCATCCTAGTAAATCTAGGAAAGCTATTGTCACTGTGCTTTCTTTTAGAATTGGTGATCATTGCTATTATGGTTTATGTGATATTGGTGCAAGCTTTGGTGCTATTCCTTATGAGCTTTATAGAGAAATTATGCATGAAGTTGGTCCTTGTGAACTTGAGGATGTTGATGTGGTTATTCACCTTGATAATAAGGAAACCATTTGCCCTATTGGTATTGTAAGAGATGTGGAAGTTCTTTGTGGTAATCTTAAATATCCTGCAGATTTTCTTGTGCTTGGTTCAGCAGCTAGTAAACCTTGTCCTATAATTTTTGGTAGACCTTTTTTGAACACTTGTGGATCTATTATAGATTGTAAGATGGAGAAAGTTTTAACTAAGTTTGATGGATAATCTTATGAGTTTAAGTTTTTCAAATTTTCTAAAGCTCCTTATGAAAATAATTTGCCCAATGAGGATTTTAGAGTTGAACAACTTGCTTCAATTGATCTAGTTTATGACCTTAGACCTCTTTTTGATGATTCTAAGTATGCTCATTTTGATGATAAATTTGTTTCTTGTGATAGTTATATAGTCAACTTTATTCAAAGTGCTACTAAAAGTTATTATGAGAGAGGGAAACATGGTTTTATGCATCTCAATAATATTAAGTTTCCCCGCTTTATGTTGAAAGCTTTGAAGTTGCACTTGTTTTGTCTTCCTATGCTAGTAGCCTTTTTTTTCAATAATTTATTTTATTATGAAACTCCCTTGTATAGGAAGTGGGTTAGACTCAAATGTGTTGGATATTTGCTTCTTGGTGCTCTTTTTCAATTGAAATTCATATATCCTATGAGAGCATCATTGAAATTATCATGCCCATCTTAATGGCTATAAAGAAAGAGCTTTTGGGAGATAACCCATTTTAGTTTGCTTTGGGTTTTTGTTTCTTTGAGTCTTGGAAGTTATTACCTCTATAATAACCGCTTCTTATCCTTTTTGTTTGGTTTTTGTGTCAAGATGAACCTCTTTTGAGAAGTAGGTGAGTTGTGAGAAGTAGTTGTCCTGAGACAAATTTATGTGATGCATTGTAACAATTCATGAAAGATCTCAGTACGTTAGATGGAGTTGTAGTTTTCTATGCTTGTTCCCCAAGTGGTTATCCAACTTTTGTTAGTTTTGCACTTTTTGATTTGAGCAACATAAGATTTTTGAAAAAATCAATCTTTGCCTACTTGTCTGTTTTGACAGATTTATGCCATCATTTGTATTTGCCTCTTAAATCAAATTCCTTTTAATTTCTTTTTGGCCTTTTGAAAGGAGTTTCTACAATAGATTTTGTTTTGATGGATTTCAGTTGAAATTTGAACCCAAAGGTTCTTTGTTTTTGCATACACTAATGTTACTAATAAAGAGTGTGTGAGGCTTTGTATGAAAGGAACTTCCAAGTGTTGGAGAGAAGGAATCTGCAGAATTCGTTCCCGAATAGGTAAAAGTGCTGAAAACGAAAGGTTCGCGAAAAACTTTTCTTTTTATATTTTTGCAGTTTTTATTCCATACGGAAGGTAATGAGTAATCAGCAACTTCGTATTCACTTTAGTTGATGTATATGTTGACTTCCTTGACTTCATTAAAGAACTTGAACTTTGGTGATGATTCTCTTGAGCATAAGTTGATGCAGACGTCGTCTTTATTGGCTTCAGAATCTAGCAGGAAGGGTTAAGAGAAGATACATTGAGTTTGAGCATACTCAGTAAGTTCACTAAAAAGGAGGGTTTGATGCACCAGCTACAGCCACATACCATAGGTAATAGGCAATGCAGGTTTTCATAAACATTTCTTCAAAGGTTGCTTTTATTCTGAAAAGCTATGTCCGTCAACCTTCACAGGTTTAACATAACTTTCATGGAGTTCCTTTCCTGCCGCGTTTGTAGCTCCTTCCCGGAACAGGGAGTAACAAGTTACAGTTCTTACACTCTGCATAGGTGCGTTACTTTAGCCATGAGAGATCTTAGCTTTGTTTAACATCTGGTCCGCGAACCCGTTCACACTTCCTTGGTATGAGGCCCAGACTAAGATCCAAGCCAATCACTGCCCTTCTCTGTGACCCCATATGTCTGAACGATCCTTCGGGTCGGACTACATCTCCATTAAGCCCCCTTTTGGGCAAGCTGCAACCATGATGAGTTCCCGAAGACGCCATGAGGCGGTTGTGCCCCTAGCAAGCTCTAGAAAGGTCCAACTATAACTCCAACAACCTATCACAGATAATCTAGACACCAAAATCGTGGGGTCTAAGGATGTCCACCCATATGTTGGATCCACACAAGGAATCACAACGTCACATAAGGTCATCTTGCCTACATATGAAAGGAAGATCCAGCTGACTTCTTTGTCCCATTCCAAATCTCATGGTTAACGCCGTAATATACGGCACAAGAATCACTATCGATATTGGTGGTTAAGTTCTAGATAATATGTTCATTTACCACCAGAACTTTCATAGTAGGTTATTACCTCTTAGTAAATAACCTATAATCATATTATTATGAAAATAGAGTTTTCTGACCTTTTTGAAATGCAGATGATGATAACACTAGATTTGCAAAATATTTGATTAGAAAATAACCAAAGGACAAAAGCAAGTGTTAACTTGACTTTTGTGATTGCAACATTATGCACTCACAGTGTTTAATACAACAGAGGATCCAATATCTGAAATCAGCATCATTGGTCCGGTAAGGACTAATGTTTAAAGAAGCAATATGCTGTGAGGCATAAGTAATGTAATGCATTTTGTAAAACTCCCAAAATGTATCCCCAACATTATAGTGAATTGAATTTAATATTTGGTTTATTTTCTAGTTTACTTCACAAGCATTCATCTTTATGAGAAACATAAGTCTTAGCATACAAAATGTAAAAGTAGAGCACAAATCATTTTAAGATTAGAATTAATTATTATTTGGTAATTAGGATGAAAGTATAGTTGTTGGGTTGTTAAGAGTTGAAGGACTTATTATAGGGTTCCTGTTTGAAGTGGCAAAAAGAATAACCTTTGAAGACAATATTGTTCGTGAGAAGAGTATTAACTTTGAATTATAGTATTAAGTTTATGGTTCCTTATATTTATAAATGATGTTGAGCTATTATATTTTAATTGGTTGTATAAGTGACCAAAGTTAACTATAAAAACATGAATAAACTTCAAATAAAATGTTTATTATTGTTTAGACCAAAGTTAACTATGAACTAGAAGTGAATCTTAAGGTGTAGTGAGTTTATAATATCATCAAGTTTTAGGGTTTTGATAAGTATAATTATGAATGTGGGATCATTCACTTTCAATGAATGATGAGTTTAATAACATGCAACTTATTAATGGGAGCATAATTAGAGGATCTTAGTAATTTGTTAGGAATTGAAGTCATGTTACTAATGATCGGGAGATAAATATCATTCACCATATTATATGTGAGTGCTACACATTATTAATTTAATACTGTTTGGTATTAATTCGATATTAATATCACTATTCAAAAAATAGGCCAAATAAGCGATTAATAAACCGATTAATCGCTACTAGGGGCCTGACTGTGTCGATTACCACTAATCCTCTGTGTTAATCGTTTATCCCGATTAATAGGTCTGACACTCCGATTACTAGGTATGTTCCCGATTAACCACTACACTTGGTTAAAAAAGTTTTAAAATTATCAACACATATCGCCCATCCATCCATTATCCCGCCCCAATGAAGTAGGTTTTGCGAAGCTCCCGTTCGATCCCTGCCTCCAAGAGCTTGATTTCAGCCATCACCAACTAGTTCCTTGTCGTTGTTGACCAGCTCCTCGTAGTTGCCGACCAGACCTCAGATACAAGAGCTCGAGCGTCTTAAGGATCTCACCCGGGAGCTTAAGGATGATGATTCATACGTGTTTTAGATACTTATTTTTGTAGGCTGCACCGATTAGTAGCCAACCGATTAAATCAGTTAATCGTCCGAATTCCGATTAATCGCTACTCCCAAGCCAACCGAGCAGCTAACGATTATCGATTTCCTTAACATTGATTAATATATTAAAAGAGTATTATAAAGTTAATGGTTACATTTAAGCCTGATTATGAATCCAAGTTATGGTTTTGGAATTAGTATTTAGATATAAAATATTTAAGGTTTAATATAAAATTGTGATTATTTCTTACTTAAGAAATGTTGTTAAAGAATTTACCAAGTTAGTATTTGATAAAATAGCTAAGGATTTATTAATTTGAAATCTTGAAAACCTTACTAATAATATATTTAATATTTTCTAGTAGAATATATTTATTCAAAATCTTAAAAATGATATTTATTTATTTTTAAGTATTATTTTTATGTTTATAAAATCCACAAAGGATTAAATATCCTTGACTATTTGCTTCAAGTTTTATTTGTAAAAAAAATAAATTAATATATTTATAAAATATTAGATTTATTATATGCAAAATGACTTTTTATTCATTTTTAGAATTTTTTCTTATTTTATTAAATTCCACTTAGGATTTAAGGTTGTTAATATTTATTTGCATTTTATTTAACTTAAATAAGTAAAATTATAATTTTCTTAGGTAGATATTATTTTTGTGGTCTTTTTGATATATTATATATATTTTTGTGATTTTCCATATTTTCTAGAGCTCAAATTTTCACAGGAGTATTTTGTCATTTTTTAATTTCGTCATAATTGATTTTTTATAAATATTTTGAAAAATGGTCCTAGCCTTGGGGCTGGCCTAGTTTAGGCCCAACTCGGCCTAACTAGTGGTCTAGACCACCCGCGATTTACTGGGTTAGTCGACCCAGACTCACATGCCCTCCTCTCGTCCTGATCCCTTATGTTCCTCCCATGACACCGCGGTGTTGCCGCCGTCACCGCCTGTCTCCGGTGTGCTCCAGCCTTCTTGACCGCCACTGCCATTGATAAAATATGCGGTCCTCTCTAACCTACACTCTTGTCCAACTCGATTTGGAAATTGAGCTTGCATCCAATCGCCCCCTTTCATCAACCGGTGTTAGGGTTCGGCGATGTGCCATCGCCGCTTGCTGGGTTTTACTCCCACTACTAGGGAAAATCCTACTCGAGGATCATATGGAAAGCCATTAGAGTTTCATTAGGGATGCGCCTCGAGTGCCGCGACTCAAGTATTTGTTATGCGAGGCTCATATCAATATGCGCCTCCTATAAACATATAGGAGGTATGCGCCTCGCATATGTAGCATATAGAAGGTGCATCCCTAATGCGACTCTAGTATGTATTCCAGACGCGCCTTGGTTATTTCTGTCATGCGCCTCCAAAAAGTATAGAAATGCGCCTCAAATAGCAATTTCAAATTTTAAATTTTATAGAACCACAATACAGTCCAGAATACATAATACACAGTTATTATACAGTCCAGAATACAGTATAAACATCACAGAATTTCCAGAAAGTTGGAATTGGCCAAAACATAGTATAACCAACACTAATATATAATAAAGGCTTAGTGGAGAAAGGCTTATGGAGAATAATTCCTTATTCTCCAACTATCCATAAGAACCTAGACATCAAAAGCAACCTGGAACTAAGTTAACAACTAGGACCACTTCTCCACTTGAACTAAGATAAGAACCTGGACATCAAAAGCAACCAGACACAACTTGAAGTTCACTACATGTCCGAATAGCATATTAAAGGAAGTTCACTACATGTCCGACAAACATGGAACATAGCTACTCGACCCTTTTAAGGATCATCTTGAGACCTTTCTCCGAGAACCCATGGAACCATAATAGGTAGACTTCACCCTCTTTCATCTTGGTCTTCCTCACCACCTTATTCCAGTTGGAGGTGATCTGGACTCCTACATTGCTTCCTATGACAGATATGACTATCACTATAGCAATGCTTCTCCCCTTCCAAAAAACCTTGATGTTTGTTGGCAAGTTCATGTATTTCTTGATCAAGGAATAGTTGTACTTCCTTGCAAAGTACTGCATAAAAGAAACACAAGGAACATTAATTCACAGAAATGGAGGTGATCGAGGCATGAAAGCAAAAAACATAGATGTGTCTTGTGTGCATAGAAATGGAGGTGATTGACAGAAATGCATACCATTTTTACGCATCGCCTATCTATGTGTTTATCCTGAATAGTGCCAATATAGATGTGTCTTGTTGGTCTCTCACGAGATACCTCATTCAGAAAGTCAACTTTCTAACAGTCCAAAGCCACACGGTTCACAAACACACAACATTTATCAAAGGTGAATCTCATTGCCTTTACTCTTAGGCCTACATGTAAGAGACACATACTTAGCATGTAAGAGACATATACATAGAAGAGACATACTTAGCATGTAATAGACATATACATAGAAGAGATATACTTAGAATGAAAGAGACATATTTAGCATGCAACAGCATATACATAGAAGATTACCTCGAATGGTAGTAGCTCTAGCTTCATGAGTAGCAACACGCCGCTTAGCAGCAGCACGCTTGCTAGCAGTAGCAGCTTCACGAGCAGCACGCTTGCTAGCAGTAGCAGCTTCACGAGCAGCACGCTTCCTAGTAGCTGCACCTTCACGGAGAGTGCGCCGCGGCTTCACGGGCAACCGCTTCATCATCAGAACTAATGTCGATGATTTCAACATTTTGCGCATTCTCGACATATATGTCTATAGAGGGTTTCATCACAATAGAGTAAAGCAATGCAAATAAGGCAAATCACAATCCGGCGCCAGCATGATGTACTTACTGCTCCAGAGATGTGATCCCGAGTTACCCCACATAAGAAAACATCAAGAAACACAAACATATATCAACAAAAAATAACAAAACATCAAGAAACACAAACAGACTTAAGCAGTCATCCAACAATAGTCCTCTTCACCAAAAAATAATTAACAGGGGTATCTATAGATATAACCAAATAGTGTACTATCTTAAACCAGCAGTAAAAAGTTCAGTTATAAAAAAATAGCAAGATAAGTGAGACCATACCAAATACATCAAAGCTATTATGCTATATAATGACAAAACAACAGGGGTAGGAAGGTAGCAGCAGATCCCAAGTTCAAAGCAAGCTTTAACAAGGTCTATCAATTAACCAAATCATCTCAATCATTGACCAAATATCTTATGATGGATAGGATCATTTTATCTATAGTAAGACATATCCTACTTCTCCTCTATCTAGACAGGGACACAAATTTAGCAAACCACTCTATGAGATAAACCAGATATAATTCACAAAACCTAACATAAGCAATTATACAGAGTTCATATATGTGATGAACACAACCACATACTTAATATAGACAGGGCCAATTCCTCACTAGGATCACAAAACACATGCCCAACAATTCCTCACTAGCAATTCAACCTAAACTAAACCAAATCCTAAACCTAAACTAGCAGGGAGGGAGAGGGGCGGCTCACCTGTAGACTCGACGACGTGCATGGTTCAGCGATGGAGGCCCCTCCTTCTTCAATTCAGAGAAGCGGTGGGCGGGCAAACACTCCTTCCTTCGATACAGTGAAGCGATGGGCGGGCGAACCTTCTTCTGGATCCTCCTTTGCAAATTGGACGACGACAAGCAGCGACGAGCAGGAGCTTGCGAGAAGAGAAAAAGAAAGGGGAACGAGAAGTCGATGCGCGCTGCTGACCTTGGGTCGATGGGAAAACTTACACGATTCACATTCATCAAGATACGACTTGTATAACTTTCCATGCCCTAGTGAAATAGACTACACAGGAAGTGTTTATCACAAAAGGATTGCTAGATCAGTGGCTATACACCCAGTCCCTTGGCCACCCAGGTTCACATCCTGGTGGCCAATTTTTTTGGAACTAAAAAAACAAATATGAACTATAAAAAATAGTCTAAAATTAATATGAACTATAAAAATAGTCTAAACCACTGCATGAAACCGGAGTTGTGGCATCTACCAAAACTGGGCCCACACAACTTACTCGAGGTGCATCTTCTCCATATGCGCCTCAAGTATTTGAACTACGAGAGGCACATATGGAGAAGATGCGCCTTGAGTAAGTGGGGGCAGCCAAATCTAGTCTATACATGCGATATAGGAGACACATCCCTCAAGGATGCGCCTCAAGTAATAATATACAGGAGGCGCACCGTTTAAACATGCGCCTCATGTATTTAGTGGAGGTGCATGTTTGAGGGATGCACCTCTATAAGCATGTCTCCTATAGGCTTTTCCCTGGTAGTGTCCGGTGCCTACTTGCTCGGTGTGGTCATCAACCTAGGGAAGGTGCAGGATGTTGTGCCTGTTATGGGTGATCCCTGTGCCGCCCTGGTGGTGGAGTTTGATGTCGTGCGATGAAGTGATGCTCTTTGTGCCACCGTGCCACAGTTGGTCTTGGTGATGGTAGACGGTGAACCTTTCCCTATGGCGTGCCATATCGGTCGCGCGGGCTCTGCCCCGCCATGCCGTTGTGGTTCTGCCATGGGTGTCAGGTACACGCCGGGATCCTTCTCTCTCCCCTTTCCTCTGTCTTTCCCACTCACCACAATTGATCTACTTAGGGTTTTCCTCTACGGGTTTGTGTGTAGCTCACAGTAGCTTTGCTACTTATTTTACTTAGTGAGTTTAATTTAACGATTCCTATGGGTGGTGATTTATTATTTGACCTGTACATTGCTGCTTTGTACTAATCTATGTATCACACCATTGAAATTTATATGTGTTTTTAGATGGATATTACTATGAATAGCCATAGATTCCAATGTTGGTTTTGAATTTAAACACAGTCAGACTAGTCTCTGAACTGGTGTTGATGTTTTTGGTTTGTGCTTCACTAAATCATGTACTCAATGTTGCCTGCTACTTGATACAGTATACACGATAGTGTACATAGTGGTACTTTACTTAGCATGATCTGCCATGTGAGTAGCTTGGATAAACATTATCCAATTTTGGATGTCCAGGTATAAAGCTGTTTGAAAAAAGTTAGCTCTGGCTAGTGATATGAAGTCTAAGGCCTTGTCTTGGGCAAGAATATGTGCTTCTAATGATTTATTCTTCTTTGGTAGTGTTAATGTGATGATTTTCTAATCAATCATGATACAAAACACCTATTGAGTAGTTTTGTTCTGAAGATAGATGATTCCTATTTTACTGTATTAGGAAGATGCACTATTTTTCGTGGTTGAAAATCCTTCTACGACGGATGACCATCGTGGTATAAGAACCATCACAAATGAATCTACCATGGTTTTTTTAGACCGTGGCGAATCGCACCCTTTAGTCACGAAAAGTCGTTCCATCGTAGATCTGTTCGCCAACCGCATTGACTGCTGACGTCATGCAAACTGCCATGTGGCGAGCGCCATTAATAGCCAGTTAGCACTGTTAACTGTCAATGAAACCGTGGTAGAAGCCAGGACCAAGCAAGACCTGATAATTATTAAGCGGGCCAACCCATTAAGAAAGCCCAATTGGATCATGGCCCATTACTGTTTCGTCTTGCACTGTTACAAATGGGCCCATATGTGCTTCTATAGGCGGCCCGTAAACTTTCTGGACTGTTACTTTTTGCACATACACTATTTGAAAATGGCATGTTTGCACGGCCCATAAATATCTGGGCCCGTTAGTGTTCCACCCTGCACCGTTCAAGATGGGCCCGTCTGGCCAGCCCTCTTTGGCCCATAACCTTTCTGGCCCATTACTGTATAGCTATGCACTCTTCAAAACAGGCACATATACTTTGGGACTGTTACTGTTTAGGCCCGGTAAATATCTGGCCCATGTTCTGGCCTGTTATTGTTCTAACCTGGTAAGTTCCTCGGCCTGTTACTGTTCTAGCCTGGTGAAAATTTGGCATGTTACTGTTCTGGCATGCTACGATCCTAGACTTTTTCTGGCCTGGCATGCTACTATTCTAGCCCGTTACTGTTTTGGCTGTTTAAGGTTTTGTTCCATTATTTTTCCGGTCCCTTACTGTTTCGAGTGTTACTGTTTCGGCCTTTTACTTTTCAACATGTTACTGTTCCGGCCTGTTATTGTTTAGCGAGGTTACTTTTTTGGCTCAGCATTCTTTATCACATCGTTTGTCACCGCCATTATGGCCACCACTATCTGAGACCTTCTTTGTTACTAATCTCGCATGTAGGTCGGCCCCATAACTTTTACGGCCTTTTACAATTTCTGCATTTCTAGAGCCCATTTCAATATCATAAAAGGTGTACAACTTGTGAGGATTTTACTGTTCATCGTCGGCCTAACATAATACAATACGGGAAAATACAGAGCATGATACTGTACCCTAATCGACCTAGATAGCGCAGGTACGGTACCTCCTACTGCTATGTGTGGACGATATCAACTAAATGCCTACACGGCCTATGCAATTAGTCTATATATTACATCAAATGCAAACTACTTATAATTATTATATATTATCAACTCAAGGGAAAGAAAAATCGGCATTTCAGTTGACAATCGAGTTGATAGCAGTCCTCAATTTGCTTTCTCCATCACCTGCATCCCCTTTTGAGTGTGACATCTACATTGGAAAATAAACTTGAGACATGATCTTGTATCCCCCTCTTTGGTGGCGATAGCAATAATTGCATTCTGAAACTAAGTAATAACAAGTTAATACATCAAACAAGGAAAACTACTCATTTAACTGATACGACAGGAGCTATGAACATGAGTTTACTACTGGTCAATGGTTTAAATATGTTGACCATCACGTCAAACAAACAAGACAAACAAGCATTAAACAAGTGTTCCTACCGTGAAACGAGAAATATAACAATGTGTGTGGCTTAGAATTTTAGCAAATATAAACTAGCCAGGTCATTTCAACAAATATATATATAGAAGAATAAACCAGAAGAATAAACCAGACAATGGCATTTAGTTACTGTCGTAGCAAATAATGAACAAGACAAATTATAACGGCATCATGCGGGAACTTGTAGAGCGGGAATGCAAACCACAAATGAACTATACAATAGATGATAGTTAGGTCGTTACTTAGGACGAACCAGAACCAAATATGAAATATAATGGCATCGCTTGTGAAACTATAGAACAAGACAGACAAGCATTAGACAAGTGTGCCTACAATGAAATGAGCAGTCAAACAAAGTGTTTCTTAGAATTTTAGCAAATATAAACTAGACAGGTAATTTCAACAAATATATATGGAAGCAGTTTTATATCCTAGAAAGTAAGAGACATTGGTTGAATCAGAATTTACGGTGAGCTACACAATGGCATGCAGTTACTGTCATACCTAAGAATGAACTAGATAGAAATTATAATGGTATCATACTAGAACTTGCAGAGAAGGAATGCAAACAATGAATGAACTACACAGTAGAGGATAGTTATGCCATTGCTTAAGGATGAACCAACACTAGATTAGAAATATAATGGAGTCTCTGGTGAACCTGTAGAAGAGGATAAGCAAGCATTATACAATTGTGCCTACAATGAAATGAGCAATCAATCAAAATGTTTCTTAGAATTTCAGCAAATATAAACTAGCCAGGTCATTTCAACAAATATATATGGAAGCATTCATTTATCCTGGAATGCAAGAGAAGTTGGCTGACCCGGAATTTGAGGTGAGCTACACAATGGGCATGCAGTTACTGTCGTATCTAGGAACCAAATAGAAATTATAATGGCATCATAAGAGAACTTGTAGAGTAAGAATGCAAATAACGAATGAACTATATATAGAGGATAGCTATGTCGCTGCTTTGGACGAACCATTAGATAGTAAATATAATGGCATTGCTTGTGAACCTGTACAACATGACAATCAAGCATTACATATGTGTTCCTATAAATGGATTGAGCAATCAAACAGAGTGTTTCCTAGAATTTCAGCAAATATAAACTAGTCAAGTCATCTCAACAAATATATATGGAAGCAGTAGTATATCGTGGAATGCAAGAGACATTGGGTGACTCAGAATTTGCAGTAAGCTACACAATGGGCATGCAGTTAATTTGTAGATAATAATGAACGAGACAAAAATTAAAATGACATCATGCGAGAATTTGTAGAGGAGGAACGCAAACCACGAATGAACTACACAATAGAGTATAGTTATGTCGTTTCTTAAGATGAACCAGCACCGGATTAGAAATATAATGGTGTCTCTTGAAAACTTGTAGAAGAGGACAAGCAAGCATTAAACAAGTGTACCTACAATGAAATGCAATCAATCAATGTGTTTCTTAGAATCTCAGCAAATATAAACTGGCCAGGTCATTACAACAAATATATATGAAAATAGTCGTTTATCCTGGAATGCAAGAGATCTTGGGTAACCCAGAATTTGCGGTGAGCTACACAATGGGAATGTAGTTACTTTCGTAGCTTGGAACCGCATAGAAATTATAAAGTCATCATTAGATAACTTGTAGAGCGAGAATGCAAACTACGAATAAACTATATATACAGTAGAGGATAGCTATATCGCTGCTTAGGAGGAACCATTAGATATGAAATATAATGGAATTGCTTGTGAACCTATAGACAAGACAAGCAAGCATTAGACAAGTGTGCCTACAAATGAATTGAGCAATCGAACAGAGTGTTTCCTAGAATTTCAGCAAATATAAACTACCCAGGTCATTTCAACAAATATATATGGAAGCCGCAGTATATACTGGAATGCAAGAGACGTTGGGTGACTCAAAATTTGCGGTGAGCTACACAATGGGCATGCAGTTACTTTCATAGCTAAGAATGAACAAGACAGAAATTATAATGGCATCATGCAAGAACTTGCAGATCAAGAATGCAAACTACGAATTAACTACACAGTAGAGGATAGTTATGTCAGTGCTTAGGATGAACCAGCACCAGATTAGAAATATAATGGTGTCTCTTGCAAACCCGTAGAAGAGGACAAGCAAGCATTAGACAAGTGTGCATACAATCAAATGAGCAATCAATTAAAGTGTTTCTTAGAATTTTAGCAAATATAAACTGACCAGATCATTTCAACAAATACATATGGAAGAAGTCGTTTATCCTATAATGCAAGAGACGTTGGGTGACCCAGAATTCGTGGTGGGCTACACAACGGGCATACAGTTACTGTCGTATCTAGGAACCAAATAGAAAATATAAAGGCATCATGAGAGACCTTGTCGATCAAGAATGCAAACTACGAATGAACTATATATACAGTAGAGGATAGATATGTCGCTGCTTAGTACGAACCATTAGATATGAAATATAATGGCATTGCTTGTGAACCTGCAGAACAGGACAAGCAAGCATTACACAAGTGTGCCTATAGATAAATTGATCAATCAGATAGAGTGTTTGCTATAATTTCAGCAAATATAAACTAGCCAGGTCATTTCAACAAATATATATGGATGCAGTAGTATATCCTGGAGTGCAAGAGACGTTGGGTGACTCAGAATTTTCGGTGAGCTACACAATGGGCATGCAATTACTTTTGTAGGATTAGCTAAGAATGAACGAGACAGAAATTATAATGGCATCATGCCAGAATTTTAGAGTAGGAACACAAACCACGAATGAACTACACAGTAGAGTATAGTTATGTCATTGCTTAGGATGAACCAGCACCAGATAAGGAAACAATGACAACATTCTTTTGAACCTGTACAAGAGGCTATGCAAACCAACATGTTCAGTGTTCCCTTTTGTGCTCTATACAAAAAAACAAGGGATCCCAAAAAAAAGTCAGCGTTGCATCTTTTAAATAACCAGATAGCAACAAAAAAAATTATTATCAAACTAGTATGATAAGTTGAAACAGGCACTATATGATAGAAGAATGATGCCAGTGAGGAAATAATAGCAGGAACTTAGCTCAGGATGAACCAAATAGATTTAGTAACTGTGGAGCAGGGAATCCACACTAATATTTTTCACTGACTTTACATTTTGCAAAAACTACACAATAGCAGGCAATTACTATTGTAGGGATTAGCTAAGAACATGTGCATGACAAAATAACAAACATGTGCATTACTAGAAATTTGTAGAGTAGCGAATGCAAACAAACATGTGCAGTGACCTTGTATGTAGCACAAATAACAGGCAATGCCCAATGACTTGTATGTACTAGCACGATTAAAAAAACGAAGTTCACTGCGACAGGCTTTAACCTACTATATTGCTGAGAAAACAAAAATAGGTTGGAGATTAGGTTAACTTGGTCGGAGAGGCATCTAAGCATCGCTTCGGTGACGTCAGGATGATCTTGTGGATAAGTAGATGGCTTGAGCGCAGACGAGAACAACATTGAGGCAGATCAAGCGATGGGCGAGAGCTTGATCTTGACGAGTAAACGGAAATGCGTGCACGGTGATGCAGAGGTGCACATGGAACTCATTGAACTTGATCCCATCCAATGGACACCGGTGAGGCGGCTTCGGTATGGTTGGGTAGCATTCGGAGGAGGGGAAGCAGAGCTTGGGCGGACGATGACGCCATTGACATGGTGAATGAGACCGCAACTCCGCTACTGTGGCACAGAAGCCCGTTGAACTAGATCTGGCTGTGCACGAGACCGTAGCTCAAGCGGCTCAGGCCGCTGTGCAATTGCCGCCGGCCGGTGCGCGCGATGGTCGTGGAGGGGACAAAGGAGCTTGGGATTTTAGGGAGGGCCGGCGGGAAAAACTGCACGAATAGGGACCATAGAGGTGAACATGATACAAATTATGATCATGCCCCAAGATACCGACTTTAGCATGCCCATTTGTCGTCTGAACAAAGAGTAGAATGGGAATTTATAGTCAAAAGTTTTTGAAAAAGAGGAGTGCAAAATGCTTCAAGGTCGATGTGTGATATTGCCGCTCGATTGAGATTTTGAATTTGGCTAGTGCCATCTTCTATCTAATAAAATGGTACTACCCGGTGGGTGATTTTGGCTCAATTTTTTTGAAACAGAGGGGCGGGAAGGTCAGTGGGTGGTGTTGCCGCTCGATTGAGATTTTGAAATTGGATAGCATCCATCTAATAGCAATAGTACTAGAAAAATGGTACTCCAACGG
Organism: Avena longiglumis; assembly: GCA_030063025.1. Taxonomy (NCBI): domain Eukaryota; kingdom Viridiplantae; phylum Streptophyta; class Magnoliopsida; order Poales; family Poaceae; genus Avena; species Avena longiglumis. The sequence continues at coordinate 292,330,210 of CP125978.1, forward strand.
TGGGAGATTTTGCCTCAAAATGTTTGAAGCGGAGGTGCAGTAAATGCATCTGATTCGGTGGGGAATTTGCCGCTCGATTACAATTTTGAATTTTGTTACTAGCGTCCAAGTAATAATAGAAAAAATCTAGTAGACCGTATGCTATCTGTCCAGGAATTCAAGTCCCAGAGTCACATCAACTAATTATCCATGACCACAATTAATGTGCATACGAATATTTTTAATTTGTCTAGCATCCAAGCAATAATAAAAAGGGGTATCTCCCTCTTCAGGAATGGAATGTCGAGTTTTACATCAACTAATCATCATCCATAATGAAAACTGGATACTTCCGATTCAAATAGGGTTGGTGGCAGGTTTTGCCGCTCCACTAAGATTTTTGAATTTCGGAAGCGTCCAGGGAATAATACTAATGGTACTTATTCTGTACGAATTGAAGGGTGGTCATCAAACACTTACCATATTAGCAAACAAAATTGGATACAAAATCTCCGATTCAAATAGGGTAGGCGGTAGGTTTTGTAGATCAGCTGAGATTTTGAATTTGGCGGTTTGTCCAAAGAATAAAAAACCTTTGTGAGGTTCATGAATCCAAGGCTTGAGAGAGTGAGGTTTGGGCATAGGATTTTTGTGCATGGAGCACATCGTGAACATATAAAAGCAAGATGCAAAACAAATAGGCCCTCCGTTTTTTTTTATTACATGGCCCCAAACACAACCCGGGCTTAGTAGTAGGAACCATTTCACACGACCACTGTACTCACCTATCATTGTCAGGGTTCATCTTCAATTTAGAAGAGTCTGTTCATCTATGAGTTCTAGAGAATTCTCCTGATCTCGTAACATCTTCAACTCCGCATCACTTGCTAATAGTTTCTGTCTCATCTCATCGATTGTTCATCTTTGCACTTCCTGTTCAGCCCATATTGCTACAATTTCTTCCTAATAATACAAATACACCAACTTGGACATGGACTTGGACTGCGACAACCCAGCAACATACTTTTATGATGACCTTCGCCTTTTAATACCATGTTAAATGTTTCCAGACATTCTTCTTGGTTTTGTTCCAGACCGTATTTCCCAGGTTTTGTCATCTCCTCGTTCAATTTAATCTGTAAGATTATCGGTTGGTAGACATTGGTGAGAGAAGATAAGCCACTACAGAGGAACATACAGACAACACATTTAACCTGTCTATGAACATATGTGACATGGCTGATTACGCATCATATAGACTATAGTAAAAGCATACTAGCTATCTGACCATAATGATAATATGTTTATCACTAGCACTCAATAATAGGACTATGCCAACATCGTATCTGTCTGTTTCTTCATCGCCAGGTGGATGATATCACAAGACAACCCTTTGTAGCGTTAAAAACTAAAACTCACGCTAGTTGGAAATCATCTACTGTAATTAAATTAAAATAAAACTCGGACTCAGTTCAGGCAGTGTTGCACATCCAACTGTAACATATAAATCACTGAGGGAGTGTCATCAAAAAATATCAATAGAACAGAAGACTTACAATAAAACACTTAGCGGTGGAATTGAGCCCTTTTTTTCTCGTCTAGCATGCCTCAAATATTTGCCGCAAACTTATCGCATCTTTCTACAAAATGGGCGAAACACATGATCAAAATATAAGAAGCACAAAGTCTCTACAAGATTAAAAATTAATTATGCTTACTATTGTGCTCAGGTGCCGAACTAATGCACGAGATCCAATTCAGTTTATTAAGCGTGGTGCGGCATGGTTCCTCTTGTTTTTCTCAATGTTCATCTACAAAAAGAGACTAGTGATACATATGCGCAAATAGGTATTTTGAATGTGATCTGGTTTCGGTCTTCACAAACCATACCGTAATCTTTGGATCAAACCAGTGGTCGAGAAGATCTATCCACTGTTGGCCAGTCATAGAATGCTCCATAGGAGATGTTCTTTGAATATCCTTACTTTCCTTACCATCAAAGTATTTATTCTTTAGTCTATGGCGCCGCTGGTGCAAAGAACAGGAGAACACGTCCATGATAACATACTCTACATCCTCATTATCCTGACCGAAGTTGAATTTTGTCTGTCGGCAAGAATGGAATAGTTGATGTGTTATCTGACTTAGAATAGAACCAATGGAAAGTTTGAAGCCATGGGACAGATCACCATGACTTACATGTAACTTCTACAGTAATGAATTATAATGGTCAGGGGTCTGTTGGTGGAGCTTGAATGATGCGAAGATGGGAATATCATTCCTGACAAAAACACCTATTTCCGATGCTAGGAAAGCAGATTATTTTGGATCTTCTGGCCTTCGCTTGTCAGGCACAATAGAATTGATGAAATATCTAGACTGCATTCCAGAAATTTGTGATTCAAGCTTTTTTCCTACCGTTGGCCCCCTTACCTGAAATCTTCGTGTAGCTGCCAATTCAACCATCACATCAGGCTATCACTATATAAGGGAGCATGCAACAATAAGCGTTGGAACCATGGAAAAAATAGCGCACTATTTCGGTGCTATAGCGCCGCTATGGCGTATTTGGGAAGCAAATGCTACGCTATACAAAACCTGTTCGCTATGACGCTATTCGCTTTATAGTGACGCTAAATATGCTATAATGTCATAACACAATAGCAACGCTAAAAAATCTATGAAAATAGCACCATCTCATAAGCTCATTCATCCCATAGATGTAAATACTCCATGGATTTTGGTGGTGAATACCATGATATTGACCTTGTCATGTTGAATTTGGTGATCATTGTGACCTGGAGTTTGTCATTTTGCTGCACTAGTTAATTGGTTATGCATGTATTATTCTAGAAAAAAATTAGTTGCTAAAATCCCTAGTAATACATGCTATATCTGTCAATATTTAACTTTTTTATAAAAGCTATTTTGAAAAATAGCACGCTATTAGCGCGTTATAACTTGCATAGCGTTTGGAGAAGGGCCACGCTATTTATTTTAGCACGCTATTTTTTTTCCTTGGTTGGAACACATACCTTGTTTGGCGGCCGGCTGATCAACATGTGGGTGATCATCCCTAGCTTGTTGGTGTTGTGCCAGCAGATTTAGGCCAGTAGAGGTCGAAACTAGTTGGGCTACCAATTGTTCGTGGCTATCTGGATTGGCAATTTCTGACTGTGCAATGTGTGGAATGGTATTTGCTACGTCTATATCTGTTGGAACCTATGGTGTGCCGCTAAGACGATATTTTGTAGCCTTATGCGAGTTTCCTGAATTTCATTTATTGTATTTCCCGGCTTGTGTTTGTGTTCCACCTGTAGCATTAGCAGGGTCGCTTGTCAATGCTTCAGGTTTGGTACCTGAACCAGATGATTCCTGACACACATAAACGATACTTCAATCAATTATAGTTCTATATGTAATGATACATGGATGGAATAGAAGAACAATAAGGCAAAACATGCTGAACATATATGATGCATGAACTAGGCAGAGGGCATTGCAGAATATTTGGTTGGATTGAGATAGCAAACATGGAAGATGAAACAGATATCACAATGAAAAAACAGAGCAAGCAGCTTGGGGAGGGGGGGGGTGGACAAGCGGGCGGACTACGGGGGAGGTCCTCAATGGGTCCAAATTCCTGAGTGATGTCTCCCTCGAGGTATTGTTCATCAACAGAAACCAATGTTGAATCATACACTTGCCGGGCATAGTTTTTCTCCCTACTGGTATCTGAAAGGGTCTTAGGCGAAACAACTGATTTCTAACACACATAAACGATACATTAATCTATGAAAGTCCTATGTATAATGAGACACAGATAGGACAGAAGAACAATAAGGCAAGACAAGCTAAACATATATGATGCATGAACTAAGCAGATGGCATTGCACATCGTTTGGTGGGTTTGATGTACAAAACATGGAAGATGCAATAACTATCTCAATAACAAGACAGAGCAAGAACCTTAGGGGTGGACAAGCGGGCAGACTAGGGGAGGGGGTGTTCGCGACCGGTCCATCTTCCCGAGTCAGGTGTCCGTCAGGGTTTTGTCCATCTCGAGGATCAGCTTCTTCTTCAAAAACCTAGCCTCCATGATTGGTGGTGGTAGCTACGAAAGATCTAAATCTCCACAAGCCGAGCTACCTTGCATGTTTGGAATTCTTCAGTAATCTCTCTTCCCAAACCTTCCATTCTCCCTTATCAGTCGGCCCCAAAGAAGATTCCATGCATAATAAAAAAATACCTTATGATATTTAAGAGCGAAGTGTGTGTAGAGGAGCAAATTAGTACATTGCAAGCAAGAATTTTAAATCTCTAAAGGAACAATGACAAACATATGAATGTAAACAGTGCGAGACAGATGTGAAACAAGTGATGAACTACCTTTGTGACAGCGATTACGCGATTTCCTGCTGCTGGCCTTGCATTTAATGGTCTTATAGTTGAGCGGGTTTTGCTCGCCATCTCTCTGGCACCATAGACAAGGTCGGGGAAGAAGATCCGGTGTCATGGAGTTATGGGAAGTGGACCAAACAAAGTTGCGGCAGTTTCGCTGGTGATGGTGTTGCTGAGCCGGCTCCGGCGGCGTGGACCTCGGGTACGGAGGAGGTGATCTAGTGCGGGCCAGAGTTGGGGCAGGGAAGAAACCTCTGGCTTGCTAGAAAAGGGAGCTGGTAAAACGTATTTGGTCGCTACGTAGTGCCGGTGGAGAGGCTGTGAAGGGGAGACGGGACAGAAGGGGCACGAACATGGTGGTCCAAGGTGATCTCAAGGGATTCGGCCTGATGGGAATGGGTTTGAAATTTCGAATTGTGCAAGACAGACAATTTTGAGGAATGGCCTTTGGTGCCTTGTTTCTAGGCAGAAGGGCGAGATGGAAATTTCGTATCGCTTTTGAATATTGGACGCGGGAGCCATTTTAGTGGTTGTTTTTGGCGCAGAGTGAAAATTATTATTGACTGCTTGGTGAAAGCGGTGGTTTCCCTGTGTGTTTCGTCCCTCGTCTATTTTTTTGTGTACTCTACTAGTACATATAGTCTAAAAGGTTTACTTGAGGCAACACAAGTAATTACACATATTTATGCACGACAATGGACACAATGTAACACCCCTATTGCTACTAATAGTAATTAGGGTTTGTATGTTCATAGCATGAGCATCATATAATCTTGCTAAGATAAAAATCCACACAAGATTAACTAAACCCTAACTGTAGCTTTCCCTCTCTATTTTAAACACATTCGCAATGATTTTGAATTTTGAAATCTCAAAAGGTATGGAGCCCAAAGAGTAACTAGGGCCCCTACAATGTTTGAAATGTTTACAAAGTTTTGCTGTTTTCAAAATAATATAAAACAGATTTGTATTTGAAAAGTACAACTAGAAAACACAAAACAGAAATAGAAAACACTTTAGCAGAAAAAAATATCTCTCCCTCAATCCCTGGGCCGAGCCCATCTCTCTCTCCCTCACTCTCTGCCGCTCGCGTGCAACCAACCCCAGCCCAGCAGCAGCCCAGCGCAGCCCGCTCCGGCCCATACCACTTCGCCTCTATCCTTCGTCGTCTTCCTCCCCTTCGAAAGCTCCTCTCTGTCACTGCCGGCGCCGTCGATCCCTCCCCGCCATGATTCCCGCCACCGACGAGCTCCAGGGGATGGATAAGAGCCGAAGTGACCCTCCTTCTCGTTCTCATCCACTTCCCCTCTCTCTCTCCCGACCTCTCTCCTCTCTTTCTCGCCAGGCGACCGAACCCTAGCCGTCGGCCGTCGCATCGCCCCGGCGTTCCAAGCCTCCCCGGTCCCCGTTGATCTCGCAGGGAGTTCCGCCGTGCCGTCCTCTCCCTCTCCGTCAAACCACGCAAGCGAGGATGGCCACAATCGAGCCAATCGTGGCATCATCTCCGACTCCGGCCGTCGCCGTCGCCACTAATTCCGGCCATGCCCGCGCCCTTCCAACCTCACCGTCACACTCCTGGTGAGCCTCTGAGCATGCCCGTGCTCTTCTCCCTCTCCCTCTCGCCTTATTCCATGCCCGCGCCGTGCCTCTGCCTCCACCACCGCTCGCCACCGTCGCGTGCGCTGCTCCGATGACCAAATCTAAGCGGCACCGCCATATTTCTGCTCCTCGCGGTCGTCTGCGTCGAACACGATCAACCCCGCGTATCCGCGTGCACCTAATCGCCTCCCCTGTCGTTGATCTGTGAGTAACTGCCGGCGTTGACGTCACGCTGACTTCAACATGACGTCAGCGAGCGTGAGTCAGCACGGTCAATAGGCCGTAGGCCCCACTTTGCCAACGTGGACGCTGATGTGGCCTTGGGCCCATTGGTTAGTAACCCGGGTTAGCTGTATCCTGGGTGCAAAAAGTATTTCCCCATTTTTTTATAATTTCAGAAAATGAATAAAATTTGTAAATTCAATAAGTAATTATTTATTAATCATAAAAATACAAATAATATATCAAAATGTTCGGAAAAATAAACTCTATCTAACTACACTATAATCATGCATTGATAATCGACTTACATGACAAGTTTAATTAGATAAGAAAATGCACCCTCCCATATGCCTCCGGGTTTCTCCGAGTTAGGGTTTGCACCCCTCGGACCCCGATTAAAATGACCAAGCATGTTTAGGGTTTTAATTTCAATACAATTAAACTTTTCATATCATCATCCTTGCTTGAGCATTGCATCGATTCCATGTTTTGATTGTTTCCCCTTTCTTTCTGGTGTTTGGTTCTTCTCCGGTAGAATACGATATCGGAATCGAGATCGAGTCTAAGAATGAAGATCAAGATCAAGATCATCGAAGGTCATCGATGAACAATGCCAACAAGATGAACCCTGGAGAGCTATATCTTTGTGGTTGTCGAACAAGTCAAGATGATGGATACGAAGATCTGTATTGGGTATCAAAAGGCAAAGGCAAGCGAAACCCCACACATGATATAATCCTATGCTTTCAAGCATTTTAAATTCCTGCCATGTGCATACGATTCTAAAGTATTTTATCGATAGATAGAGTAATCCTATCTGATGCATGTTTCCTTTGAACCTATACTCCCTGATCTACTGCTCCTAGCATAACTAGGGTTTGTCTTTATAATCGCTGCTAGAGCTACTTTATCTGTTGTGCTTAGCCGTGCTTTAGTAGTTCTGCTGGTTCACCTGGTTGATGGTTCCGAGCTTCTAATGAACCTAGTTGGACAGGAGAACGTGGTATGACAGGTGATGTGAGGTAAACATGCTAAGGCTTGTATGGGAGGCCACGAGGGTTATGGTTTTGCAGTCCCATACTTGCGACCCTTAGGACCCGAGGTTCTTGCCTCTTGACCAAGAAGAACGTACATCCACACAAGGGTTTTTGGGGACCCCCTTGAACCCAACTTGCCTAGTCTGATCCATGAGTCCGTAGTTTGAAGATTTATTCGGCACCCGCATGGAAAAAGGTTTTGGAAAATGGTGCAAGCATATAGGACGTGGCCGGGTGAAGGATGCTCGGCATTGAACTGGATCCTGGTACATAGAGTCGAGGACCGCCTGGGAGTATGGCCAACTACCGCAGCCGGGAGCCCTTCTGGTGACTCATGGATTAGGCAAAAGTAAGGGAAAGGTTTCGGTCGATCACCCTCTGTCAGCACACCAAGGAAGTGTGTCATGTGACGCTAAGAGTAGGTCGGTGCGTGTGGGTAAAGTTGTACACCCCTACAGGGTATTAATCTTTTCGAAAAGCCGTTTCCACGGTTATGGATGACTTGGGAATGGACGTGGGATCATAGAGAAGAATAACCTAATCGTAAAAATTGGCAAACTTATGTGTGCTTAAGGATGCTTTCTCTTGGGTATGAGGGGGTGATCCTCGATGAGTATCGATGATGACTTGGTGGATATTAAAAGATGATGATCAATATCTTAGAGATGTCGTTTTCTTATCCCCTTTTAAAACACTCTGATTAGACAAGCTTCTTCTCCCTCTTGTTTTACAAAACAAAGATGGCTTTATGCAAAACAACTCCACTAGCCATAAGTCTTGCGGAGTACACCCTGTACTCACCCTTGCTTTTTTGATACTTTTGTAGTTGAGTAGGTGTTACCATAGAATATGAGTTTTTTACGGCATCAACATCGACGAGTAGTTTGGAGTTCCCGGCCGGCAGCCTGGAATCTATGGAATGGGACGTCATCGTTATGCTTCAGGCCTCTTAGGCCATTTGTTAAGTTTGCTATACTTAATAGCATAAGCTGCCTTCCGTTGTTTGATGTTTTGTGGTCAGTGACCTCTGCTTCTAATAATTTGGTTCTCTGCTCAGTTATGAGCTTGCTGTAATAATTTTTGTGACCTAGGGTCACTAATGTGTTAACGATTCTTCACTGGATATTCTCGAGCTCAAGGTTAAGCTTATTTCAGACGGAGGTTTGGGATTTGTTTAGCCTTGATCCTAGGGGTGTCACACACAAGGACATGGTTATTGAGCTCGGACTACCATTCTTTTATTTTTTATTTCTTTTTTTAAGATGGACTACCTTTCATGGTAATGTGTTAATTTTCTACAAAAAGTGGGTCTACGGATCTAAACAAAAGTGCATAATAACATTTCAACATTTTGGTGGGAAAATGTTGTTTTTTCCATTTTTTGAATGGCTACTGAGATACATTGTCTAGATGCAGCAAGTAATATATGTTCATAACATCGTGCCAAATACGTAGTTACCGTAAAGTACTGCCGACACATAAGAAAAAAAATATCAGGCTGACAAGACAAGGAAAGTCATCATCACTATTGGAAATAACAATCTATTCGCATGGCGGCTCTTGCATCACCCTTCGAAAATCATCTGCCTGCAAAGATGCTCAGAGAATCTCTACTCGTTCTTTCACCTGTCATCGTTATGCTTCAGGCCTCTTAGGCCATTTGTTAAGTTTGCTATACTTAATAGCATAAGCTGCCTTCCGTTTTTTGATGTTTTGTGGTCAGTGACCTCTGCTTCTAATAATTTGGTTCTCTGCTCAGTTATGAGCTTGCTGTAATAATTTTTGTGACCTAGGGTCACTGATGTGTTAACGATTCTTCACTGGATATTCTCGAGCTCAAGGTTAAGCTTATTTCAGACGGAGGTTTGGGATTTGTTTAGCCTTGATCCTGGGGGTGTCACACACAAGGACATGGTTATTGAGCTCGGACTACCATTCTTTTATTTTTTATTTCTTTTTTTAAGATGGACTACCTTTCATGGTAATGTGTTAATTTTCTACAAAAAGTGGGTCTACGTATCTAAACAAAAGTGCATAATAACATTTCAACATTTTGGTGGGAAAATGTTGTTTTTTCCATTTTTTGAATGGCTACTAAGATACATTGTCTAGATGCAGCAAGTAATATATGTTCATAACATCGTGCCAAATACGTAGTTACCGTAAAGTACTGCCGACACATAAGAAAAAAATATCAGGCTGACAAGACAAGGAAAGTCATCCTCACTATTGGAAAAAACAATCTATTCGCATGGCGGCTCTTGCATCAACCTTCGAAAATCATCTGCCTGCAAAGATTCTCAGAGAATCTCTACTCGTTCTTTCACCTGTCCCAAGACCGTCCAGTTGATCTCATTGACATGTGCATCCACCAGATTTGGAACACGATTTTGTGCCCTAGTTCAATTCTCTGATTCGCCGAGTGGCCGTGTCCAAATCCTGTTGGAGCAACCTAATCTTAGCTTTGGCCGTGCACCATACTTCTGTTTTTGGTCCCTAGAAATGGTTGCATCACTGACACGCTGATAAATATCTATGATGTGAACCACCTTGGCAGGGATATGATTATGCACTTTCTTCTACAAATTGAAGTGCAGAAAATAAATCAGCAAATAACACAAGAAATATACAACAAATAGCCATGTTTATGTACCAGTTTTGTTGTGCCGAGAGGGGTTACATATGAATATCCAAAACTTCTCAGGTTTCATTGGCATCGATTCTTATTTAGCAGTACATCATCTTCCATGCCTTGCAAAAAAATATACTAGTACATGAGAAGGCAGGGCAAGCAAATGATGAACTACTCTTGAAAATACATATATGCAAAGTGGAAGCAAACCTTTTTCTAGGGAGGATTGTTGGGGGTTATCATTGGGTTAACGAGGTCTTGTACTACTGCGAGATAACAATTTGGCTTCACGACTCGTAGTTGTCTTATTTTATCTTCGAACCGATCCCGCAGTACAGCAACTAGCATGCATTATTAGAAATATAATAAGGCAATGCAAGGAAGAAGAGATGAACTATATTCGAAGTAAAATGCAAGGAAAGCGGGCATACACTACAAGAAATGTTCCTTCAGCAACGGCTAGGCCCGTTGGTCGTCGTAGAAGGCGCCTCTTCCGTGACGAAAATCTCGTCTCGACCGTGGCCGATGCAAAACTTTTTGTTTCTGATATCTTGCCCCTCTACTACGGCAAAACCGCTAAAAACATGGAGGAAGCTCGTAGGGCGCGTGGCAGAAGTAAGATTTTGGCTTCCTCGCGATATGTTGACTCGCTGAAGTATTTTTTTGGTGTGGGTCCCAGACGTTAGTGACTCTAGCGAACCAAACTTTTCGGTTGCGCCTCCCGAATTTGAAGTCGATAACGTTGTTCGATGCCTCTTCTGTTTAGTCAGACTGCTGGGTCCCGCATGTCTGCCTGACATTAGAGGAATAGTGTGTATGATGGAATTTTTTCCTTCCCTGCCGTACTTGATAGCGTCGCTCGATGCATCTGCCGTTTAATCAGGCTGTTGGGTCCCACATGTCATCCTCACACTAGAAGAAATGGGTGAATGATGGATTTTTTTCCTTGGCTCTTGCCTTTCTGATATGAACTCGATAACGTTGCTTGATCTATCTGCCGTTAATCACAATGCTGGGTCCCACATGTCAGCCTATCATTACAAAAATTGTGTGTATGATGTAATTTTTTTCCTTCGCTCCCGCTACCCTATTTCGAACTTGATTGCGCTGCCATTTAATCACACATCTAGGCCCACCTGTCATCCTCTCATTAGAAGAAACGTGTGTATTATAGATTTTTTCCCTCGGTCGCGCTACCCTGTTCCGAACTTGATAGTGCTGCCAGATGCATAATCACGCAGCTGGGCCCTACATGGCATACTCTTATTAGAAGAAACGTGTGTATGATGGAATTTTTGCCCTCGGTCGCGCCTCCGTGTTAACTTGATAGCGTTGCTTGCTGCATCAGCCGTTTATTCAGGCTGGTGGATCCCATATGTCAGCATCTCATTAGAAGAATCATGTCTATATGATTGAATTTTTTCTTCTCTAGCACTACCCTATTCCTAACTAGATAACATTGCTCGATGAATCTGCCGTTTGGTCACACTGCTGGGTCCCACATGTCAGCATCTCATTATAAAAAACGTATGCATGTAGGACTTTTTTCTCGCTCGCGCTTCCCTGTTTCGAATTTGGCAACGTTACTCGATTCATCAGCCGTTTATACAGGCTGCTAGGTCCCACATGTTAGCAACTCATTAGAAAGAAACATGTGCATGCTGGAGTTTTTTCACGCTCGCGCCTCCGTGTTTCGAACTTGGCAATGTTTCTCGATACATCGGTCGTTTATACAAGCTCGTGGGTCCCTGATGTCAGCCTCTCAGTACAAGAAAAGTGTGCATGCTGGACTTTTTACTCGCTTGCGCCTCCCTGTTTGGAACTTGGCAACGTTGCTCGATGCCTCCTCCGTATTTAGGTCTCTCTGGTGGTTCCCACATGTCAGCCTCCTCTATATAGGTCACATGTGTATGTTGGACATTTTTTCGGTCGTGCCCCCATTTTGAGCTTGGTGACGTTGCTAGGTCCCAGATGTCAGCCTTCTCTGTGCAAACAACTTGTATGCTGGAAATTATATATATATTGATAAACCTAGGATTTGAATCAAACTCAAGACTTCAAAAAATGGCAACTGCATGCGCTTCCACTATGCAAGAACCAACTATGCTACTCCTAAAATATTAGGTTTAGAAATGTTGAAGTCACTTAAAATCAAAAGGCAGCGATCTTGACGATTGCCATAATAAATGCTACATGGTTTGTATAAATAAAACTTGGGTAGGCAAAGCTTGCACTATACTTTATCACAATGGAACGGAAAATGCTAAATTAAGAAGTAATTGGGAGATACAAAAAAATTGGGTCCAATCTTGTGAATAAATGGTCTTATTATCATGGGCTTCTTAAGTGTGCTTCATGCTTAAAAAAGTAACAATGTGTTGAGGGTTGCCGGCCACGACCGATCTGACCCCATAATAGTTAAATTAGGTAGATTTTTGGCCAGAGTTGGGTCGAAAGTACTATTTTCTAATGAGCTCCCCACTGAAGTTGCAATGTTATGGGCCGGACTTGTGTTGAATGTCTAATCTTAGGGGTGGACAAGCGGATAGACTAGGGGGGGGGTGTTCGCGACCGGTCCATCTTCCTGAGTCAGGTCTCTGTTAGGGTTTTGTCCATCTCGAGGATCAGATTCTTCTTCAGAAACCTAGCCTTCATGATTGGTGGTGGTAGCTACGAAAGATCTAAATCTCCACAAGCCGAGCTACCTTGCATGTTTGGAATTCTTCAGTAATCTATCTTCCCAAACCTTCTGTTCTCCCTTATCAGTCGGCCCCAAAGAAGATTCCATGCATAAGAAAAAATACCTTATGATATTTAAGAGCGAAGTGTGTGTAGAGGATCAAATTAGTACAATGCTAGCAAGAAGTTTAAAGATCTGAATAAACAATGACAGACATATGAATGTAAACAATGCGAGACAGATGTGAAACAAGTGATGAACTACCTTTGTGACCACGATTACGCTATTTCCTGCGGCTGGCGTTGCCTTTAATGGTCTTATGGAGAGGTACGACCTTGCCGTTCACGGCTGAGCGGGTTTTGCTTGCCATCTCTCTGGCACCATAGACATGGTCGGGGAAGCAGATCCGGTGTCATGGAGTTATGGCAAGTGGACCAAACAAAGCTGCGACAGTTTCACTGGTGACGGTGTTGCTGAGCCAGCTCTGGCGGCGTGGACCTCGGGTACGGAGGAGGTGATCTAGTGCGGGCCGGAGTTGGGGCAGGGAAGAAACCTCTGGCTTGCTAGAAAAGGGAGCTGGTAAAACGTATTCGGTCGCTACGTAGTGCCGGTGGAGAGGCTGTGAAGGGGAGATGGGACGGAAGGGGCACGACCATGGTGGTCCAAGGTGATCTCTAGGGATTTGGCCTGATGGGCATGGGTTTGAAATTTTGAATTGTGTAAGACAGACAATTTTGAGGAATGTCCTTTGGCGCCTTGTTTCTAGACAGAAGGGCGAGATGGAAATTTCGTATCGCTTTGGAATATTGGACGCAGGAGCCATTTCAGTGGTTGTTTCTAGCGCAGAGTTAAAATTGTTACTGACTGCTTGGTGAAAGCAGTGGTTTCCGTGTGTGTTCCTTCCCTCAGCTAATTTTTTGTGTACTGTACTAGTATATATAGTCTAAAAGTTTTACTTGAGGCAATACAAATAATTACACATATTTATGCACGACAATGGACACAAGGACATGGTTATTGAGCTCAGACTACCATTCTTTTCTTTTTTATTTCTTTTTTTAAGATGGACTACCTTTCATGGTAATGTGTTAATTTGCTACAAAAAGTGAGTCTATGGGTCTAAACAAAAGTGCATAATAAGATTTCAACATTTTGGTGGGAAAATGTTTTTTTTCCATTTTCCGAATGGCTACTGAGATACATTGTCTAGATGCAGCAAGTAATATACGTTTCATAACAGCGTGCCAAATACGTAGTTACCGTAAAATACTGCCAGAACATAATAAAAAAATATCAGGCTGACAAGACAAGGAAAGTCATCCTCACTATTGAAAATAACAATCTATTGCATGGTGGCTCTTGCATCACCCTTCGAAAATCATATGCCTGCAAAGATGCTCAGAGAATCTCTACTCGTTCTTTCACCTGTTCCAAGACCGTCCAGTTGATGTCATTGACATGTGCATCAGCCAGATTGGGAACACGATTTTTAGCCACACGATTTTGTGCATTAGTTCAATTTTCTGATTCGCCGAGTGGCCGTGTCCAAATCTTGTTGGAGCAACCTAACCTTAGCTTCGGCCGTGCACCATACTTCTGTTTGGTCCCTAGAAATGGCTGCATCACTGGCACGCTGCTGAATATCTATGCTGTGAACCACCTTGACAGGGATATGATTATGCACTTGCTTCTACAAATTGAAGTGCAGCAAATCAATCAGCAAATAACACAAGAAAGATGCAACAAATAGCCATGTTTCTATACCAATTTTGTTGTGCTGAGAGGGGCTACATCTGAATATCCAAAACTTGTCAGGTTTCGTGGCATCGATTCTTATTTGGAAGTACATCATCTTCCATGCCTTGCAAAAAAAATATACTAGTACAGTTGGCATCGATTCTTATTTGGCAGTACATCATCTTCCATGCCTTGCAAAAAAATATTAGTACATGAGAAGGCAGGGCAAGCAAACGATAAACTACACTTGAAAATACATATATGCAAAGTGGAAGCAAACCTTTGTCTAGGGAGGATTGTTTGGGGTTATCATTGGGTTGACGAGGTCTTGTACTGCTGCGAGATAACCAATTTGGCTTCACGACTCGTAGTTGCCTTATTTTATCTTGGAACCGATCCCGCAGTACAGCAACTAGCATGCATTATTAGAAATATAATAAGGCACTGCAAGGAAGAAGAGATGAACTACATTCGAAGTAAAATGCAAGGAAAGCGGGCATACACTACAAGAATTGTTCCTTCAGCAACGACTAGGCCCGTTGGTCGTCGTAGAAGGCGCCTCTTCCGTGACGAAAATCTTGGCTCGACCGTGACCGATGCAAAACTTTTTTTTTCCGATTTCTCGCCCCTCTACTTCGACGAAACCGCTAAAAACATGGAGGAAGCTTGTTGGGTGCGTGGCAGAAGTAAGATTTTGGCTTCCTCACGAGATGTTGACTCGCTAAAGTAGTTTTTTGCGTGTGGGTCCCGGACGTTAGTGACTAACGGACCAAACTTTTCGGTTGCGCCTTCCTGATTTGAACTCGATAACGTTGTTTGATGCTTCTTCTATTTAGTCAGACTGCTGGGTCCCGCATGTCTACCTGACATTAGAGGAATCGTGTGTATGATGGAATTTTTTCCTTTCCTGTTTCGTACTTGATAGCGTCGCTCGATGCATCTGCCGTTTAATCAGGCTGTTGGGTCCCACGTGTCATCCTCACACTAGAAGAAATGCGTGAATGATGGATGTTTTTCCTTGGCTCTTTCCTTTCTGATATGAACTCGATAACGTTGCTCGATCTATCTGCATTTAATCACGATGTTGGGTCCCACATGTCAGCTTCTCATTACAAAAATTGTGTGTATGATGGAATTTTTTCTTCGCTCCCGCTACCCTGTTTCGAACTTGTTTGCGCTACCATTTAATCACACATCTGGGCCCACCTGTCATCCTCTCATTAGAAGAAACGTGTGTATTATAGATTTTTTGCCCTCGTTCGCGCTACCCTGTTCCAAACTTGATAGTGCTACCAGATGCATAATCACGCAGCTGGGATCTACATGTCATACTCTCATTAGAAGAAACGTGTGTATGATGGACTTTTTGCCCTCGGTCGCGCCTCCGTGTTAACTTGATAGTGTTGCTCGCTGCATTAGTCGTTTATTCATACTAGTGGGTCCCATATGTCAGCATCTCATTGGAAGAATCATGTCTATATGATTGGATTTATTTTCTTCTCTAGCGCTACCCTATTACTAACTAGATAGTGTTGCTCGATGAATCTGCCGTTTGGTCACGCTACTGGGTCCCACATGTCAGCATCTCATTATAAGAAACATATGCACGTAGGACTTTTTTCTCGCTCGCGCTTCCCTGTTTCGAATTTGGCAACGTTACTCGATTCATCAGCCGTTTATACAGGCTGCTGGGTCCCACATGTCAGCAACTCATTAGAAAGAAACATGTGCATGCTGGAGTTTTTTCACGCTCGCGCCTCCGTGTTTCGAACTTGGCAATGTTGCTCGATACATCGGTCATTTATACAATCTCGTGGGTCCCTAATATCAGCCTCTCAGTACAAGAAAAGTGTGCACACTGGACTTTTTACTCGCTCACGCCTCCCTGTTTGGAACTTGGCAACGTTGCTCGATGCCTCCTCTGTATTTAGGTCTCTTAGGTGGGTCCCACATGTCAGCCTCCTCTGTAGAGGTCACGTGTGTATGTTTGAAATTTTTTTGTTTGCGCCCCCGTTTTGAGCTTGGTAACGTTGCTAGGTCCCAGATGTCAGCCTTCTCTATGCAAACAACTTGTATGCTGGAAATTATATATATGTTGATAAACCTAGGATTTGAATCAAACTCAAGAATTCAAAAAATGGCAACTGCATGCGCTTCCACTATGCAAGAACCAACTATGCTACTCCTAAAAGATTAGGTTTAGAAATGTTGAAGTCACGTAAAATGAAAAGGCAGCAATCTTGACGATTGCCATAATAAATACTACATGGTCTGTATAAATAAAACTTGGGTAGGCAAAGCTTGCACTATATTTTATCACAATGGAACGAAAAATGCTAAATTAAGAAGTAATTGGGCGATACAAAAAAAGTGGTTCCAATCTTGTGAATAGATGGTCTTATTATCATGGGCTTCTTAAGTGTGCTTCATGCTTAAAAAAAGTAACAATGTGTTGAGGGTTGCCGGCCACGACCGATCTGACCCCATAATGGATAAATTAGGTAGATTTTTGGACAGAGTTGCGTTGAAAGTACTATTTTCTAACGATCTCCCCACTGAAGTTGCAATGTTTTGGGCCGGACTTGGGTTGCATGTATAATCTTTTCATTAGTTCCTTAGTGAAAATTCAGTGTAGTTGGCAAAATGTACTGGGGTTTGGCGGCTCAGCTCATCACCAAAGGCTAATTAAGGAAAGATTTTTTCAAACAAGATTTTGGGAAGTTTTTTGTTCGAAGTGGGTTTGAAAATTTCATTTCCATAGGATGAGTAGTAAAAATACATTGTACTAAAGGTCGATGGTCCACCTGACCTGGCTGTACCAACGCGGCATCCAAAAGAATGAAGTTGGAATGGGAGAAAATTAAACGATATTGTAAGACTTGATATGACCTAGCTAGAAAAGAACTTTGAGAGCGCATGATTCGAACATGGAAGGTACTAGAGGGAGTTTGACTGATTGACATAAAATCGTGTCATATTCAAGTCTTATAATGCAGGATCATCTTTTCAGGAAAGGTCATATTTCAAGATGTTTTGGGTGGCTTTGAATCTGCCCAATCTATTTGATGTACTCAAAGCCATGTAATCATGCCATTTAAATTGTAGGTGATAGAGACACAATAGCCTTGACTTATCCAGCTTTAGACAGCTCGAGCAAGCACCAGCTTACTGATCACTCGAAGTTGTATGTTTCAGTACGATCAAATTAATACATGCCGCAATTAGCGCCAACATGTGGCACTGTCATCATATAAAAAGGCAAAGAATTCGCGTATTTAATTCACATTTTTAACACAATAAATACAACCTGTTTGTACACTAGCATATCACATTACAATGTCAGCACATCAGAGCTTGACTTGTTCATTTCACATACACTAGAAGAGTTTGCATAAATAATTTTTTTAGAAGATTGCATAAATATTTTATTTCCCTGCTTTGGTGTACCGAATAGACATAAATTATGGCCCAGTTAAAGCCTGTTTCTTGGCCACGATGACCTACTTTTTCTGTCCAGAAGGAATATTCCTCTGAAAACACAAAGCTGCATAGTAAGAGTATTGATAAATACAGTACAGAAATGACGCTGCGAGATAAGCACCGCTGCATGGATTATAACGTGGAAGGCAATACTAATTACAAAAGCATGTCATGGCTCATATAAACTGATTCAAACTAGCCAATAAAACCAGTGTACTAAAAGTCAAATGTTGAACCACGACGCAAAAAAGATAACATAGCGATACACGAGAAAGATGCACAACTCAGTGTAGAAACAGAACAATGAGCCTACCACACCTAAACTAGGCCTAAACAAAATTCCCGCCTATCGCATACTGTTCCAACCATCTTTGGGAAGGCTGATAACTGACACATTCTCACCTTCAATTGGCCTGAGGTTGAAGCGTTTAATATGAGGGAATTTTATTCCACGAAACCTCTTGTATGTTGTGTAGACACAGTTTTTCCTAATGAATGGGAACAATGTGCCATCAGGAGTGTGGCATGCACGTTTCTTTATCATATTGTCAATTACTGGATAATAGAGACCGAGAAACTGAGAGTTGTCGCCCAGACTGTTAACCTGCCTCCAAATGATAACCCCTACAGGCCCAGTATAGCTAGGACCATGTTCAAAAACATAGACACGAGCGGATGTATATAGGAGTAAGTTAGTCCCATTTTGAGCATGGGGAATTGATACGTTGGAAAAGTATCTATAATTTTTTATGCTCTATGCTTGTTTAGTATCTACTTTGCTTTACTTGTCTACACTTTGAGGTGCTTTTTACATGTTTTCTGGTACTAACCTATTAACAAGTCGCAACAGTGCCAGATGCCTGTTTTCTGCTGTTTTTGGTTTCAGAAAAGTTAGTAAAGAAATATTGTCAGAATTGGACGGGACAAACGTTAAAGTCAATTACTTTTCGTGGGGAACAAGAAGTCCAGAGGGGAGACGAGGAAGAGGTCTAGGGCAGCCAGACCTCCCCCAGGCGCGGCCAGGGGTGGGCCTGCGCCTGGCTAGGGTTTGGCCCCCCTGGTCGCCTCCTCGGCCTCCCCCTTCTCCTATAAGAAGCCCCCGATGCAAAAACCCGAAGCACCCATTCAAATCTCCACGAAACCGTCTGTACCCGCCGCCACCATCGTCCCTAGATTGGGAGGATTTGATGTTCTTTCCGGCACCCTGCAAGAGGGGAGATCATCCCGGAGGCTTTCTCTCCAGTATGATGCGTGAGTAGTTCCACCTTGGACTATGGGTCCATGTAGTAGCTAGATGGTTGTATCTCCTCCTTTGTGCTTTCATGTATAGATCTTGTGAGCTCCGTTCATCATCAAGATCTAATATATTTGTAATCATGCATGTTGTGTTTGCGGGGATCCGATGGATATTTAGATTATTATGTTGGTTTGATTAATGGTTTTTTCTTTATGATTCTATCATGTCTGTGTTGTTTGTGATCTTGCATGCTCTCCGTTGTTAGTAGCTATCTTGGCCAAGTAGTTGCTAGTGACTCCAAGAGGGGGTATTTATGCTCGATAGTGGGTTCATGCCTCTAGTTTCCAAGAGAAGTGACAATAATCTCTTCGGTTGTGGATGTGTTGTTGCTACTAGGGAGAAAACAACGGTCTCTTGTTCATGGAACATGTGGACTGTTTACCTTACATATTTTTCTTAAAGCAGTTGTCTATTGCTTGCAACTTAATACTGGAGGGGGTTCGGATGATAACCTGAAGGTAGACTTCTAGTCATAGATGCAGTTGGGTGGCGGTCTATGTATCTTGTTGTATTTCCCAATCGAATCTCATAGGATCTTTCTGACTAGTAATTGCATTGTTATGCCTTGCTCAGTTCCTATCAATTGCCCTGATATAATTTGTTTACCCTTCATGCCATGTTGTTTATATAAGGAGAGCACCTCTAGTGAACTATGTACCCCGGTCCAATATTTACCATCAATACATCTTCCACTTTTACTTGTTTACTTGCTGCAAACCATTACCTTCCACACCATATGTTTAATCCTTTGTTACAGCAAACCGGTGAGCTTAACAACCTCACTGATTCGTTGGGGCAAAGTCTTGAGTTTGTGTTGTCAAGGTCTCCGTGTTGCTTGCAACACCTGTGTGACGTTTTCTTCCTCCTTCTGGTTCGATAAGCTCGGTCTCTACTGAGGAAAAACTTGCTGCGTTGCTGCTTCACACCTAGCTTTTGGGGTTCCCAACAAGAATCCACATCAAGCACCAAGTTCTCTGGTGCCACCAAGGAGTCATCAAAAAGTTTTCTGGCGCCGTTGTCGGGGAACTACAGAACAACTTCAACCTCTTCCTCCCCATAAAGCTCCAGCAACAAGTTTTCTGGCGCTGTTGCCGGGGAGGCTAAGGACGTCTTCACAAGTGCAGTCCTCCACTTCCTTTATCTTTACTTTTTTTTTAGTTTTCTTTGTTTCTTTTGCTTGGTTTTGTTTGACTCTTTAAAAAAAACCCCAAAAAATTAGTCTAGTTTGGTTTGCTTGCTTTATTCAAAAACACAAAAAATTAGTTCCTACCAGTTCTTTGGTCTGTTATTGCCTTGCTTGGTCATGCTTTCTATCAATGGATGGTTTCTTTGAAACTAGTTCTTATTGGCAAGGTGGGTTCATAGAAAAACAAATGTATTATTATAAGGAACACCGTTTGTCACAAAAAGGGAAACACTTATGGAAACAAATTGATAAGTTGAATATTATTGCTAGAGACGTGTGCTCTACTTATAATATTACTTATTGCTTTGATAAGTCTTGTTGCTGTAGGAGGTATAAACACCTGCCTTTTCAGTGTGAGTATAATGATAATGTTACCTTATCTTCTTATGTTAAAGGAAATTATGACTTTTATGATGGAACAAATTGAAGAATTTATTGCTTTCAAGGGTGCATTTGAACTTGCCAGTTTGCTTGAAAATACTGATGATGCACCTTAGGAATGTGAGGTTTTGGAGATACTTAAATTTTGCTCTGATAATTACAAGGAATAAAATAGCTATATTCTTGAATATCTTAATAGATGCTTTCCATAGATGGAAGAAACTAATACCTTACAGGAGCCTATGGAAGAAGAAATTGCTGAAACTGAAAGATCATTAGATGAAAAAGAGGAGGAGAGTGATGAACAAAAGGAGGAACAATGGATCTACCCATGCCTACTTTCTAATGAAAGTAACTCTTTATCCCTTACATTATTTAATTATCCCCCATGCTTACCAAAGGAGGATGAATGTTATGTTCTTGTGGATCCTTTTAAAATATCTACTTTGGATAAAACCTGTGAAGGTTTTAATCTCACTATTTTTGAGCTTGATAGAAATTATGTGTTTGTAGCTAATGAAAAGCATGCTTTATGTGATAGCTATATTGTTGAGTTTATTCATGAGGCTACTGAAAATTATTATGAGAGATTAAAATATGGTTGTAGAATTTTTATGGTACTGAAACACCTCTCTATGTGCTGAAAGTTTTGAAGTTACTCTTGTTTTATCTTCCTATGCTTGTCACTTTGTTATTTGTGAATTTATATGTGTACAATATTCCTATGCATAGGAAGTGGGTTAGACCTAAATGTGTTCTGAATTTGCTTCTTGATGCTCTCTTTTAATTCAATTCATATTCTTATGTGAGCATCTTCTCAAACTATCTAGCCTAACTAAAAGGCGTTAAAGAAAAGTACTTGTTGGGAGATAACCCAAGAGTTTCCTTGAGTCTTGGAAATTATTACTTCAGTAATGACCTCTCCTTATCCTTTTTGTTTGCTTTTTGTGCCAAGAATGACCTCTAATGAGAGGGAAGTAAGATTTGGGGAGTTGCTGTCCTAAAACAGATTTTTGTCCTCCACCATAAAAATTCGTGAGGAGTCTATGTAACTCGGATTGAGATCAAAATTTACGAATAAATCACACAGTATGTTAGATAACTTTTGTTAGTTCAACATTTTTTGATTTGAGCAACATAAGATGTTTGAAAAAATCAGTGTCTACCTGCTGGTCTGTTTTGACAGATTTGTGCCATTATTTGCATTTGCTTCTTATTGATTCATTTTTAAGTTCTCTTTAGGTGAATTGAGATTTTTGAAGGAGTTACTACAGTAGCTTGTGTTTTTAGTGAAAATTATTTCTGTTCCAAAGCTTTTCCAAGAGGTATAATATCTTTCGAATAAACTAATGTTGCTAATGAATATTGTGTGAAGTTTTGTATGAAGGAAAAATTTCAGGTGTAGAGAGAGAATGATGCAATGAGATGAAAAATGGACAAAAGATCAAGCTTGGGGATGCCACCATGGTGTCACCCCAAGAAATATCCAAGAGGTACAAGCGTCAAAGCTTGGGGATGCCCAAGGCATCCCCTTCTTCATTAATAAAAAGCTCAGGCCTGTCTAGACACTTTGTTTTTATTGTTTCATGCACAATTGTGTTGTTCTTGGAGTGTATTAGTTTTCGTTTGCTTTTCTTAGGCTGTTTAGTTTGCTTGAATAAAGAAGTTTGGACCCCAGTTCTCGGTGTGTTGTTTTGCAAATAAGTTGCTTGGTGTTGGAAAGGAGTAGTAAGTTCTTGCTTGAAGTGCAAGGGGAGCTTGCATTGACTATGACTTAGACTTTAGCATGACATGCTAGGTGTTGTTTTGACCTTATGCTTAGTGATTATTGCTATGGCATGTCTTGTTCCAAACAATTGGGATTGCTTAGAGTGCCTTGAAGAAATTATGCATTATTTTAGCATGCAAAAGCATAGTATTGTGGTATTCTCCTTTGATGTTTTGCTTGGGTTGACTTGGCACATGCTCACACCATGTTATGACTATGACAAGTCACCATTAGCCTCTATGATCATTTAGTACTTGACTTGTAGTACCACTCTTTGCTTTGATTAGTATGCTTTGTTGCACTGCATGTTTATGGCCATTATGCTCTCTTAGTTGGTTGCTCCCAGTATTTTGCTAGCCTCCACTTGTATGAGTTAGTTCTACTCATGCTTCCAACTCCCAAGAAACCAAGTTATTCCAAAGTGTCCACTATAAACTCCTATGCATGGTGTGTTACACCATTCCAAGTATATTCTTGTTTTGAATTATATTCCAATTAAAAACTATTTTGTTATGTGAAAACTTAGTGATTAAAATCCCTCACGAACTTGATGGCACACTTTATATTCTTTGACCCTAATAAAATTGAACCATTGTGACAACTTTGTTGTATATGCTTGCACTTATAAGTTGGAATTAGCAGAACCGTGATGTCACGGGGATCGTTTTCAACATTGCACTTGTACTTTGTACTCAGTTGATATCATGTTCTTTTGTCTATGGATGACACCGGTGTGAAATAAAGAGGGAACTTGTAAGTCCATGGAGTTTGTATCCCGTGTTAGAGAAACGCCTGGGCCACTAGCCTAAGCCATGCCTAATCATGGTGGAAACTTGCAGCATCACCATAATGAGATATCTATGAAGCATCCTCAATAAAAAGCTATGCATATGGTAAATAAAAAGATGGCTGAGATGCATATGGTTATGGGATCTCAATATCTATTAATCAAACCAACATCGGATCCCCACGAACACAACATGCATGATTACAAATAGATTAGATCTTGATCATGAACGGAGATCACAAGATCTATACATGAAAGCACAAAGGAGGAGATACAACCATCTAGCTACTACATGGACCCATAGTCCAAGGTGGAACTACTCACGCATCATACTGGAGAGAAGGCCTCCGGGATGATCTCCCCTCCGGCAGGGTCCACAGCGGCGAGCTAGTTGCCATTCATGCCCACCCATAATTTTTCATGCATGCAGGGAAGGATGGCGGTGTACCGAGGATGGTCGAGGGGCACCACGTCATACACCGTGTTGTGCAGACGATTTACCATCATCTCTTCATAGTGCTCGTCAAACCAATGAGCAGGCTGAGGCATCAGTAGACAGGGTTCATTCCAATGGTGCAAAGTCCATTTCGTATCTTCGGTGTTGCCGATACAATCGTACATCATCTTGCAGAATGTGGCTAGCCTAACGGTACTGGAAATGTCCAGACGCTGAACGATGAGATCATGAACATCCATGCTGAGTTGATCCCACTCACATCGTCCGCTGAGCTTCGAATCGGCCATCACAGCCAGATGCATTTAGGAGGAGTAGGAGGATGCAATTGCGATTAGGGTTTTCTAGAGGAGGAGGGGGATCGTTAATGCAAGAAATGGGTGAGAAGAGAGAGCATGGGGGGATCGTGGGAAGATTGGGGACTAAGGAATAAGATGGAGAGACAAAGAAAAAACGAGAGGAGTGATATTTTACTTGCTTGGTCTGTCAACATCAGCATCGAGGATGTCACCGCCGCCTAGAATTCACTATATGTTAGACTAGAATGCACGGAACTACTCCTACGTATCAGAGGTGCAGTATGGTCTAGTCACATCAGTTTGACCAGAGGGTTTTCTTTTTACAACATTCATTTAAACATAATATTTTCAACGCAAAATAGGAGGACGAAATAGTAGTAGCCGCCTAGTACTAGTATTCGCGACATGGACACATGTACTTTCACCTTTTTCCCCTACATGCAGAAGTCGTAGTACAAGGACCAAAAATATATACACCGGATTCAATGCACATACGGGTATGTCCGTGGTAATTTTTGCATGTTGCATGTGTTCATATATACATGGAATTACACGTGTCCAGAATGCAACCACGCAGCAAAATGAGGAGACGTGTGCTACATGCATGGACATAAGATTTAACGTGCATGACTTTGAATCATAGACAGGCGTGTCCTGTTTAGATCGGCCCCACTTTCCAGTGAGAACCTACATGCATCATGCACTCGGAGCCACTAGAGATATCCACGACAGAAATTACAATTTTCCACCAGTTACACCCGCAACTAGTTGTTGCATGTCGCACTTCCAAGTTCTTCATGAAATATGAAATAAATCATGAACATATCATATATATATAGTTCATCTGTGAATTTTTAGACCAAAATATTACATGGTTTGGCCACAACAAAATTATAAAATGAACACAAGATATTGTTCGATTAGGTTTTTTCTTTTTTACATAGGTCACATAAGATCATATTACAGGAATGGGTATTGTATATGCAATAGAAACAACATAGCCAATGTTCCTAATTTGTTTCAAATTTTTGGAGAACTCGAAAGTGCAACAAATAATAAAGAGGTGCAGGCGCAACGAGTGACAGAATAATTGACACACACTGACGAGAGCTATGGCTTGCATACAAAAGGAGTTTGATCAAATTGCACAACTTGCACTTATATTGGGGCGAAATAAGCGGTTTGAGTACAGAAAGTTCACGCCTCAGGGCCATGCGATACAAATGAGGCAAAGAAAATAATTCAAGATACGCAAATCCCTATTCCATATGATCGCTATGTTCAGCCCATATTCCTTGAACTGTTAATTATGACGGTTCTAATCCTTCGCATTGGCCAAGCTTGGGACGAACCACAACGGAGTCTGCCGTCAATTCCAGCCAATTTTTGTTGAGAAACCAACAATAGTGTCTTGAGCATTCATACTAAAGCGGCATATTTCAGGATGAGAATTAAATCCATCGAGGCTAACTACATGCAGAGAGGTGTATACACAGTTGCTCCTCGTTAGATCTCTAGGGCCAAGTCCTGCGACGCCAACTGGAATAGTAATCGGATAGTTCAATCCAAGGAAGATAGAAAATGCCCCAAGGTTAAAAACCCTTCGCCATTGCCTCGGTGGAAGTAACCTACTAGTGTCAATCGAGAAAACATGGCAGTAAAACACAGTAGAATAGGTGTGAATAGTGCGGCTGTGATGATAAGCAACATTATCAATGACTGGATAACCACCATGAGTAATGTCATACCGCCTATCACTAACACCCTCAGTATTGATCAGAATAAGGCTACCACCATTAGGAGATCTTGCTAACCACCACAGATCAGGACCGTACTCACTATTACCGTAAAAAATCGGGTGGCCCCGGAAGATGTACAGGACCTTGCAACGAAAGAACATTCAGCGGTCAGTTCGGCAAAATTAGAATGATGAACCTAAACAATTTAAGGATGGAAATTTTGTCCCATGCCTGAGGATCCCATGCATAAACATTGCCACTCTGAGTTACGACATAGACAACTCCCTTGTGGATAATTGCATCGTGGTAGCTGAACATGATGAACTGGTTCTCAAGAACAATCCAGATACCACGAGGACCATCAAGGAAGGCAATTACAGTGTCGAAGATGGCCAGCACATAGAAACCCTTATAGTTCCCAGCAGCTGCAGGAACTCGGCAAATGGATATCTTCAGTAGATTAGTCGGCTGACCAGCGGCCATAAAATTAAGTACCTTGGAGGTGGACTCAAATTCGAAGATTCCTGGTAGATGAATCCGGCGACGAGTGAACACATTCATAAGCTCCCAGTTCTAGGCGAGGCCAACAGTGGAGATCCAATTTCCATTCGCGCCTGCCCACTTCTTACCCTCATAGTCTGGCATCATAGCATCGGAGGAGGACCTATTCAGCGGCGTCAGCTCGCACAAGGTCCAGTTGAACTTCCGCCGTGGCTTCTGCTTGCCCCTGCCGCAATAGTAGCTGCCCCTATGGAACGGCTTCTTGCGATTATCGCGGTAGAAGACATTGTACTCACGCAGTAGCAAAGTTAGGTGAGAGTGAAGAACACAGGGGAGACCAAACGGATCAGATTTCACCAGGGTTGCACCATGTGTTGCTGAATAGAGATACCGTTTGCAGCAGGCGATGAGGCTCGCAGCGGTGATGACGTCGCATCTGGCTGAGATGTCTTCAAGGGGGCCATCAGAAAACACCCTAGAGGTGTCACAGTCATCGATCGATTGGGCCATCGTGAGGAATAGCTCGAGCAATTGGGGGACGATGGTCTTTGGTTTTGATTGGGGTTTTGGAGGAGAGAGCGAGCGGCAACTGGAAGGGCGACCCAGAAAACAGTCTATCAAACTGGTCGCCGGAGCTGATCCTAAAGCGGCATGGCGGCGTTGGCGGGTGACTGTATTGGTGTGCGAGTGGAAATGTCCATCACCGGGATGTTGGAGGTGAAGTGAGGATGGAGATCGAGGTCAAGTAGAAATGCGAGTTGAAATAAAACCAAGCATCCCTTCTTTCTCTCTTCTAAAACTATTGTGCACATTGAACTAGGCTCTAGAGATGATCCAAAATCTGCATGGCGCCGTTGGCGTGTGCTAAGGTGGGCGTGGGCGAGTGGGTATCAGCAAGAAGATGGAGAGTAAGAGGACGGAGAGCAAAGGAAAATACTACTAGGAGTAGAATAAATTGATTGAAATCGTACCGACTAGAGTAGGTCTGGCCTTCACTACAACATAGCTAGCCTAGCACGCCATGGAGCTGTACTATCCCGTCAAATGAATGGTCATGGCAGAGAGACGGTCTAGAGTATACTCGGAGCTCCTCTTGCCGAACGTATGAATAATCCTTGGATCTTCTATATTAATCATCGTGTGTAGGCACATTCGCAACAAGTACTTACATTGGTAAACATAACCAAAGCTAGAATACTCTCGAACTCTTGTTGTACGATAAAAAAACAAAAATGCTCACAAAATGGGCTACCTCCAAAAGCTTTTTCTTGAAACTTTCAAAGTAACCTAAATTTTACTTGTAGTTCAAATTTAACCGTATTTCGATAAATCTACATAAAATCATTCAAGTGAGAAGATTTAGATAGGAAGTTTGAAAACTCATAAAACATAGAAATCATTAATATGTCTGGAACATTATTACATTGACACTGATCTGAATAGTATTACACTTTTTGAGAACCTCGCAAGCTTTTTCTTAGAACATGATCCGAACATTATTACATTGACACTAATGATTAGCCAAACTGCAAGTAGAGCAAACCCAACCTCATACGGAGTACAGTACCACTTAATGACTTCTAGGGGGACTCCGCGGTCTTCTCAGGCGACTTAGCAGCATCCTCCGCGGGCAACTTGGCTGCGTCCTCAGTGGTACCATCGCCAAAAAGCGACTCATGGATGTTGGGCAGCACGCCGCCATGCACGATGGTCACGCTGACCAGCAGCTTGTTGAGCTCCTGGTTTTGCATGATGCCGAGCATCACGTGCCTCGGGATGATGTGTACCTTCTTGCTGTCCTTGACGGCTTGGCCGGCGAGTGATGGTGCTGGGAAGCACTTCGTCGGGAAACCCCAAGAGCAAGGTGTGAAGCAGCATAGCAGCAAGTTTTCCCTCAGTAAGAAACCAGCATTATCGAACCAGTAGGAGGAAGGAAACATCTCAAAGGTGTTGCAAGCAACACGGAAACATGCACAACACAAACTCAAGACTTTGCCCCAACGAATCAGTGAGGTTGTTAAGCTCACCGGTTTGCTGTAACAAAGGATTAACTCTATGGTGTGGAAGGTAATGGTTTGCAGCAAGTAAATAGGTAATAGTGGAGGATGTATCAATGGTAAAGATTGGATCGGGTTCCATAGTTCACTAGAGGTGCTCTCCTTAGATAAAAAACATGGCATGAAGGGTAAACAAATTACAGCAGGGCAATTGACAGGAACTTAGCTAGGCATAACAATGCAATACCAGACAAAAAGATCCTATGAGATTCGATTGGGCAATACAACAATATACATAGACCGCCATCCAACTGCATCTATGACTAGAAGTCCACCTTCAGGTTATCATCCGAACCCCCTCCAGTATTAAGTTGCAAGCAACAGACAACTGCTTTAAGCAAAGTGTGTAAGGTAAACAATCCACTTTTTCTATGAACAAGAGACCGTTGTTTTCTCCCTAGTGGCAACAACACATCTACAACCAAAGATATTTTTGTCACTTCCCTTGGAAACTAGAGGCATGAACCCACTGTCGAGTATAAATACCCCCTCTTGGAGTCACTAGCAACTACTTGGCCCAGACAGCTACAAACAACAAAGAGCATGCAAGATGACAAACAGCACAGACATGATAGTATCAAATAGAAAAAACCATTAATCAATCTGACATAGTAATCTCAATATCCATCAGATCCCCACAAACACAACATGCATGATTACAAATAGATTAGATCTTGATCATGAACAGAGCTCACAAGATCTATACAGGAAAGCACAAAGTAGGAGATACAACCATCTACCTACTACATGGACCCGTAGTCCAAGGTGAAACTACTGACGCTTCATACCGTAGAAGAAGGCCTCCGGGATGATTTCCCCTCCGACAGGGTGTCGAGAAGAACTTCATATCCCCCTGATCTAGGGACGACGGTGGCGGCGGCTACAGAAGGTTTTGTGGAGTTTTGATCAGGTGCATAGGGTTTTTGTATTGGGGGCTTCTTATAGGATAAGGGGTGAGGCAGGAGGGCCCCCAAGGGGGGCACACCCTACCCAGGCGCGGGGTGGGCCCAACCGTTCCTAGAGGGGGTTTGGTCACCCTGTGGCGCCTCTCCGCCTTGTCGTCTGGCTTCGTGTCGCCCACGGTAAAATATTTACTTTGGCTTTTGTCCCGTATAATTCCGAGAATATTTATATTCTGCCTTTCTGGAACCAAAAACAGAAGAAAACAGGAAACTGGCACTGTGGCAACTTGTTATTAGGTTAGTTCTAGAAAAGATATAAAAACACCTCAATGTGTAGACAAAGCAAAGCAAAGTAGATAGTAAACAAGCATGGAGCATAAAAAACTATAGATACGTTTCTGACGTATCAAGCATCCCCAAGCTTAACTCCTGCTTGTCCTCGAGTAGGTAAGTGATAAAAGAATAATTTTTGAGGTGACATGCACCATCAAAACCAAGATTAAACTATTTTCAAGAATTGAAAGCTGGGATCAACGAACTCTAAACATGTGCATGAAAGATGGAGTTCTAACAATAGTACATAGTAACTATGCATGCAACATGAAAGTCTACAAACAAACATCATGAATAACATGCATTGAAAAATGTTTGTTTGTTTCACATACAGAAAACATGGCATAGTGGCATTCAACTTGTCCCTCATGGAGTAGCAAATAGATGCATAGGACACCTTCAAAGTTCATAAGAATGACTAGATACAAATAGCACAAGAACAAGAAATATCACAATATGCATCAATCAATAAGTTTTGGGACACTACACACAGAATGACAACTATGCTCTCTTAATGGTGCCTAAAGGTAGAAGGTGGAGACTCAATATAATGGTGGAGGAAAGGCCCTTCACAAAGGGAAGCAGGGATTTCAAGTTTCAAAAAGATCTCCCAAAAATTATGGTACTTGTTAGCTTTTAGCCCTCATTGCCCCTATCATAAGCATCTTGAAGTGATTAAGGTTAAAGTGAACAAAGATGGAGTATATGATTGACAAAGTATAAGTTGGCAATCTCAAGTCCCTTGAATACGAGGGCCACACCTCATGCTACTCAACTTCAGTCACCTGTAAGTTCTGGTCATAGTAAGTACATGCGTATCATAGAGAACCGCCAATGGGTTACCCCTTGCACATGGTACATGAGCTATCCCATAACCAAAATGACAAGGCAAGCAGAAAATTAGCACCTTAATGGTCTTTTAATTTACTATGTGCATAGATTTTTATTGAGGATGCTTCATAGATAGCTCATTATTGTGATGCTTCAAGTTTCCACCATGATTAGACATGTATTTATTTCACACCGGTGACATCCATAGACAAAAGAGCATGATATCAACTGTGTACAAAGTAAAAGTGCAATGTTGAAAACGTTCCTCATGACAGCATGTTTCTGCTAATTCCAACGTATAAGTGCAAGCATATACAACATAGACGACACAATGGTTCAAGTTTATTTGGGGCAAAGAATATAAAGTGTGCCATCAAGTTTGTGAGGGATTTAATCACTAAGTTTTCACATAACAAAATACTTTTTAATTCAAAGATAGCTGAAAACAAGAATATACTTGGAATGGTGCAACACACCATGCATAGGAGTTTATAGTGGACACTTTGGAATAACTTGGTTTCTTGGGAGTTGGAAGAATGAGTAGAGCTTACGCATACAAGTGGAAGGTTAGCAAAAGACTGTGAGCAACCAACTAAGAGAGCAATAATGGCCATAATAATGCAGAGCAACAAAACATTACTAATCAAAGCATAGATTGCTACTACAAGTCAAGGACTAAATGATCATAGAGGCTATGGTGACTTGTTCATAGTCATAACTGGTGTGAGCATGTGCCAAGTCAACCCAAACAAAGCATCAAAGGAGAGAATACCACAATACTCTGCTTTTGTATGCTAAAACAACGCATGATTCTTTCAAGGCACACTAAGCAATCCCAATTGTTTGGAACAAGACATGCTACATCAATAATCACTAAGCATAAGGTCAAAACAACACCTAGCATGTCATGCTAAATTCTAAATCACAGTCAATGCAAGCTCCTCTTGCACTTAACAAGCAAGAACTTCCTACTCCTTTCCAACACCAAGCAACTTATTTGAAACAACACATGGAGAACGGAGGTCCAAACTGAAGGGAATATGCCCGAGAGGCAATAATAAAGTGGTTATTATCGTATTCCTTGTTTACGATAAATGTTTATTTTACATGCTATAATTGTATTAATACGGAAACGTTAAGACATGTGTGTTTAATAAACAAAAGGAAGTTCCTAGTTATGCCTCTCTTATGAACTAGATCGTTGATTAACAAGATGATCAAAGGTTTCCTGATCATGGACATTGGATGTTGTTAATAACAAGGTCACAACATTAGTGTAATGGTGTTATGAACATTCATCCAAATTATAGCATTACGATCAAAGTCATTGAGTTTATATTGCTATAACAACTTACGAAGTGATCCTAATCCTTAGACCATGAGATCATGTCAATCACTAACACCGGAAGAGTTTCTTGATAACATCAAACGTCACACCGTAACTAGGTGATTATAAAGATGGGTTCAGAACTACTAAAGTGTTATGTTGAGGCCCATGGATCGAGAGTGGAATTTGTTCACCCCGATGACGGATAGATATGCTTTGGGCCCTCTCGGTGATATAACATTGATTAGCTTGCAAGCAAGTGATTTGATCACTAGAACGTTATATCATGGGAACGAGAAAAGAGTGCATGTCAATAACAAGATCAAACTAGGTATGGAGATACCGATGATCGAATCTCGTACATGTAATATATCACAACACAAAGGTATTAAGATACTACCGTAAAAGGTTCTGACGATCACAAGAAAGTCATCGTTGAATGTGTGGGAGTCAATATGGGTCTCCAGATCCCGCTTCTGATTATTGATCCAAGAGGGGTCTCGATCATGTCTGCATTATTCGCGAACCGTAGCTTGACACACTTAAGAGACACCGACATCCATTTGGAGCAAAAGTTTCTTGCCGGAAAGAATAACAAAAGCACGAATTTATTTCACTAGATACCGAAACGGGTGTTCAGGTAAAATTTCAGAAAGTGTTTTTGCATGTGAAATAAAATATTAGCAAGGGGTTATATGAGAATGTTTGTCATTAAAGTAATTGACAAAATTCTGAATAAATAAAAGGAGTTTTAATTAATGAGAGTGTGCATTAAATTTTGTGGAAATTTAATGGGAATTTGAGTGGGTTTTTGAGTGCAGGAAATTGAAAGGCATTTGAGTGAGTGGAGTGTCCACCAACATGAATGAGGAAGAGGTGGGGGCATCCCCATGGCTGGGCGCCATGCCCTTGGGTGCCCCCCTCTCCCCTATAAAATGCCCCCCTCTCATCCTCTCAAAGCACACATCCTTGTGAAGGATATCTCTCCCCCTCTAGAATTTATCCCCCATGGTCTCGGACTAGAGAGATACATGTTCCCGGTGGATTTTTGGAAAGAAAGAGCTGTGCTTCCGCTGCATCGCTGGAGCAAGGAGGCGGAGGTTGCTCGGTGCCTCAGACGTGTGTGCGAGCACGAATGCGCCGCTGGTTTGCGGCGCTAGGACTTACTCTCGATCTTAAGATTGGCAAGTGATCGTCTATATCAACCACGAGTTCGGACTCGTTAAGCTTTGTCGGTCTTCAAGGGTATGTTCTCTATGGATATACATCCGCCCGTTATTTGTATCTAGTAGATAGATCTTGGTACATACTTGTTCCCATCGTAGGAATTTTTTTGTTTTCTATGCTGAGAACCCTACACGAACTACTTTATTCAATCAAACTAAACAACTAAGCAACGCAAAAAAAACTAAGACGCGCCAAGAACAACACAACAGTGCATGAAACAATAAAAATGAAGTGTCTAGACAGACCTGAGCTTTTTATTGATGAAGAAGGGGATGCCTTGGGCATCCCCAAGCTTTGACGCTTGTAACTCTTGGATATTTCTTGGGGTGACACCGGGGTGGCATCCCCTAGCTCGATCTTTTGTCCATTCTTTATCTCATTACGTCATTCTCTCTTTACACCTGAATTTTTTCCTTCATACAAAACTTCACACAATCTTCATTATTAACATTAGTGTATTCAAAGATAATAGACCTTGGGGTTTATCTTTGGAACATAATTTTTTTTCACTAAAAACACAAGCTACTGTAGAAACTCCTTCAAAAATCTTAATTCCCCAAAAAAGAACTCAAAAAGGAATCAATAAGAAGCAAATGCAAATAATGGCAGAAATCGGTCAAAACAGACCAGCAGGTACAAACTGATTTTTTCGAAAATCTTATTTTGCTCAAATCAAAAAGTGTTTAACTAACGAAAGTTAGCTAACATACTAGGGGATTTATTCGGAACGTTTCACCTCAATCCGACTTACAGAAACTCCTCACGAATTTTTATGGTGGAGGACAGAAATCTGTTTTGGGACAGCAACTCTCCAAATCTTACTTCCCTCTCATTAGAGGTTATTCTTGGCACAAAAAGCAGACAAAAGGGATAAGGATAGGTCATTACATAATTAATAACTTCCAATACTCAACAAAACTCTTGGGTTATCTCCCAACAAGTACTTTTCGTTAACGCCTTTAAGTTAGGCAAAAGAAGCAAGATCAATACTTGCAAAGTCTTCAACTATGAGAGGTATCTCATCCAAATGAGTATTGGAGGATCCCTTATCATCTCTCTTTGGTTTACTACTTTCATAAAAATGATTTTTAGGAACAATCCAATCAAAATTATTTTCAAAGGCCTCATGCATTCCAACAAGCTAAAAGGGTATGGGTATCGTAAATTCCTCTATAGGCTTGGTTTTATCTCAAGTACCCACAACATCTACGCACGAGCCTAGCATGTTAAAGCCCTCAAAGACCTTTTTGGCTTCCTTAGCAACATCATGGAACTTTTATAGTAAAGTTTCAAGAATAAATTCTCTCTTTTCAGCATTTTTTTATTTCTTTAGTTTTAGGAACAAAATTTACATCATGGGGTTAAGGCTAACAAACCTGGCCTCCAACATATGGACTAAAGAAGCTGCAGAAATTTCATAATTAGGAGCAAGTTCTGCTATAGATTTATCCTCATTCTTTCTAACATGATTAAAGAATTCTTCAATATTGTCTTTCCCAATTATGGAGCTACTACCTAAAGAAAGGTTTTTCAGGGTGAACTTGGGGAGCAACATGGTGAGCTAGAACAAGGTGGCAGCTAGAGTAGGAAAAGCAAACCAAACTAAACTAATTTTTTTGGAGTTTTTGAAAAGAGGCAAACAAAACCAAGCAAAACAAACTAAGCAAACTAAAAACAAAGTAAATAAAACGGTTGAGGAGGACTCCCCTTGTGAAGACGTCCTTAGCCTCCCCAGCAACAGCGCCACAAAAGCTTGATGGTGCTGGAAAGCACTTCGCCGGGAAACCCCAAGAGCAAGGTGTGAAGCAGCACAACAACAAGTTTTCCCTCAGTAAGAAACCGAGGTTATCGAACCAGTAGGAGGAAGGAAATGTCTCAAAGGTGTTGCAAGCAACATGGAAACCTGCACAACACAAACTCAAGACTTTTCCACAACGAATCAATGAGGTTGTCAAGCTCACCGGTTTGCTGTAACAAAGGATTAACTGTATGGTGTGGAAGAAAATGGTTTGCAGCAAGTAAACATGTAATAGTTTCCATAATTCAATGGTAAAGATTTGACCGGG
This sequence comes from Avena longiglumis, assembly GCA_030063025.1. Taxonomy (NCBI): domain Eukaryota; kingdom Viridiplantae; phylum Streptophyta; class Magnoliopsida; order Poales; family Poaceae; genus Avena; species Avena longiglumis. The sequence continues at coordinate 292,365,132 of CP125978.1, forward strand.
GTCCATAATTCACCAGAGGTGCTCTCCTTAGATAAACAACATGGCATGAAGGGTAAACAAATTACAATAGGGCAATTTACAGGAACTGAGCTAGGAATAACAATGCAATACCAGACAAAAAGATCCTCTGATATTCGATTGGGCAATACAACAATATACATATACCGCCACCCAACTACATCTATGACTAGAAGTCCACCTTCAGGTTATCATCTGAACCCCCTCCAGTATTAAGTTGCAAGCAACAGACAACTTCTTTAAGCAAAGTGTGTAAGGTAAACAATCCACTTGCTCCATGAACAAGAGATCTTTTTTCTCCCTAGTGACAACAACACATCTACAACCAAAGAGATTTCTGTCACTTCCTTTGAAACTAGAGGCATGAACCCACTATCGAGCATAAATACCCCCTCTTGGAGTCACTAGCAACAACTTGGCCAAGATAGCTACTAACAACGGAGATCATGCAAAACCAAAAACAACACAGACATGATAGAATCATAAAGACAAAACCATTAATCAATCTACCAAAGTAATCTCAATATCCATCGGATCCCCGGAAACACAACATGCATGATTACAAATAGATTAGATCTTGATCATGAGAGGAGCTCACAAGATCTATACATGAAAGCACAAGGAGGAGATACAACCATCTAGCTACTACATGGACCCATAGTCCAAGGTGAAACTACTCACGCATCATACCAGAGAAGAAGGCCTCTAGGATGATCTCCCCTCCGGTAGGGTGCCAGGAAGAACTTCAGACCCCCCGATATAGAGACGATGGTGGCGGCGGCTACAGACGGTTTCATGGATTTTTGATCGGGTGCCTAGGGTTTCTGCATCGGGGGCTTCTTATAGGCGAGGAGGCGAGGCAGGGGGTGCCCGGGGGGCCCACACCCTGCCCAGGCGCGGGCCAGGCTTGGCCGCGCCTGGGGGGTGTGGCCACCCCGTGGCGCCCCTCTGTCTCGTCTTCTGGATTCGTGTCGCCCACGGTAAAATATTGACTTTGGCTTTTGTCCCGTCCAATTATGAGAATATTGATTTTCTGCCTTTCTGGAACCAAAAACAGAAGAAAACATGCAACTAGCACTGTGGCAACTTGTTAATAGGTTAGTTCCAGAAAAGATATAAAAACACCTCAAAGTGTAGACAAAGCAAAGCAAAGTAGATACTAAACAAGCATGGAACATAAAAAATTGTAGATACGTTTCCGACGTATCAAGCATCCCCAAGCTTAACTCCTGCTCGTCCTCGAGAAGGTAAGTGATAAAAGACTAATTTTTTAGGTGACATGCACCTTCACAATAAAGATCAAACCATTTGCAAGCATTGAAAGCTGGGATCAAAGATCTCTAAATATGTGCATGAAAGATGGAGTTCTAACAGTAATACAAAGTAACTACGCATGCAACATGAAAGCCTACAAACAAAGATCATGAATAACATGCATTGAAAAACGTTTGTTTGTTTCACATACAGAAAACATGGCAAATTGGCAATCAGCTTGTCCCTCACAGAGTAGCAAATATATGCATAGGACACCTTCAAAGTTCATAAGAGTGACTAGAAACAAATAGCATAAGAACAAGTAATATCACAATATGCATCAATCAATAAGTTTTGGGACACTGCACATAGAACTAAGAATGGAAACTATGCTCTCTTAATGGTGCCTAAAGGTAGAAGGTGGAGACTCAATATAGCAGTGGAAGAAAGGCCCTTCATAACGGAAGCAGGGATTTCAAGTTTCAAAAAGAGCTTCCAAAAATTATGGTACTTGTTAACTTTCAGCCCTCATTGCCCCTATGATAAGAATCTTGAAGTCATTAAGGTTAAAGTGAACAAACTATGGAGTATATGCTTGACCAAGTATAAGTTGGCAATCTCATGTCCCTTGAATACGAGGCCCACACCTCATGCTACTCAACTTCAATCACCTGTAAGTTCTTGTAATTGTAAGTACATGCGTATCATAGAGAACCGCCAACGGGGTACCCCTTGCACATGGTACATGAGCTATCCCATAACCAAAATGACAAGGCAAGCATACAATGAGCATCTCAGCGATCTTTTTATTTACTATGTGCATAGATTTTTATTGAGGATGCTTCATAGATATCTCATTATGGTGATGCTGCAAGTTTCCACCATGATTAGGCATGGCTTAGGCTACCGGCCCAGGCGTTTATCTAACACAAAATACATAACTCCATGGACTTACAAGCTCCCTCTTTATTTCACACCAGTGACATCCATAGACAAAAGAGCATGATATCAACTGAGTACAAAGAACAAGTGCAATGTTGAAAATGTTCCCCATGACAGCATGGTTCTGCTAATTCCAACATATAAGTGCAAGCATATACAACATAGACGACACAATGGTTCAAGTTTATTAGGGGCAAAGAATATAAAGTGTGCCATCAAGTTTATGAGGGCTTTAATCACTAAGTTTTCACATAATAAAATACTTTTTAATTGGAAGATAGCTGAAAACAAGAATATACTTGGAATGGTGTAACACACCGTGCATAGGAATTTATAGTGGAAACATTGGAATAACTTGGTTTCTTGGGAGTTAGAATCATGAGTAGAGCTTACTCAAAAAAGTGGAGGCTAGGAAAAGACTGGGAGCAACCAACTAAGAGAGCAATAATAGCCATAATCATGCAGAGCGACAAAACATTACTAATCAAAACATAGAGTGGTACTACAAGTCAAGGACTAAATGATCATAGAGGCTATGGTGACTTGTCATAGTCATAGCATGATGTGAGCATGTTCCAAGTCAACCCAATCAAAGCATCAAAGGAGAATACCACAATACTATGCTTTTGTATGCTAAAACAACGCATGCTTCTTTCAAGGCATACCAAGCAATCCCAATTGTTTGGAACAAGACATGCTACAGCAATAATCACTAGGAATAAGGTAAAAAAACACCTAGTATGTCATGATAAAGTCTAAGTCACAGTCAATGCAAGCTCCTCTTGCACTTCCAAGCAAGAACTTTCTACTCCTTTCCAACACCAATTGACTTATGCTACAGCAATAATCACTAGGGATTCGATTAGGCAATACAACAATATACATTGACCGCCATCCAACTGCATCTATGACTAGAACTCCACCTTCAGGTTATCATCTGAACCCCCTCCAGTATTAAGTTGCAAGCAACGGACAACTTCTTTAAGCAAAGTGTGTAAGGTAAACAATCCACTTATTCCATGAACAATAGGCCATTGTTTTCTCCCTAGTGGCAACAACACATCTACAACCGAAGAGATTTTTGTCACTTCCCTTGGAAACTAGTGGCATGAACCCACTATCGAGCATAAATACCCCCTCTTGGAGTCACTATCAACTACTTGGCCAAGATAGCTACTAACAACGGAGAGCATGCAAGATCACAAAAAACACAGAAATGATAGAATCAAATAGATAAAACCATTAATCAATCTGATATAGTAATCTCAATATCCATCGGATCCCCGCAAACACAACATGCATGATTACAAATAGATTAGATCTTGATCATGAATGGAGCTCACAAGATCTATACATGAAAGCACAAGGAGGAGATACAACCATCTAGCCACTACATGGACCCGTAGTCTAAGGTGGAACTACTCACGCTTCATACCGGAGAAGAAGGCCTCCAGGATGATCTCCCCTCCGGCAGGGTGCCGGGAAGAACTTCAGATTCCCCCAATCTAGGGATGATGGTGGCGGCTACAGAAGGTTTCATGGAGTTTTGATTGGGTGCCTAGGGTTTCTGCATCGGGGGCTTCTTATAGGCGAAGGGGCGAGCCATGAGGACCACCAAGGGGACCACACCGTACCCAGGCACGGGGTGGGCCCACCCGTGCCAAGGGGGTCTGGCCGGCCTATGGCGCCCCTCCGTCTTGTCTTCTGGCTTCGTGTCGCCCACGCTAAAATATTTACTTTGGCTTTTGTTCCGTCCAATTCCAAGAATATTTATTTTCTACCCTTTGGAACCAAAAACAGAAGAAAACAGGCAACTGGTACTGTGGCAACTTGTTAATAGGTTAGTTATAGAAAAGATATAAAAACACCTCAAAGTGTAGACAAAGCAAAGCAAAGTAGATACTAAAAAAGCATGGAGCATCAAAAATTATAGATACATTTCCGACGTATCAAGCATCCCCAAGCTTAACTCCTGCTCTTCCTCGAGTAGGTAAGTGATAAATGAATAATTTTTTAGGTGACATGCACCATAAAAACCAAGATCAAACCATTTGCAAGCATTGAAAGCTGGGATCAAATAACTCTAAACATGTGCATGAAAGATGGAGTTCTAACAATAAGACAAAGAAACTATGCATGCAACATGAAATGCTACAAACAAAGATCATGAATAACATGCATTGAAAAACGTTTGTTGTTTCACATATAGAAAACATGGTATAGAGGCATTCAGCTTGTCCCTCATAGAGTAGCAAATAGATGCATAGGACACCTTCAAAGTTCATAAGAGTTCCCTCTTTATTTCACACCAGTGTCATCCATAGACAAAAGAACATGATATCAACTGAGTACAAAGTACAAGTGCAATGTTGAAAACGTTCCCCGTGACATCACGGTTCTGCTAATTCCAAATTATAAGTGCAATCATATACAACAAAGTTGTCACAATGGTTCAATTTTATTAGGGTCAAAGAATATAAAGTGTGCCGTCAAGTTCGTGAGGGCTTTTAATCACTAAGTTTTCACATAACAAAATAGTTTTTAATTGGAAGATAATTCAAAACAAGAATATACTTGGAATGGTGTAACACACCATGCATAGGAGTTTATAGTGGACACTTTGGAATAACTTGGTTTCTTGGGAGTTGGAAGCATGAGTAGAACTAACTCATACAAGTGGAGGCTAGCAAAAGACTGGGAGCAACCAACTAAGAGAGCATAATGGCCATAAACATGCAGTGCAACAAAGCATACTAATCAAAGCAAAGAGTGATACTACAAGTCAGTACTAAATGATCGTAGAGGCTAATGGTGACTTGTCATAGTCATAACATGGTGTGAGCATGTGCCAAGTCAACCCAAGAAAAGCATCAAAGGAGAATACCACAATACAATGCTTTTGCATGCTAAAACAATGCATAATTTCTTCAAGGCACTCTAAGCAATCCCAATTGTTTGGAACAAGACATGCCATAGCAATAATCACTAAGCATAAGGTCAAAACAACACCTAACATGTCATGCTAAAGTGTAAGTCATAGTCAATGCAAGCTCCTCTTGCACTTCAAGCAAGAACTTACTACTCCTTTCCAACACCAAGCAACTTATTTGCAAAACAACACACCGAGAACTGGGGTCCAAACTTCTTTATTCAAGCAAACTAAACAGCCTAAGCAAAGCAAACGAAAACTAAGATGCTCCAAGAACAACACAACTGTGCATGAAACAATAAAAACAAAGTGTCTAGACAGGCCTGAGCTTTTTATTGATGAAGAAGGGGATGCCTTGGGCATCCACAAGCTTTGACGCTTGTACCTCTTGGATATTTCTTGGGGTGACACCATGGTGGCATCCCCAAGCTTGATCTTTTGTCCATTTTTCATCTCATTGCATCATTCTCTCTCTACACCTAAAATTTTTCCTTCATACAAAACTTCACACAATATTCATTAGCAACATTAGTTTATTCGAAAGATATTAGACCTCTTGGAAAAGCTTTGGAACAGAAATAATTTTCACTAAAAACACAAGCTACTGTAGTAACTCCTTCAAAAATCTCAATTCACCTAAAGAGAACTTAAAAAGGAATCAATAAGAAGGAAATGCAAATAATGGCACAAATCTGTCAAAACAGACCAGCAGGTAGACACTGATTTTTTCGAACATCTTCTGTTGCTCAAATCAAAAAAATTTGAACTAACAGAAGTTATCTAACATACTGTGTGATTTATTTGTAAATTTTGATCTCAAGCCGAGTTACATAGACTCCTCACGAATTTTTATGGTGGAGGACAAAAATCTGTTTCAGGACAGCAACTCCCCAATCTTACTTCCCTCTCATTAGAGGTCATTCTTGGCACAAAAAGCAAACAAAAAGGATAAGGAGAGGTCATTACTGAAGAAATAATTTCCAAGACTCAAGGAAACTCTTGGGTTATCTCCCAACAAGTACTTTTCTTTAACGCCTTTTAGTTAGGCTTGATAGTTTGAGAAGATGCTCACATAAGAATATGAATTGAATTAAAAGAGAGCATCAAGAAGCAAATTCAAAACACATTTAAGTCTAACCCACTTCCTATGCAAAGGAATATTGTACACAAATAAATTCATAAATAACAAAGTGACAAGCATAGGAAGATAAAACAAGAGTAACTTCAAAACTTTCAGCACATAGAGAGGTGTTTCAGTACCATAAAAAATTCTACAACCATATTTTACTCTCTCATAATAATTTTTAGTAGCCTCATGAATAAACTCAACAATATAGCTATCACATAAAGCATGATTTTCATTAGCTACAAACACATAATTTCTATCAAGCTCAAAAATAGTGAGATTAAAACCTTCACATGTTTTCTCCAAAGTAGATATTTTAAAAGGATCCACAAGAACATAACATTCATCCTCCTTTGGTAAGCATGGGGGATAATTAAATAATGTAAGGGATAAATAGTTACTCTCATTAGAAAGTAGGCATGGGTAGATCCATTGTTCCTCCTTTTGTTCATCACTCTCCTCCTCTTTTTCATCTAATGAGCTTTCAGTTTCAGCAATTTCTTCTTCCATAGGCTCCTGTAAGGTATTAGTTTCTTCCATCTATGGAAAGCATCTATTAAGATATTCAAGAATATAGCTATTTTATTCCTTGTAATTATCAGAGCAAAATTTAAGTATCTCCAAAACCTCACATTCCTAAGGTGCATCATCAGTATTTTCAAGCAAACTGGCAAGTTCAAATGCACCCTTGAAAGCAATAAATTCTTCAATTTGTTCCACATCATAAAAGTCATAATTTCCTTTAACATAAGAAGATAAGGTAACATTATCATTATACTCACACTGAAAAGGCAGGTTTTTATACCTCCTACAGCAACAAGACTTATCAAAGCAATAAGTAATATTATAAGTAGAGCACACGTCTCTAGCCATAATCTTCAACTTATCAATTTGTTTCCATAAGTGTTTCCCTTTTTGTGACAAACGGTGTTCCTTATAATAATACATTTGTTTTTCTATGAACCCACCTTGCCAATAAGAACTAGTTTCAAAGAAACCATCCATTGATAGAAAGCATGACCAAGCAAGGCAATAACAGACCAGCAACCAGAGTAGGAACTAATTTTTTTGTGTTTTTGAATAAAGCAAGCAAACCAAACTAGACTAATTTTTTGGGTTTTTTTTTAAAGAGTCAAACAAAACCAAGCAAAAGAAACAAAGAAAACTAAAAAAAAAGTAAAGATAAAGGAAGTGGAGGACTCCACTTGTGAAGACGTCCTTAGCCTCCCCGGCAACAGCGCCAGAAAACTTGTTGCTGGAGCTTTATGGGGAGGAAGAGGTTGAAGTTGTTCTGTAGTTCCCCGACAAAGGCGCCAGAAAACTTGTTGATGACTCCTTGGTGGCACCAGAGAACTTGGTGCTTGATGTGGAGTCTTGTTGGAACCCCAAAAGCTAGGTGTGAAGCAGCAAAGCAGCAAGTTTTTCCTCAGTAGAGACCGAGCTTATCGAACCAGAAGGAGGAAGGAAACGTCACACAGGTGTTGCAAGCAACAAGGAGACCTTGACAACACAAACTCAAGACTTTGCCCCAACGAATCATTGAGGTTGTTAAGCTCACCGGTTTGCTGTAACAAAGGATTAAACGTATGATGTGGAAGGTAATGGTTTGCAGCAAGTAAACAAGTAAAAGTGGAAGATGTATTGATGGTAAATATTGGACCGGGGTACATAGTTCACTAGAGGTGCTCTCCTTATATAAACAACATGGCATGAAGGGTAAACAAATTATAGCAGGGCAATTGATAGGAACTGAGCAAGGCATAACAATGCAATTACTAGTCAGAAAGATCCTATGAGATTTTATTGGGAAATACAACAAGATACATAGACCGCCACCCAACCGCAACTATGACTAGAAGTCCACCTTCAGGTTATCATCCGAACCCCCTCCAGTATTAAGTTGCAAGCAACAGACAACTGCTTTAATCAAAGTGTGTAAGGTAAACAATCCACTTTTTCTATGAACAAGAGACCGTTGTTTTCTTCCTAGTGGCAACAACACATCTACAACCAAAGAGATTTCTGTCAGTTCCCTTGGAAACTAGAGGCATGAACCCACTGTCGAGCATAAATACCCCCTCTTGGAGTCACTAGCAACTACTTGGCCAAGATATCTACTAACAACGGAGAGCATGCAAGATCACAAACAACAAAGACATGATAGTATCAAATAGACAAAACCATTAATCAATCAGACATAGTAATATCAATATCCATCGGATCCCCGCAAACACAACATGCATGATTACAAATAGATTACATCTTGATCATGAACGGAGATCACAAGATCTATACATGAAAGCACAAAGGAGGAGATACAACCATCTAGCTACTACATGGACCCGTATTCCAAGGTGGAACTACTCACGCTTCATACTGGAGAAGAAGGCCTCCGGGATGATCTCCCCTCCAGCAGGGTGCCGGGAAGAACTTCAGATCCCCCCGATCTTGGGACGAAGGTGGCATCGGCTACAGAAGGGTTCGTGGAGTTTTGATCGGGTGCGTAGGGTTTCTGTATGTGGGGCTTCTTATAGGCGAAGGTGCGAGGAAGGAGGGCCCCCAGGGGGGCTCACCCTACCCAGGCACGGGGTGGGCCCACCCACGCCTAGGGGGGTTTGGACGATCTATGGAGCCTCTCCGTATCATCTTTTGGCTTCGTGTCGCCCATGCTAAAATATTGACTTTGGCTTTTGTCCCGTCCAATTCCGAGAATATTGATTTTCTGCCTTTCTGAAACCAAAAACAGAAGAAAACAGGCAACTGGTACTCTGGCAACTTGTTAATAGGTTAGTTTCAGAAAAGATATAAAAACACCTCAAAGTGTAGACAAAGCAAAGAGAAGTAGATTGTAAACAAGCATGGAGCATCAAAAATTATAGATACGTTTCCGACATATCAGCGAGCTCCAGCACCTCGGCGGTGAGGTTCTCGAGAACGACCGCGAGGTAGACCGGTGCCTCGAAGCCTATGTGTAGGGAGTACCGACCTTCCTTGAGGTAGAGCCCGCTTAGGCCGATGGGGGAAATGCAGCCCGGCCTTGACGGACCTCGTCCGCTTCTTCCGTGCTGCACAGTGCGAGCTGCGACACAGGTGGCGGGCAGGATTCAGAAGCGGGCGACATGTCTTCTTTTTCTCCACGGCTTTTGTCACTGCCATCTGGATATTCTTCTTCTTCCCCCGGGGAGCCTCGGTCTTTGGAGCCATAGCTGTAAAGTCATAAAGCGGGGGATAGGGGGAGAAGAGGACGAAAAAGGTTAATTGTGGAGGTCAGGTGAAAGGTGCCCAGGTCCCTTATATTGACAGCATCATTTTTACTGTTTTACTATGAATTTTTAATAAAATGCTGTGTGTATCAACCAATGCATAGGCTGGGGTTCTACTCCCCTTTTCGAAAGAAAAGAAAAAACGACCTTGCTCATTTTTGCAATGTTTCCATATTTTGCTTGACTTCTATGAAATATGGCCAGATGTGTCGGCATCAAAATTCAAACAAAGAGGTTGTATCTTTCAAAATAGTTGTTGGTTTTTAGTATGACTGTGTGGGTACAATAATTATATATTAATTTCGGATAAATTTCCCACTTGGAATTCAAATTTTACCTACTTTGGTAAATTGACAAAAAGTCATTTAAGTGTGGAAAAATAGATAGAAAACTTAAAAATTCACGAGACTTATTAACCATAAAACATACTCTATTTTGTATGAAATTTATTTTGTTCTGGCATTCAGAGCCATACACTTTCACTATCTTTAAAAAATATTTACATGTGGCACTTCTAGAATTATTTGAAATTTTTTGAAAACATAAAAGTTGAAAAATCACATTAACAACATTAGCATGTCATGCCAAGATGCACTCATCTAACGGAAATAGACATGTTATTATAAACTATATAGATAATGGCCATGACCTTTGATCATTATTTAGCTTTAAACAGATGTATGTTAACACATCGTTGGTTATATTGTGAAGCAAATGTTTTTAAACCTTGTCAAAATTCATGTTTATTATTTACGCAAGAGGATGCCATATGCAAGTTTTTAACTTTTTTATTACATTCTTTAATTTATAGATAATAAACGGGACGGGTTATGTAGATATGACCTTGACATTGATAACTTGGCTTGAAATGTGAATATTCCTCATCCTCATCATCGTCCTCGGCCTCCTCCTCAACTTCGTCCTCAGACTCCTCTTCCTCGGTCACATCGTCCATCTTATCGGAGTCGCTCGGCGTTGGTGGCGGCGTCCCTTTGAACAAGTGCTTCCAGTGGCTATCTTCTTCATCTAAGGAGTCGGACAATGGTGGGAGCCATGTCCCGTCGACCGAGTCTAGTCTTCTATGAGAACTTTCGGGGCCGTTCCCGTTTGTTAGGTCGATCGACGTGTTCTGGAGAGAGCTATCATATGATATTTTGGAAGGAAACAAATAGAGATCGAGTTCTAAGCAACGACAGGTTGGATGTTTTGGGTGAAAGGAGGGGTGTGTACTGTTGCAATTTATAATGTCTATTTACATTATACTTGTATTAATTCCCTGAATAGTATCCCAAAATATCATAAATAGATTGTACCAGACTTGTCCCGCCAACAAAAAAGTATTATACCAGACTTCTCGGTTCTTGATTTTTCTCGGCCCAGGGAATTTAGGAGGCACCTGTTTTATCCACAAAATGAAGAGAATCATGCATATCATGCTGAATTACTTGGTGTATCGTACCTCCTCCGATCAAAATTAAGTGTCTATACATGCTTATCTACAGTGCTCTAGTATACAGTACACAAAGTTGCGTCACCAAACTTGATTTATGGTGACATGGTGTGGACCCCGTCTTTTTGTGCACCGCTGCATCTCAGACTAGAAGTTTAACATTGCGCGAAAACTTACATTGGGAAGGAATTGAAGGAGAAATGGAGGATGGATGGTGAGAGGGGGCAAAGTAGAGAGAAAATTGAGAGGTAGAATAGGTGTACTACTATCACATGCTCATAGTCACTTCCCGCTCTTCAATATTCCCCTCCATTTCGAGCCATATTCTTTGTTATACTGGGTACTACTTGATTTATAGAAAAACATTCCTCTCACTAGGAAAATTGAGACTGTCTTTTTCCTAATACTTGTTGGAAACTCCCCTTTGTCAACATTTTTTACCATGCCAATATGCACCAACCTACTAAATATTGTAAAATTATCATAAAAATCATGTTGTATATGGCCATGACCTTGGTATTTCCTCTTTCGGCTTGAAACTTGTGCACGTACATGCTAGGCAAATTTTGTGAGGTATGTTTTTCCAAAGTTATCAAAACTCATGTTTACAATTTTTCATGGCAGGTAATACACACAAAAGGATGCAGTGTGCAAGTCTTCGTTTTTAGGATTTTTCTTTATTTTCTTCAATTGATCTCAAAATAGGATCAACATTGTCGGCACGCAAATTATTAGCAAGAAGATGAATCTTTTGACTTGGAAGTTCTCGTATATTGATTTCCTGGTGGGTGCAATACCTTCAAAGTCCCTATGTAAAATCTTAAGAGCAATCTACCATTTATTTATACTTCAAATTAATTTGACCTAGTTTCTTAAGTGCCAAAGTTAGATAGGAAGCATGATCCACTATGTCTAAAACCATTGGCTTGTGGCATTATGAACCATATTATTTGGACTTTTTGCAAATAAAAAACATCATCATCGATAGGAAAATTTGAATGTATTTTTTTCTAATTTGTTGGAAACTCCTACAAGAAACAGTGCTTACCGTGCCAAGATGCACCCATCGACCAAACTAATGTGAGAACTCTATCAAATCGTAAACTATAATGTCGATATGTTCTTGACGACCTTGGTCATTCGGGTCGAAACCCAATAATGTCCATACGCATGGTAGGACAAAATTATGAAACAATTTTTCCGAAACTGATGTAATCCCGTGGTTACCGTTTTCATGGCACGTAGTGCTCGCGATAGGATAGGACACATGCGTAAATCTTTCGTTTTTCCTTTATTTCATGCCATCATTTTAAAAAATGTTTCAAATTTGTAAGAATGAAATCATAGTAATAAGTCGGATGAGTCGTCAAAACTCTCAGTGGTTTCTGATATACAAATTGAGCGCCACATGGGTAGCTACAAAAGTTTTTTTGTTAAACTTTCAACTCAACCTACAATTTACTTGTAGTTCAAATTTGACCTAATTTCGATAGATCGACATAAGTCGTTCAAGTGGGAAGAGTTATCTAGGATGATGTTTGAAAACTCATAAAACATGGGGATAATAAGTACAACATGTCAGTCACTATATAGGTCTAAAAGCTTGTATTGTGGCATTTAGATCCAATATTGTTCGGACTTTATTTACGAAATAAAAACAATCTCGTCATCACTAGAAAATTTTACATAGTTATTTCCTGATAGTTGAAAACTCACACCGATGACATTGGTTACTAAAATAAGATGTACCACACATCTACCTCTGAAATGATATTTAATTCGAGAGCAATCTATCGCGCTTACCAGTAGCTCAAGTTTGACCTAATTTCATTAAATTGTCAAGATGCAAAATCTTAGCAAGAAGCTGAACCCGTTTTCAAAACTCTCGGTGGTGGTTCGTGATATATTAAATGCCCCTCCCCCAATGGTTACCTCAAATAAATTGCAAAACTTTCAAGCCAAACCTACAATTTTCTTGTAGTTCAAATTTCATCTAATTTCGATAAGTTGGCTTAAAGTCATTGAATGGGGAAGAGTTAGCTAGGACGAAGTTTCAAAACTCATAAAACTAAATATAGGAATTATAAGTGAAACATGTTGGTCAACTTAATATGTCCATAAGCTTGGCTTGTGGCATTCTGATCCATATTCTTCGGACTTTCTTTACTAAAAATAATAATCTCATTATTACTCGGGAAATTGAGAATGTTCTTTCCTGATAGTTGGAAACTCACACCGACGACATTGTTTACTACAAGAAGATGCATCCATCTACCTCTGAAATTAGATTTAATTCAAGAGAAATTAATCTACCGCACTTACTTGTGGCTCAAGTTTGACCTAATTTTGCTAAATCGACAAAGATGTGAAGTGTGCGAATTTTGCTAGGAAGCTTGAAAATGGAATTATATAAGGAACTGTCGTCCACTTTGTGTGATGATTGGGAGGGTTGCCTTTTCTTCTAACAGTGGTAGGCCCCCCGGAGCGAGGTGCTTCAGTTTAACATGGTCGATGTAAGTACACGTTACATCAAGGACCTCGTAAAAAATGTAAATTACATCCAAGTCCATGCATTTAGCACAAGGTACCTGAAACTAAGAAATGAAGTGTGTTTTGAGGTTTGCGCACACCAGCGTTCATTGTGCTAAAGACTATCAATAGAATCTTCTAGATCCTAAGAATGGAAAATAAGATCCAACTATTAGGAATGTTTGAATTTGCCAGTCTTGATCCAGCTGTCCATGTTTAAAGTTATCCATACACTATATAGTTTTTTTTCAAAGAAAAATATAATATAATAAGTACAACCGTGAACGGTCGGTCTTTTGAATAACCATTCCCTCCTGATGTTTGGGAAGAAAGTGAAAATTTCAAAACCGAAAAATTTCGAATATTTTTATCACCGAGGACCAAAGTGGTTTCCTTCCTATGTACTACTCCTCCTACTCCACAGTAACATGGCTTCCGAACATGCCAGATAAACAGAGCCGCCGTCTCAAAATTAAAAAGAAAAAGAAACAGAGCGGTCGTACCAAGGCACATGTGCGTAGCGCCACACTTTGGACAAGGGAGAGATCAGCTGGGCCGGTGTGCGAGGGAAGAGGGGTGGAGAGATGAGAGGCACCCAAGGAGAGAGAAAACACAATTTTTGTGTGCATAGGTCTTTGTCAACACCCGGATTTTTAATCCCAGATGCCTGTTATGCCATACATCGCAATCCTAGGATTACCATTTTTGCGAGACATAACAGATTGGATATCACAGTACATCATCCATTACAAACCATACATAAGGTCTTACAACAAATAAAGGATCTCATGATCTAGTATTAATACAATTCAAGCAGCGGAATAACGTAATAATAACGATAGCGTAGGCGAGACTCTATCTTCATGGTCACAGGCAATGCTGATGATGTGAGATGATCCTAGTTGTTGTAATCTTCTTGATGTCCATCCTCCTGATAGTCCTCTTCATAGTATGCCCACGGGAATAGCCAGGGACAAAGCCATGAGTACTCTCTAAGTACTCGCAGAGTAATACTAGCAAGTGAATTGGTTTTGAGTAGGAGATACTAAGCTCTAGGTTGTTTTGCAAAAAGCCAGATTTACCTTAATTAAGTTTAGAAGCAAAGAAAGCTAGTTGAAAGTTTTATATCACCTAAGTGGGAATTTGAATTTTATATCACAACCCTGTTGTGGTCAAGTCAAGTCATTAATCATTTCATAAGTCATTTTGAAAACATCTGACGACAGAACAGTATGGCCACTCCAACTGTCCATAACCGTGGACGCGACTATTCGAATAGTTTGAGACTCTGTAGAGGTGGTACACTTTCACCACAACATTTGATACATCCGTTAGGAACAATCCTGAATTCACCTTACTCAGTATGCGGATAATCAATCCTAACCTTTCAATTACATGCCCTAGTATAGGAACCTCTCCTGTGAGTTTGGCCTCCCAACCATGACCAACTGTCATCTTGGGAATTGCACAGGTGGACAATCTTCACAAGGTAGCCTCAGCTCAAACCTTGGCCGCAAGGGAACCCATACTAAGGTATATAAATTTCCAGTCAAGCCCTATCCAATTTTCGGGTATTGTGGTTGTACGGTAAAATTGGAATATGTATCGCATCCAGACAACCATCAGTTTTGTAAAGGGGTAAGGCTCATGCCTCAACGATTTTCGTCATCAAAATCATCTAGTGTTCAATAACACATGTCAAAACATTTCAGTAGAATGACTCGTCATTCTAAGGTTTTCATAACCATTTTCACCAAGTATTCCACTCTAAAGTTGATCAAGTTTTATGCTTAGCACTAGCATCTATAAGTGGTGGTAAACACTAATGAGGGGTGGTAAACAAGTGGGAATGATCTAATTTCAATCTCATGCCTCAGGATGACATCAAGATTATCTAACTTAGGCCAGGTTTTATGCTCTTTATGCTTCGTTTAAATATCTTTCTAAAATCTACAAGTCACTAAGTAAACTCTAATAGAAAGCTTTGATAAAGAAATAAAATAACTAAGCTTTGAAGTAAAACTAGGATTATGTGTTATCAAGAGGTATAACCATAGCATGCCTAATGAATTGCATAGATCACATAGTTTTTACAGTTGCAAGTGATAGCTTGCCTTGTGCAGAGCAGTGGTTGAAGTTCTCCTCGGCTTCTTCTTCGTAGTATTCCCCTTCCTCCTCGTATCCTTGGTCGGTACTAGAGTCTATAAATAAATACGAGGTACATAATCACCAAACAATACTTAACTACTTCTATTTATCACACCAAGGTTTTCACTAGATGATCACAAACATGACAATCATCTAAGTACTTTCTTATTTTGTTTATTTTAGAAAAGTAAATTCTACTCATTGAAAAACTACTTAAGGTTTAATATTCTCCAACTAAAATATGGGATCATGTTGATACATGTCATCACCACATATTTTAGTACTTAGGAATGTGATTTAAAGTGGTGTCACAAAATAACAAGGTTTAACCTTTTTATTTTAATTAAATAAACTGACTAGAAATGCCTATGAGGCATTCTTTTATTACTTGTCCATTATTTCTCCAAGTAAACCTAGATATTTTTATATATTCAGAAAGGTCTAGTTAAATGTGAATTTTGTGAGTTGGAAACAACTCAAAAGCTTTTGTGGTTGAATTTTGAAAAATGTTTGAATGTAGAAAAGCTTCTGCCTTGTTATTTTTACTATAGGTGATATACAATTCCAAATGAATTGAATCAAATGGGCTTGGATTAAGAATTCCAGTACCTTTATAAAAAAATTGGTTTCATGCAATTTGGTTTAGTGAATCGACCTGGGTTGATTTTTGAATCTACATAACTAGTTTGAAACTAAATTGGAAAATATAAATTCAAACTAAATGGGTTGTGCGGGATGTTAACTAGGCCGGCCCACGGTGCATAGCGCGTGCGCGGGTGATTTTAAGTGAATGACCCCACCAGTCAGCGAGACAAGGGGTGCGAAGCGATACAGGGTGATCTAGACTGCACGATCAAACTCTAATCGAACGGCTAGGACCTATAGTCTCCGTCGCGAAACGCCGGCGAGACAGAACCCTAGCGCGGCCAGTGGGGGTCTACGGGCGCTCACCGGGGCTCAGGTGAGGGTCGGTGACGGGGGCGAACGACAAAGTCGACGACGGCGAACCTCCTCGTACCGGCGACTTCTCTTGGGGCGGCTCCAATTGCTTTCTCCTTGGCGAAGCTCGTCGTGGTCATCGGCACAACGAGCTACTCGCATTGGTGGCGGTAGGGGCGGTGCTGTGCTCCCTGGCAAAGCTCAATGGCATGATCGCGAGGCGGTGCGAGGCGGTCGAAACGCTATGGTGCTCTAGGCGGGTCCGACGGGCATTTTAATGGCGCACCGTGGCTACGGTCGCGCGGCAGAAAACGGGGTTGTCTGGCAGTCTCCTGGGATGGTAGTGATCATGCTTGCACGCGACGAGGGAGGCGCGTGGTCTGTGGGCGCGTGTCGAGTGCGGCGCTCTGGCGCGCTCTCGGCCGGCTTACAGAGAGGCTGGGCACGCTCGGGCTGAGTGTTCTATGGGCTGGCAGTGCGTTGGTGTTGGACAGGGGGTGGCGGTGGACGGTGGTCAGTGTCTCAGACATGGTGGCTAGGCTTGGTGCTCCTCCTAGCTTACTGTCGACCATGGGGTGGCAAGGTTACGCTCGGCATGCTCACCATTGATGGCAATGACAATCTCACAGTGGTGCTAGAGCTTGTTAATTGAGCTAGATGATCTACTAAATGTCTGTTGTGAGCTAGAGAGGGGACAAGTTAGGCCAAATCACTGCTCACAATAGTGGTTGATGTTTGTTTGTTTGGTGTTTGCAAGGTGTTTGATGAAATGGCTGAAAGAGATTTAAATTTGAATTTTTGGTTCAAACTTGGTGGGTGCACTAGTCACATACTAGGTAGTCTCTGGTTAGTTGGAAAGGTCAAGGGGTACTGGTTTGGTTGGTTTTTGAAAATGGGTGATCTTCCCATATGTTAAAGATTCAATTTTGAATTGTCATTTGAATCAAGTTGCCAAATGTTTCTGTGAGTTTGAAAGGTGAGATTTGATTCACTTTTACTTGGTCTAGCAAGGGGTGACAAGAAATGGAATTGTTTCTGTTTGAAATCTTGGACTAGGAACACTCAAAGTGGCCTAGTGAGCAAGATTGGCAAAAATGACCATTTGCTTTATTTGGTTTGTTTTTGATTTTCTCTAGATTTGTTTTCGCTTGGAAATGATTTAGATGATGTTGTTTTCATCTTTAAACCATTCCTTGCTATTTAGATCAATCACACAAGTCCATTCATGCATTCATACCATCATCACATACACACATGCATTCATATGATGTTAATTAACAAAAGTTTTTCTTATCCCTAATTTTGGTGATTGGAATTGGATAATCATTGTTCAATATTTTTGGGATGTTACAGTCTTGAAATTTACTACTAGTAGAGTGTACACTATAACTGTAAGGTGGTAGGAGTAACTCATGTCAGGAACCCATCATAACTTTGCTCTTCGCTGCTTCCCTCTACCCTGCCCACAAGCTAACACATAGCAATCAAAAACAAATTTTAATCACAAGACCGCGAGAGGGTAGCTCTTACATGTGGGTCCTATGTTATGGACAAGTCTGACTAGATATATTATGGTGCAATCAACTACTAGCTTGGTACCGAAAAAGTTTTAATATTTTTGCCGCCGAGGACCAAAGTGGTTTCCTTCCTATGTACTACTCCTACTCCACACCAACACGACTTCCGAACACGCCAGATAAACAGAGCCGCCCTCTCAAAATTAAAAAAAGAAAAAGAAACAGAGTCGTC
Organism: Avena longiglumis; assembly: GCA_030063025.1. Lineage (NCBI taxonomy): Eukaryota > Viridiplantae > Streptophyta > Magnoliopsida > Poales > Poaceae > Avena > Avena longiglumis. The sequence continues at coordinate 292,383,479 of CP125978.1, forward strand.
GTACCAAGGCACACGTGCGCAGCGCCACACTGTGGACGAGGGAGAGATCAGCCGGGCCGGTGCAAGAGGGGAGAGGGGTGGAGAGATGAGAGGCAGCCAAGGAGAGAGAAAACATACTCTTTTTTTGCGTGCATAGGGCTTGAAATTTACTACTAGTAGAGTGTACACTGTAACTGTAAGGTGGCAGGAGTAAATCGTGTCAGGAACCCATCATAACTTTGCTCTTCGCTGCTTCTCTCTACCCTGCCCACAAGCTAACACATAGCAATCAAAAACAAATTTTAATCACAAGACTGCGAGGGGGTAGCTCTTACATGTGGGTCCTATCTTATGGACAAGTCTGACTAGATATATTGTGGTGCAATTAACTACTAGCTTGGTATTAGCAAGTGGGTCCCATCTTAAACATAGCTTTGGCCAAATACAAAGGTGATACCCTAAGATCTACCATTTAGACAGTGTCTATACAAGACGATTCGTGGGACCTACTAAACTGAAGATGCTAACTTTTGCATAGTATTTTTACGTCTTGGTCATACACTGCCAAGTGGGCCTAGTATTTTCTTTGCCCTTTAGACACATGTGCCTTGTACTCCCCTCGCCACCATGCTAGACTTGATTTTTTGTGTGAAATTCCATCGATCTATTAAGACAATTAATTCAAGAGAAATCTATCGCGCTTACTCGTACCTCTAGTTTGACCTAATTTCATTAAGCTCTTGAGATGAAAAATCTTAGCAAGAAGTTGAAACTTTTTTCAAAACTTTCGGTGGTGGTTCATGACATATTAAATGACCCCCCCGATGGTTACCTTAAGAAAATCACAGAACTTTCAAAGCAACCTACAATTTTCCTGTAGTTCAAGATTGACCTAATTTCGATAAATCAGCATAAAGTCATTCAAGTGGGCAGAGTTAGCTAGGCTAAAGTTTGAAAAAACATAAAACATGGGAACCATAAGTACAACATGTCAGTCCACTATAAATATTTGAAATGTCTTCTTAGGGCAATCAGATCCATATTCTTCAGACTTTCTTTACGGAAAGGAACAATCTCTTCATCGTCACTACTCATAAAATTAAGAATGTTATTTCCTGATAGTTGGATACTCACACCGATGGCATTGTTTACTAGAAAGTAGATGCACCCATCTACCTTCGAAAATACAACTAGTAACTCAAGAGCAATCTATCGCTCTTACTAGTAGCTCGAGTTTGACCTAATTTCGTTAAATTGTCAGCATGCAGAATTTTAGCAAGAAGAGGAATGTGTTATCAAAACTCTTAGTGGTGGTTTGTGATATATTAAATGCCCCTTCCCGCATCGTTACCTCAAAAAAACGGAAACTTTCAAACCAAACCTACAATTTTCTTGTAGTTCAAATTTGACCTAATTTCGATAAGTCGGCATAAAGTCATTCAAGTGTGCAGAGTTATCTAGGACGAAGTTTGAAAACTCATAAAATTAAACATAGGAATCATAAGTGAAACATGTTGGTCCACTTAATATGTTTGTAAGCTTGTCTTGTGGTACGTGGATCCATATTATTTGGACTTTCTTTACGAAAAAGGACAATCTCGTCATTACTCAGGAAGTTGAGAATGTTCTTTCCTGATAGTTGGAAACTCACATCGATGATATGTTGGCTCTATGTGGATGAGTGAGTTGTTGGGTAAAAAAACTAATAAAGTGGGCCCTCCTCTATTAAAATATATCTCTTTATTATATAGGGGAGATAATTTAGGGTAAATGCTCAAGGTAGGCAAAATTTAAGCGAAGAATCTTTTTAGGGGAGGCCCGTACATACATATATAGGGGATAAAATATAGGGGCGCTGCTAGACTTGCTCTAAGCATGTATCTGGTAGTAAACCAAAACTTTTATTTGTAGATTGTGATATTCTAGGTCGATGTTTGAACTCTACAACTTGATGTCATTTATAACGGCAGGCTTCTACCACCTAGAACATTTTATACCAAGCAATTCATTGTATCATACCAATACAGTACAAAACTTGCGGGTAAGTGAGCACCGAAAGGCAGGAAGCTGCCGGAAGCTTGGGGTGCCCCGGCTTGCTGTCGCTAGAAATGTCTTAAAATCGAGTTATTTTTGGCTTAAGTTGGGCATCCGCAATATGCAAAAAAGCACAGCTTGAGGCATATGTGGTATTCCCTAAGGTTGACCTTGTACATTGTGGAGAAAATAAGCATGTCTTTAAGCCTAAAGGTGCACCTCAAGCTTGTGGGTTTCCCATAAGTAATATAAAAATAATTTTCCCTCTCTACTCTCTTTTGCATGGAGCAATATGACAAGTTATGTGGGTCCCACCTTGTGGCAATTTTTGACCTAATAAATTGTGACATTTTCCATAAGCCATGTGGGTCCTACCTTATGGCAAAACTTCACCTTATACATTACGGATGCTTAAGCTGTCAAAAGGCTCCAAAAGAACTAGGACTCTTGTGGTTGCTTTTATTAATACAGTGGGGTTTTTTCACAAAAATAAAGCGGGGTCACAATGTATATAAAGGCGAAAGTTAATTTAGAGGAATCCCTCCGTTAACTGCATCGAGACTTCTCCTCCGCCTGGACGCTCTCCCTCAACCGGACCATCCCCGCCGCTCCACCATTAAGCACCACCGCACCACCGTTCGCTGGTACGTATGTCACCAACCTCCAGCGATTATGTGCTTTCTGATGGATAGAATACATTAATTTTGGGCATTGTGAAGTAAATAAGCTAGTGGATTTTGCAGGAAATGCAATCGGCGTCGGCGGATTCTTTTGCTGCCTCGGCTGATGCTTGTAAAGCAGAGGTGGATGCTGAAGAAGCACCAGCGGATACATGTGAAGCGAATGCGGAGGATGATGCTTGTACTGCATCGGAATCTTGGGCAGTGTTGAGTGATGCTTGGAAAGCGATGGAGGCGCAATCGAGATCCTCGTCGGCTGCTGCTGGATCAAATTCGTCTATGTTGGCTGCCGCTGCTAAAGCGACAGCTGCATGGGATACTAGGAATGCGTCAGCTCGTGTTCATGCTTCTTCAGCGTCAGCTCATTTGTCATGCTTCTTCAGCATCAGTGGTTGTGGCTCGTCATTCATCGGTGGTGCCTACTCCATTGATACGTCGGAAACGTATCTATAATTTTTGATGCTCCATGCTTGTTTAGTATCTACTTTGCTTTGGTTTGTCTACACTTTGAGGTGTTTTTATATCTTTTCTGGAACTAACCTATTAACACGTTGTCGCAGTGCCACTTGCCTATTTTCTTCTATTTTTGGTTCCAGAAAGGCAAAAAATCTATATTCTCAGAATTGGACGGGACAAAATCCAAAGTCAATATTTTACCGTGGACGACATGAAGCCAGAAGACGAGACGGAGGGGCGTCACAGGGCAGCCAGACACCCCTAGGCGCGGGTGGGCCCACCGCAAGCCTGGGTAGGGTAGGGTCCACCTGGTGGCCCTCCTGGCTCGCCCCTTCGCATATAAGAACCCCACGATGCAGAAACCCTAGGCACCCAATCAAAACTTCACGAAACGTTCTGTATCCGCCGCCACCATCGTTCCTAGATCGAGGGGATCTGAAGTTCTTCCCGGAACCCTGCCGGAGGGGAGATCATCCCGATGGCCTTCTTCTCCAGTATGAAGCGTGAGTAGTTCCACCTTGGACTACGGGTCCATGTAGTAGCTAGATGGTTGTATCTCATCCTTGTGCTTTCATGTATAGATCTTGTGAGCTCCATTCATGATCAAGATCTAATATATTTGTTATCATGCATGTTGTGTTTGCGGGGATCCGATGGATATTGAGATTACTATGTCAGATTAATTAATTGTTTTGTCTATTTGATTCTATCATGTCTGTGTTGTTTGTGATCTTGCATGCTCTCCGTTATTAGTATCTATTTTGTCCAAGTAGTTGCTAGTGACTCCAAGAGGGGGTATTTATGCTCAATAGTGGGTTCATGACTCTAGTGTCCAAGGGAAGTGACAAAAATCTCTTCGGTTGTAGATGTGTTGTTGCCACTAGGGAGAAAACAACAGTCTCTTGTTCATGGAACAAGTGGATTGTTTACCTTACACACTTTGCTTAAAGCAGTTCTTTGCTACTTGCAACTTAATACTGGAGGGGGTTCGGATGATAACCTGAAGGTGGACTTCTAGTCATAGATGTAGTTGGATGGAGGTCTATGTATATTGTTGTATTGCCCAATCGGATCTCATAGGATCTTTTTGTCTAGTATTGCATTGTTATGCCTTGCTTAGTTCCTGTCAAATGCCCTGCTGTAATTTGTTTACCCTTCATGCCATGTTGTTTATCTAAGGAGAGCACCTCTAGTGAACTATGGACCTCAGTCCACTATTTACCAATGATACATCTTCCTTTGTTACTTGTTTACTTGCTGCAAACCATCATCACCTTCCACACCATACAGTTAATCCTTTGTTACAACAACCGGTGAGATTGAGTACCTCACTATTAGTTGGGGTAAAGTCTTGAGTTTGTGTTGTGCGGGTCTCCACATTTCTTGCAGCACCTTTGGGACGTTTCCTTCCTCATACTGGTTCAATAACCTCGGTTTCTTACTGAGGGAAACTTGCCTGCTATACTGCATCATACCTTCCGCTTAGGGTCTACCAACGAAGTGTTGCTGCAATCATCAAGGCTTTTTCTCGCGCCGGTCCCGGGGAGGCTAAGGACATGTTCACAAGGGGAGTCCTTCTCAACCTTTCTCTTTACTTTGTTTTTGGTTTGCTTAGTTTCTTTTGCTTGGTTTTGTTTGCCTATTTTTATCAAAAATTCCAAAAAAAAAGTTTAGTTTGGTTTGCTTTTCTCTTATCAAAAACATAAAAAAATTAGTTCCTGCTCTAGTTGCTAGTCTGTTATTGCCTTTCTTGGTCATGCTTTCTATCAACGTTTGGTTTCATTGAAACTCGTTCTTATTCACAACGTGGGTTCACGGAAGAAGAAAAGTATTATTATAAGTAGCATCGTTTGTCACGAAAACGGAAACACTTATGGGAACAAATTGATAAATTGAATACTATTGCTAGAGAGGTGTGCTCTACTTATAATGTTACTTATTGCTTTGATAATTCTTGTTGCTGTAGGAGGTATAAACACATGCCTTTTAAATGTGAGTATAATGATAATGTTACCATATCTTCTTATGTTAAAGGAAATTATTATTTTTATGATGTGGAACAAATTGGAGAAATTATTGCTTTCAAGGGTGCATTTGAACTTGCCAGTTTGCTTGAAAATACTGATGATCCACCTTATGAATATGAGGTTTATGAGATACTTAAATTTTGTTTTGATAATTAAAAGGAATAAAATGGCTATATTCTTGAATATTTTAGTAGGTGCTTTCCACAAATGGAAGAGATTAATGTCTTGCAGGATCCTATGGAAGAAGAAATTGAAACTGGAAGCTCATTAGATGAAAAAGAGGAGGAGAGTGATGAACAAAAGGAGGAAGGATGGATTTATATACCCATGCCTACCTTCTAATGAGAGTAAATCTTTATCCCTTACATTATTTGATTGTCCCCCATGCTTACCAAAGGAGGATGAGTGTTATGTTCCTGTGGATCCTTTTGAAATATCTACTTTGGGTAAAACCTGTGAAGGTTTTAATCCCACTATTTTTGAGCTTGGTAGAAATTATTTGTTTGTAGATCATGAAAAGCATGCTTTATGTGATACCTATATTGTTGAGTTTATTAATGAGGCAACTGAAAATTATTATGAGAGAGGAAAATATGGTTGTAGAAGTTTTCATGGTATTGAAACACCTCTCTATGTGCTGAAAGTTTTGAAGTTACCCTTGTTTCATCTTCCTATGCCTGTCACTTTGTTCTTTGTGAATTTATTTTCATACAAGATTCCTATGCGTAGGAAGTGGGTTAGACTTAAATGTGTTTTGAATTTTCTTCTTGATGCTCTCTTTTGCTTAAATTTATATTTGTTATGTGAGCATCTTATCAAACTATCAAGCCTAACTTAAAGGCGTTAAAGAAAAGTACTTGTTGGGAGATAACCCAAGAGTTTTCTTGAGTCTTGGAAGTTATTACTTCAGTAATGACCTCTCCTTATCCTTTTTGTTTGCTTTTTGTGCCAAGAATGACCTCTAATGAGAGGGAAGTAAGATTTGGAGAGTTGCTGTCCCGAAACAGATTTCTTTCCTCCTCCATAAAAATTCTTGAGGAGTCTTTGTAAGTCTTATTGAGCTGAAAATTTACGAATACATCCCCCAGTATGTTAGATAACTTCCTTTAGTTCAACACTTTTTGATTTGAGCAACAGAAGATTTTCGAAAAAATCGGTTTCTACCTGCTGGTCTGTTTTGATAGATTTCTGCAATTATTTGCATTTGCTTCTTATTGATTCCTTTCTGAGTTCTCTTTTAGGGAATTGATCTTTTTGATGGAGTTGCTACAGTATCTTGTGTTTTAGTGAAATTTTTTGCTGTTCCAAAGCTAAACCTAAAGGTCTATTCTCTTTTGAATACACTAATGTTGCTAATGAAGATTGTGTGAAGTTTTGTATAAAATAAAAAATTTCAGGTGTAGAGAGAGAATGATGTAATGAGATAAAGAATGGAAAAAAGCTCAAGCTTGGGGATGCCACCCCGATGTCACCCCAAGAAATATCCGAGAGGTACAAGCGTCAAAGCTTGGGGATGCCCAAGGCATCCCCTTCTTTATCAATAAAAAGCTCAGGTGTGTCTAGGCACTTCATTTTTATTGATTCATGCAGTGTTGTGTTGTTCTTGGAGCGTCTTAGTTTTCGTTTGGTTTGCTTAGTTGTTTATTTTTCTTGAATAAAGTATTTTGGACCCCGGTTCTCACCGTGTTGTTTCAAATAAGTCAATTGGTGTTGGAAATGAGTAGGAAGTTCCTGCTTGAAAGTGCAAGAGGAGCTTGCATTGACTGTGACTTAGACTTTAGCATGACATGATAGGTGTTGTTTTGACCTTATGCTTAGTGATTATTTCTGTAGCATGTCTTGTTCCAAACAATTGGGATTGCTTAGTGTGCCTTAAAATAATTATGAGTTGTTTTAACATACAAAAGAATAATATTGTGGTATTATCCTTTGATGCTTTGTTTGGGTTGACTTGGCACATGCTCACACCATGTTATGACTATGAACAAGTCACCATAGCCTCTATGATCATTTAGTCCTTGACTTGTAGTACCACTCTATGCTTTGATTAGTAATGTATTATCGCTCTGCATGATTATGGCCATTATTGCTCTCTTAGTTGGTTTCTCCCAGTCTTTTGCTAGCCTCCACGTGTATGAGTAAGCTCTACTCATGCTTACAACTCCCAAGAAACCAAGTTATTCCAAAGTGTCCACTATAAACTCCTATGCATGGTGTGTTACACCATTCCAAGTAGATTCTTGTTTTCAGCTATCTTCCAATTAAAAAGTATTTTGTTATGTGAAAACTTAGTGACTAAAGTCCTCACAAACTTGATGGAACAGTTTATTATTCTTTGCCCTAATAAACTTGAAGCATTGTGTCATCTATGTTGTATATGCTTGCACTTATACGTTGGAATTAGCAGAACCATGTCGTCATGGGGAACGTTTTCAACATTGCACTTGTACTTTGTACACAGTTGATATCTTGCTCTTTTGTCTATGGATGTCACTGGTGTGAAATAAAGAGGGAGCTTGTAAGTCCATGGAGTTATGTATTTTGTGTTAGAGAAATGCCTGGGCTGCTAGCCTAAGCCATGCCTAATCATGGTGGAAACTTGCACCATCACCATAATGAGCTATCTGTGAAGCATCCTCATTAAAAAAGTTATGCACATAGTAAATAAAAAGATCGCTGAGATGCTCATTGTCTACTTGCCTTATCATTTTTGTTATGAGATAGCTCATGTACCATGTGTGAGGGGTACCCCGTTGGCGGTTCTCTATGATACACATATACTTACTATGACAAGAACTTACAGGTGCCTGAAGTTGAGTAGCATGAGGTGTGTCCCTCGTATTCAAGAGACTTGAGATTGCCAACTTATACTTTGTCAAGCATATACTCCATAGTTTGTTCACTTTAACCTTAATCACTTCAAGATGCTTATGATAGGGGCAATGAGGGCTGAAAGCTAACAAGTACCATAATTTTTGGAAGCTCTTTTTGAGACTTGAAATCCCTGCTTCCCTTTGTGAGGGGCCTTTCTTCCACTATTATATTGAGTCTCCACCTTCTACCTTTAGGCACCATTAAGAGAGCATAGTTTCCAATCTTAGTTCTATGTGCAGTGTCCCAAAACTTATTGATTGATGCATATTGTGATATTACTTGTTCTTGTGATATTTATATCTAGTTACTCTTATGAACTTTGAAGGTGTCCTATGCATCTATTTGCTACTCTATGAGGGACAAGCTGGATGCCTCTATGCCATGTTTTCTGTATGTGAAACAACAAACGTTTTTCAATGCATGTTATTCATGATCTTTGTTTGTAGCATTTCATGTTGCATGCATAGTTACTTTGTCTTATTGTTAGAACTCCATCTTTCATGCACATGTTTAGAGTTATTTAATCCCAGCTTTCAATGCTTGCAAATGGTTTGATCTTGGTTTTTATGGTGCATGTCACCTAAAAAATTATTCATTTATCACTTACCTACTCGAGGAAGAGCAGGAGTTAAGCTTGGGGATGCTTGATACGTCGGAAACGTATCTATAATTTTTGATGCTCCATGCTTTTTTAGTATCTACTTTTCTTTGCTTTGTCTACACTTTGAGGTGTTTTTATATCTTTTCTATAAATAACCTATTAACAAGTTGCCACAGTACCAGTTGCCTGTTTTCTTCTGTTTTTGGTTCCAGAAAGGTAGAAAATCAATATTCTTGGAATTGGACGGAACAAAAGCCAAAGTCAATATTTTACCGTGGGCGACACGAAGCCAGAAGACAAGACGGAGGGGCGCCACAGGCCGGCCAGACCCCCTTGGCACGGGTGGGCCCACCCCGTGCCTGGGTACGGTGTGGTCCCCTTGGTGGTCCTCATGGATCGCCCCTTCGCCTATAAGAAGCCCCCGATGCAGAAACCCTAGGCACCCAATCAAAACTCCATGAAACCTTCTGTAGCCGCCACCACCATCATCCCTAGATTGGGGGGATCTAAAGTTCTTCCCGGCACCCTGCCGGAGGGGAGATCATCCTGGAGGCCTTCTTCTCCGGTATGAAGCGTGAGTAGTTCCACCTTAGACTACGGGTCCATGTAGTGGCTAGATGGTTGTATCTCCTCCTTGTGCTTTCATGTATAGATCTTGTGAGCTCCATTCATGATCAAGATCTAATCTATTTGTAATCATGCATGTTGTGTTTGCGGGGATCCGATGGATATTGAGATTACTATATCAGATTGATTAATGGTTTTATCTATTTGATTCTATCATGTCTGTGTTTTTTGTGATCTTGCATGCTCTCCGTTGTTAGTAGCTATCTTGGCCAAGTAGTTGATAGTGACTCCAAGAGGGGGTATTTATGCTCGATAGTGGGTTCATGCCTCTAGTTTCCAAGGGAAGTGACAGAAATCTCTTCGGTTGTAGATGTGTTGTTGCCACTAGGGAGAAAACAACGGCCTATTGTTCATGGAACAAGTGGATTGTTTACCTTACACACTTTGCTTAAAGAAGTTGTCCGTTGCTTGCAACTTAATACTGGAGGGGGTTCAGATGATAACCTGAAGGTGGACTTCTAGTCATAGATGCAGTTGGATGGCGGTCAATGTATATTGTTGTATTGCCCAATCGAATCCCATAGGATCTTTTTGTCTAGTATTGCATTGTTATGCCTGGCTCAGTTCCTGTCAATTGCCCTGCTGAAATTTGTTTACCCTTCATGCCATGTTGTTTATCTAAGGAGAGCACCTCTTGTGAACTATGGACCCCGATCAAATCTTTACCATTGATACATCTTCCACTGTTACTTGTTTACTTGTTGCAAACCATCATCACCTTCCACACCATACATTTAATCCTTTGTTACATCAACCGGTGAGATTGAGAACCTCACTTTTAGTTGGGGCAAAGTCTTGAGTTTGTGTTGTGCAGGTCTCCATGTTGCTTGCAGCACCTTTGGGACATTTCCTTCCTCCTACTGGTTCGATAACCTCGGTTTCTTACTAAGGGAAACTTGCCCGCTGTACTGCATCATACCTTCCGCTTGGGGTCTCCCAACGAAGTGCTTCTGCACTCATCATCCATCTACTCAAAACTCAGCAAAACCTTTGTATTTTTGTGTTGGATGCTGTCTCCCTGACTCCCTTCCTCTTTTATGTATTCCGCTCCTGGGTTTTTTCTGTAAGCAGTGGATATTGGTTTCAACCAGTAGTACTGGGAACATAAAAGCCATTTAATCACAAACTAGCAATCCGAATGGGATGAAACTTTCACATGATACAAACCTAGGCACCTATGATTTAATGATTTTTTATAAATTTTTTTTGAATAGTTTTACTTTGTAGTTTAAAATCTGAGCTACTGTCATACCTTGAATCTAAGATGAAAGGTGGATCTTGGGTTCACCAAGGGTGTGTTTGTGGCCAAAGTTTAACCTACCAATATTTTGGTCATGATCAAAAGGTTGGCTCTTGTTTGAATTGTTTCCAACTTTTTGGCTTGCCAATGCGCCACTACCAACTCTAATTCAATTTCTTAGCCAATGTTGGCCAACTTGTGGGCAAGCAAAGGCTCAACCAAAATTTTGGCTAGAATTTTGGTGCTTTTGTACTATTCTAGTTGATTCCTTGTGTTGTTTGGTATTTTGTTGACACACTCTGCTATTTAGGTAGTTTTTTCAGACAACTGCAGTTTATGAAATTTGGATGATAAATTTTGATGCATTCTGGTGTTCACATAATTCTTTTTTTAGTGTTGTGCATTGTGCCTTTTGCAGTTTACTTGATTCCGATGATGCACTTGCGCTATATGCATCATCATACTAGCTTCAGTGGAAGAACATATGCAACAATCAATGACTTGCCAAGCGATGTAGTTGGTTAGATTCTCGCCAGGCTTCCTCCGCACCCATCCTGCATACTAAGGGCTTAAATCGCCCAAAAACATTGGATGGACTTCATGGGAAGCAACAATTTCAAAAGGCTAATCCTGTCACACAACAGAGGAATTCCATTACTTGGATTTTCACCAACAGCTTCGAGGACACTTGATTCATAAAAGATCATAATCAAGACCAAGACATCTTCTAGAAGCTGAACAACCTAGTGGAAGTACATAAAGCCTTCAAACCATATGTACTCGGATGTCGCAATGGTAGGGTGCTACTTCATTGTCTGCAAGGGTATAAAATGATAATGGCCTGGGAACCAATAAGTAGAAGTGAAACAGTGATACTAGAACCACCAATTTGGCGGAGACGTGAGTATGAAAGTGGGACAATTCTCTGTTCGAGAAACCATGGGCAATTGTCTTCACACTATTGTAGAAATTTCTGGGTTGTTTGGATAGTAACCAATGGTAAACAAGCACTGGTCCAAAGGTACTCATCGGAGTTTGGAAAATGGGAGGACTGGATTAAACGTGCTAAGATGCTGGATAAGACAGATCATAGGCCGACAACTCTCATAGGGGGCATTTTGTACTGGCCAACAATGAAGTCCGGATATATAATTGCCTTCGACAATGTGGCAACAAAATTGTGTTATATTGAGTGCCCACATGAGACACATGATATTTCCAGACACAATTTTGTCATCGCTAAGGGGCATAATGGGGATGTTTCCCTTGCGGTTATAAGAGATTTCACTATATGCACGTGGTTCAGTGCAAGATCATCAACAGGGAAATGGGAAGGTTGGGTTCCTTATATAAAGGTTGAGTTGGATACTCTCCTTGGCCTTGAGAAATCATGGGAATCTTATGGGAAAGATTCAGTAAGGTTACTCTGCGCATTGGAGGATATAGAAATGGTGGTTATATGGGTGAAGGAGGGAGTATTCTAATTAGATCTCAGCAGCATGAAGTGTAAGAAGTTCAGATCTCCTAAACGTTGGTGTAATTTACATTCCTACTTAATGACACCTGGTTAGTGCAGTCATTCATGTGCAACCCTTGCATCTTTGTACACCTATGATTTTGCTGATCATTTCGTTCATTTCCTTTAGCAACCGACGTGATTCGGAGTGCTAAATCAAAGAAACGAAAAGGAAGTCCTGTTAGCAACCCAGCTGATTAAGACTGCAACATCTAGGAGATGAAAATAACAATCAGATGAACAAGAAATGCTTGTTTGGGCAAGCATGTTTTATCCTAGGTTGTGTTATTTGGATCTGCAGTCTGATGTTTGTTTGTTTGTTTGTTTTGGTAGCTGATGGAACAGTGGTGACAGTTTTGTTTGTGCTGCAGTCACGGAGCTGCAGGCGCTAGAATGTTAGAGGTGTTTGTTCGTTTTGGGGCCCTATGTGTGTCTGATGAAACATTGTTTCTCTCTCTATATAGTACTGTATGCATGATGAAACCTTGTTTTATGTGATCTACATATACTCGTATAGCTGGTGTTTGTGTTTTGATAGTATGCAGTATTTTTTTGCGGCAGGCTTTTTATTTGATCTGAATTAGTACTACCATTTGGTTAGTGCTTCCTGTAGAAGAGTCTGTGCTGACACCTAAATTATTAGTAAACTTTGTCATTTTATTCATGAATCGAAGCTACTTCAGACATTTATTTGTTGCCCCGACTTGGATTCCTTAAATAGAGAGAGAACGACCTATTTTTTAAAATTATTATTTGGACAAAGTGCGAATTCAAAATCACAGTCGGTCACCAAAACCTAGATCCTATCCCGTTTGAATGGGAGGCATCAGTGGATGTGACTCGCGCCTTAAATTTCTGACCAGATGGCATAAGGTCTACGCAACCTTCTTTTATTAAACCTTGGACGGCAGCCAAATTAAAAATCGTAATCAAGCGCCAAAATAACCCACCGAAGCCAAAAAAATTCACGCCTCTCGGTACTATTTTTCTATTATTACTTGGACGCTAGCCAAATTCAAAATTTTAGTTAGGCAGCAAAATTTACCGCTACGCCGTGGTATCCAAGTTTCTGTGCAAAAATATGGATATGGATGATTAGTTGATGTGACTCCCTGCCTTGAATTCCTGGACAGATAGCTTATGGTCTAGTACATTATTTTTATTAGTTGATGGAGGCTAGGAAAATTCAAAATCTCAGTCGCGCGGCAAAATCACACACCGACCTTGAAGCATTTCGCTCCCCTCCGTTTCAAAAAAAATTTGTTTCAAAATTACCATTATACCCGTTGTGTAGACGCCCTATGGGCAAAGCTATATCTGTATCTTGGGGGGCACGATCATAATTATTTTTCTTTTCACCTCTATTGTCCCTATTTCGTGCATTTTTTCCTGCCGGCCCTCCCAAAAATCACAGGCTCCTCCCCCACACCCTCAGCTCCATGCCCACCGCGCGCACCGGTTGGAAGCAATTCCACGGTGGCCTGAGCCACTTGAGCTACGGTTTCATGGACCGACGTGGATCCGCTTCACCGACGTTCACCCCACCGGATCTAGTTCACTGAGTCTCTCTGCCACTGCACCGGATCTGCGGTCTCCCTAACCACGCCAATGGCGTCATTGACTGCTCAAGCTCTGCTTCCCCACCGCTGAAAGCTAACCAACCATACCGGATCCACTTCACCGGTGTCCACTGGACGGGATCCAGTTCAACGAGTTCTCTGTCCACCGCTCTAGACCAGCTGCACGGGCTTGACTGTTTGCTACACAGCATCTACCTCAGTGATGCTCTCGTCCACCGCGCTCAAGACGGCATCGATCGCCCAAGATCTTCTTTCCCGCAACCGCAACACCCTCGATTACTTGGACGTCACCCGCATGGTACCGACGATGCTTATACGCCTCTACGACCAAGGTAACCAAATCTTTAGCCACTTTTTGTTTTCTTAGTAGTATAACAGGTTAAAGCCTATTGCAGTGAACTGCATTTTTGTAATCGTGCTAGTATACACAAGTCACTGGGCATGCATGTTCTTTGTGCTACATACAAGGTCATAGGACAAGTTGGTTTGTATTCGCTGCTCTAGAAATTTCAAGTCATGAATATGTCTGTTATTTTGTCATGCATATGTTCTTAGCTACTCCCTACAACAGTAATTGCCTGCTATTGTGTAGTTATTTCAAAATGTAAAGTCAGTGGAAAATATTAGTGTGGAGGCCCTGCTCCCCAGTTAATGAGTCTATCTGGTTCGTCTCGAGCTAACTTCCTGCTATTATTTTCTCACTGGCATCATTCTGCTATCCTGTAGTACCTGTTTAAACTTATTGTACTAGTTTGATTATAAATTTGTTGTTTCTATCTGGATCTTTAAAAGATGCAACACTGACTATTTGTTTTTTCTTTACATAGAGCTCAAAACGGAACAACTGAACATGTTGGTTTGCACAGCCTCTTCTACAGGTTCACAAGCACGATGTCATTGTTTTCTTATCTAGTCTTGGTTCATCCTTAGCAATAACATAACTATCCTCTACTATGTAGTTCATTTGTGGTTTGCGTTCCTGCTGTACAAGTCCTTGCATGATGGCATATAATTTTTGTCTCGTTCATTATTAGCTATGAAAGTAACTGCATGCCCATTTTGTAGCTCACCGCAAATTCCGAGTCACCCAATGTCTCTTGCTTTCCAGGATATACTATTGCTTCCATATATATTTGTTGAAATGACCTGGCTTGTTTATATTAGCTGAAATTCTAGGAAACACTTTATTCGATTGCTCAATTCATTTATAGGCACACTTGTGTAATGCTTGCTTATCCTGTTCTACAGGTCCATAAGTAATGACATTATATTTAATATCTAATGGTTCGTCCTAAGCAACGACATAGCTATCCTCTACTGTATATATATAGGTCATTTGTAGTTTGTATTCTTGCTCTACAAGTTCTCTTATGATGAATTTATAATTTCTGTGTGGTTCCTAGCTACGACAGTAACTGCATGCACATTGTGTAGCTCACCGTAAATTCTAAGTCACCCAACGTCTCTTGCATTTCAGGATATACTACTGCTTCCATATATATTTGTTGAAATGACCTGACTAGTTTATATTAGATGAAATTCTAGTAAAAACTCTATTTGATTGCTCAATTCATTTGTAGGCACACTTGTGTAATGCTTTCTTGTCTCGTTCTACAGGTCCACAAGCAATGCCATTATATTTAATATCTAATGGTTCGTCCTAAGCAGTGATATAGCTATCTTCTACTGTATATATAAAGTTCATTCGTAGTTTGCATTCTTGCTGTACAAGTCCTCTTATGATGCATTTATCATTTCTATTCGTTTCCTAGATACGATAGTAACTGCATGCCCATTGTGTAGCTCACCGCAAATTCTGGATCACCCAACGTCTCTTGTATTCCAGGAAAAACAACTTCTTCCATATATATTAGTTGAAATGACCTGGCCATTTTATATTTGCTAAAATTATAAGAAACAATTTGATTGATTGCTCATTTCATTGTATGCACACTTGTCTAATGCTTGCTTGTCCTCTTCTACAGGTTTGCAAGAGATGCCATTATATTTCTAATCTGGTGCTAGTGCATCCTAAGCAATCACATAACTATCCTCTACTTTATAGTTCATTCGTGGTTTGCATTCCCGCTCTACAAGTTCTCGCCAGATGGCATTATAATTTCTATCTCGTTCGTTCTTAGCGAAAGTAACTGCATGCCCATTGTGTAGCTCACCGCAAATGTTGAGTCACCCAACGTCTCTTGCATTCCTAGATTTACTACTGCTTCCATATATATTTGTTGAAATAACCTGGCTAGTTTATATTTGCTGAAATTTTAGGAAACACTCTATTCGATTGATCAATTCATTTGTATGCACACTTGTGTAATGCTTACATGTCCTGTTCTACAGGTTTACAAGCAATGCCATTATATTTCATATCTAATGGTTCCTCTTAAGCAGCGACATAGCTATCCTCTATTGTATATATAGTTCATTCGTAGTTTGCATTCTTACTGTACAACTTCTCTTATTGGATAGGAGGGAGGCCGGGGCGGTAGGAAGGTGCAGGGGCGAACGGGGCCCCTGGGCAAAGACGACGGAGGTGCGGGGGCTCCACTGGTGGAGAGGGTCGGGGCCTGGGGAGGAGGAGGGTCGACGGGGAGAGGTGGTGGCGGTGGTCGCTGCGGAAGATTGAGGGTGGATCATAGAAGGTGAAGGTGGGGTTCGGGGCGACGCGAGGGGAACGGGACGAGGCCAGGGATGCTTCGGGTTGGGGCCAGGAGTGGGACAGGTAGCGGGTGGGAACGAATTCATGGCGTGCGTGGCGAGCGATGCGTGAGGAAGGGTGGGGCCAGGGTTAAGCGGGATTGACCGCGAGGTGTGGATCGGGCTGGGGGGAGGTGGCGGGGGTGTTGGGTGTTTTGGGAATAGGGGATCTAGGGTTTCTAGGAATTTAGGGTTAGGGTTTTATATATGTGGTAGTAGGTGGTCTGTCTAGTTGGGCCTTTGGGCCTGACCGGATGGACTGCCTCCCCCTAACAAAATATTTATGTTATTTATTTTCTTTTATTTTATTTAAAACAAAACATTTACAAATATGTTTTAGGAAAAAATAAGGATCCGAGAGAAACATGGTTTTATATTTGAATTAGAGATGGGTATTTGTAGAAAACAAAAATAGGGCTTTTAGCAAAATAGTTTTAGCAAAAATTTGCATTCTGATTTCATGATGATGCACAAAGTATAAACAACAACGATTTTCTAGTAGTAGTTTTCTCAGATAGCAATCAGGTACAAAGTACTTTTAGAAAAACAATCCCAAAACCATGATCCTAAAAGTTTTGAGATATGAGATAAGAAATGAAAACCTTTGCAAACCAAATAGGGTAAAAAAACTCCAGCATCAGAAACACACCAGAGAAGGAGTAAAAAGAATCCTAGTCAGAATATCTGCAAATAAGTTTTTAACTTTCAAATAGTTTTATCAACTTCTAGACTCAACATCGACCAATAAAAGGGTTTCCTATAGGCAGTGCGACTCTAATACCAAAACCTGTAGCACCCCCCGGGATTAGGGTTAAACTAACCTCAGATCACCATCTAAGATAAGATCAACTCCAAGCCCGAAAGACCATAGTATGATTCGGTAACATTACAGAACTCGGGGATTTAACAACATAAGTTTAAACTCTTAACACACTACGATATAATTGTTATTACAAACCAGATGTCATAGACCCAACATTACATCACACATCGAAAGCAAATTATGTTGTTCTACACAACAACTTAGCAAAGGGCCTAAGAGGCCATAAACAGAAGTGACGTCCATCCCATAGTCCTCAGGCTGCTACCTGGGACCCCCAATTACTCGTCGATGTCAACATAGAAGCCACCTTCTGTCGCAAATACATCATTTATAGAAAAACAACGATGGCGCAAGGCTGAGTACGAGGATGTACTCCACAAGACTTAGATAACCTAGATTCTACATGCTCTAGCTAGAAAGGCTTTCTCTAGATTCTCTTTTGCAAAAAGCGATCTTTATTTCTAAACAAGAGATAGAAGAGGATAGTCTACTTAGAATCTTTTAAAAGGGATAAGATAATGAGTTTTCATCTTGTTCATCATATCTTGATAACTACCAGCTTCATCAGAACCTCCTATCTAGGATCACCCCCTCGACCTAGAGGAAGCATCCTTAAGCACACGTGGATCAACAAGTTTTATAGTGGTTAACGTTATCTATGATCTTAAGTCCGGTCGCCAAGCGTTCATAACCGTGAACACGACGTTTCGAAAATATTTAATACCATGCAGGGGTGTACAACTTTAACCACACATACCAACCGACTCTTAATGCCAAATATTATTAGCCCTCTTCCTTGGAAGGCTGGCAGAGGGGGGTTGACCACGACCTTTACCTTGCTTTCGCCGATACCATGAGTCACGCCCTAGGGATGGTTCCTCCATAACGGGACAAGTCCTGAAGCCGGTCCCTAAAGATGTGAGGCGAGGTTGGTTTACTAGGGTATCCATCCACACCACAGAACCTGGTCCACGCTTCCCTACCTGTTATGATGCACCTCCATCACCTCCTCTTTCAAAAACGATTTCAATGTGTATGCCAAATAGAAAGCCCAAACTATGTGACTCATGGAATCTACTAGGAAAGTTAGTTAGTCGAGGGGTTGTCCAGGCCCCGTGCGGCTGTACGCTCATCTTGGTTCCAAAGGAAAGAACTCAGTTCCTAGTGGTGGCGAGCATGGGACTAAAAAAACCACACCCAACGTGGCCTCCCATACAAGCCTTACCATATTTATATATCTCCATCGATGATACCACCACCTCCTACCTTCTAGATTCTATGGCACCTTCGAATCATCATCCGAATGTATTAGAAGGTACTATTAAGCATGACTGAGCTATCAGTTGAAAAAGCTCTAGCAACGCTCAAATGCCAGACCTAGGTATGCTAGGAGTAGTGGATCAGGAGTATAAGGCTACAAAAAAGGGAAACTGTGCAGCGGATAGGTAACACTAGCTACTGACAAAAGACCACATTGGAATCATGTGCATCATAGCGAGAAAGTAATATACTTTGTAAAATTAGGTTCAGAATGAGAGGCTACGCTTGCCTTGTCCGTTAGTAGACATATATGGATCTTCGGTGTCGTTGACTTCAGCCTCGGGCTCGGATCCTATCGCGAAGAACCAACACCGGAAAGGAAAGCGAAAATCAAACATGGCATAGTGCAATGTGCAATCAATATGGATGACATGTCATATTAAAGACTACACAATAACCATAGGTGCAGCATTGATTTAAGAGGGTTTGGAATGCCCTAGCGAAGGTGAATCATCAAACCCACATGTATATGAGGGGGTGTCGATGTTCTTCCAACTAAACTAGGGTTTAAAGTTGCTTAACAATGTATGATCAGATAGCTCTTAATTTTCTAAACATTTTGATATATTATACATAATTTTTTGAATAAATATGAATTAGTTATGAATTTCACAAGTTTATATTAATTTCTGCCATTTTTAAACATTATTAAAGGATTAATGATGTCACGCTGGCATCAGCATACCCTAACCCTAGACTTTTTGCACCGAAGGGGGTTCTACCTATAGCCGCTGACAAGGGGGCCCTAGCCAAGCTGGGTCCACCCTATGGCCATGCAGGCGCCATGTCAGACGCGGCGGCGGGAGGCATCAGGCGGTGGTCACCACCGGCGATTCAGGCCACCCAGCATGTGCGGAAAGGTGCGCTGGAAAAAGCACGAAGAGGCGAGATCCAGCGGCGGCACGCACAGGTGCCCATGGCGAAGATGATAGGGAGTAAGAGGGAGGGGTTGGAGAGAACAAGGATGCTCAAAAGCTCACCAGGGCATGAGACCGTGCAGTCAGAAGGATGGGGCAAGGACAGAATCGACGGTGAAGACGACGACCGGCTTCGGGCGGGAGGTATCGATTACGGCGAAGGAAAAATCTTCGGCAAGCGCTGGCCAGGCCAATAAAAATAGTCGAGCACGGCGGTCACCCCAGCGAGCTTAAAACAGCGAGAGGAAGTGGGAAACGGCGGCAACCCGAAGCTCCGACGAGCTAGGGTTCGGCAGTGGGGAAGAAATGGGGAAGGGATAAGGTTTAGGGTTTGTCCTGGTGGCGGGGAGGGGTCTTATAGACGACGGTAGCGTTGGTAGAACGAATCTCCTTGTGGTGATCATCGGAACAATGCAGGGACGACCATGTCGACGACAGCGAGCTGCTTCCGTGGCGGCATCCTTTTGGAGAGGAAGAAGAAAGAAGAAACGAGGCGAAGGGGTACCGGGCCGGCACCTGGGCCCCAAGTGGGTCGTGCTAGGTTGCTGCGGCTGTGCTGCGCGACCGAGAGAGAAGGGAGATGGGCCACGGCCCATCGACGGCTGCTGGTATTTTATTTCCTAAAAACGTTTTTCTAATTCTGTTTTAAATTTACATTTGTATTTGAATATCAAATATGATTTGAGATGTTTCAAAAATACCAGAAGGTTTATAAAACTAGTAAAATACTGTGGGGCCCTTTTAGTACATTTGGGATCCAATAATTTTGGTACTTTTCGAAATATCAAAACTATTTGAATGTGTTTCAAAGAGAGGGGAAGAACTAGGGTTTAGGGTTTTGTATTTGTATTTTGGTTCACACACTTGATCACATGCAAATATTTTATTGATTTAAACAGATGCATGCAATGCTTAAGTACTATTTACATATATCACAAACTTGGGCTGTTACAACCTGCCCCCCCCTACTAAGTCGATTGCCCCAGCCGCACGTTCACCAGCCTCAGGTTCCTCGCGCTCAAGCTCGAACTCGAGCATGTCCTGTTCGTAAGCAAGGCCAGCATAGGATCGATAGGTTCGAGGGGACCAGGAGCGGGTCATCTGCCACGGCCAGGGCGACCTGGCTCCCACCTGGGTTATCTTCCCCAGTCGCATGCTCGCTAGCCGCAAGTTCCCAGCGGAAGGATTGCCCGCTGTCTCGCACGGGATTAAATTGGCCACGGTTGATGTCCATCTAGAGAGCCCTCCCGAACGTAGCTCTGTCACAGTGGAAGTGGAAGCATACCAGTGCTTTGTTGTAGAGGTCCACTTTTCATCGGCTGCCGTGTTTACGCCTCCATGACGCGGCCAGCACAGGATCAGTACCCTCGAGGGGGCCCAAAATCGCGTTGTCGATCGGTACGGCCATCGCACGTTTACAGCAGGCGTCTAGGCGCCCTACAGAGGCGGTTCCAATGGAGCATGTTCCCAGCGGATGAACTATTCTCGGGACTGGCCTCGAGCCGAAGCAGACCTCTAAGGATGACGCAACCAATCCACCAGGATTCCTTCAAGTATTTGTGAGGGGAACATGCCTTTCTAGGAATAAAGAATTTTTGCTAGAGAGTAGCACGATGGAGAAGTTGAACTTCTTTTTGCGAAGGAGAAGTATGGAGTACTACTCCAGTACTAGTATCAGTATTCCTACTCCCTCCGTTACAATGAAGAAATAAGGGGACCTCGTTTTCTATGTTCTTTCTTTGACCAAGGCACCAAGCTTCCCCTAAAAAAACGATCTGTGCATGAGCTACAAGCGTGGGAAAAAAGAAATAAAGGGAGATAATTACGGTGCAGTTAAGAGGCTAGCTCAAACGTCCCCAAGATTTTCTCACATGTTTTCTGGGCTAGTTCTTGGTACCAACAGAATGGTTGAAAACAGACGGAGTAGTAATTAGGAGTACTACTAGTACTATCAACGAGTAGAAGTGTGAATTTGGATACGCTGCGAGAGTAGATAAGACAAGATAAAGATAAGATCATAGGTACTACTGTGAATGGCGGATCTTTTGAATATCTTCCCTCCCGATGTTTGGTAAGCAAGTGAAAATTCTGAAACCAGAAAAGTTTGATTTTTTTGCCGCCAAGGACGAACACCATGGTTAAAAAAATATTTTTCAACTTCTTTAGTTTTGCCACCCAGATTGGATCTTGTTTTACGATCAGGAATGTATCTTGAGAAAAATTCAAATGCTTCAGCAGCAATATATGTCTCTGCAATGCAAGCCTCTGCTCTAGCCTTGTTCCTAACAATACCCTTGAAAGTGCAAAGTTGACGTTTTATAGGATACATCAATCCGTACTGTACGGGACCTCTATAAAGTGCATCTTCAGGCAGATGAATAGCCAAATGAACCATCACATCAAAGAAGGATGGTGGATATATCAGATGAAGCTTGCATAGGATGTCTGCTATGTCCGTCTGAAGACGCGCTACAACTCTTCTATCCAGAGTTTTGCTACAAAGAACTTTCCCAATTCCGCAAGCACGTTCTAGAAATCCTTGTTCACTAATCCTTTAACGCCAAGGGCTAAAAGCCTTTGTAGTAGGATGTGGCAATCATGAGTTCTCAACCCTTGGAGCTTTTTCCCCTCTGCATTGATACAATTTGCAATGTTGGAAGAAAATGCAGATGGGAACTTCACACCACATAGGAAGTCACAAAATAGTACCCTTTTATTCATCGGCAAGTTAAATTCTACACCTCAAAATTTGTAATATTTTTCACCGCCCTTATCAACAGTATCTTCGGGATGCAGCTTCAAGTTGTTGTTAACATTGAGTTTTTTGCAGTCAATCCTAGAATTATAGCTATCTTTTGTCTTGGTTGGAATGTTGAGTAATGTGTCTATAATGCTATCACATATTTTTTTCTCCATGTGCATGACATCAATATTATGTCAAAGCATCTTACCAGCCCAATTGGCAAGTCCCATAAAATGGATCTGTGCTTATAAAATATTCTCGGTTCCTTTTTCTTCCCCTGGGCAGCTGCTGTTATTTCTCCCGCTCTCTTCCTTTTGGATGTTGCTCCTACTATCGGAGCATCATCTATATTCTTTCCTTTACCTCGTTTGGCAGCTGGTTGTTTTCCTAGTTTGACATTTCTGACATTTTCTAGATGCGCCTACAACTCAGCTGCAGTGAACTTTCATGGTGTAGTGCCATACTCAGTCCTCTTTCCATAGAACTGCAATTTTTTTATGTTTTTTCGGAATTTGTGGCCTGCAAGAAGAAAAACCCGGTGGCCAAGGTAACCAGTCTTATTTTGTAGCCTCACTGTGACCTGTTTTGACTCACATCGAACACATTTTTTGTAACCTCTTGTCACTCTGCCTGACATAGTGCCAAGAGCTGGAAAATCATGAGTGTAGAATAGTAGAGGAAACTTGGCATCTTTAGGTTTTCTTACAAGGATATGAGGAGTCATGACAGCCTTCCATAGTTTCTGCAAGTCTAGTATAAGAGGCTGCTGTTTCATCTAGCAATGTTGCCAAGGTTAGAACAGCGGACTCGATCCAAAAAAAAGTCCACCGTGGGGCCAGCAGCAGTGCTAGCTGGAGTTATGATCCGGACGGGAAACTTCATCAACACGGGCGAGCGTGTTGTTTCTGGCTTGGTCCAAAGATTTGGTCTCTGTGACTATGTCAGCGACAATGCAGGGAGCTTCAGGGGGAAAACCCCCCCGTGTAATGGTGTCTTCATCAGCCTGGGCGCGCACAAGGTTTACGTCGGCGTCGACATCTCCGGCGTTTATCCTCACCGAGTTGTTGTTGCAGGAGAGCCACCTCTTAACGCATCAAGCCGTCCGCCCAGAGCACATCCTGCAGGCAGCGTCGAGGTGATGGTCACTGCCAGAGCGCAAACTGGAGCAGCAGCAGCCGGTTCAAGCAGGGAACCCGCCACAGGTGTACAAGGCGCACCCAGGCAGACCGCACCACAAACCACCGAGGTAATCCCGCCAGTGACCAACCTGACCGAGGTGCAGGACACCACCCCAAAAGCACCAAGAGTAAGAGGGCCACCTCTGGAGAAGCCAGAGAACATTCTTCAGGCGACCATATAAAACCTGACTACGCCTTTAGCGCCGAAACTTGATCCGACAAATGCTCAGGCAGAGTTGAAGGAAACCAGGAAAAAGGTGCTGGTAGAGGCCAAAAAGGTGTCGGCCTTGCGGGAATCCTTAAACAGGACCCTGCGAGAATATGCCAAGGCTAATAATCTCGACGCCGCACCCGAGCGGGTGGACGAATTAAGATTGAGAGGGAAAAACCTCATGGATGATATCAACAAAGAGCATGATGCTCATAGAGCAGAATCGGTGGATTTGGGCTTGCCGAGGTACAGTACCCCGGCAAAGAACCTAAGAGCGGCAAATGCCGCAGCATTAGAATTAGAGGGGTTGACCGGCGAGGCCCGACAGAAACAGCAGGAAAGTGTGAATGAGCTGGTGCGCATCGCGAACCAGCAAAACGAAGAGATGCACAGAACAAACCCGGAGAGGCCAGGGGCCTCGCGAATGGTTCACTCGGCAGGGGCAGCACCTGCCTTATCCGTGCCAGCAGCATCTTCACCTGGAAATAATGCACGAAGGGACAAAGCAGTAAACTCAGGAAAGAGGAACAAGCAAATTGTTCCATATGATCCGGCAATGGCTGGAAAGGCAAATGAGAACATAGGCAATGGAAGCCGAGGTAACAGTGGGGAGAGGAACCACGGCGGTGTGGAAAAACACGGCGGATGCCGAGGCAATGGAGATCTCGGCAGAAGAGAACCCGCAAGAGGTAATCATGAGAACAATACCCCGGTCGAAGTAAGGAGAGAGCTGCCGCTCAACCCACAACCAAGGCATGAACCCCGGCAGGAAAGAGAAACAAGGCCAGCTCGCCACAATCAAGTTAATGAGAGATACAATGATGGTTATTCCGAGATGGAGTATGCGATCCATGGCAGAAACAACCATTATGGGGTACAAGATAGAATTCTGTACAGGGATTTGCCATCAAATGATGCAAGAGTAAAGCTGGATCGGCTATACCGGTCCGAACTGTTGGAAGAACAGGGTCCACCAGGGCCGACATGCTTTGGACCACGGATCATGGGTGAACCACCTGTGCCGAACTTTCAGCTGGCAAGGGGCACGAAAACATATAATGGGAGTACCAAACCACAAGACTGGTTGATTGACTATGCCACTGCTGTGAAAATAGCGGGTGGAAATTTACGATGGGCAGTACGGTATGTCCCACAGATGCTGGAAGGACCAGCCAGGGTGTGGCTGAATAATCTACCAGCGGGCAGTATCAACTGTTGGTTGGATTTTGAGGAAATGTTTGTCAGCAACTTTACCAGCACATACAAGAGGCCAAACATGCCACAACAGTTAGCCATGTGAAAGCAGCAATAATCGCGAATTCCGGGTAACTGGCCAAGGCCAAATGAAACAGATAGGGAATTATTAACTCGGTGGTGCAACCTGAGAAACTCATGCGAAGGAGTTATAGAATCGCAAGCAATAGCTTGGTTTGCACAAGGATGCCGTTACGGCAGCATATTGTGGCAACGCCTGCAAAGAGATATGCCGACCACCCTGGCGGAAACTATCAGAATAGTGGACTCCTACGCATTAGGAGACCCAACGCAACCAGAATTGATGTCGGCGGATCATCGCGAGCAACAGGACCATTATGCAAGAGATTTGGCCAGGTCATCCAGGAGCAACGACTTCAGAGGGAGAAGAAGAGAGGAAAGGCCGGATTATAGATACAATTCGGCCCAAGTGGCGGCAGTAGCGCAAGATCCGCCGAGTCACGGAGCAACACAACGACAAAAGAATGGTCCTCAGCAATGGACACCAAGGAATGGAGGAAAAAGGCAGTGGACCCCAGAGCAAAAGAAACAGTGGCAGGAGAGGCCGAAGTACACGTTCGAATCTATGTTAGATCAGCCATGCAAATTTCACACGTCAAACCCATCCAGGCCAGCCAACCATACGACCCGCCAATGTGCATGGATGAAAAATGCAATGGGGAACCCCGCAGGAATTCAGGCGCCACATCAAGTGCATCAGCATCGACCCACGCTTGATCGGAGCAAATGCGACAATCGATGTTACCGCCCCCACCCCCGAGGTACGATAACTCGGATCGGAGAGACGCGGTACATCAAGTGATGAACCAGGTCCAGGAGGGAAGAACAAATCCGGCGAATACCAGACGCAATGATTACAGAGAACATCATCAGTCTTATTGCGTGTTCACAACGGAACATCAAGACAAGCAGAGTGTGCAGCGCCGACATATGGAAGTTAATGCGGTTATGCCGGCAGTACCAAGATATGTGCCTTGGTCGGATCAGGAGGTAACTTGGAGCATAAAGGATCATCCAAAGATAATGCCGAATCCCGGATCATATGCACTCGTGTTGGATCCGACATTTGTTGGACCGAATATCAATGTGAAATTCTCAAAGGTACTCATTGACAATGGAAGCAGTATCAACATCATGTACAAAGATACCATGCATAAACTCGGAATATCACAGAACATGTTGCAATCCACGAGGACCACCTTCCATGGGATAGTGCCGGGGTTTTCATGTGAACCCATTGGTAAGGTCCGAGTGGATGTGTTGTTCGGCACAAGAGATAATTGCAGAGCAGAAAATCTAGAGTTTGAAGTGGTGGATCTAGAGAGTTGTTATCATGCCTTGCTCGACGGCCAGCACTGGCCAAATTCATGGGCAGCTGTCATATAAGTTATCTGAAAATGAAGCTACCCGGACCACAAGGAGTGATAACAATAGCAGGGGATTACAAGAAGTCAATAGAGTGTGCTTCAGCCGGGTCAAATTTGGCCGAATCATTGGTTATAGCAAGAGAAAAAAGAAGAATTCAGGAGGTAGCGGCCCTCGCTCAGTCGGCACAGCTGAACACGCCTGCACTAGCTAACCCGCATGGCAGTGTCTCTTTATAGCCGACTAAAGAAACGAAGAAGTTTCAGATAGATGAGCAATTCCCGGAGCGCACTGTTACTATTGGTGCAGGCCTGGACGCTAAATAGGAAAGCGAGCTCACCAACTTCCTCCGTGAGAATCGGGACATATTTGCATGGTCAACTCAGGATCTGCAAGGTGTTCTCAGGGATTTGGCTGAGCACTCTTTGAATGTAAGACCAGGAGCAAGGCCGGTGAAGCAACCTCTCTGCCGCTTCGCCGAAGACAGGAGAAAAATAATAGGGGATGAAATAGCTCGCCTCCTCGCAGTCGGGTTCATCATGGAGGTGCTGTATACGGATTGGTTGTCGAATCCGGTGCTAGTATAAAAGAAGAAAGATGATCCCAATGTAGCCATTGTATGGCGAATGTTTATCGATTACACCAACCTGAACAAGGCGTGTCCAAAAGATCCTTTTCCTTTGCCTAGAATAGACCAAGTCATTGATTCGACCGCTGGTTGTGAGTTATTGTCATTTGTAGACGCGTATTCTGGTTTCCACCAGATACCGTTAAATCCGGCCGATCAAATAAAGACCGCATTTATTACCCCGTACGGGGCTTATTGTTATCGCACAATGCCATTCGGCCTGCGAAACGCAGGAGCAACATATCAGAGATGCATGCAAAAATGTCTACACGATCAGATAGGAAAAAATGTACAAGTATATGTAGATGACGTGGTCATCAAAACCAAGGAAAGCAAAACGTTACTGGAAGATATACGGCAGACTTTCGCGAACCTGAGAAGGTTCCGAATGAAGCTTAATCCAGAAAAATACACGTTTGGCGTGCCGGCAGGAAAATTACTCGGTTTTCTTGTATCTAGCCGAGGTATAGAGGCCAACCCAACAAATATAAAGGCAGTAGAAAGAATGGAATTGCCAAGATGTTTAAATGATGTACAAAAATTCACGGGTTGTCTGGTCTCGCTTAGCCGGTTTTTATGTCGGCTAGGAGAGAAGGCGCTACCACTCTATCAGCTGATGAAGAAATCAGATAAATTCATTTGGACTCCACAAGCGGACACCGCATTTCATGAGTTGAAAAAAATGTTGGTCATAGCACCCATCTTGGCTTCTCCATTATCAAAAGAGCCTATGTTACTCTATGTAGCGGCTAGCAACAGAGTAGTGAGTGTTGTAGTCGTAGTGGAATGACTGGAAGATGGTAAGTCGGTTCAGAGGCCGGTGTATTATTTAAGTGAGGTGTTATCCACTTCAAAGCAGAATTACCCACATTATCAGAAGATGGCTTATAGGGTATATATGTCGGCGAAAAAGCATAAACATTACTTCGAAGAGCATCCCATCAAAGTGCTCTGTGAGGCGCCTATAGCCGACATATTGAGCAACAAAGACGCAAGTGGCCGAATAGCAAAATGGGCAATCGAGTTGTCACCATACGCTCCACAATTTGATAGGAGAGATGCAATCAAATCTCAGGCGGTCGCCGACTTTTTCGTGGACTGGGCCGAGGTGCAGTATGAGCCACCATTGCCAGACCCAAATTATTGGACTATGCATTTTGATGGTTCCAAACTAAGGAATGGTTTGGGGGCAGGAATAGTGTTAACCTCGCCTAAAAGAGACCAACTGAAGTATGTGCTACAAATACATTTTGCTGCATCCAACAACGTAGCCGAATATGAAGCACTGGTCCATGGATTGAAAGTAGCAAAAGAAATTGGCATACGCCGAATCTTGTGTTATGGCGACTCGGATCTGGTAGTACAGCAAGTCTCAGGCAGTTGGGACGCATTAGATGCTAATATGGCTTTATACAGATTTCACGTGAAAAAGATCAGTGGATACTTTGAAGGATGTGAATTTCACCACATACCTCGGGCAGAAAATGATGCCGCAGACACGTTGTCAAAACTAGGATCAACCCGACAATCAATTCCTCCGGGTATTGCCCTGGAACACCTCAGAAAACCATCAATAATCCCATCACCAGAATCCGAATCTATCTTTATCCCGGCAAATTCAGCAGAAGACAACGCGCCAATGGAAGTAGATCAGCAATATAACTCGGAACCCCCCGAGAGGAGGACAGCCGAAGTAAGCACAATCATGGGGAAAGCCGAGATAGGTATGTCGGCAGAAAACATGGAAATAGACAGTGAGATCACACCCGAAAAAATCACACCGCTATGGGCGCAACCCATATTCTCTTACCTAAAAGACTCGACGTTGCCGAGTAATGAGGTATTAGCTAGACAAACTGTAAGGAGAGAAAAAGCTTATATAATCATAAACGATGAGCTATATAAAAGAAGCGTCACAAGCATGTTGCAGAAGTGTGTGAGTTCGGCAGAAGGTCAGAAGATCCTCCTAGATATACACCAAGGAGAATGTGGGCACCATGCCTCATCTTGCCTTGGTAGCCAAAGCATTCAGGCATGGATTTTATTGGCCGATAGCATTGAAAGAAGCAAAAGAATTAGTTGAAAAATGCAATGGGTGTCATAGATACGCAACCAAAATACACATGCCATCGGCCGAGTTAAAAACAATACCCATCACTTGGCCATTTTCTGTATGGGGTTTAGATATGGTGGGACCATTTAAGCCGGCACGAGGAGGAATGACCCACATATTGGTTATGGTGGACAAGTTCACAAAATGGATTGAAGTGAAACCAATAAAAAAATGCGATGGGTCCACAGCAGTGAAATTTCTCAAAGATATTATCTTAAGATATGGGTATCCGCACAGTATTATTACAGATAATGGCACAAACTTTGCAGAAGGAGCCTTCGCCAGATTTTGCAGAGAGAAACACATAAGACTAGATATTGCCTCTGTGGCTCACCCAGCATCTAATGGGCAAGTGGAAAGGTCTAATGGACTGGTGCTATCAGGAATAAAACCACGACTTGTCGAACCGTTGCAAAGGTCGGCAGGATGTTGGATTGAGGAACTCCCAGCCGTACTATGGAGCCTCAGAACTACTCCGAATAGGTCAACAGGTTATACACCATTCTTTCTGGTATACGGGGCAGAGGCCGTACTTCCAGCCGACATAATATATGACTCGCCAAGAGTTACTCAGTATACAACCGCGGAGATAAACGAGATAGCTCGGCAAGATACTGTAGACCTGCTAGAAGAAGCCAGAGAACTGGCACTATCACGATCAGCTATTTATCAGCAGAACCTGCTGCGATATCATAGCAAGAAGGTGAATCCAAGGGTGTTCAAAGAAGGAGATTTAGTCGTCCGACTGGTGCAATGCACGGCCGGCATGCACAAGTTGTCACCTCCATGGGAGGGACCATTCATTGTGAGCAAAGCATTGCATAACGATGCCTATTATCTAATCGACGCTCAACCCCCCGGAGGGGACAAGGCAGACAAAGCTGGCGAAGAAACGAAGCGTCCATGGAATGTAGCTTTGCTTCGACCATTTTACTTATAGCATTGTATCTCAAGGTCAATAACCAATGATGTATTGAACCTCGGCACCCAGAGCAGTGACTCGGGGACTGCCATATGTTATTTCAATTTCATGTTATATATTTGAACCTCGGCACCCAGAGCAGTGACTCGGGGACTGCCATATGTTATTTCAATTTCATGTTATGTATTTGAACCTCGGCACCCAGAGCAGTGACTCGGGGACTGCCATATGTTATTTCAATTTCATGTTATGTATTTGAACCTCGGCATCCAGAGCAGTCACTCGGGGACTACCATATGTTATCTCAATTTCATGTTATGTATTTGAACCTCGGCGCCCAGAGCAATGACTCGGGGACTGCCGTGTGTTATTTCAATATCATGTTATATATTTGAACCTCGGCACCCAGAGCAGTCACTCGGGGACTGCCATATATTATTTCCATTTCATATTAAATATTTGAACCTCGGCATCCAAAGCAGCGACTCGGGGACTGCCATATGCTGCCCCAGTTTTATGTCGAGCACTACCCTGAGCAGCGCCTCGGTATTGGTCTTATATTATTTCTGAAATTTGGTCTACACATTGAAATTCGGCGCGATAAACAGTGATTCAGGGATTTCCATATATTGTTCCAAAGTAGTAGTCAACCTCTGTTCAGAACAGATCAATATTATATGATATTCAGATTTCACGCCTAGACTACTCGGCTAAATCACGAAAAACCGAAGGCAAGGATACATCCTAAAATCAGGAAATTGCGGGCCATCAAAGAAAGAATTCGGACGAACACCCACTTAAACAAAATTATAACAACTACAAGCGTATATGTCACAGCAGTACACGGCAAAAGAAATTCAAATCGTACAGAGAACAGACAAATGTTTTGCGTACATCATACGCCCGGCATGCCAGGGATAAGAAATAACTTAAGCGTTGTTCGCTGGGGAGGCAGCAACTCGGTCAGGCGCCGGGCACTCCGACGTGGGAGGAACTTCGACCGAGGTTGCCTCGCCCTCCATAGACCCAGGTGCAACTTCAGCGGAAGCCCGAGGCTGCTCAGGAGCATCAGTCTGTGAAGTTGAATGCCCAGTACCTTTGGAGGAGGACCGCGCATCGCCACCGAAGCTTGAACTGAGCTGGCTGCGGATGTGGCCGAGTCATCCTCACCCTCCCCTTGATCAGCCGAATTGTTATCCGAGGCATCCTCAACTATGACCTCCTCATCCGGGTTTGGAAGAAAACTCGGCCCTTCATTCCAGGTATGCACGTCGGCATACTCGATGAGTTGGAAGGCGCGAGCTTGCCGAAGAGCGACGAAAGTGGGGTCTTCAACCCAACGAGAACCAGTGCACAGATTTCTCAGGATATCAAGAGAGATGTCTTTGTACCATGACATGATGACAATAAGGGTCATACCAGCGCCAACGCGCCAGGCTGATTCCCTCCAGAGACTTAGTTGCCTCTCAGATGCCATCAGTCTGTTTACCAGTAATTCGACCTCGTTGATATCAGGAGTCCCAGAAGTGTTCGGCCAAAGAACGTGTTAAGCTCGAATAGCTGCTTGCACCAAATCCCGGCCCATAATTTTCATTGGACCAACTGCAGCACCAACAGCAACCAGGAAATCCTCCATTGAATACTCCGAGTCAGCGGCAACAGGAACACCTCGGAGCACACGAGCTGCAAGAACCTCTTTAGAACTCACAGGCTTGGCTTCGGGAAAATGATCTGCGCAAAACACGAACGTGTCAGGTGGCAGCAGGGACAAAAAAGAAAAATATAATTCGGCCGTGCTAAGAAGCTTACGATGAATGTAACTCATCATTATCTGAAGGTCTTTGGCCCAATCGATCTTGCTCTTCTCAAAACGAGCAAGTTCCTCGCTCAATCCCTGGGTTTTCAGTTCGGCAGCCTCGAGGAGTTCTTTATTCTTCTGTAGCTCCAAAGCTAGCCGATTCTTCTCCTCGGAAAATTCTTGGTCGACCTTTTCTAGTTCGGATTTCTGAGAGAGCTTAAGGGTATCCACCTCGGCTCGCAGGCGAGCTATTTCATCATCTTTTTCTTGTAGCTGCGCCGAATGAATAGCGCTTTGCTCTAAAAAATGCAGCATCACGTCAGGCATGGGCGTGCAATTTTGGTGCGATGCTGCAAAGGTTTGCAACTCGGCTTTACCAAAGCCAAACGCAATAAAGAAGCTTAGCACACATGTTAAAAGGGAAAAGGTGTAAGATAAAAGGGAAACTAACCTTCCAAGATCTTGACTTTCTTCTCAAGACGAATGTTGAGGTTATTAATATTACATGTTTACCAAAAAAGTGAGCCGGCATCTCGCGGAAAAATCAATAAGAACGTCGAGAATAACGAAAAGGAACTATCGACTTACCAGCCTTTTTTACCACAGGAAGGATTTTCTCGTACTTTTCCTCCAGTTTGCGGTGCGAAAAAAGCATAATCTGAAATTCGGCAGTTCGCCGGTCATGTGCAACCTAAACAATGCAGCAAAATGATAAATGAATACTCAAAGCTAAACCAGATCCGAGTCAAGCAAAACTTAACTCGGATCTAGGTGGCTGGAAATTCGAAGCTAAATTAGATCCGAGTCAAGCAAAAATTAACTCGGATCTAGGTGGCTGGATATTCAAAGCTAACTCAGATCCGAGTCAAGCAAAACTTAACTCGGATCTAGGTGTCCGGATATTCGAACCCTAGAAATAAAGTTAAATTAAGTAAAACATCATTAAACTTCCAAGAATATAACAAGTTATTTCCTTGCAAGTTTCGGGGACTACAACATATAGTAACATCTGGGGAACTAATCTAAACTCCGCAAAACAGCAATTACCTCATTCATCTTGTTGGTGTCAAGGATGAACTTGGCGGCATGATCGAAACGGCCACTGATGTCGGAAAACTGAAAGGGCTGATTGATGGGATTACCCTCAAACTGATCAGCAGCATTCCAATTATTGGCATACTCCACCAGCGAGCCGAGGCTGTTCCCACTAGCTGTCCGACTTAAGACCTTACACCGGACATGTTGTGTAACCACTGCAGCCGCAGGGCTCTTATGAAGAGCAGGCTGGGTGCTGGCAGCCGAGGCAACGGAGGCTTTGATAGGCGCAGTTCCCTTGCGCAGCATGTCGGCAATACTCGGCTGAGAAGAGCCGACAAGATCTTTCTGGGAAGAGGAAGCCTTGGTGGCAACAACTTTTCTCGCCTTAGAAGAGGCATCAGCAGGAAGAGATACCTCGGTAACGGGGACGGTGTCTTTAGGAGCAGCAGGAGTCACGGTCGCAGAAGGCGCCGAGATAACGATCTCTTCGGCCGGGGCTGGAGTGGCTGTAGAAACTGCTGGGGCAGATAGAGACTCAGTAGCGGCGCGGGGACCCACAGAAGGGGCAACGGGTTCGATGAAAATCTCGGAGGGCCGATCGGAATCAATGTCGACAAAAGGAGTTTCAGGCACGTCGCGACAAGGAGGCGACAGATTCGGACCTGGAGGAGAGGCAACACAAGCAGGACTGGGAATCCTAGTATCATCGACGGGCGGAGGAGACGACTGCCGAATCGGGCGGCTAGTCATGCTAGGACCGCCGGGCTTAACAGAAAGCGGAGCACTGCAAAAATAAGAAAGAAAAAAGAGTGTCAGTATGAAAAACAGAAAGAGAGAAACAAGAAATACGAGCAAAAGGAACTTACCCGGCGACCCCAGGCATAGTCTTGCGCCTGGGAGGATTCGGGGCGGATTTCTTCATTCGTTTCTTGGGGACCGCCTCTGAGGCACTAGCAGGAGCCCCGCGTTTCACCGAGGTAACAGGGGGTCGAGAAGAAATAGGCTCGGCGTCGTGAACCTGACCGGCCGGATTAGCTGGGAAAGTAGAAGCCGGAAATTCATAAGAAATAGGCATTGCGGCAACTACCTCAAGAACTTGGACTTCGTCCGAATCACCTTCCTCCTCGTGCGCCGAGGTCTTGCCACGAGCTCGAGCTGGGGCAGGATCCGACTTAGGGACGAACTCTTCCGAGTCCGGCTCACCAGTATCCGGGGTGCTCCGGTCCGCAGGCCACAGAAGCAACAAAACTTCGGCATCCTCATTCTTCTGCTCTGCGAACCTCTACAAGACGAGGAAAAAGAAAGTTAGCGGAATCCGTTACGAAAACAATGGAATAGCAGAGCGTTATTGATTAAGCTTACTTCGGGAGGCGGACGATCGCGGGTGAACGGTTTCAATCCCCAGGCCCAATCCTCAAGCATCTCCGTCTTAAAGATAGCTCGGACACGCTTATAGATAAGGTAATTGTCCAGCTCCACGGTCGAGACTCGGTTAGGGTCAAGAGGACTGCTCATGTAGCACAGTTTGTGAGTCCGCTTCTGGAATGGGCAGATTCGGCTACTGATAAAGGTAGCCATCAGGTCTTCGCCACATAACCCGGCGCGGATCAGCTCTTTAAGCCGAATCTCAAAGGCCTCGGCCAAGGCGTGACTCTTCCTCGGATTGTAAGTCCAATTCAACTTAGAAGGCGGACCAATTGAGAAGGCAGGAAGCCGAATCTTGTCATCTGTCCCTCTATTCTTGACGTAAAAGAAGGATTTGTGCCACTTCTTGCACGACTCTAACCCAGTGACACGAGGAAATACGAATCCTCCGAGGTGTAATGGACGCTGCCCCACATTGAGTAAGCAATTTCTCGGAAGGGTGCAGAGACTTATCAGGGACTACGTTAGAACGAATCGGGAAGAACTTCGACCAGACGTGCACGGACGGCCATAGGCCGAAGTATCCATCCGAGGCGGAGATAAAAGCAGAAAGATAAGCGATGGCATTCGCAGCAAGATGATGCGGCTGAAGGCTGAAGTAGTCGAGAAACTCTCTAGCAAAATCGCTAAGAGGGAGACCAAAGCCACGCGCGAAGTGCGACATAAAAACTACATATTCGCCCTCCCCAACATCCGGAGAGGACTCGTTGCCGGGTAAGCGACAGGAGACCTCGGCGGGAATCCTCCGAGTTCGGATAAGCCACTCAATCTCGCGACATGTAACGGAAGAGCCTTGCCACGAGCGTCGCTCGGGCCCAGAGCCAGCATCATCATCCTCTACCAGAGCACCACTAAAGGAGCTAGACATGGATTCGCCGGAAAGATCGATGGAAGAAGAGCTGGCGGCGGAGGGAAGTTTAGATCTACGAGGCCCCGTCGTGATTTTGCACGGGAGCAGCGGCGGAGGAGCAGAGGAACCGCCGCACGAATACAAGATCGAAACGGAGAAATCTAGGATAAAACCTAGGCAACGCGGCCGGAAAGAACTCACCGGCGACGGTGCCGGAGCTGGCGAGCGCAGGCGAGGCGGACGGAACAACACGGCGGAGTCCTCGCCGTCGGAAGTTCTGATGAGCGCGCGGCGGCGGAGCTGCAAGAGGGCGCGGAAGCGAGAGGAAGAAGAAGGGCACAGGCGAACGAGGAGGGGAAAAGTGAATTCCCAGACGCCGCGCCCCTCTTTATAATCGATCCACAAGCAAGGTAGTGGGATCGTGGGTGCAGCAGTTGACCGTGTAGATCGTGGGTGCGGCACAAACGCACGACGTTAAGTGGAACCGCACCAACGGCCACACAGCAGCGAAGAAGGTTGCGATCCCCAAGGGAAACGGCACACGAGGCGTCGCAGCGCCGGCGCGACAGGTACAGTGTTAACTGTAGCCTGTCAGTAAATACTGTAGAGGAACAAAAAACTAGAAGAACAATGATGGGGGTGACACGTAGGACAAGGCGTACGAGAGAAGGAACATGGGTACCTCGAACGAGAAAAAGATAACTCGGAAACAATACAGAAAAATGTGATGAAGCTGATACGACCCGGCCGAAGTTATCGGCAGGGCCACACCAGCTTCGGGGACTAATGTTGGGGGGGTGACCCCGGATAGGTTAAAGACGGGGAAAGACGAAGGTACGATCCCCGTCTGGTTTCCGAGTTACAGTCTAAGTCGACCGAATCCTGTAAAAGTCGGCCGACATATGGAGGCGAGAGACCCGTATATGAATATTAAGACATTACCCGGCCGAGATATTACGTAAGTCGGCCGGGTTAGCCTGAGTGATCTTGATGCAGGTGAAGGACGATCCGAGTTATGCGAGGGAGGACCGAATGATATTAAGCTTGCAGGAGAAGGAGAAGCCTGAAGTCAAACCCTAGCTGCAAGCTAGGGAGAATCTGAGCGGAGCCAAGCGCTACGGACAAAGGGCAGAGCGACAGAGAGGAAGGAGGAGGTCACGGAGGTGACAGTCCAGAAGACCGAGGCGCACAGGAGGGGCCCTCTGGAACCTTGCCGTCTTTAGAGGGGTGACAGGGAAAGGGGGGCGCCGAACTACTATATTGGGACAAGCATATTCCTCGAATATGCTTGCCACGTCAGCCCTAGAGGAACCCAGGACTCACCTTTATAAGGAGAGGCTTGGACTCAGAAGGGAGGATCGACTAAAGTTAGAGCCGTTAGGCTGGTAAAGTTCTTCTCTTCTCCCTGTATACAGCTCAAGAAGCACTTGTAGCCCGAGGAAGAAGAAATAAAGATCTTTACCTTAGTCTTCTGTGTGTAGAATCAACTACATCTTCCCTCCCCAGATCCCTCTAGCATCCATTGGACCCATACTTTAGCCTACCCATGGCATCTGCCGTGATACCACCACGACACCAACACATACACGTTTCTTTTAAATAGAGGCTGACATCTGGGACCCATCATAGACACGTTCCCTGCACAGAGGAGGCTGACATCTTGGACCCATCAATGGACCAAGGTCAAAATAGTGGTCGTGGCAATTTCTGTTATTATATACTAACGTTGACATGTGGGACCCAGGAACAAAGTATAGATTAACTTATAAAAAAAGACTGATACTTGGGTCCCAACAAACTGTTGCTGCATCTAGCAGAGTTGCCAAGGTCAGAATGGCGGACTAGACCTAAAAAAATAGTCCAACATGCACACATTTCTTTCAAATGGAGGCTGACATTTGGAAACAGCCTACACACGTGTCCTCACAGAGGAGGCTGACATCTGGGACCCAGCAACAGACCATAATCCGAACAACGGAGGCGAATGAAAAAAGTCCATCATAGCACATTTCATTTATGGAGAGGTTGACATGTGGGACCCACCAGAGAGACCTTATATAGGTGCTGTATCAAGCAACGTTGCCAAGTTCAAATAAGGTAGGCGCGAGCGAGAAAAAAGTCCAACATGAACACGTTGTTCTAATGAGATGATGACATGTGGGGCCCAGCAGTGTGACCAAACTGCAGATGCTGACATGTCGCACGTTCTTAGTTCGGAACATGGTAGGTAGAGAAGAAAAAAATTCCATCATATACACACGATTCTTCTAATGAGAGCCTGACATGTGGGTCCCACGAGATTATTTTAACGCCTGATGTATAGAGCAACTTTGCCAAGTTCAAAATACGGTGGCGCGAGCATGAAAAAACTCTAGCATGCACATATTTCTTTCTAATGAGATGCTGACATGTGGGATCCAGCAACCTGTATAGATGGCTGATGCATCGAGCAACGTTGCCAAGTTCAAAACACGGAGGCGTGATCAAGAAAAAAGTCCAACATGCACACGCTCTTCTAATAAGATGCTGACATGTGGGACCCAGCAGCGTGATCAAACGGCAAATTCATCGAGCAATGCTATCTAGTTAAGAATAGGGTAGTGCTAGATAAGAAAAAAATTCAATCATATACACACGATTATTCTAATGAGATGCTGACATATGGGACCCACTAGACTGAGTAAACGATAGATTGTCTGAGCAACGCTATCAAGTTAACACGGAGGCACGACCGAGGGGGAAAATCCATCATACACACGTTTCTTCTAATGAGAGGACGACATGTGGGCCTGGCTGTGTGATTAAACTGTAGATGCATCTAGCAGCGCAATCAAGTTCTGAATAGGGTAGCGGGAGTGAAGGAAAAATTCCATCATACACACAATTCTTCCAATGAGAGGCTAGCATGTGGGACCGAGCAGCGCGACTAATGGCAGATAGATCCAGCAATGTTATCGAGTTCAAATCAGGGAGGCACGTGCCAAGGAAAAAAATCATCATGCACTTGTTTCTTCTAATGTGAGGATGACATGTGGGGCACAGCTGCATGAGTAAACTGTAGATTCATCTAGCAACGCTATCAAGTTCGTAGCAAGGTAGCGGGAGTGAAGGAAAAAATTCCATCATACACACGATTCTTGTAATGATAGGATGGCATGTGCGACCCAGCATCATGATTAACGGCAAATAGATCGAGCAACGTTATCAAATTCATATAAGGGAGGCAGGAGCCAAGGAAAATAAATCCATCATGCACACATTTATTCTAGTGTGAGGACGACACGTGGGACCTGGCAGCCTGATTGAACGGCAGATGCATTGAGCAACACTATCAAGTTCGAAATAGGGAAGGAAAAAATTCCATCATACACATGATTCCTCTAATGTGAGGCAGACATGCGGGACCCAACAGCCTGAATAAACGGAAGAGGCATCGAACAATGTTATCGAGTTCAAATCAGGGGGGCGCGACCAATTTTTTTTGGTCTGCTAGTCACAGACGTCCGGGACCCACACGCAAAAAAATACTTCGGCAAGTCAACATCTCGCGAGGAAGCGGAAATCTTACTTCTTCCATGCACCCGTCAATCTTCATCCATGTTTTTAGCGGTTTTTTCGTAGTAGAGGGGCGCGAAACCGGAAAAAAAATTTACATCGGCCACGATCAAGCCTAGATTTTTCGTCGTGGAAGATGCGCCTTCTACGATGACCGATGGGTCCAGTCGTTGCGGAAGGAAACATTTCTTGTAGTGATGATTTATATTCCAATTTGGAATTGCTGGTAGCCATAGTTTTGAATAAGCTGATGATGATCAGATCATGCACATGCATGATCTTGGACAGATATAAATTGGAATATGAAAAGTAGATTCTCTTTATCTACTTAATGGCTTGATGTCAAGATAAATGATTCCTATATCAATGAATTAGAAATATGATTTAAATAGGCCATGTGCTTATTTTCATAGAACCCCATGGGCTTTTTATTGGTTTAATTATGTTAATG
This sequence comes from Avena longiglumis, assembly GCA_030063025.1. NCBI lineage: Eukaryota > Viridiplantae > Streptophyta > Magnoliopsida > Poales > Poaceae > Avena > Avena longiglumis. The sequence continues at coordinate 292,422,414 of CP125978.1, forward strand.
ACAACAATGGATTTTTCCTACTATTGCATTGATTTGCTGATATGTTGTGAGCTTGTCCTTATGGCAGTAATGGTATCCAGATGATTTCCAATAAGAAGTTCCTAGGAAGATGATTTAATTTACCCACTAGTGATTTTCAGATACTAAATGATGGTCTTGACTTCCTGTGGGTAATATATATGGTGATCTGAACCTATGGTTCAGTAATGCTTATAGTCCCATATTTAATATACTTGATTTTCTGGTGTGAAATTCATAGTGGCTTCTAATTCCTTGTTGGTCAAGAGCTTGATATTTCTCCTATGATTTAAGTTAAGTTAGTGGCTTCTATAGCTTGGAACTTTATATTGTGGTGCCTCACTTGAGTGTGCACAATAGTGAATTTCTGGTTGCATGACTTGCTGCTTTCTTGGCTGGTTGATATGAATTGTATAAGTGTGCTATAGCCCCTGCCTATGATGCAAAGGCTGAGGCATGAATTCTATTCGAATAGATACTACAATCTCTATCTAGCTCAATGATGAGACTAGCATAGCACTTCTATGCTAATCTGAGAGCTCTCCAAAACTTCCAAAAACATCTTTATTTAAAACTGACAAAATCATGTGCTGGTTGGGTTGAAGTTTAACAACATGAGGCTTGTAGATTTGCTGATATGTCGTTGTTCACCTGGTCTTGTTGATGTGCTGCCAGGGAACCTTCTTGTATTGTTGTTGCTCGATTTCTTCTTGAAAAACTTGGTTTTCTCCTGCCCCTCCTTCTTGTGCTTCTGTCTTGGCATATTTCCTAAGCTCTTCTAGGTAACCATGATGGTTATAGTGGTGTTGGCTGATGGTTGGGAAGGATCTGGTGATTAACCAGCGTATGTGTTCTTGATATACTGGAAGTAGTGTTCTTGACACTATTGTATTACCGAGATAGAGAAGTGTGGTCTTGGCTAGAATGTTGGGGTAAGTGATAAATAATCCTAGAATTCCCTCACTGCTCCCTTTATACTATTGTACTGATCGTTGTGTTGGTGACAACACACTGGTGCATTCATATGAGTGAGCTTCCTCTACGCATTCCTCACTCGAATGGATCAGATCAACGGATTCCTGTGAATTTACTGTTACTATTCTACCCTTCTCTCTGGTGAAATTTTCCCCTGGCCAATGATGTTGTGCTGAGCCAATATTTGATGTTGAGAACAGTTTCTCCGAATTGGTCTCCTATTTGAAATACTCAATGATGAGTCTATGCATATCATTTGTGTGCCTACTCTGAGAGCAAAAATAATACACTAACCCTTATTTTATTCTTATTGTTTGTGTGTCTATCTATTTTTGTTTTGCAAGAATCGGGAATATAAAGAAAATATTTAGAAGATGAAGAAAGTGAAGATGAATTTAGTTTTAGGTTTTTAGTTTATTCTTTTGTAATTCACTTTTTCTTTTGTGAAGTGTAAAGCATTGTATAATTGTAATAAAGGAATTCTTTTTATTCATTCATTCTTCTTTTGTAATGAAATATTGTATGGTTTATTTTGTAGGGCATGTAATGTGATGTGATATGGCCATGATGTGATTGTGATTATATTTGATGTATGCAATGATCCTTATTGTAAGTTGGAAACCAACAGGAGCCTCATGGTTGTCTTTAAATTCATTAAGATCTACGTGTCTATTCATCATGTAATCTCTTTATTCCAAGTAGTTGTAATAGTTGTCGTTGCTGATGGACAACCATGAAGCGACGCCATTGACCTTGACGCCATGCTGGTGATGATGGATATCATGTTCGTGCTTTGGAGATGGAGATCAAAGGCACAAGAAGAAAGGCCATATCATATCACATATTATGAATTGCATGTGATGTTAATTCTTTTTATGCATCTTGTATTGATTAGATGATGACGGTAGCATTATAAGATGATCCCTCTCACTAAATATCAAGTAATAAAGTGTTCGTCCTTAGTAGGCACTGTTACTAAGATTCGTCATTTCGAAGCATCACGTGATGATAGGGTGTGATAGATTCTACATGTGCACACAACAGGTGGAAGACAGATTTGCACATGCGGATAATAAGTTTAACCTTGACAAGCCTAGCATGTACATACATGGTCTCAGAACACGGAATACCGAAAGGTAAAGCATGAGTCATATGGATGATATGATGAACATGTTGATTGTTCTCCTTTGAAGCTACATCATCTCTCGTGATGATCGGACTTGGTGTAGTGGATTTGGTTCGTGTAATCACCAAAATGACTCGAGGGATATTGTTTTGAGTGGGATTTCAAAAGTAATATGATTAAAGTTAAACAGAGTTTATCATAAATTAAATCAAAGTGAATTTGCATAATTATTGTAATCATTGGCATCCGTTCACCACTTTTGGGGATATACTTTCCAGGTATACACAGGACTCGCTGACCAGGGTGGCCCACCAACGGGTTAGAGCTTTGCTTCATGGGCGGCCCAGTCAAAGAAAGAGGAGGAGCCAATTACGACAAGGCCCAGAAGAGTTACCGACTTAGGCATGTAGTATTACTTGTAGTCTAAGCTGTATCTAGTTACTGACTCTGTAACGTAGTCGGATAGGTCTCTCATGTAACCCTAGGTCCCGGTAACTACATAAACCGTCCCTATGGGAGCCTTTAGGGCACACAACCAATCATAACACCACAATCAAATCGAACAGGCGAACCTCTCTTGTAATCCGCTGTAAGATCTGGCTTATGCCGATATATTACTGGGTTGCTAGCAGCAGTAGGATCCGATCACCGCAGTCGGATCTGAATCTGGGTAAACTTGTGCTCACCGCTCCTGGAACATCCGACGTCTCACACCCCATATTTCCAAAGCCACTATGACCCCCTATGGCATACTTGTATACAATCCGATGACAGTTGGCGCCCACCGTGGGGCAGCTGACCTTTGGAGCATCATTCCAGGAGGAATCTGTGCATGCAGGAATCGGCGAAACCATCGCCATGGTTCGCGTGGTCTACGCCAGTGATGTCCCTCCCGTCCTTATCGACGAGACCTGGATTCCGGCAACGAAACCCGTGACAACCTACACAATCATGTCCATCAGCGAGATCGATATTTATCTTGATTTCGCTGAATCCGCCCGACCCACCCTTGAGGTGAGGACCATGGCAGAAGAAAAATCCGGATCTACTTTGTCCGCAGTAGCGGAAGAGATCAAAGTCCCGGAGAAAATCAAACCCACCCATCCCACTCCTGCAGTGGAAGAAGAGGTGGAAGAAGAATCCGGATCTGATCTCCCTGATGAGATCGGATACACGGACGATGAATATATCCGCTACGGATCCGTCCTCCAGGACGTCGTAGCAGAAAAAATACCCTTGAAGCACAGGTTAAAGGAGATGATGAAACACCCCTACATCGATTACGATGCAATCACCAACATCAAGGAGAACTTTGAGATGGAGGAGGCAGAAACCCAGATGTGTCACTACTTCAAGAACATGAACAAGAAGAAGCACTATTTCGTGTACCACATAAGCTCTGGATCCGATTCGGTCGATGCTGGAGCCGGTAGCGATTCGGTCCTAGACGCAATCAAATAAAACGCCGACCTACCTGGCTCCCTTCAAGAGTCAATAACGTCGCAGGAACTTCGAGACTTCGACAAAGATATGGAGGAGTATGAAAAAGAACACGTCTCCAAGCCAACGCAAGGTGAGCCAGAAAATTTTCCTAGTCCATATGATAGCATGGATGAAAGCTACACCTCGCAGGATGACATGGATACCGGAGATTCCTACGAGGTCCAAAAACCAACCATGACGGAAAGTACCGACGGATGTTTATCTCCTGGTACCAGACCGAAAGCTGTCTTTGCCACTAGTACGCACGTTAAGGCTACTGGGCAGTCAAAAAAGAAGAAGAAGAACAAAAATCCGACACCGGAAGAGCCGGATGTCGAGGAAACCAACGAAGAAAAAGTTTATGAAGAGATCGAGATGGAGAATCAGGACGGAAATCCGATTAATACCACCCTGATCTACCCTCCTGTGGATGGACACGTCGTCACCAATGGTGCACGTGAAATTTACGGAGATGCTCTCACGATTCCAATCCTAACGGCTTCGGATCTTACACCGGAGGCGCTGGAGAAAAGGGCTGAGGGCCTAGAAAATCACCATCTGTTTCAACTCGAAGAGGCCGCACGCATCATCGAGATGAGAAAACAGTTAAACAATGATCCTGCCAAATATCAGTCAGATTTCAAGAGACATTCAAAGAAGACAAGGGGAGGTCCCTTTCTTGCTAATAAGAACCCGGATATCCACAAAGATCTATTCGACGGAAAGTATCGAGAGAAGATCCGAGTCTACAACACGCCATTCGAAAACACTGCTACATCTCGAGCTATCCTCGCCAACAATCCGTCTCCACAGCAGGTCCAACAATGCGTCGCGTTGCTGGACAAAGGATTAAAGCAGCAGAAAAAGGTCGCGTCATTCAGTGGAAAACTGGCCACAAAGTCTGAGTTTTCCACACTGGCGCTGACCAAAGCACTGGCGTAAGGCTTCGCAGGGATACGAATGAACGTTGTCGTTCCTGTGGAAAAGAAGAGAATTCAAGAACTGTCTTGTAACATCCCAAAAATGTTGAACAATGATTATCAAATTCCAATCACCAAAATTAGGGTTAAGAAAAATACTTTTGTTAATTAAAATCATATGAATGCATGTGTGAATGTGATGATTGTATGAATGCATGAATGGACTTGTGTGATTGATGTAAATAGCAAGGAATGGTTTAAAGATGAAAACAACATCATCTAAAACATTTCCAAGCAGAAACAAATCAAGAGAAAATAAAAAACAAATCAAATAAGCAAATGGTCCTTTTTGCCAATCTTGCTCACTAGGCCATTTTGAGTGTTTCTAGTCAAAGTTTTCAAACAGAAACATTTCCATTTATTTTCACCCCTTGCTAGACCAAGTAAAAGTGAATCAAATCCCACCTTTCAAACTTACAGAAACATTGGGCAACTTGATTCAAATGACAATTCAAATTGAATCTTTATCATATGTGAAGATCACACATTTTCAAAACCCAACCAAACCAATTCCACATGACCTTTTCAACTAACCAGAGACTCCCTATAATGTAACTAGCACACCCACAAAGTTTGATTCAAAAATTCAAATTTGAATCTCTTTTGGCCATTTCATCAAACACCTTGCAAACAACAAACCAACAAACATCAAACACTATTAGGAGAAGTGATTTTGGCCTAACTTGTTCCCCTTCTGGTTCACAGCAAGCCATTAGTAGATCATATAGCCCATTTAACAAGCTTTAGCACCACTGTGAGCTTGCCATAGCCATCAATGGTGAGCATGTCGAGCTCAAATTGCCACCCCTCAATCGACAACAAGCTAGGAGACGCACCAAGCCTAGCAACCATGTCTAGGACACTCACCACCGTCCACCGCCACCCCTTGTCCAAGCCACGAGCCTTGCCAGCCACTGAACCACACGGAAAGCTCGCGCCCAGTTTCTATGCGAGCATACCGAGAGCGCGCCAGAGTGTCACACGAAACACCTGCCCACAGACCGCATGCTTCCCTCGCCGCGTGCAAGCAGGATCGCCACCACCCCAGGAACACCCTAGACATGCCCGTTCGTCGCCACGCGGACCATGGATGTTGTGCGCCATTAAAACCACCGTCGGACCCGCTCAGAGCACCACGACGTTCCAACCATTTCGCACCACCCCACGCCGCGTAGCCATGCCGTTGAGCTTCGCCAGGGAACACAACACCATCCCCTACCTTTTCCCAATCCAGTAGCTCGTTGTGACGATGCCACCGACGAGCTCCGCCCGCGCCATTCGGTCCCCTCGCTGCACTATAAATAGAGGCCTTCCCACCACGAATTCTTCACACCATCTCACTCCCCTCTCTCTCTGAAGCACCCCACCTCATTACCGGAGCAAGGTGAGCATCGCATTGCCGGAATTTCGTCGGAGCTTGCCGCTGCTGGAGGAGAAGGGCGTCGTTGATTGGAGCCACCCCAGGAGGAACCACCGGTACCAGGAGGATCGCCTTCGTCGACTTCGTCGTTCTCCCCCATCGCTGACCATCGTCGGAGCCCCGGTGAGCCTCCCACGACACCCACTGGTTGTGTTAGGGTTCGACCTCGCTGTGTCCTGGTCAGGCGTGGACGATGAACGTCAATCGTAGATCTAGCTTCTAATCCTCCGTACCGCTTGGCCACTCTCTGTCTTACTGACGAGTGGGGACAGCCACTTGACCAGCTCGCGTGCGCGCTGTGCGCAGTCGGCCGGCCCAGTTAACATCCCTTGCGACCCAGTAATTCAAATTAAGGTTTATTCTTTTAGTTTCAAACTTAGTTCTCTACCTAGATTAAAAAGCAACCCAGGAAGATTCACTGAACCAAATTGCATGAAACCAATTTTGTTAGAAAGGTACTGGAATGCTTAATCCAAGCCCGTTGGATTCAAACCAATTGGATTGGTAGATCAGCTATAGTAAAAATAGCAAGGCGGACGATTTTCTGCATTCAAACATTTTTCAAAATTCAACCATAAAAGCTTTTGAGTTGATTCCAACTCTCAAAAATCACATTTAACAAAAAATTTCAGAATTTATAAAAATATCTAGGTTTACTTGTAGAAATAATGGACAAGTAATAAAAGAATGCCTCACAGGCATTTCTAGTCACTTTAATTAATTAAAATAAAAAGGTTAAACCTTATTAAATTGTGACACCATTTTAAATCACATTACCATGTACTGAAATATGTGGTGATGACATGTGTCAACATGATCCCATGTTTAAGTTGGAGAATATTAAATCTTAATTACTTTTCTAAAATAAAGGAAATAAAACTATTTTCCTTATTGATTGTAATGCTTGTGTTGATGCTAGATCATCTAGTGAAAACCTTGGTGTGATAAGTAAAAGTAGGTAAGTATTGTTTGGTGATTGTGTACCTTGTATTTATTTATAGACGCTAGTACCAACCAAGGATACGAGGAGGAAGGAGGATACTACGAGGAAGAAGCCGAGGAGAACTTCAACCACTGCTCTGCACAAGGCAAGCCTAATACTACCAGATGACTTGGCAAGCTAAAACTTGCATAATATTATGCAAACTAGATGCTTTAAGCATATGTGATTATACCCACTTGATGATACTAAATTCTAGTTTTACTTGCAAGCTTAATTCATTTATTTCTTTAGCAAAGCATTCTTTTAGAGTTACTTAGTGTAACATCCCAGCATTTAGGAACTAACGAAGGGTAGATTTAGGAATATGGAATGTTGCATGCATTCATTTGTGAAAATTTGGTAAAATTTTCGCCAAATAAAAATCTTAAGTTATCAATGTTTCTTTCATACTTTGAGAATAGATTTAGTCTTAAAGGATGATTGTTATAAACTTTGAGATGATCTTTAAGGAGATATGTGTGTTTTAAAATGAATTTGAATTTTAAACTTGAGTATTTGAATTATAAATTCAAATGAATTAGGGATAAGTTTTGAATCTTAATTTAATTAAGAAATAAGTATTATAACTTAAATTCTACCCAAAGAAAAACAATAATGAATATAAAATTTATTTCATATTATCAATATATAAACAAGTTACAAAGAATGTAACTTACTGAAACTATTTTCAAACTTCGCAATTTACAAAATAATAAATAATAAGAATATTCTGTATTAATAATAATATAATCTTTATTACAATTGAATAAAATAAAGGTTACAAGAATAATAAAAGAAAATTACAAAAGAATAAGAAAATTACATTGGAACATTTACTAACTATCCTATATCTAAACCTAAACTAAATCTTCATCTTTATCTTTGTACCTGCAAAACAAAGACTAAATAAAAACAAAAGAAGAGTGTTAGTATTATTTCTCTCAGATATGTCAGTGAAATGCACTTGACAAATTCATCATTGAGAAATTTATAAAAAGGGGCAAGTTTCACCAATATGAAAGAATCCATCTTTCATCAATTCAAAGCCAGAAGTCAAATAACAGACAAGAGGGACAAATTCACCAGCCAGGTGAAAGTAACCTGGTAAGAGTAAGTTCAAAATTCTAAACATATCCACAAGTGCATAGCAAGCACACAGGCATGACACACACCAGCATGCATGTGGTGTGTTTTCAACCTCACAGAACATCCCAATCTCACAAAACCACAAGCACAGCCGTGGAAGGCAATAGTGCATCACTCCACTGCACATCACACAAGAATAGCCAGTGTAGACAGCAGCTAAACCAAGCACCACAGCCAGCAACCAAACCAACTAAGGATCAACCAAAAATCGCCAGGATGGTGACATAAGGAGGGGGATGGTCAGGTGGATAGCAAGATCAAGACCAGGAGCTAGGAGGAGCAGGATTAGCTCAAGATCAAGCACAGGAGTCTAGCAAAACTAGATCAAGATCATCATCACCAACTTACTACACCATCATCAAATTTTGTGATGAGTTTCATAAAACCTTCACATGATCTAATCATCTTATTCAGAGAGAATCATGTGTTGTTTTATAAAACAAACCCTCAGAAGACACCCAAGTGGGGCGAATCCATCAAAGGGATTTATGAAACTCTAAAGGCAAACAGCAAAGTACCATAATCCAACCAGAGCTCAGAGCAACATCCTTGCTCTGGTTGTCAAACTATATTTTACATTTCAATCATACATATACCTATGATATAGTTCTAGGCACATCCCTAAAGGGAGGGTAGCACCTTAGAAACAAATCTTTGGGATCCATAGATTGATCAAGCTCACTATCATTTTTTTCAAGCTTTGATTCAATAAAGAATAGCTGGTACCATTACCAGGACTATCTAGATGAACCAATTAGATAAGATTTGAATTCCTAAGCCTCAGACGAACATTATTGGTCTTAGGGAATTCAGAGAAGAGAATCTCTATTTATCTTATAAAGCCAAGTTTGTCTCAAGCCTGAAACAACCTAATCAATGGATTAGAGTATTCTTGTGTGCCATATCATGATGGTGTCACAAGAACAATCCATTACGAATCAGGAAAGACAGTAAATCATCATAGATTCAGACAATCAACTAACTAATCATTTTCCTATTAACACAGGAATCATAACTAGGATATTCCTATGATACACTTCACTGTTTGAGATCATGATGATCTCAAACCACATGTTAATTCACAAGCTAACATCACTAAGACAGTAGCTGTATCTTATCATAATCATGACCATGAATCAAATAAACAGTGGAAAGCTATCAAATCATTGGCTTTACCAAGCATGTTTCCCAAAAAATTATATCATCTGAATCAGATGTAATCCAAGCATCAAATCATCTAGTAAGCGACCAAAAACATCATCTATCATTTTAAGCAACAAGCCTCAAGCCAATAATCATTTAGCATGTGTACAGACCATCCAAACATGATTCAATTCATCCAGCACATGATCAATCACATCATAGTAACCCTAAAGGGATAATCATCCTAATCTGAATTAGACAGTAGCCAGAGAGGACACTACCAACATCTAGCATCGAATCATCAAGCACAGAGAGCACCAGGGGAAGGGAATCAAACTCACCGTAGGTCCTCGCTGAAGGATAGAAGAGGAAGCAGAGGGGCCGACGACCATGGCGGCACGGGGAGCACCCCAGAGGGGGCGCCGCAATCCGCACGGCGCCACGACAGCAACCCTGATCACGCCTGGAGGTGCAGAGCATCACCTCGACGCACGACGACCACGTCAGTACTTGAATCCATGCCAACCCCAAACCCTAGTGTTCGGGACGACATCGATCTATTGCAGGAGATCCCTAGGCTCGAATCCAATTGGATAGAACGAACGGGCGTCATCGACAACCCCCTAATGCACCACAACAGCGACCAGAACGGCCGACGGCGGCGGGAATCGCCGGTGGCGGCATCGCTGGCCATAGGGTCGGGGTCAGAGGAGGAGAAGATGACCGAGAGAGAGAGAGAGAGAGACAGTGTGGAGTGGGCCGAGCTGGGCCAGACCCTTCAGGGTGGCTCTTTTGTCTAGGAATAATGGGCCACCAGGGCCCAATAAGAATAACCAGCCCAGAAACAATTCCAGGCCTGTTTTAATAAAAAGAAAAAGACCAAAATACCCCTGACCTCAATAAAATTCTAGAAAATAAAATAAAAATCCAAAAATTATAAATAAAATATTTTTGGATTCAAAATAATCCATACTATTAAAATAAAAGAAAATATAAAATTTTAGACAATTAAAATTTTATAAGAATTTTGTAATTTATATATTCCTTATGGAATTTTACAAAATTATTGAAAGATGATAAAAATAAATAAAAATCACTTTCATTATTAGTATTTTTAAAAAATACTAAATCAATATTTAATAACAATTTTTAATGTATAATCGATAATTCCTAAAAGAATTATTAAATCAATAAAAGTCAAATAAAAGGGAAATAAAATAAATCAATATATGTTATAAATATTAAAAAGTAATATTTATAAATCCTTTATTATTATTAAAAAGAACCTTGTATAATAATAGGGTAAATGCATATCAAATTAAATAATGCATTACATTACCTGCATAATCATTTTGCTTCTTTAAATATTGTCCTTACCGGGCAATAATGATGTTTTTGTAGACATAGAAGCTCAAGGTCCAGTGCAAGCATCAGACTTCACTACCTTGCCATCACAAGGCAAGTTCATCACTTGCTCATGTCCTTCGAAGAGTCTTTATCAAAGTATTTGCAAATTGTGTGTTATCATATATGCTATAAAAGAAAGAAAATATTATTTTCACAAATAAAGAAATCATAGATGTCACCCTAAGTGGTGATATAATGGAGCAATAGAACTTAGAGTTCTAATTTCAAAAATGATGATCAAGTAGGGACTTAATAACCCCTGACATCAGTGATTCTAGCGCTGTATATTACGCGTTAGCCATGAGATTTGGAATGGGACAGAGAAGTCAGTTGTATCTTCTTCCTCTCGCATGAAGCCGGATGTGCAGGTCGTGGCTGTTATCCTCGTAGCATGCATATTAATTGGTAATTCATAGAGGATATGCAGCATATGGGTGGGAACCCTCATCATCCCACGATAGTTTTGGCATCTAACGGTTTGTACAAACCATTGCCGTAATTCATTATGTGGGCATGGTGTACACCAAGGAGGCATGCGAGGTCGTGAAGGGGGCAGGGATATGCAGGAGGCATGCGAGGAGTTGATCTCTCATGGGTAAAGTAACGCACCTCTGCAGTGTGTAAGAATTGTAACTTGTTACTCCCTGTTCCGGGAAGGAGCTACGAACGCGGGAGGAAAGGAACTCCATGAAAGTTCTGGTCAACCTGTGAAGGCTGATTATCATAGTTTTTAGAATAAAATCAATCTTTGAAGAAAGATTTACAAAAATTGCATAGTGCCAAGGATTTATAATCTGAGGTGGTAGTTAGAGCATCAAACTTCCTACCGTGCATATAATGAACTTGTTGGGTAATGCTGTTACTCATTCTTTCCTTTGATCCATTGCTTAGACTCTGAGGATCCCGAAGATGTGCCAATGTATTGTCACATCCCAAAATTCTCCTAATTTTGGAATGTGAAATAAATAAATAAATTTGATTGATTGTTTGACTATGTTGAAAATTCTCAAAGAGAAGAAATTTTTTGAATAGAAAATCCTCTCAACCTTGAATTCAAAATCTTATATTCTTTTGTTATGACCTAAATAGCCATATAGGCAAAAGGGCATGGATTGATTATGGATTGTAGAATTGGTGTGCAATATTTCAAAATGAAAATCATGAAGCATTCATAAGCATTTCATTACATCCATGCAAAGTTCTCACAAACTAAATCCAAATCCTGGTATCTAAATCCTATAGTTGATTCGCCCAAATGTCCCTAAAGGTAATTAAATTGACTTTATAAAACCCACTGTTGCTAAGGCATAAATTATTGATAATTATAGTTGTCCATACAAACGTTTATAGTTGTCCATTCTTTTGATACCTATATGAGAGTTAGATAAGAAAAAAAACAAATAAGATTTTTATCACCAAGTTGGGTAGGTCTGGACCATCATATTTTATCTCTTTAGGAGATCATCGCTATCGTGTTAGCATATTGTTCTTACCAACTTATGTGGTATGACAATATAGGTTTCTTGATTTTTTGTAGTGAACCGTGTGATGCCTTGTTTAGGATCTGTTATTTTGAAACTCTAAAGTTGCTGGAGTTTTCGTGTGGTTTTAAAATTATTTTAATGGTGTAATTTGATTGAAATGCGTGGAATTACTGCTGTAGTTTTCTGCCTGACCTGTTGTACCGCGCAATTTTTCATATTTTATTGGTAACTCAGAAAAATCTAAAACAATTCGGTCTTGAGTGTAATTACATGTAGTATACGCACCAAAATTGGCTAAAATCCCTGACGCGTTTAAGTCGGTCAGAAAAATTCGTGAAGTCTGTTGTACCGTTTTGACAGATTTTGTTTATTGCTTATACTCTAGTATTATTCCCAATTCTTTCAAACTATTTTGTGGTTATATACTGCTATATTTAGACCCCTGTAATGTTATTATACAAGTTTTTTCTTGTGTGTTGATTTCTTATGATTGTTTCCTTGTTTGTGACATTGATTGCTTCATATAGTTATGGGTAGGATTATTTTTCTTAGTCGTTTCTTTCCTATAGAATCTATTCTTCCCTATCTTGAACCCTGGGAGATATAATGATGTGTTAAGCTGAAGGTTTGACAAAAAAATACATTTAGGAAAGAGAATGCTTCACCTAATGGAAAAACGATGTGGAAGTATGAAGTGTTGCACATGATGTTATGTAGTAGATTACCCAACCTGAAAGTTGAAGTATCGATAGCTTAGTTTTAGTAGTAGCTTTGTTGATTGGATACAAGGGAGTATACATAGAGCATTAGCTCGTGCCCATGGAAACATTCTTCAAGGCAAGTGAGCATGCCCGAGTGATAGAAAAACGTGATTCACCTATCCTCATACAAGGTAATGATTTGGGTGCAGGATGGATTGATCACCATTCCTACTACTCTTATTATTCGCTCTTGTACTGTTGGATTTGCGAATCTTGAGTGCCCTTTTCAACCTTAGAAAAGAGTCGACATTGATCCTAAACCCTAGGATGGTATATTGTTACACCCTTCTAAAAGCATCCATTGCTAAGCATAGGAATGTACGGTAAAGATGAATCCCAGTCGTGAATTATGGGCACCGTGAAGTAAATGTTCCCTATTTGCCCACCATGAGAGTTTTGCTAGTTTAAGAAGTGCTTTCTCGGAAACTATCAATCATGATGTTTAGAATGTGCTAGAGTCATTGTGCCAATAAAAGTCTAAAGGAGAACCAATCTGAGCTAAGTGAATCCTCGAGAAATGACCTAGTCAATTTTATTTTAAGGGTGGTAGCATCCTAATGGATCCCGAACCCCTCTTTCTTTCTAGCCTTCCCAAATCTCGGGACGAGATTTCTTTTAAGGGTGGTAGTCTGTCACATCCCAAAATTTTCCTAATTTTGGAATGTGAAATAAATAAATAAATTTGATTGATTGTTTGACTATGTTGAAAATTCTCAAAGAGAAGAAAATTTTTGAATAGAAAATCCTCTCAACCTTGAATTCAAAATCTTATATTCTTTTGTTATGACCTAAATAGCCATATAGGCAAAAGGGCATGGATTGATTATGGATTGTAGAATTGGTGTGCAATATTTCAAAATTAAAATCATGAAGCATTCATAAGCATTTCATTACATCCATGCAAAGTTCTCACAAACTAAATCCAAATCCTGGTATCTAAATCCTATAGTTGATTCGCCCAAATGTCCCTAAAGGTAACTAAATTGACTTTAGAAAACCCACTGTTGCTAAGGCATAAATTATTGATAATTATAGCCTAAAGAGATCCAATTAATATTACAAAATTTTAGGAACAAAACTGAGCTCATTTGGAGCTATTATGAAAAAGTTATGGAATAACTACAAACAAATAAAGATATAAATAAAATGGAATATAAAAGGATTTATAAACCCACTACTTGCAAACTAGTAAAAATATTACAAATATGATCCTACAATGATCTATTCGATTTTAGAAAAATTTAGAAACAAGAATCATATCATTTGGAGTTCGTATGCAAAAGATATGAGGGAAACAAGTAAATAGAAAAAGAAAAAGAAAAAAAAACTAAGCGGGCCGGCCCACCCGGACCGACCGGACCAGGCAGCCACGCACGTACACAGGTCGATCGATCAGTTGCTTTAAAAATGGTGCGAATCAGTTTTTGACAAACCTATCTCTAATCAAACTCTCATAACTTTTTATCTACAACTCCAAATTAACTTCCGTTTGTTTCTACTTGTTTCCTACTCCAAGGCCTATCTCCCCACTGTCATAAACCTCCATATAAACTCGTGGAGCCATAGCTGTATGAGTTTCTCTTCTCGAAATCCCGAATCTACACATGCCCGAATCTTATTTCGCTTTTTAACCCATCTAGACTTCGTTGTTTGCCTTCGGCCAAAAAAGAAAGTTGTAGAACTTGTCGAAATATTTCAATCCCGACAAACCTCACCTCTTTTAATCCACCACAGCCGAAGAATTTAGCATCGCAATATTTCAGATCTGAAAGTGTAAATCCAAGATGTACTCGCGCTCGTTTCTTCAAATCCAAATTCCTTTGGTGAGAAGGTAGGAATAATGATTCCCCACAACTTTCATGTTATAAGTTTCTCAATTTGACCTACGTATTTGTCTCTCTAACACAGATCTGTTTCTTGTCTATTCTGAGCCAAAATCGGATCATTCTCTTCTTCTAGCCACCGGATCCTGTCCAGACGGTCGAGATCCAATCAAACCGGTGCGTGCCATGTCGTCATCCCGGTCAGCTTCCTCATCAACGCCATGTCATCGTCAGGTCAGCATCTAGTCCCAGTCAGCATGCAAAGTCAACCTGTCCAGTCAGCGGAATATTCTCTGGAATATTCCGTTCGAATTTAAAATTGCATATTATAGGTCTAACTTGTAAAATTCATTAGAAATTCATACCACGTCCAAAAATTGCGTATAATATATCAAATTGGACATAATTTTACGTAGAATCATCTTATCAGAATAGATCCAAATTTTACTGTATGTGGTTACTGCAGTAATTTAATTGGTTTTAATGGTCTTTTAGGTTAATAAATTCATAAGAAATTATCTGTAACTCCGAAAAATATGAACAATATATCAAATTGAAGCTACTGTAATGTACATTAATAATATCTGGTTGGATCTAGAATTTGTCGACTATTTAACCCGTAGAAATTTAATTAGTTTTAATGGATTTATAAATCATTAAATTCATAGTAAATTAATTGCTTGTCACAAAAATATAAATGATATACTGATGGAAAGCTGGTTCCACGTAGATCATCAAATTGAAATTAGTTCAGCCTTTGACTGTAAGGTTTTTCTGTGAAGATTTAATTGGTTTAATGGCTTATTTAGAGTAATAAATTCATAATAAAATAAATATTATTCAGAAAATTACAAATAATATGTCCCTGAAATCAAAATTCCGTGGAGATTACAGATATAATTTTAGTTTGATTTTTAGACAAAAGAAACTATATGAATCATTTAAAACCCATTAAACACTATTTAAATCATACAAAAAGATCTATAACTCCGATTAGGGTGAATCCAAGTGCTAAGGTTTTATATTGACAATATCTATACAGAGAAATTGCATGAAAAATTATTTGGTACTGTTGAAATAGAAATTTTCATACAGAAATATTTAAACCCATTGAAATAGTGTTTTAATCATAAGAAAATATCTATAACGTCTTTTTAGGTGAATCAAATTGCTACTGTCTCTAAATTGCATTACCTATCCAGTAGCATCTAGTTCACAATTTAATACGACATAAACATCTTTAATTCGATTAAAGTGGTATACACCATATTAAATCGATACAACTTTAGTAATAAAAGCTTTAGTGCATTAAATGACTTTCGACATGCATCATGTAATCTAGTTATGTTCAGAACACTAAATGCAACCATTGTGACTCATTAAATCGTCATGCATGCATCTGTCACTACTAGGAAACAAGCTGTTAGTGGCGCACCCGAAATGCCCATCCGTGGCGCACTGCCTAGTGCGCCACAGAAGTTTAGATACAGGCGTGGCGCACATGCCAGTGTGCCACAGAAGTTTGGGCAGGTGCGCCACGCGTATGAAACGGTAACCGTGGCGCACTAGGTGTTGTGCGCCACGGATATAAATTTCAAAATTAAAAAAAAAAAGCAGCAGATCTGGATCTCGTCGTCAGTGCCGTCGCGCGTCGGTGCAGGTCGCCGTCGTCGCCTCCTCATCGTCACCTTGTTGTCGTCGTCGGAACTGCAAGGAGGAGGAGAATAGGAGGAAGAGGAGGAGAATAGGAGGAGAAGAAGAGGAGGCAAAGGAGGAAGAGGAGGAGAAGAAGAAGAGGAGGCAGAGGAGGAAGAGGAGGAGAAGAAGAGGAGGAGGCAGAGGAGGAGGCAGAGGAGGAAGATGAGGAGAAGAAGAGGAGGAGGAGAAGAAGAGAGGGAGGTGGGAAGAGACGGAGGAAGAGAGGGAGGAAGGGAGGTCGACGTCGCTGTTGTCACTGCGAGGAGTAGGAGAAGGAGGTCGACATCGCGCCGTCACTGCAAGGAGAGGAGAAGGAGAAGGGAGAAGGAGAAGGGAGAAGGGAGAAGGGAGAAGGAAGAAGGAAGAAGGAAGAAGGAAGAAGGAGAAGGGAAAGGGAGAGGAAGAGGGAAAAGGGGAAGGGAAAAGGGGAAAGGAAAAGGGAGGAGGGCGGGGTGGGGATTCAAATTTTAATCCCGCCCAAGCTTATCCGTGGCGCACTAGGTGTAGGTGCGCTACGGATAAGTCGCCCTGTTTTTTTTTCTGCAGAAAAAAACGGTTTTTTGACCATAACTTTTTACTCTTTTCGAATTTTGAAAATCTAAATAATCGCTAAACGACCTAAAGGGGTTGCAAGAGGATCTGGAATCTCGTTCTGGTCATTTTGGTATATTATACGATTTTTTTCGATATCGTATGCAAAAGTTACGGCCTTTTTACCGTGGCATTACTTTTTTTTGCAAATAAAGTCGAAACTCATTTCTGTTAATTTTACTAGAAGCTATACCACATTACCTACCTAAATATGAAAGGATTTAATTTTTTGAAGTGTTTATCATTTTTGTTTATTTTTTGCAAACCCTAAAAAGGCGATCCACCGGGGGGGTGGAGTTGGTGCATGCCACTTAGGCGTAGGGCACTAGGGCAGAGTGCCCTACGGCTAAGTTTGTACATCTGTGGCGCACTAGGCCGAGTGCGCCACATAAGTTTGTGGCCGTTTCAGAGCAGAGGGGGGCATGCGCTTAGGCGTAGCGCACCAGACCCATGTGCGCCACAGATGACCCTAACAACCGTGGCGCACCTGACTATAGTGCGCTACAGATGTTTGGCGTGCGGCCAACAGGCCTCGCCACACATCTGTGGCGCACTATAGTCATGTGCGCAACAGTTGTTCTAGTTATTAGTAGGGCACTGCCCACAGGTGAGCCACGCCTGTTTTAGCCGTGGGGCACTTCAACCATGTGAGCCACGGATGTGCTGATTACCTATAGCCATTTTCCTAGTAGTGTGTTCATCATTGTTTTCTTGTAATGTTGCACTGTTGCATGTTTGCAATGTTTTGAATTGTGTGTTTGTTGTGTTTTATTCAAACGTTAGATTGCGAGGAGTGCAACTACTGTGATTGCAACTACTATGATTGCAAGTATTATGGTTATGACGAGAGCAACCATTATATCTATGAGAATTGTGAGGATTATGTAATCGACTACATCTACAACAAAGGCAAGTGGTGCTATCTTGGTCATAAATGTCCTATTGTTTTCCTATGCATTGTAGATGTTTTATAGAATTGCATATGTAGGAATTGATGTGTATATGCTATGCTATGTCCCATATTATTCCCTAGTATTCCTTGTTTATGAGCCATCGTATTGGTAGATTGCTTAGCTATTCTATTTAGACGGGGAAGGGAATCACATCATGAAAAGTTATATGTTTTGAAAGGCTTATGTTTTGCTAAATGACAAACCAACATGTTTTAATGAACCACCTGGGCGGAATGACATTGATTGGGTCATCGAGTGTGGATTATGGTGGGGAATGCCGCCCAGGACACTGAGAAAGGATTGGTTTCTTTGTTTGGTAGCTTTTGTATGCAACCATGTGCCAATAATGAAATGGGCGGTTGGTTGAACTCAGTAGGTTGTGGTAACTCGAACCCACGTATCCAGAGATGTAGATAGTGTAGGTTAGACCGGTGCGTGTCGGGTTTGGGGAGCTACTTCCTGTACGGTTCCTTCTTGGACTTCTCCCTATCATCACCCAATATGAGAGTGGTGGTACGAGCTAGGCTGTCCAAGTCACATGGGTAAAGTGTACTAACCCCTGCAGGGTGTCTAAACTAAGTACTTAGCCGTGTCCCCGGTTATGGACAATTTGAGCGACATGATACTGATGCCATGATATTTCTCACTCATCCTTATTTCTCAATTACTTAAAACTTGTTGGGTGAACTTAATTGGGTAGGAGCACCTAGGAGTGAACCAGAGTGTCCTATTTATCGTATTGGAAAACTACTTTGTTACAAATGTTAGGATAAAACTGTTGCTTTATGCAAATGAGCCTGAAATCCGATTGGCCAAATAAGCATGTAGTTGATAGATATGTTGTTAACCACTTTAGCCTACTTGCCATACATTCAATGTATTGACCATTCGTGGCTGCAACGTTTCATGTTGTAGGTTATATCGTATCTGAGTGATCGTTCATAGGTCGCGAGACTCCACTCAACAATTGTTTGCTTGTGGCACATTTGGAGGATGGAGATCTACCTTGTATTCGTTTTCCGCTGTGTACTTGAATAAATATTGTAAATTCTGGATCATATTCCTTGTATTTATGATGCACAGTTATATTTGGTATCATTTTGTACTATGTGTGTCAGTGAACCGATCCAGGGATTGGCACTATGCACATGAACTCAGCCTTATCAGGCGAGGGTGTTATATGTATGCAGCCGAATGCCAAGAAGATGTGTTCTACAAGGAACCTGATCTGTCCGGATGAGTTGAAGGAGTGGAATACGAGATCCGCTATGGTGTCGATGATAACAAGTCCAAATAAGTATTCCTAGTTAGTAGTAACCAACGGAGCCGAGCAGCATGAACTCTATAGAATAGGCTGCTGAGCTCAACTCCTATTCGGAGTTGTTACTTTTAAATTCCGCTGCAACACTTTATATTTTGGTTTGTAAGTTGGATGTTTTGGATGTCTTGAACTTCCAGTATTGTAATAATAATAATGTGTGTACTTCTGTAATATGGACCCGCAATGTTTCTGTTGTACCACTCTGAGGGATGTGATATTTACGGAACGGTATTCTGTGGATGTCATGTCAACGACTATAGTGTACTACTATACTACACATGCAGTGGTATGCTGGGTCACCGCAGTTGGTATCAGAGCAAATTGCTTTGACCTTAGGTTGGAAACCTAGTAAAGGGTATTACCTGTAGGAAAAATTTAGCAACGATAAAGAATCCTCTAAAAGTAATATAATGGGTATTCAAATGAGAATATTCCGTTATATATTTTAGTGTGATAGTTCTTTGTTATGATGCAATATATTTTTGGATACTAATAAAAATTATTTTTCCGATATACAGAGATATGGCACCAAAGTTTCCAAAACATACTTTGGTAAGGAAAGAGGAGACTCTTGATGATTATCAAGGATCATTCACAGACCAACTTCATCAATTTTTAAAGCTTTTTAGTTGTCCAACTAGAATTCCAGTGAACACTATCACTTACCCTGATGGTCGGATGTTATCCAAGTATCGTGTGAGTATCCAACTTCCAGAGAAGCTTGGATTATATCACGATCTGCCTATCGGAGAAGGTAGGAGTCATTTAGCAGCATATCATGTTGCTGTTGTGGAGGCAATAGCTAATATCCGGGAGCAGAAAACCAAGGAGCTAGAAGGTAGTACATTCTCTGTGATACCTCATGATTCTATAGACTCGGAGCCTATACCGGATCATCTTACTTTGGTTAAGAAGCATCCTAAGTTAGCTTCCAAGTTTATGGATAGATACCGAACACTCGTTGCGTCTTTTTACAAGACCCATCAAGTGATTGTTGAAGATAAAAATGACATGTTAGAGGATCTAACTGATACGGAATGGAGGAAGCAGTTAGCATTCCAGTTAGAGAAAGAAGCAAGTAGTAGTGCAACACCTATTTTTAAGGATATACCTTTAGATCCTGAATCTTTTATACCATATCCTTATTCACCAAGACCTGAACCTATACATGATCCTACTATGGATATGCGGTATGCAGTACCACAGGGCTCAGAGGATGATTCTGACTTAGAACTTCCTATTGAGAATTCGGATGGTTGGAGAATGGGATCATATGATGTATCTCATGAATACCAGATGTCCACAGATGGTTCTGACAGAAATGTTGGACAATACAGTTGGATGGGTGCAAGAACGAACCCTAATAATAGTAGTAGAAATACCATGTCAATAGATAATCAGGATGAAGAAGAAGATCCTTAGGACAGAGTGTTTGAATCATCAACATCTTCTCAAAATCCAGGGAATATACATTATCCAGTGTTTAACTATCTTGCCCACGAGAGCACCTGGGAAGCAGCAGGATCTGCGTATCCCGTTGACCACTCAAGAAATGAAGCTCAGGAAAGGCAGGCTGGAGATAATGTTGAATATGTTTCTGAAGACTTATCAGCTGAGCTGGAAGGAGTCAATGCGCTCAGGTTGAGTAATGACTCAAGTCCTGACACTTCAGATACAGAGTATATTCCTTCTGGAAGGCCATATGTTCCACAAACTGTGAGACGAACCACACGTCATCACGGTTGGACATCAGGCATGTACGATGAGCGTAGTTACTAGTAGAAGAAGACAATTAGTTAGTAGTATCAAGTACCATGTATTGTACCCCAAGTAATAAGGTAGTTTTGTGATTATACCTATATGGTATATGTTGTAATGACTTTGTATCATTATGATATTATGTATAATATGTGAAATGCATATTTGGATTTTCTTTGGATCTTCATTGTGTGACTAGTTCTGTGCGTAAAGTTGAGCTCGGAACACATGTGCATGATGTAACTATGACTATTCGCTTTATGTTTCAGGACTAGAGGGTCATGGATACGGGTGTAGGAATGGAAACTGAGCAGCAGTGGATGGAGCGAGAGGCCAAGGAAAAGGCCGATGCAGATGCAGCAAACCAAGAAGCATTACCACCACCACCACCAATGAGGCTACTATTGGAGCAGAATTTTATGCAATGCATGCAAATGACGCAAGAGACCCAGAACAAGTTCATGGAAGAGCCGCTGGGGCGAGAAAATCAGAGGGCACCTGAAGGTGGAGGAGTGAGTCTATCTGATTTCCAGAATGCAAGACCGTTACCTTTTGCATCAGATCCTAAACCAATGGATGCAAAAGACTGACTAGAAGATCCTGAAAGGAAGATGAAAACTGTAGGTTGCAATGATGAGGAAAAATTGAGGTATGCAACTCATCTTCTGACTGGACCTGCAGCAACATGGTGGGAAAATCAGTTAGCCATGCAACAACCAGGAAGAGAGTTTAGCTAGGAAGAGTTCAAGCAGAGATTCCGTGAATATCATGTTCCGGAAAGTGTTATGGAGTTGAAGCGGAGAGAATTTGAGGAGCTTCATCAAGGATATACTAGTGTCATGAAGTACATCGGGGAGTTTAGTCAACTGCCTCGCTATGCTGAGGAGGATGTCAACACTGAAGAAAAGCGGAAGAAGCGTTTCCTGCGTGGATTAAATCCATTCGTGAGGATGCAGCTAAGGTTAGCCAATAAGCAAACTTATCAGCAGTTGTTGGATGCAGCCATTACTTTTGAAGATGACTACAAGAATGTCCAAGAGGACTGGAGGAAGAGAGCCAAGAAGAAAACCAAGAGAATTCAGGCAAGCAAACCTAAACCTAACCTGGAGTTCAAACCTCGAAATAGGAATTATGGCAACAATAACAAGGGAAGTGGTGGAAATCAATCCAATCCGAGGAGGAATGTTATTTGTAACAATTATGGGATTCCAGGGCATTTCCAGAGGGAATGCAAAAATCCTGTAGTGATCTGTTATGGTTGTGGTCAGAAGGGGCATATCAAGCCAGATTGTCCGAACAAACCACCTAGAGGATGGCCTACCAAGGGAGGAGGACAAGCTAGTGGAGGAAATGGACAACCCAATAAAGGATGAAATAATGGCAAGAACAACAATGGCAAAAGGAACTGACCTACCGGGAAACTGAACTGTGCAACCCTCGAGGAGGTGGATAATTCGGAGCATGCAGTGGTAGGTACGCTCAATATCCTTACCAATCCCAGCAAAGTTCTATTTGATACTGGTGCAACTACTTCATTCATTTCTGAAGAATTTTTTGATAAGTTCGGGATTAGAAGGGCAACGTTAGAAAGTCCTATGACCGTAGTTACGACAGGAGGGGATGTGATTGTACGCCACATAAAACAAGATCAGGTCATCTCGATCTGTGGTTGTACATATTTCCCAGACCTTTATGTGATTCCTTTGAAGGGAATTGCAGTAGTGCTGGGAATGGATTGGATGATGGAACATGGAGCTCAGATAAATTGTGAGGAGAAAACTATCTCAATCAAAACTCCAAGTGGAGCAAGGATAGTTTACCAAGCAGATAAGCACATTCATATCATGGTGGATCTGCAGTTGAACTCAATGAAAGAGGTCAAATTGGAAGAGATTCCTATAGTAAATGAATTTCAAGATGTTTTTCTAGCAGAGCTACCGGGAATGCCACCAGACCGGGAGATAGAGTTCACTATTGACCTAATTCCTGGTACAGCACCAATAGCTCAAGCACCATATAAAATGGGACCCAAGGAGTTAAAAGAACTCAAAGAGCAAATTGATGAGTTAGCCAGAAAAGGATTTATTCAGGAAAGTGTATCTCCATGGGGAACACCAGTAATCTTTGTGGATAAGAGAGATGGTGGAATACGGATGTGTGGTGATTATAGAAATTTGAACAACGTGACTATCAAGAACAAGTATCCTTTACCAAGAATTCAAGATTTGTTTGATCAGGTGAAAGGGGCTGGAGTATTTTCAAAGATCGATTTAAGATCTGGATACCATCAAATAAAAATAAAGCCGGAAGATGTTCGAAAAACAACATTTGTATCAAGATATGGACACCATGAGTATCTGGTAGTACCATTTGGTTTGACCAATGCACCGGTAATATTCATGAATCTGATGAACAAGATCTTCATGCCATATTTGGACAAGTTTGTCATAGTATTTATTGATGATATTCTGATATATTCCAGGGATAAGGAAGAGCATGCTGATCATTTCAGAATAGCATTGCAGAATTTAAGAGAACACAAACTTTATGCTAAGTTTAGTAAGTGTGAGTTTTGGCTTGATGAGTTATAATTCCTCAGTCATGTGATCAGTAAGAATGGATTTGCGGTGAATCCATCTAAAGTTCAGTCGGTACTAGAGTGGACTACACCGACCAATGTGAAGCAAATTCAAGGTTTCTTAGGAATGGATGGTTATTATCGGAGATTCATTGAAGGTTTCTCCAAAATAGCCAGACCAATGACCAAATTATTAAGGAAGAATACACCATTCAAGTGGGATGAGAAATGTGACGCAAGTTTCCAAAAGTTGAAGACTAGATTAACCACAGCTCCAATCTTAGTAGTTCCGGAAACAGGGAAGGACTTCACAGTATACTGTGATGCGTCTAAAGAAGGTTTGAGTTGTGTATTAATGCAAGATCGGAAAGTGATTGCTTATGGTTCAAGACAATTGAAACCACATGAAGTCAAATATCCAACTCATGATTTAGAGTTAGCAGCAGTAGTTTTTGCGCTGAAAGGATGGAGGCATTTTCTTTATGGAGCCAGATGTGAGTCATACACTGACCATAAAAGTCTCAAATATTTCTTCACTCAAAAGGAATTGAACATGAGACAGAAGCATTGATTTTAACTAATCAAGGATTATGATTTAACAATTAGTTACACCCCAGGGAAAGCAAATGCTGTAGCAGATCCTTTCAGCAGAAAGAGTGCATATATTCAGCCAAGCAATAGAGAGTTACCAAAAGAGTTACAAATGGACTTTGAAAGATTATAACTTCAATTCATCAGAACAGAGGTTCTTGGAGGATTAGCTACTATGCAGGTAGTTGCAGAGCAGGATAGTGATCTTAAGCAAGATATTTTTAGACATCAAGAAGAAGATCCTTTTATTGCTGAGGAAATTCGGAGGATATCTCAAGGGCAAAAATCAGTTTTTCGCCTTGGAGATTATGGGTCTTTATGGTTTCAAGACCGTCTTTGTGTTCCAGATGTGACGGAGATTAGAAATGTCATACTCAAAGAAGCACATGAAACACCATATTCTATACATCCAGGGAGTACTAAGATGTACATGGATTTGAAAGAACTATTCTGGTGGAATAACATGAAAAGAGATATTGCCAAATATGTATCTGAATGCCATACTTGTCAAAGGGTGAAAGCTGAACATCAAAGTCCAGCAGGACCATTACAACCCTTAGAAATTCCGGAATGGAAATGGGAGGAAAGAGGTATGGACTTCATTACAAGATTTCCTATGACACCAAAAAGGAAAGATATGATATGGGTAATTGTGGACAGACTCACTAAGAGTGCACATTTTATTCCGGTGAATCAAAAGGATAATGCTGAGAAGTTAGTTGAAGTATATGTCAAAGAGATAGTAAGTAAGCATGGAGTACCCAAAAAGATCGTAACTGATAGGGGATCAGTGTTTACTTATGCATTTTGGAAGCAATTGCATGAAGCACTTGGTTCAAAGTTAGATTTCAGCACGACATATCATCCGGAGACAGGAGGTTAAACTGAAAGAACAAATCAAATACTAGAAGACATGTTAGGGGCTTGTGCATTAGATTTTGGAGGAACATGCGAAGATCATCTACCATTGGCAGAGTTTTCTTATGATAATAGCTATCAAAGTAGTCTGAAGGCAGCTCCATATCAGGTTCTATATGGAAGAAAGTGTAGAGCACCAATATGTTGGTATGAACCTGGAAGCAGCAAAGGATTTCCACCAGATTATATCAAGGAAAAACAAGATATCATTGATAAGATTAGAGATAGACTGAAAATAGCCCAGAGCAGGCAGAAAATTTATGTGGATCAAATTCGGAGATCATGGCATCCAGAAGTGGGAGATATGGTATATTTGAAAGTAAGTCCAATGAAAGGGGTGAAAAGATTCGGAGTTAAAGGGAAATTGAGTCCAAGATATATCGGACCATTCAAGATACCGAGTCAAAATAGAACTATAGCTTATGCTTTAGAGTTACCATCAAGATTGTCTCAGGTGCATAATGTTTTCCATGTGTAACAACTTCGCAAATGTTTGAAAGTTCCAGACGATGCAATCACACATCAAGAGATAGAACTACAAGCAGACCTGACCTATATTGAAAAGCCTTGTAAGATTCTGGAAGAAAACTGGAAAAGATTAAGGAACAGAGAAATCAAATATTGCAAGGTACAGTGGGAACATCACCCTGAAAGGGAAGCCACATGGGAGAAAGAAGAGGATTTAAGAAAAGCGTATCCAGAACTATTCAGGTACATCTCTACAAACTTTGGGACGAAGTTTAATTTAAGGGGGAAAGTCTGTAACATCCCATCATTTAGGAACTAACGAAGGGTAGATTTAGGAATATGGAATGTTGCATGCATTCATTTGTGAAAATGTGGGTAAATTTTTCGCCAAATAAAAATCTTAAGTGATCAATGTTTCTTTCATACTTTGAGAATAGGTTTAGTGTTAAAGGATGATTGTTATAAACTTTGAGATGATCTTTAAGGAGATATGTGTGTTTTAAAATGAATTTGAATTTTAAACTTGAGTGTTTGAATTATAAATTCAAATGAATTAGGGATAAGTTTTGAATCTTAATTTAATTAAGAAATAAGTATTATAACTTAAATTCTATCCAAAGAAAAACAATAATGAAAAATTTATTTCATACTATCAATATATAAACAAGTTACAAAGAATTTAACTTACTAAAACTATTTTCAAACTTCACAATTTACAAAAGAATAAAGAATAAGAATATTATTTATTAATAATAATATAATATTTATAACAATTGAATAAAATAAAGATTACAAGAATAATAAAAGAAAATTACAAAAGAATAAGAAAATTAGATTGGAACATTTACTAACTATCCTATATCTAAACCTAAACTAAATCTTCATCTTTATCTTTGTACCTGCAAAACAAATACTAAATAAAAACAAAAGAAGATTAGTGTTAGTATTATTTCTCTCAGATTTGTCTGTGAAATGCACTTGACAAATTTATCATTGAGAAATTTATAAAAGGGGCAAGTTTCACCAATATGAAAGAATCCATCTTTCATCAATTCAAAGCCAGAAGTCAAATAACAGACAAGAGGGACAAATTCACCAACCAGGTGAAAGTAACCTGGTAAGAGTAAGTTCAAAATTCTGAATATATCCACAAGTGCATAGCAAGCACACAGGCAGGACACACACCAGCATGCATGTGGTGTGTTGTCAACCTCATAGAACAGCCCAATCTCACAAAACCACAAGAACAACCGTGGGAGGCACTAGTGCATAACTCCACTGCAGAGCACACAAGAACAACCAGTGTAGACAGCAGCTAAACCAAGCACCACAGCCAGCAACCAAACCAACTAAGGATCAACCAAACATCACCAGGATGGTGACATAAGGAGGGGGATGTATCAGGTGGATATCAAGATCAAGCCCTGGAGCTAGGAGGAGCAGGATTAGCTCAATATCAAGCATAGGATTCCATCAAAACCAGATCAAGATCATCATCACCAACTTACTACACCATCATCAGATTTTTTGGTGAGTTTCATAAAACCTTCACATGATCTAATCATCTTATTCAGAGAGAAGCATATGTTGTTTTATAAAGCAAACCCTCGGAAGACACCCAAGTGGGGTGAATCCATCATAGGGATTTCTGAAACTCTAAAGGCAAACAGCAAAGTACCATAATCCAACCAGAGCTCAGAGCAACATCCTTGCTCTGGTTGTCAAACTATATTTTACAATTCAATCATACATATACCTATGATCTAGTTCTAGGCACATCCCTAAAGGAAGGGTAGCACCTTAGAAAAAAATCTTTGGGATCCATAGGTTGATCAAGATCACTATCATTTTTTTTCAAGCTTTGATTCAATAAAGAATAGCTGGTACCATTTCGAGGACTATCTAGATGAACCAATTAGATAAGATTTGAATTCCTAAGCCTCAGACCAACATCATTGGTCTTAGGGAATTCAGAGAAGAGCATCTCTATTTATCTTATAAAGCCAAGTTTGTCTCAAGCCTCAAACAACCTAATCAATGGATTATAGTATTGTTGTGTGCCATATCATGATGGTGTCACAAGAACAATCCATTATGAATCAGGAAAAATAGTAAATCATCATAGATTCAGACAATCAACTAACTAATCATTTTCCTGTTAACACAGGAATCATAACTAGGATATTCCTATGATACACTTCACTGATCTCAAACCACATGTTAATTCCCAAGCTAACAACACTAAGATAGTAGCTGTATCTTATCATAATCATGACCATGAATCAAATAAACAGTAGAAAGCTATCAAATCATTGGCTTTACCAAGCATGTTTCCCAAACAATTACATCATTTGAATTAGATGCAATCCAAGCATCAAATCATCTAGTAAGCCACCAGAAACATCATCTATCATTTTAAGAAACAAGCCTCAGGCCAATAATCATTTAGCATGTGTACAGACCATCCAAACATGATTCAAATCATCTAGTACATGATCAATCACATCATAGGAACCCTAAATGGATAATCATCCTAATCTGAATCAGATAGTAGCCAGAGAGGACACTAGCAACATCTAGCATCGAATCAGCAAGCACAGAGAGCACCAGGGGAAGGGAATCAAACTCGCCGTAGGTCCTCGCTGAAGGATAGAAGAGGAAGCAGAGGGGCCGACGACCATGGCGGCACGGGGAGCACCCCAGAGGGGGCGCTGCAACCCGCACGGCGCCACGACAGCAACCGTGATCACGCCTGGAGGTGCAGAGCATCACCTCGACGCACGACGACCATGACAGCACTTGAATCCATGCCAACCCTAAACCCTACGATTCGGTACGGCATCGATCTATCACAGGAGAGCCCTAGGCTCGAATCCAATTGGATAGAACGAACGGGCGTTGTTGACAACCCCCTAATGCACCACGGCGGCGACCAGAACGGCAGACGGTGGTGGGAATCTCCGATGGCGGCATCGCCGGTCACAGGGTTGGGGTCAGAGGAGGAGAAGAAGAACGCGAGAGAGAGAGATAGATAGAGAGAGAGAGAGAGAGGAAGTGAGGAGTGGGCCGAGCTGGGCCAGACCCTTCAGGGTGGCTCTTTTGTCTAGGACTAATGGGCCACCAGGGCCCAATAATAATAACCAGCCCAGAAACAATTCCAGGCCTGTTTTAATAAAAAGAAAAAGACTAAAATACCCCTGACCTCAATAAAATTCTAGAAAATAAAATAAAAATCCAAAAATTATAAATAAATATTTTTGGATTCATAATAATCCATACTATTCAAATAAAATAAAATATAAAATTTTAGACAATTAAAATTTTATAAGAATTTTGTAATTTATATATTCCTTATGGAATTTTACAAAATTATTGAAAGATGATAAAAATAAATAAAAATCACTTTCATTATATATTAATATTGTAGTATTTTTGAAAAATACTAAATCAATATTTAATAACAATTTTTAATGTATAATTGATAATTCCTAAAAGAATTATTAAATCAATAAAAGTCAAATAAAAGGGAAATAAAATATAATAATTCAATATATGTTATAAATATTAAAAAGTAATATTTATAAATCCTTTATTATTATTAAAAAGAACCTTGTATAATAATAGGGTAAATGCATATCAAATTAAATAATGCATTTCATTACTTGCATAATCATTTTGCTTCTTTAAATATTGTCCTTACCAGGCGATAATGATGTTTTTGTCGACATAGAAGCTCAAGGTCTAGTGCAAGCATCAGACTTCACTACCTTGCCATCACAAGGCAAGTTCATCACTTGCTCATGTCCTTTGAAGAGTCTTTGCAAATTGTGTGTTATCATAGATGCTATAAAAGAAATAAAATATTATTTTCACAAATAAAGAAATCATAGATGTCATGCTAAGTGGTGATATAATGGAGCAATAGAACTTAGAGTTCTAATTGCAACAATGATGATCAAGTAGGGAGTTAATAACCCCTCACAACAGTGATTCTAGCACCGTATATTACGCGTTGGCCATGAGATTTGGAATGGGACAGAGAAGTCAGATGTATCTTGTTCCTCTCGCATGAAGCCAGATGTGCAGGCCGTGGCTGTTATCCTCAGAGCGTGCATATTAATTGGTAATTCGTAGAGGATATGCAGCATATGGGTGGGAACCCTCATCGTCCCATGATAGTTCTGGCATCTAACGGTTTGTACAAACCATTGCCGTAATTCATTATGTGGGAATGGTGTACACCAAGGAGGCATGCGAGGTCGCGAAGGGGGAAGTGATTGGCTTGGACCAACTACTGGGCCCCACATCATGGAATTGTGGACGGGAAAGTATGCCCAGTTGTGCAACAAGGAGTTGATCTCTCATGGGTAAAGTAATGCACCTATGAAGTGTGTAAGAATTCTAACTTGTTACTCCCCATTCCGGGAAGGATCTACGAACGCGGCAGGAAAGGAACTCCATGAAAGTTCTGGTCAACCTGTGAAGGCTGATTGCCATAGTTTTTCAGAATAAAATCAATCCTTGAAGAAAGATTTACAAAAATTGCATAGTGCCAAGGATTAATAATCCGAGGTGGTAGTTAGAGCATCAAGCTTCCCACCGTGCATATAATGAACTTGTTGGGTAACGTTGTTACTCATTCTTTCCTTTGATACCTTGCTTAGACTCTGAGGATCCTGAAGACGTGCCAATGTATGCATCCGAATGCCAAGAAGATGTGTTCTACGAGGAACCTGATCTATCCGGAGGAATTGAAGGAGTGGATTATGAGATCCGCTATGGTGTCAATGATAACGAGTCCAACTAAGTATTCCTAGTTAGTAGTAACCAACGGAGCCGAGCAGCATGAACTCTATAGAATAGGCTGCTGAGCTCAACCCCTATTCGGAGTTGTTACTTTTAAATTCCGCTGAAACACTTTATATTTTGGTTTGAAAGTTGGATCTTTTGGAAGTCTTGAACTTCCGGTATTTTAATAATAATAATGTGTGTACTTCTGTAATATGGACCCGCAATGTTTCCGTTGTACCACTCTGAGGGATGTGATATTTACGGAACGGTATTCTGTGGATGTCATGTCAACGACTATAGTGTACTACACATGCAGTGGTATGCTAGGTCACCGCACTTAGTGACTTGTAGATTTTAGAAAGATATATGAAGGTAGCATAAAGAGCATAAAACTTGGCCTATGTTAGATAATCTTGATGTCATCCTGAGGCATGAGATTGTACTTAGATAAGTCACACTTGATTGCGACCTCTCATTAGTATTTACCCCCACTTATAGATGCTGGTGCTAAGCATAACACTTGATCATTTTAGATGGGAAGACTTAGTGAAAATGGTTATGAAAAACTTAGAATGATGAGTCATTCTACTGAAATATTATGACATGTATTCTTGAACACCAGATGATTTTGATGATGAAAATGTTAAGGTATGAGCCTTAGCCCTTTATAAAACTGATGGTTTTCTGGATGCGATACCATTCCCATTTTACCGTACAACCACAATACCCGAAATTTGGGTAGGGCTTGACTGGAAATTTATATACCTTAGTATGGGTTCCCTTGCGGCCAAGGTTTGAGCTGAGGCTACATTGTGAAGATTGTCCACCTGTGCAGTTCTCGAGATGACAGTTAGTCATGGTTGGGAGGCCAAACTCACAGGAGAGGTGCCTATACTAGGGCGTGTAATTGAAAGGTTAGGATTGATTATCCGCATACTGAGTATGGTGAATTTAGGATTGTTCCTGACGGATGTATCGAATGTTGTGGTGAAAGTGTACCACCTCTGCAGAGTGTCAAACTATTCGAATAGCCGCGTCCACGGTTATGGACAGTTGTAGTGGCCATACTGTTCTATCGTCAAATGTTTTCAAAATGACTTGTTAATTGATTCATGACTTGACTTGACCATAATAGGGTTGTGATATGAAATTCAAGTTCCCACTTAGGTGTTATAAAACTGTCAACTAGCTTTCTTTGCTTCTAAACTCAGTAGAGATAAATCTGGCTTTTTGCAAAACAACCCTAGAGCTTAGTAGATCCTACTCCAAAAACCCCTTCACTTGCTAGTATTAGTTTGCGAGTACTTAAAGAGTACTCATGGCTTTGTCCCTGGCTATTCCTGTGGCCGGAATATGAAGAGGACTATTAGGAGAACGGACAACATGAAGGTTATGACAATTAGGATCATCTCCCATCATCAGCATTGCTTGTGACCATGAAGATGGAGCTTCTCCTACGCTATCGTTACTATTACGTTATTCCGCTGCTTGAATTGTATTAAGAATGGATCATGAGATCCTTATTTGTTGTAATACCTTATGTATGGTTTGTAATGGATGATGTACTATGATATCCAATCTGTTATGTCTCGCAAAAATGGTAATCCTGGGATTGCGATGTATGGCATAACAGGCATCTGGGATTAAAAATCCGGGTGTTGACAAGTTGGTATCAGAGCCAACCTGACCATAGGAGACCCTAGTTTAGAATGGACGTTTGAATCCAAAAAATTAGTTTCAAAACCAAGGAAGTGAGTATTTATGAAAACTTATTCTCATTATTATCACTTAGACTCTTTCATGAAAATTCATGTTCCTCAAAAAATTCTTGCAAACCTACATAAAATTTGACACACTTGATCACTCTACTAACTTACTCATCTTATATTCTTATAGATTGACGTGAAGTACGTCAAATTTTATCAGTTGGGGAATGTAGGAGACCTCATCTTTGAGCGTGACTTGGACGAGATTTCAGAGATGCTGGAGCTTCCGCACCCCGAGTTCTTCGGAGCTCAGCTCAACGATCAGGAAGGAGATGAATTGCAATGGCTAGTTGTTGCAAGTCTTCGAGGAAAGAATGAAGCCCCCACCTCAGAGGGAATTCAGTTCACCTTGAGAGAGAACAACTGGGTCGATGGACTTGCCAGGGACATGCAAGATGCTCTTGCCCGTCTTTGTGGGCAGAGTATCAACCAGATCCAGGGTACCCGCTTTGAGTACTATCCATGGCGTGATGTTATGGGATAGCCACTGGAGGCCCCATATCACCATGAGCTGAAGACTCAGTTGGACCACCTCAGTTTATTGATGTATGATCGTCAGAAGGAGCTAGACAATACCCGCTCCTATGCCAACCACAAGTACTCCATAGCCGCCAAGAAGGATCAGACCATTTCCATGCTAGTGAAGGATTGCCAGTCTCGTCGATGTCAACTCGATAAGAAGGAGGGCATCATTGCCCGTCTCCGCCACAGGATCACAGAGTTGGAGGAGATTGTCCACGAGAGGGATATGAAGTTGGAGGAGAGGGAGAATGCAGGGGAGGACCTTCGTGGAGACCCATACTCCTATCTCAGTGACGATGATGACTTTTTGGAGGATCAGGCCATGGACTTCTTCACCGATGAGAATGACTTCGCCTTAATTGATGATGATGAGGATAATGAGGACGCCGACTCCGAGGAGCAGTAGCACTGGAGCACTAGCGTTAGTGAGTTGTATCCGGTCCCACTGTATCGTAGTTTCACAGAATGGTTATTAAAACCATCTGTTTTAAACTTCAAAAAAACATCTATTTTTCATTTGTTGTGGTGTGTGTCTGTATCGTGTGCTATTAATGAATGAATGAAAACTGGGTTGCTAGAAAAATATGAGTCAAACTTTGAAAACATTTCAAAAACAAAAACCCTGAACCTTATAATTTCCCTCTTTTCTCATGATCTTTCTCAATCTTCAGATGCCTCGCGGAGGAAGCACTTCATCCCCAGACCCGATGTTGCAAATCTTGCCAATGTTGGTTTCGGACCGCGAAGCCGAGAGAGCAGAATGTCAAGCCAACTTAGCCACCCTTCAATAGATAGCTCAGATGGCCAACAACAATCAAGGCCATGGAAATCAGGACAACCATGGATCCAAGCTCGAGAACTTGCAGAATACCAATCCACCCGTTTTCACCAAGTCTAAAGATCCCCTAGATGCAGATGATTGGCTGCAAATGATGGAGAACAACCTAGAAGTTGCAGGAGTGAAAGCTAACAAGAATGTCCTGTTCGCCACCCACTATCTGGCCAGAGATGCAAGAGCATGGTGGAACAGCGTTCGTGCCATGACTGTAGGACAGATGATGACTTGGGAAGAGTTCAAAGTCAACTTCAGCAGAACCCATGTGCCACCGGTTTGATCAAGCGGGTGAGAGATGAATTCAGGGAACTGAAGCAAGGCAGGATGACAGTAGTGGAGTACCGTGACAAATTTTTGTCATTGGCTAGGTATGCACCGGATGAGATAGACACTGAAGCCAAGAAGAAGGAGAGATTCCTGAATGGTCTGCATGATGAGATGTAGACGGTGTTAGTCAACATCCCATTTGCTAATATTGAAGCCTTAGTGGACTCTGCCATTCAGATGGAAGGCAAGATCAACCAAGATAATGAGAAGCGCAAGCGTCGCATGATGCATCAACTAGGAACCCACCAAAGTATCGCCCCAACCCATCTCCATGATTTGCCCCAAGAAACAATACACCCCCGATGAACCGTCCAACCTACCCCAACTGTGGAAACCCAAGGCCCGGAGGAAATCACAACAACCCTGGCAACCCAGCAATTTCAACCATGCACCACCCAAGTTCAACAACAACAATGCCTCCACCAACACTGCCCCAAGGACTGGAAGTAATGCTATGCCTGTTGTAGCAAAGGAAAAGTCTTAGGTGACTTGTTATGAATATGGAACCAAGGGTCACTATTCCAATGAGTGACCCAAGAAGATTGTTGAAGCCCCCAATGCAAATGCCCCAGCTCAGCAGCAGCGTCGTGTTCAGCCTGGAAGGAGGTTTGACCCAGTGAACTCGCTCAACCGCTACGGCCGTCTCTTTCTCATACATGCTGAAGAAGCCCAAGAAGCGCCAGATGTCGTGCTGGTATGTTTTCTGTTAACTCAGTACTTGCAAGAGTGTTGTTTGACTCTGGAGCATCGCACTCGTTTGTTATTGAAGAATTTGCATGCACTAGTAGGATTCAACCCACCAAATTTAAGCATGTTATGATAGTTCAAATACTTGGTTCAACCACCAAAGCTAGCAAATTTGCAAGGCCATGCCTATTCGAATCAATGGCATACATTTTTATGCTAATCTAATAGTACTCGGAACTAAAGGTTTGGAAGTAGTACTAGGAATGGATTGGATGTCGAAACATAAAGGATTAATCGAATGTGCCAAGAAATCCATAACCATGACCAGTACAGCCGGAGTATCAGTAGAGCATGTATCTGAAACCTTGCCCCGTCAATTCAAGTGCAACAAGAGTATAGCCCAGCCAACCATTGACCAAGTCAGAATAGTCTGTGAATACCCCGATGTATTTCCAGATGTTTAGCCCGGTATGCCCCCAGATCGGTATATCGAGTTTATCATTGAACTAATCCCTAGAACCGGACCCATAGCCTAGAGAACATATAGTATGAACCGTCTGAATTAGTGGAGCTGAAGAATCAACTGGATGCTATGCTGGAGATAGGATTGATCCAACCAAGTGCGTCACCATGGAGATCACCTTTCTTGTTTGTGGACAAGAAAGATGGAGGTAAATGTTTGTGTACGGATTATCGGAAGTTGAATGATGTCACCATTAAGAACAAGTACCACTGCCAAAGATAGAAGACCTGTCTGACCAGTTGACCGGTGCCAAAGTGATTTCTAAGATTGATCTTAGAACTGGTTATCACCAACTCAAGATTCGAGCAGAGGATATTCCAAAGACTGCCTTTACCACCAGATATGGATTATACGAGTATATCTTCATGTATTTTGTATTAACCAATGCCCTCGCTTATTTGATGAACCTCATGAATAAGATTTTTATGGACTTCCTGGATAAGTTTGTCGTTGTTTTCATCAATGACATTCTGATCTATTCCAAATCAGAAGAAGAACATGAGCTACACCTAAGGACCATCCTTGGAACCCTTAGGGAGCATCAGTTATATGTCAAGTTTAGCAAATGTGAATTCTGGTTACAGGAGGTAGATTCCTCAGACATATTGTATCAGCAAGAGGAATTTCCATTGTCCTTGCAAAGGTGGAGGATGTGGAAGATTGGCAAGCCCCAACCACTCAAACCCAAGTTCGTGCATTTCTCGGATTAGCGGGATACTACCGCAAGTTCGTAGAAGGATTCTCGAGTATTGCCAGACCCATGACCCAATTGTTGAAGAAGGATAAGAAGTTCGAATGGACGGACAAATGTGAAGCGAGTTTTCAAGAACTCAAAAGGAGATTGATTTTAGCCCCAATCTTGATCATGCCGGATATCACAAAGACTTTTGATGTGTATTGTGACGCATCCAAGATCGGTCTGGGATGTGTGTTGATGCAAGAAGGCAAAGTTATATCTTATCTGCCACGACAATTAAAGCAGCATGAATAGAACTATCCTACCCATGATCTTGAACTAGCAGCCGTAGTTCTAGCCCTGAAGACATGGAGGCATTACCTGATGGGAAACCGTTGTGAGATTTATTCAAATCAAAAGAGCCTAAAGTATATATTCACTCAGAAGGAGCTGAATATGAGGCAGAAAATATGAATAGAGCTAATCAAGGACTATGATCTGGACATTCACTATCACCCTGGTAAAGCCAATGTGGTAGCAGATGCCCTTAGAAGATTGCCGTGCCACTTGAACTCCATGATTCTGAAGGAGCAACCAAGTTTGCACAAGGAGATGGAAGATTTCAGAATGGAATTAGTAAGTGAAGGATTTTGTCTAGTATATAACTTCAACCCACTTTGATCAGTCAGATCAAGGAGGCGCAGAAAGGAAATTCTAGTATCGATGGAATCAAACATCGTATCGGTACAGGCAAAGTACCCGGATTCACCGAAGATGAAGATGGTACAAAGGATGTCTCTGTGTACCAGCAACTTTAGAGTTGAAAGAAGTTATTTTGAAGGAAGTCCATGACACTCTTTATTCTATCCACCCCGGAGGAACGAAGATGTATCAGGATTTGAAGGAACAATTTTGGTGGCATAGGATGAAGAGAGAAATAGGAAGCTATATCGCGAAGTGTGATATTTGTCAGAGAGTCAAGGCGAGACATCAAAGACCCGCAGGACTGTTGCAAACACTACAGATTCTGGAATGGAAATGGGATTTAGGTGGAATGGACTTTATCACCGGATTGCCTACTTCTAGTAGGGGAAATGACTCTATTTGGATCATAGTTGATAGACTTTCCAAAGTCGCTCATTTCTTACCAGTCAAGACCACTTACCAGAGTTCGAAGCTAGCAGAGTTCTACATCGCTAGAATCGTCAGTTTGCACGGAGTACCCAAGAACATTGTGTCCGATAGAGGAACTCACTTTACCTCGAGATTTTGGAAGAAAGTCCAAGAAGGATTGGGAACCCGACTAGATTTCAGCACAGCGTATCACCCTCAAACCGATGGACAAATGGACCGAGTAAATCAAATACTCGAAGATTTGTTGAGAGATTGTGTGTTGGAATATGGATAAAAATGGGAAGATTGTCTTCCTTTCACATAATTTCCTTAGAACAACAGTTACCAAGACAGTTTGCAAATGGCCCCATTTGAGTTCATGTATGGAAGAAAGTGTCGCACCCGTTTGAATTGGTCGGAAGTAGGAGAGAGTCAGATTTTCAGACCCGACATCATACGAGAAGCAGAAGAGAAAGTTCACAAGATCTGTGAGCACATCAAGACCGCCCAGTCAAGACAAAAGAGTTACACCGACAAGAGACGTCGAGACCTCGCTTTCAATATCGGAGATTTCGTATATCTGAAAGTGTCACCTTTGAAGGGAATGCAACGTTTCCAGCTCAAAGGAAAGTTAGCCCCCAGATATATCAGACCTTACTAGATTCTAAATCATCGAGGGGAAGTATCGTATCAACTGGAACTGCCGAAGGAGATGTCAGCTATGCACAATGTGTTCCATATATCGTTACTTCGCAAATGCCTTGAAGTCCCAGAGAAGACTGAAGTCTTCAAGAACATTGATCACCGTACCATAGAGATCAACGATGACCTGACGTATCCCGAAGTACCCATCCGTATTTTGGAGGAATATTTCAGAACCACCAGGACTCGAAGCATCAAGTTTCTCAATATTAAGTGGAGTAACCGCACTGAAGAAGCTACCTGGGAGTGAGAAGATCACATCAAGACGGAGTTTCCCGGTCTTTTTAAATCCTAGTTTTCTTCCTTCTTCTTTCTCAAATCTCGGGATGGTATTTTGTTTAAGGAGGGAGGGTTTGTTACATCCCAAAAATGTTGAACAATGATTATCAAATTCCAATCACAAAAATTAGGGTTAAGAAAAAGCTTTTGTTAATTAAAATCATATGAATGCATGTGTGAATGTGATGATTGTATGAATGCATGAATGGAATTATGTGATTGATCTAAACATCAAGTAATGGTTTAAAGATGAAAACAACATCATCTAAAACATTTCCAAGAAGAAACAAATCAAGAGAAAATCAAAAACAGATCAAATAAGCAAATGGTCATTTTTGCCAATCTTGCTCACTAGGCCACTTTGAGTGTTTCTAGTCCAAGTTTTTAAAAAGAAACATTTCCATTTATTTTCACCCTTGCTAGACCAAGTAAAAGTGAATCAAATCCCACCTATCAAACTTACATAAACTTTTGGCAACTTGATTCAAATGACAATTCAAAATTGAATTTTTATCATATGTGAATATCACACATTTTCAAAACCCAACCAAACCAATTCCACTTGACCTTTCCAACTAACCAGAGACTCCCTAGTATGTAACTAGCACACCCACCAAGTTTGATTCAAAAATTCAAATTTGAATATCTTTCGGCCATTTCATCAAACACCTTGCAAACAACAAACCAACAAACATCAAACACTATTAGGAGCAGTGATTTTGGCCTAACTTGTTCCCCGTCTGGTTCACAACAAGCTATTAGTAGATCATCTAGCCCATTTAACAAGCTTTAGCACCACTATGTGCTTGCCATAGCCATCAATGGTGAGCATGCTAAGCTCAAATTGCCACCCCTCAGTCGACAGCAAGCTAGGAGAAGCACCAAGCCTAGCAACCATGTCTGGCACACTCACCACCGTCCACCGCCACCCCCTGTCCAAGCCCCGAGCCTTGCCAGCCACTTGACCACACGGAAAGCTCGCGCCTAATTTCTCTGCGAGCATGCCGAGAGCGCGCCAGAGTGTCACACGCAACACATGCCCACAGACCGCCTGCTTCCCTCGCCGCGTGCAAGCAGGATCGCCACCACCCTAGGAACACCCCAGACACGCCCGTTCGTCGCCGCGTGGACCATGGACGATGTGCGCCATTAAAACCATCGTCGGATCCGCTCAGAGCACCGCGACGTTCCAACCATTTCGCACCGTCGCACACCGCGTAGCCATGCCATTAAGCTTTGCCAGGGAACACATCACCGTCCCCTACCTTTGACCATGCCAATAGCTCGATGTGCCGACGACACCGATGAGCTCCGCCCGCGCTATTCAGTCCCCTCGCTACACTATAAATAGAGGCCTTCCCAGCATGAATTATTCACACCATCTCACTCCCCTCTCTCTCAGAAGCACCCCACCTTACTCCCGGAGCAAGGCGAGCAGCGCATCACCGGAATTTCATCGGAGCTTGCTGTTGCTAGAGGAGAAGGGACCCATTGATTGCAGCCGCCCCAGGAGGAGCCATCGGTACCAAGAGGATCGTCGTCGTCGACTTCGTCGTTCGCCCCCATCGCCGACCATCGCCGGAGCCCCGGTGAGCCTCCCACGACCCCCACTGGCCGCATTAGTGCGCTACGCCTATCCTCATATAATCGTGGCGCACCTGGTAGTGCGCTACAGGCACTTTTTGGCCGCAGCGTACGCCTAGTGGCGCGCCACGGATGGGCTTTTCAGGTGCGCCACGAACAGCCTTTTTCCTAGTAGTGTCAACCGTAGATCTAGCTTCTAATCCTACGGCCCTAATCGCCCCGTACCACTTTTCCACTCTCTGTCTCACTGATGAGTGGGCACAACCACTTGACCAACATGTGCGCGCACTCTGCATAGTGGGCTGGCCCAATACTTCAAATTAAGGTTTATTCTTTTAGTTTCAAAATCAGTTCTGTACCTAGATTCAAAAATCAACCCAGGTCGATTTACTAAACCAAATTGCATGAAGACAATTTTGTTAGAAAGGTACTGGAATGATTAATCCAAGACTATTGGATTCAAACCAATTGGATTGGTAGATCAACGATAGTAAAAATAACAAGGCAGAAGCTTTTCTGCATTCAATTTTTTTTCAAAATTCAACCATAAAAGCTTTTCAAAATTCCAACACTCAAAAATCACATTTAACAAGACCTTTCAGAATATATAAAAATATGTAGGTTTACTTGCAGAAATAATGGACAAGTAATAAAAGAATGCCTCATAGGCATTTCTAGTCACTTTAATTAATTAAAATAAAAAGGTTAAACCTTATTAAATTGTGACACCACTTTAAATCACATTCCCATGTACTAGAATATTTGGTGATGACATGTGTCAACATGATCCCATGTTTGAGTTGGAGAATATTAAATCTTATGTAGTTTTTCAGTGAGTAGAAATTACTTTTCTAAAATAAAGGAAATAAATCTATTTGCCTTATTGATTGTAATGCTTGTGATGATGCTAGATCATCTAGTGAAAACCTTGGTGTGATCAGTAAAAGTAGTTAAGTATTGTTTGGTGATTGTGTATCTCGTATTTATTTATTGACGCTAGTACCGACCAAGAATACGAGGAGGAAGGAAGATACTACGAGGAAGAAGCCGAGGAGAACTTCAAGCACTGCTCTGTACAAGGCAAGCCTAATACTACCAGATGACTTGGCAAGCTAAAACTTGCATAATGCTATGCAAACTAGATTCTTTAAGAATATGTGATTATACCCACTTGATGATACTAAATCCCAATTTTACTTGCAAGCTTAATTATTTTATTTCTTTATCAAAGCTTTCTTTTAGATTTACTTAGTGACTTGTAGATTTTATAAAGATATATGAAGGTAGCATAAAGAGCATAAAACTTGGCCTAAGTTAGATAATCTTGATGTCATCCTGAGGCATGAGACTGTACTTAGATAAGTCACACTTGATTGCCACCTCTCATTAGTATTTACCCCCACTTATAGATGCTGGTGCTAAGCATAACACTTGATCACTTTAGATGGGAATACTTAGTGAAAATGGTTATGAAAAACTTAGAATGATGAGTCATTCTACTGAAATATTGTGACATGTGTTCTTGAACACCAGATGATTTTGATGATGAAAATGTTAAGGTATGAGCCTTAGCCCTTTATAAAACTGATGGTTTTCTGGATGCGATACCATTCCCATTTTACCGTACAACCACAATACCCGAAATTTGGGTAGGGCTTGACTGGAAATTTATATACCTTAGTATGGGTTCCCTTGCGTCCAAGGTTTGAGCTGAGGCTACCTTGTGAAGATTTTCCAGCTGTCTAGTTCCCGAGATGACAGTTAGTCATGGTTGGGAGGTCAAACTCACAGGAGAGGTGCCTATACTAGGGCGTGTAATTGAAAGGTTAGGATTGATTATACGCATACTGAGTATGGTGAATTCAGGATTGTTCCTGACGGATGTATCGAATGTTGTGGTGAAAGTGTACCACCTCTGCAGAGTGTCAAACTATTCGAATAGCCGCGTCCACGGTTATGGACAGTTGTAGTGGCCATACTGTTCTATCGTCAGATGTTTTCAAAATGACTTGTTAATTGATTCATGACTTGACTTGACTATAATAGGGTTGTGATATGAAATTCAAGTTCCCACTTAGGTGTTATAAAACTGTCAACTAGCTTTCTTTGCTTCTAAACTCAGTAGAGATAAATCTGGCTTTTTGCAAAACAACCCTAGAGCTTAGTAGATCCTACTCCAAAAACCCCTTCACTTGCTAGTATTAGTTTGCGAGTACTTAAAGAGTACTCATGGCTTTGTCCCTGGCTATTCCTGTAGCCAGACTATGAAGAGGACTATTAGGAGAACGGACAGCAGGAAGGTTACGACAATTAGGATCATCTCCCATCGTCAGCATTGCTTGTGACCATGAAGATGGAGCTTCTCCTACGCTACCATTACTATTACGTTATTCCGCTGCTTGAATTGTATTAAGACTGGATCATGAGATCCTTATTTGTTGTAATACCTTATGTATGGTTTGTAATGGATGATGTACTATGATATCCAATCTGTTATGTCTCGCAAAAATGGTAATCCTGGTATTGCGATGTATGGCATAACAGGCATCTGGGATTAAAAATCCGGATGTTGACACGGCTCAAACGGACAATCCCATCGGCCGATGCGTGACTAGGCAAGAGATATTCTGATTGCGTACAAAGATGCCATCAGGGAAATGGTTCCTCATCAGGACCATCATCGGCAAAACAACTGCTATAGAGAAGACCCGAAAACACGCCGCCATCGAGAGGAGAAAGATCGGCTAAGGATGCCACCACCAAGACGTCCGGATGGTAATACCGGACGAAGAGATGATCTAGATCGCCCTGAATGAAGTAGGGACGATGCCCGAAGAAATAGGCATCGGAGTCTGCATAACGAGGCTCCACCGCCACCACCACGTAACCCAGCCAGAAATAATCCACCAAGGCCACCATCGCCTCCTAGCAGGGACCATGAAGGATCCCGACGTAGCCATGGAAGCCACAGGGGTGTAGGCGGCAGTGGTGAAAGGAGAAGCAGAAATCCGACTCTGGCGCGCAGGAGCCGTGAGCCTCCAAGGCGTGGATCTCTATCGCCAAATGATGCTCTCCATCATATTGAATCAAACATAGCAGCGCGGCGGTATGAGGAAGAAGACGTGTATGTGGGACCCAAGTGTTTTGGACCATGCATACGTCAGAACAAATTTCCGGTTGACTTTGATGTTGCCAAACACATTCAGCCCTATGACGCGACATCTCGGCCATATACCTGGCACCAGGATTTCTTCTAGGCCTGCTGCATTGCCAAAGGAGGAAACAACCTGGTTGCAGTCTGATATCTCCCGCTCTTGCTGAGGAAGACGGCTCGATCATGGCTCAATGAACTGCCAGAGAATTCAATTAACAACTAGTATGATATGCAAAGTGCGTTCCTTTCAAACTTCGAGGGAACATACAGGAGGCCCTGCATAGTCAGAGACTTGCAGCGTTGCACACAAAGACCCGGAGAAACCTGCCGGGATTACCTCAGACGATGGATTGACACGAAGAACTCCTGCGAAGGAGTAAACAAGCAAAATGCAATAGAAGCTTTTATTGCAGGACTTCCAGTCAGATTTTTGCGTCACAGACTGAAGCGTTACCATGTCACAGATTTGGGAGAAATGATAGAAATGGAAATAAAATATGCTGATGTCGATGATGATTCAGAAGGGCTGCTAAATATTCTAGCCAATCCCAATGCGGCCAAACAGCCAAAACAAGCTCAGAAGCGCAAGAACACCTCGGACGAAAAGCCGGCCCCGGACAATGCAGCTGTCAACGCAACGTTCGGATCTGTAGGACGAGGAGGGCATGTAGGCGGCCGGGGTAGTGGCCATGGAACTTCACGAATCCAGGGAAGAGGAGATAAGCAACCCGGAAGAACCTATACCTGGGCCGACATTGCCAATAATCCCTGTGTCCAATACTTGGATAGTAACAGAGGATCTACCCACACAAATGCCGAGTGTCGTTTCAATGATGACATCAAGAAAGACGAATCCGCTGGCTACAGAGCCAAGCGACGAAAAGGAAAGAAAAATTCTGAGAAAGGAAAGGAGCCCAAGGAAGATTCCGACATGGAAGAAGCGGAAACCGCTGGAGAGCCCAAGTCGGATCGAAATAAGACTTTTCCGACTAAGAAATACGCATACGTCTGCTTCCTTGGATCCCAACCTGCTAAAGACAAGAAGGCGGATCTCCGTGAGCTCAATGCCACGGTTCCGACTGTTCCATAGTTTCTGGACTGGTCAGAGGTAACCATCACCTTTGATCGCTTAGATCACCCGAGGAAAACACATCGTCGGGGAAAGTACCCTCTGGTCGTCAATCCTCTTATTGATGTCTATGAGTTATCTAAAACACTCATGGACGGTGGAAGCAGCATTAACATCCTCTACATCGAGATGCTCCATCGCATGAAGCTACACAAGATCCATTTGAGTTACAGTAGTGTAACTTTCCATGGCATTGCAACAGGGATACAGAAGGATTCTCTGGGTGAGATTAATCCGGACATGACATTCAGAACCCGAGACAATTATTGGACTGAGCCACTCTCTTTTGAGGGGGTACCGTTCAAAAGTGCTTACCACGCCATCTTCGGACGTTCGACTTACTGGGTGTTCATGGCCAGCTCGTCCCTGTTACATCTACAACATGATTAAACTTCCAGGTCCAAAGGGCGTAATCACCGTACGGGGAAATCCGAGGAAGGCGCGAGAGTGCGACGAAGGATGTGCTGCCTTCGCCGAAGCCGCGTTGCACGCCCAGGAGTACCAGGAGATCAAGAAGACCATCAATCCGTCCGAGATGCCCGCTATGAAGAACGAGGTGCTGAAACCAAGTTTGCAGTTCAAGTCGTCGGAAGAGACGAAGAAAAAGTCGCTGAAGGAAGATGATCCCTCCAAGATGATGAACATTAGGGTAGGCTTAGGCCACGCATAGGAAAGCGGGCTTGTTGAGTTCCTCAAAGATAATAGTGATATCTTCGCATGGCAGCCTTCTGACATGACCAAAGTACCTAGGGAACTTGCCGAATACTCTCTTAATGTGTACCCTGATGCTAAACCCGTCAAACAGTCCTTACGACAGTTTGTTGATGAAAAGCGCAAAGCAATAGCCAAGGAATTAGCCCGACTAGAATTAGCGGATTTTATAATAGAGGTCATCCATATAGATTGGGTGGCAAATCCAGTACTCGTCCCTAAAAGGACACCATTGATTTAAGGATGTGTGTTGATTATACCGCTTTGAACAAGGCATGCCAAAAAGATCCGTTTCCCTTGCCACGAATCGATCAACTTACCGACTCAACGGCAGGATCGGAGCTACTCTGTTTTCTCGACGCATATTTCGGATATCACCA
The DNA here is from genome assembly GCA_030063025.1 of Avena longiglumis. Lineage (NCBI taxonomy): Eukaryota > Viridiplantae > Streptophyta > Magnoliopsida > Poales > Poaceae > Avena > Avena longiglumis. The sequence goes on from CP125978.1 coordinate 292,467,216, forward strand.
AATACAGATGAAAAAGTCGGATCAAATAAAGACGTCTTTCGTCACTCCTTTTGGAACCTTCTTCTATAGAACTATGCCTTTTTGCTTAAAGAACGCAGGAGCAACATATCAACATAGTATACAACGTTGTCTGAACGACCAAATTGGACGCAACATCCACGTATACGTAGAAGACATAGCAGCTATGTCCAAAAAGAAGGAAACTTTAATTTCTGACTTGGATGAAACATTTGCTAGTCTACAAAACTTCAGTATGATTCTAAATTCGAAGAAGTGTTTTTTGGAACTGTAGCCAGAAAATTGTTAGGTTTCATCGTCTCTGAGCGAGGCATAGAGGTGAATCGGGACAAAATCAAGGCTATACTAAATATTACTAGGACAACTCGCCTAAAGGACGTGTAGCGTCTCACTGGTTGCATTGCGAAAATGAGTCGGTTCGTCAGCCCGCTCGGCGAAAGAGCCGCACCTTTGTACAAACTCTTGAAGAAAACCGATAAATTTGTCTGGACCCAGGAAGCCAAAACTGTCCTACTAAGATTGAAATATCTAATTTCAAACTCACCAGTTCTCGCAGCGCCAAAAACTCAGGAACCTAGATTACTCTACATTGCAGCAACCAACAAGGTCATAAGGGTGGTGACAGTAGTCGAGCGCGAGGAAGAAGGCCATGAGCATAAGGTGCAACGGACAACTTAATACCTGAGTGAAGTCCTGACAGAATCAAAACAACGGTACCCACATCATCAAAAGCTAGCATATGGAGTGTTCTTCGCATCCAGAAAGTTACGCCATTATTTTTAAGAGCAGAAGATCACATGGTGAGTACCGCTCCCCTGCGAGATATAATCAATAACCGCGACGCCACATGACATGTTGCAAAGTGGGGAATAGAGCTTGAAGCTTTCGACATTGAGTACAAACTAGGTACAGCAATCAAGTCCCAAATACTTTCTGACTTTGTTGTTGATTGGACAGAGATGGCAGCAAACACAAGTCCTCTAGACTTGGAATTTTGTACCCTTCACTTTGACGGGTCAAAAGCACGAGGAGACTCGAGGGCTGGCGTGGTGCTCAAATCACCCCAAGGAGATAAGTTGTTCTACGTGTTGCAAATACACTTCACTGCAACCAATAATATTGCCCAGTATGAAGCACTGCTGCATGGAATACGCATGGCCAAAAACATTGGCATATTAAGACTCATGTGTTATGGAGACTCGGATTTAGTTGCTCAGCAAGTATCCGATATCTGGAACACAAACAAGCACATGGCAGCGTATAAAGCTGTTGTGGATGAACTATCTAAATCATTTGAGGATTTTGAGGTTCAACACATCCCTCGAGTAGAAAATGAGAAAGCAGACGCTCTATCAAGGATAGGCTCTGTGTGGAAACAAGTATCAGATGGTGCTTTATTAGAGCATTGAAGGGTCCCCTCCATAGTTGTAGTTGATGAAGACCATCCGACGAAATCCGACTCACCTTTAATAGAAGTTTTGGCTGTAATTCCCAGCTGGACGAAACCCTATATGGATTTCCTGATAGATGGAAAACTACCCAAAGATGAAGTCTTGAGCCGGCAGATTATCTGACGAGCAAAAGCCTACACTATAATAAATGGTGAGCTCTATAAACGGAGTGTTTCTGGCATGTTTCAGCGATGTATTTCTTTGGAAGGAGTAGAAATCTTAAGAGAAATCCACGAAGGTGAGTGTGGTCATCATGCTGCAACTAGATCCTTAGTGGCAAAAGATTTTTGACACGTATTCTTTTGGCTTACAGCTAAGGCAATTGCCGATAAACTGGTCAAAACATGCAGAGGCCGCCAAAATTAGGCTTATCAGGCACATGTTCCGGCTGAACAGCTGCGAACAATCCCTATTACATGGCCATTCGTGGTCTGGGGGCTTGATATGGTAGGGCCGTTCCGCACGGCAAAATGTGGATTTACTCACCTACTAGTGATGGTGGATAAATTTACAAAGTGGATTGAGGCTAAACCCATAACAAGTTGCGATGCAGCCACAGCCAGAAAGTTTGTCGAAGACGTAATCATCTGATTCGGATATCTGCACAGTATAATTACTGACAATGGGAGCAATTTTTCCATGGGTGAACTTTCCGAATTCTGCGAAGGACAAGGGATCCGGCTCGATATTGCATCAGTCGCACATCCACAAGCTAATGGACAAGTCGAAAGAACTAATGGCCTTATTTTACAAGGAATCCAACCTCGCCTCGAGGCACCACTTCGTCGGGCCACGGGGGATTGGCGGAAGAATTACCGACTCTGATATGGATTTTACGTACAACTCCTAACAGATCAATCGGCTATACTCCTTTCTTCTTGGTCTATGGTGCAGAAGCAGTTCTTCCAAGTGATCTAATTCATCAGTCTCCACGAGTCAAAGTGTATATCGAAGAAGATGCAGAAGATTCTCGACAAGATGATCTCGATATAATCGAAGAAGTACGCGTCGTTGGTGAGCAGAGATCTACAACCTATCAGCAAAAGTTCCGCAAGTATCATAGCTAGAGTGTGCAAATCCGTTCTTTCAGAAAAGGCGATTTGGTTCTCTGACTTGTGCAAAAGAGAGATAACAAACTTTCCCCGATTTGGGAAGGACCTTTTATGATTATTAGAGTTCTGCATAATGGGTCATATTATTTAACCGATATGAGACCAGTCAAGGAAAGACCTAATACTCGGAAGAGAAAGAGAGCTGGTGGCAGCACAGACCCGGATGAAATAGACCGTCCATGGAATATTGCACATCTACGTCCCTTCTATTCTTAGTTATATTACCTTGTAATCATATATGTACATGTTCAAAGTGAAATAAAGTATTGGTTTCCTCATATGTTATATTTGATAAGTTTTTGCCACCTTATTTCCAAAAGAGCATGTCATTTTTTCAAAAATCCCAGAATGCTTGAAAGTACATTATGCTCATGTTCATTCTAGTTATGATTTTTGAATATCTAAAAAGTGTTACCTTAGGGTACAAAATTTAATTTATTGTCTATACTTTGGTTTTTTATCCGATTGCTTAAACGCGGGTATTTTCCAAGTAATGAGTTGTTCGTACTAGAAGTCGGCGTTGTTTCCGAGTTTAAACTGGTTTAGCAATTGCGCTCCGTTGCTCGGCAAAGTTTCTGTGCTAAAGGTTGGCAGACCCATGAAAGGGACGAGGCAGAGTGCCAGATAAAATGACAAGTACAGGCATAAAACACAAAGTGATTAGAAATTTTCAAGCACATGCATAAAAAATATGTAAACATAAAGTGCTACGATAGTAAAAGCATTAGTTTTTACAAGACGAGCACAAATAAAAAATTGTTTCCATCATTACATTGCCAGAAGTTAAGAATAATGCATAAAAACTGTTTATGCTGCAGAGTTAGGCGGTGGTGATGAAGAAGGTGGAGCGCTGGAGTCGACAGTATTGTCGCCCTCGATCTCAGACTTGGAAGCTGCAATGCTGCCTTCTGACTCTTGGGGCGAGGGAGGCACGGTGACGGATCCGAAGAACGGCGTCGTATAATTGGTCATCTCTGCCACACGACAAGCATAACCTGCACATGACTCTTGGATGGCCTTGATGTCCCGTGGGTTACCCTCATCATCATCCTCGGCAATACTTTGGTGACATGTCAGATTTCCATCTTGCTCTGGTGGCTCATCACCATGGTAAGATAAGTCTGGGCAGCAGTCCGAGCATAGGAGATCTTCCAGTCCTCGATAAGCTTCGGAATCTCCTTAACCTTGTGATACGTCCAAAACGTATCTACTTTCCCGAACACTTTTGCTATTGTTTCTCCTCTAAACTTGAGTGATTTGTATACAACTAACACAGACTGACGCTGTTTTTAGCAGAATTACCTTGGTGTCTAGTTTTTGTGTAGAAAATAAACTATCTGGAAAAATCCTAGAAAATATGCCAAAAATCCTATTTCACCAGAAGATCCACGGAGCCAGAATACGAGACGGAGTGGATCCCTGGGGGCCCACACCCCCTGCCGCGCGGGTGGGCCCAGCCCGTGCCTAGAGGGGGTGTGGCTGCCCCGGGCACCTCCTCGGCCTCCCTCTTTGCCTATAAGATTCCTCTTGACCTAAAAACTGAGGGGGGATCGTTGTTTTTCCAGAAAGAGTTCCGGTACGCCGGCACACCAAAAACCGCAATTCAGAACTAGAAACTTCGTTCTGGCACCCTGACGGGATGGTGAATTTGGGGAGGATCATCGCCATCGTCATCACCAACGCCTCTCTATCAACCATCCATGTTTCCCTCATCCATGAGTGAGTAATCCCTCGTTTTAGGCTATGGGGATGGTAGGGATTGGATGAGTTCTATCATGTAATCAAATAAGATTTTTAGGGCATGGTGCCTAGTATCTCTATTAGTGCTATTTGGCTTTGTTGCAACTTGTTGTGCTTAATGCTTGTCACTAGGGCCCGATTTCCATGATCTCAGATCTGAACTTATTATTGAATCATTATGATAGTATTGTTGGTGATCTTATCTGCAAGTTGTCTACACATCTCATTCTTCGGATCCAAAGGCCCCGAAGTGACAGAAATTGGGACAACCTGAGGGGATGGCTATGATGTGAGGATCACATGTGTTCACGGAGTGTTAATGCTTTGCTCCGGTGCTCTATTAAAAGGAGCACCTTAATTGCCAGTAGTTCCCTTGCATTGGTCCGATCGGGTGAATCTCCCATGGACTGTGATGACGCCCTTTGGTCCTGGCATCTTGAGTAGCATGTATGCGTAATGTGGGACAGCCAAGAATCTTGCGAATGCTACACGCCCGAGGATGGCGTGGTATTGTGATGGCCAGTCCACCACTTCGAATTCGAGCCGCTCGAGTCGGAAGTTGTCCGGCTTGCCGAAGATGACGTCGAGCCATATTTTGCCCAGGGGAATATGCCCTTTCATGGGATGATACCGTGGAACGTTGTGTCTGACTGTTCCAGGCTGCACTGCGGGATCCGCATTGCTGCTAGAGTACTTGCGAACATCAGGTTGATGCTGCTGCCGCCGTCCATGAAGACGCGGCTCATATCAAAACCTCCGATTTGCGCCTCCAGCACCAGGGCAGCATGACCTAGGAGAGGGATCTAGCAAGGGTGATCCGAACGGCTGAACGTGATGCAGGACTCCGATCCGCTGAGGTACTTAGGGATGGCGGGTGGAGTTTCCACGACCAGGTTGATCTGACGGGTGATTTTCTTCTGCACCCTATTCGTGGGGTGCCCCTTCTGGATCATCAGTGCTCCTTTCGGCGGGGGATACCCATTCCCAGCGTTGTTCTGTGCTGGTGCGACTGGTTGGTTCGGGCCTCCTACAGGTGGCGGTGGAGGAGCTCCATGCGCTATCTCATCTGGCGTGGGTGCGTTCCCGAATCCAGGAAGTGGAGCTTGCTGCCTCATCTGGACCATGCTTTCGCTGAGTTTCTGGAACTCGTGGCAGTCCTTGAGCATGTGGCTTGCCTTCTTCTTGCCATCCTTCTTGTCTATGTAGAAGTGGATGGTGCATGGACCCAAAAGTTTTTCGTATGCTGAGGGTCCGTTATCGCGGTCGCGGCGCTGCCACGACTGTGCTGGGCGTCCTCCATCGCGGAAGTTTCCTCCGTGGTATCCTCCGCTGTTGCGGTTGGCGTCGTTGCGGCGATCGGCGTAGCCGACCGCGACCATGTCAGGTCCATCGCAATCATCGTAGACACGCGATCGCCTCTTGATACGGCGCTCTCGTCGTCGGCCGTAGTCGTCCTCTTCCTCCGAGTGTGCCCGGTGGACGGAATCTTCGCCATCAGGCCACCTGTTGGCGATGTCCATGAGGTGGTCGAGTGTATTGGGCTTGACGCGCCCAAGTTCCTCCTTGAAGTCCTGGCGCTTGACGCCGTCTTTGAAGGCATCGATGGCCCTCTCTTCGGAGATGTGCGCTGCGGAGTTCTTGGTGTTGGACCAACGTAGTATGTATGAGCGAATGGATTCGCCCGTTCGTTGAGTGCAGGCCCGCAACTCCTCGACTGAGGCGGGCCTCTTGCTGGTGCCTTTGAAGTTTCGGATGAAGCTGTAAGCTAGCTCCTCCCAACTTTGGATGGACCCTGAAGATAGGCTGCTAAGACAGATCCGGGCTGCACCTGTCAGCTGCAGCTGAAGGCATTGCATGGCGGTTTCCTTGTTTCCGCCGTGCAATTTGACGGATGACAGGTGGTCGGTGAGCCATGCTTTTGGGTCTTGTGTGCCGTCGAACTTCGGAGTATCCGAAGGAAGTTTGAAATTTCGCGGCATCCGTGTCCGTCGGACAGATCTGCTGAAGCACCGGGCTCCGCAGAGTTCTCCTTCATCTTCGTCCATCTCGGATTCAGACGAGCATGCGCTCTTAGCTCGCGCTTTGTCGATTTTGCGCTATGTTAGCGCGTCTCTGGCGTCGTAATCGCGGCTGCAATGACGCGAGCTTTTGTGCCTTCGAGGAAGGTCATGGTCCTCTTCTTCGGATGAAGGAGTGGGGCTGCGGTTGAACCTGGCCGTAGCTTTCTCGTTCGGCTCCGTAGGAGTTTCTTGATGGAGCGCAGCTCCGACGAGTCCGAGTCCGGTGAGTGCGGACTTGTGCATGGCTCTCTTCTGGTCCCCCTCCGGAGGTGGGTGGGCCGCGAGGTACGCAGTGGCTGCTATGATCGCAGCTTGCGGCGTCTTCGGGATGATGTTGCCGTCGGCATCCATCTCCATGAAGGATGCGTTGAGTGTTCGGGTCACCTCACGGCGCTCCTTGGGGTCCATGTTCTCTGTTCGGGAGCGGTGCTTGTTGCCGTGGTTCCCGTTCGAGCTGGAGCCGATGCCCATGGCGGAGAGCGCGGCTCGTCGCGCGCTGGACTTTGAGGCTGCTTGCTTGCGTTTGTCAAGCACCTCCTACATCTTGACCTGCTTCTTGTGCTCCTCGATCAGGAGCAGATGGTAGGCCATCAGCAGATCTCGTGAGGAGTCTGCAGGTAGGATTATGTCGTCTGCCATGGCGGCGCGTTCCTGGGCCGATCCTTCTATGCTAAGGCGGATGACATGGCCGTTGTTGTCCCCTTCGGGTGGGGGGACTGGCTTCTTCTGTTTCCGCCATTTCGATCTGGCGGGTTAGGTGTCGGGTTGGGAGGCGGGTTGGGCGTTTGCTGATCCACGTCACCCTGCATGACTACGACGCATTGGTAGCGCTCGTAGATTGGTCTGCTACTGCCGCAACTTTCGGATCCGGAATCGTAGGTCCCTTCATCCGATGGCAGATCGCACAGGTCGGAGTTGCAGCTGCTGCTGTCGTAGGAATCATTTGTTGATGATGTTGTGCGTAGCACAGGGTGTGAGGCCCTCGAAGTGGGCCTAATTGATGGTAGGGGTACCCGCTCAGGGAGGCAGAGGGTGCCAGTTTGCCCCACCTGGAAACAGAAGCTCCCGAACAGGATTTCGAGTCCGTCGCCTATGGGCTCGAAGTCCTTCATGGTGGCCGGTGAGTGGGCGGTGAAGTCAAAAGCGCCGAAGAGGAGGTGACTCTTCGTCGCCACAGAGTTGTAGATCGATCGGGTTGGGACCGTCATGATCTCACAATCAGCGTCCCCGTTTCCCACAGACGGCGCCAATTTACGAGGTTTGGTCTCATCAATGCCCATTGTTATGTACTTGGGTTTTGGTGAAGATGGGGATGCTGGAGATCGCGGAACGGTTAGCAAACAAGAAATACGGGACACGAGGTTTACCCAGGTTCAGGCCCCCGGAGGGAAAACCCTACTCCTTCTTGTCTGCTCTTGATTATGGCGGAATCGAAGGTTACAGGGGTGCGCAGATGTAATCTGGCGTGGAAGTGTGTATGTGAAAGTATGAGTCGAGATATCTAGGTCGTGCCCTCCTGGACTTTATATAGACTTAGGCAGGTCTCGGGCATAGACCTAGTCGGTTACAAGTTCTAGGGTTTTACCCCTTTGAATTTCCTATCTACTCTAGTCTTGCTCTCCAAGGATCTGAAGGCGTCATGGGCTTGGGCCACCCGAAAGTCTTCATGGGCTGGCATATATTTGCCGTGGGCCTTCCTTGGGCTAGACCAGGTATGCTGAGATCATGTACCAGCGGGGTATAACCATGTCAACCTTCCTCTCCCGGTTCTAGCAGGGTAGTGGAGGTAGTAGATCTCCTCAGAATCCCAACAACACAACAGTGTGCCGGTGGTGGAGGAGAGATTTCTACAAGGCTTCGCCTAAGCCGGAGCAGGACGGTGGAGAAGAGAGAGGGGAAGTGCGCCCCACCCCTCCTTATATAGGTGTGGGGGCGGCTGGCCAAGGGTTCCCAGCCCTAGTCGTGTCCCCCCCCAACTCGGCCACCAAGGGGAAGAATTGGGAACTTTCCCTCCAAGTCTTCCCTCTTACCAAAACTAGAGTTTGACTTTTCAAACTAGGATTTGACTATTCAAACTAGGGTTTAACCCTTTTACTAGTGTTGGCCGGATAGACCTTTACGGCTTGGTGCGGCTGGCACATAGGGAATGCCATAGCCCAAGTGACCCCCTCCCGGGGTGGTGGTTCCTCTATAACATTCTAGAAGTATCCGCTCAAAACACCGAAACTTTTCTGAACTCCAGAAAACCACTTTCCTTATATGAATATTATACTCTAGACCATTCCGAATCTCCTCTTGATTTCCTGGATCCAATTAGAGACTCTAAACAACATTCGGTCTCCAACTCGTATTCCATATCTACTTGAACAACATCGATTCCTTAAGTGTGTCTCCCTACAGTTCCCGAACTATGTAGACATGATCGAGACACCTCTTCGGCCAATAACCAATAGAGGGATATGGAAATCCATATGACTCCCACATATTTTAACTATGACTTCATGATCGAATGAACCATTTACATTCGAGACTGATTCCCTTTGTCGCGCGATACTTTACTTATCTGAGGTTCGATCATCGGTATCTCTATACCTAGTTCAACCTCATTTCCAATAAGTACTCTTTACTTGTTCCGTGATATGACATCCCTTGTGAACTAGTCACATGCTTGAAAGCCAATTTGGATGACATTACACCGAGAGGGCCCAGAGTATATCTATCTGTCATATGGATGGAGAAATCCCACTCTTGATCCATGCGCTTCAACACATACTTTTAGAATACCCAATGCCACCTTTATAACCACCCAGTTATAGACGTGGCATTTGATGGCATCAAAGTACTCATCCCGTGAAGGTGATTAACTTGACCTCATGGTCGAAGGGTTAGGTTACTATGTATCTGAAAGCTTGTTGCAAAACAAACTTAATGACTTGATCTAATGCTATGATTACTATGGGTGTGTGTCCATCACATCATTCTCCTAATGACATGACCTTGTTATTAATAACATCCAATGTCCATGATTAGGAAACCATGATCATCTATTAATCAACAAGATAGCTTAACAAGAAGCTTACTAGGGACTCTTTTATGTTTACAAAACATACAAGTATTAATGTTTCCCGTTAATACAATTATAGCATGGTATGTAAACATTTACATAAACACAAAGATATAATAATCACCACTTTATTATTGCCTCTTGGGCATATCTTAAATAGTCTCCCACTTGCACTAGAGTCCATAATCTAGTTTAAAAAAACTTTGTGCATTCAACACCTATCACTTTCTAGTGTTGTATATACATGATTGCTAGTGGTAAACATAATCTTTGGATCTGGAACTTCCAGGTCCGTGTGTATTTGCATGTCTTTGCATCTCTACGCATCACTCATTCTCCAATGAGATGACATTGCATAAATTTGGTCCTTTGGTGATACCTTTAGTTCCTTGAGGTTAAACCATGTCGATACAATTGTCGTACACTATATCTTCATAGTACTAGCCTGTCGTGAACCACACCTAGTTTGATAACAAACTCTTGAAAAAAATGCCCTCTTTTGTTGCTATAACATTAGTCATATACTTAGTCTTTTGTTGTAGTATCTGTCACAATGTCTTAACTTTGGAAATCATCCAAATCCGTTATGGAACTTCCTTTCCATTACACTGTGCCAACCATAGTTTAAATAGAGATAAACTTAATTAGTATCTTGTGACAAAGCTAGTATCAATGTAACACTTTACCATGAACTATCTATCTATTTGTCACCTCTAAATAAATAACATATTCTTAGTTCTTCCAAAGATCATAAGGATATCCTTACTATCATACAATGATCATTTTATGAGTCATTCTGGTATATTCTCATAACATTTAGAGAATAGGACATATATGGATGTGTAGATATCACAGTATGATTGATCAAAATATTCTTGTGATTTCACTTATCAAGTGTCAAAACACTTTAATCTTGATTCAATCCTTCCTATCTGACAAGTACATTTCTTGTCATTTCCATATTGAAATCATTCAATATCTCATCTATGTACATTTGGCACAACCATATTAGCGTCTCAATCTATCCATATAGACATTGATACCTAATATTCAGGTTTTGCCTAATTCTTTCATCGAAATTAAATTCTTAACCTGTGTCAATAAAAGATACATCATTTTCAACCAACAATATGTCTTTTACATAATGCATTAGAAATATGTCTTAGCTCTCCCACTTAATTTCTTGCAAATGCAATCCTCTTCATCGTCTTTGATGAAATTAAACCTTTTAACAGTTTCATCACGGTGAAGATTCCAACTCTGTGATGCTTACTTCAACCATTGAAGTTTGCATACGCTTTTAGCATCCTTTGAATTAAAAAAACCCTTTGGATCGTGTCATGTACACGTCCAAGGTAACCATTCTATTATAAGAACTTTGTTTTGTTTGTTCAACTACCATATACCAAAATTATATGTAGTGGTTGCTACATTAATCTATCCAGACTAAATATCGCTATGAAAGATCAAATCTTGTCATAGTCAAATCCTTGAACATTGTCGTCAACTCTTTCCCGACATGTCAACAATTTCATAGATGATAAACATCCATGTATATTTATTTATAGATCCAAATATGACTAAAAGGTCATGCACTTTTCCAGAGGGTCTTCCAAGTTTAAAAACTTGATTTCTCGTGTATGGAACTATCACGGATTCTATGGCTTCAAGCAATCTGACAGAGCTAGGGCCCATCATCGCTTCTTTGCATATAGTCGGTTCATCATTGTCAAACAACAATGATTTAATCTAAAATCTTAGTATTTGATTGTTTACCTGACCTCCTTGGTTCAATAGAAACTTAGACCTTCGTGACCACAACCTTTGACTCACATGAGCCATGAGCATTGTTGCTACCTCCGGGACACTTTCTGGCACTGCACAACTCAGCACATATTAGCTAAAGTTCAATAACCTTATCAAAGTTCTATTGTCCTCCCACTTAACTTTTCACGAAAATTTCCTTCTCAAGAAACATTATGTTCTAAGCGACAAACACTTTTGTCTTGGGTGTTATGGAGGAACACCCAACGGTTATTGGAAATAACATACAAAGACATGATCATCTGACTTTGGTTGTAAACATTTTACTTATGCCTAGCATACCAAAGTTTAAGAAAGGACAACTTGGGTTTTATCCCAGACCATAAATTATATGGTGTGATTTCAATGGATCATGATAGAGATCTTTTCAGTGTAAAAGCGGTAGTCACTAAAGCTTTAATCTTTAAAATACAATAGTAGTTTTATAACTGACACCTTTGATTTCACCACGTAAAACAAGGTTTCATTACATATCTCGAACACTCCATACTCATATGGTGTTTCTGGAAATTCTAATTCATGGAAAAATTCCTCAAATCTTAGGTCTTTTGCTAAACTTGTAACTCAAATATCTTCCTTTATGATCTAATCATAAACTCTTTATTTTCTTGTTACAATTATTTTCCACTTCATCTTGAAAGTCAAAAACATATTCAAATGTTTCACACTTCTTCCTCATTAAGTAAATATACACATATATTCACTCAAATTTCTGGAGAAATCATATGAAGTTGAAATCCATCGCTCACGACTACACATAATGGTCTACATACATCAATATGTAAAAATTATAATAAGTTAGTCAATCGTTCTTCTTTGGCCTTTGAACAAAGTTTCAATTATCTCCAGGAAAGTCTCACAAGTGTCATTTGATCAAAATCAAAAGACTCCAAAATTCCGTCAACTTGGAGTTTCTGCATGTTTTATTTCCAATATAATTTAAATGGAGATGTCACTTCTTAAGTGATCTTTCAATCATTTGTCTTTCAACATTTTTAGAATTAGTTTTATGGATGTGATTTCTCTAACCAGATTTATAAATCATCCATCTTATATGGAATACGGTAAATATTTTAACAACCTTTTGTTCTCATAATACCTGATCATAATGAAAATTATTGAAACAAATCTTGAAGGTAAGCTTTGATGTCAACAAGAAACACAAAAACACTTTGTTTGTTTTTGATGAACATAGTCACATATTCTCTTGCTAGTTACTTAGGACATTGTAGTTCATGAATTGTGTTGTCATGTATGAAATTTCACACCAACCAATTCGGTATCGAATACCCATGAACCACAGTATTTAACAAGCAAAGAATACAACCATAACATGTATATTGCGGTGACCTAGCATACCACTACATGATGTAGTATACTATAGTCGTTGACATAACACCAATGAAACATCGTTCACTAGTATTAAATCCCTCAGAATGGCACAACAGAAACACAACGGGTTCAATACATGGCTAAAGGTTACAACTCACTCTTTACACAAGATCCCAACTGTGGATCGGAATGCCGACTATGGATTAAGTACCAACAACAGATCATTCTGGGTGGTAGGTATTACCTTACAGTTTCCGACCTACTACTGGCATTATCTCTGAATTGTCAAAGCTTGAATACCATTTTGGTTCCAAGGCATCTTCTTTGTACTTATTCATGATACTTCCATGAACTTGGTACAACTATTTCATTAACTTCTTAGCATCTTACCTACTTTGAATGAGCTTTAAGTTTATTATATCTTGTTGCTCCATACATCTTCTACAATAAACTTTCTTCCAAAGCTGGCTAGAGATGGCCTAAGCTCCAAATTATACTAATACTCCTTAGATTTTGCTTCATCCTTTGTGTAAGTCTTCGTCTTGATCGTTGGAACTAGTCACTCCCTTACACGAATTCCCATTCCTATCTAGATATATAACATCAAGTCATAATTGGGTGTTACATCATGCATTTGCACACCTAATTAACTTTATGTATATACCTAGTCAATCATGAAGATTCAAGAAGATCTAAAAGCTGATAAACAACAAAACATATACCATGTATTATACATAGGTTTTAAATAATTTACAAATATACTAGATGTCCCAACGGTTTGCTCCTCACCTATATTACACAACTATTTTACAAGAACTTCCTGTTCTTGTGAGTATATCCTCACTTCTTTCGGCAAACCCTTCAAACTACAATACGCATTGCCCTCTATGTACATTATTCAAGCACTCATCCCTTGGGATGTCGTTCCTTTCTTACTTTCATCTTCCTCTAGTGCTTCCTGGAGTTCCGTACATGATGACGTGAAGTCCTATGACTGCCTTCTGGAGCATAAGAGCATCCATGAGGTGCGTATTCTTGATTAGAAGTACCGAGACTGAGATTAGTCATTGAAAAATGACTAGAGTCGGCGTAATATTCCACCGAATATTCCTGGTTTTCCGGCAACGCTTCCTCAAAGTAAGTTGGCTCCTTAGCCTTCTCTTGGATCCAGTCATACATATTGGTATAGTAGCTATCTGAATACTCTTGTAAGTCGATTGGATTGGTATTTCCTCCATATGGTCCATACGGCTCTCTATGGTTATAGTTGGTCTCTTCTCCGATACCTGCATCACAAGATATAGGATTTCCTATGGTTCCACCTTGAGATTCTACTCCCCATCCATACTGGCTTGACTCAGGATTAGTTGGAATAACTCCATTCCATTCCTGTTGTTCGGAGTTATACTTGGTCCATAAATCTCCAGGTGGCTGGGTTTTAGTTTGGTAGTAGGCATAATTTTCCGAGTTTGGATCATCAAACTCAGTTTCCTCATACACTTCTCCTGAAGGTATGTATTTAGGATGCCTAGCTTCTTTATCTAACTTCTTCCTACGTGCCATTGCCTTATCGGGACCAGTAAAATCCTCAATGACCGTACCCATTTCCTAAACTAACACTTGGTGAGTGTTATGACAAGTGTTTAGCAAAGACCAATAAAAATCCATATACTCTACAGCTAGAGTAGGTTCAGGTTGGACTAGGGTAGAGTGATCTAACTTATGCTTTGGGTTTGAGGTTTCATGTGGTATAATGGTATGAGTACTACCTTCTAGAGCTTGGGATTTTTGTTCTCGGATCATGGTTATGGTTGCTGCTACGGCAATATGATATGCAGATGCCATGCACCTTGCTTCTCTTGATGGCATTTCTCCCTTAAGTCCTAACTTCTTGCGTAACATGATCATGACACGGTATTTAGCTAATACCTGCCCATCATAGTAACTGTAAATCTTTACCAAAAGTCTTGATTCACATTCCAAACTCCATAGAAGTTGTCGGAGATTATCTGTCCAATCCCCTCCATAGTCATTCAACGTCCTGTTCATCACTTGAACATTCCGAGGTGGATATCGGGGTGCCATGTGGAACCGTGGATAAGAAATTATCATCAGCCACATAGAGTTAAAACTCTTGGGTAATGATCAGAATTGCAATCATACTAAAGAATTATCGCACTAGTAACATAACATGATTATTCTCAAGTGAATATCCCTCATATCACTAGAGAACTCTTTATTATTGCTAGGATGTGTCTGTTGCCTGCCAAAACCCACCGGCGAGCAGCGACTGACAACACGGAGAGCCGGGAGGCTCCCAGGACTGCTGGTGGGCCCTGGTCCCTCGGGCGACGGCCCGCAAAAGCTCCGGCACACGTCCTGGCTCGGTTCGAGGGCGTGCCACCTGACCTATACCTGGTCAGGAAGGTGAAGGATTGCTCCGATTGATTTCCTGCATGATAAACAAGTATACGTAAAATTCGAGCCGTAATCGGCTCCCAGGTTTCCCTGTAAATCGGCTCCTAAAGCCGATTGCCCCATGGTTCTGCGTTAGATTTATGATAACATGGGGTTTTGCTTGATCACTACAAGTTAAATCGATCTACGATAGTTTAATGTTTTCACCACGTAACTGGAACGTCCTACGCGTAATTGAGCCTAGTACATACAAAAGATGAAGAATATCAACCCTAGAGGGGGCCTAATAACCAACATAAAGCCAATTACCGGAACATCCTCTCTAGAACGAATAAGCCACGTCCTTATGCATTACCGGATCGTTCAACCCGTTTGTAAGGCCTGATTACGTAGATATTAAACTAAACCTTGGCGAACAAGGTACAACTATAACAGATCGAATCGACTAAATAAAGATCAAGCAAGATGCTACCCTTGCACTTTGGGAAAAGGTGCAAGGGTAGCGGGATAGCTAGAGGTAGCATAACTTCGACGATAGTAATGAAAAGGTACCGATGCTAGCCTCAAACAATCTATGATAATGGTATTACTCGCCATCAACAACGCTTCAGTACGAGTAAAACCAGGTAACGAATAAGTAGATACTGCCTAGATCGCGAGATGCGATCTAGGCAACATGGCACTTACCCGAAAGAAACCCTAGAAACAAGGGGTGGCGATGCGCCGAGATTGTGTTTGTTGTGAACGTGGTTGTTGTTTTCTCTCAATAACCCTAGGTACATATTTATAGTCCGGAGACTCTCTACTTTTGGAATAACTCTACAACTCTATCTTTACCTAAATATCAACGGAACCTAAACAAACACGAATCCTACTATGATACAAGATACACGGGCAATTCAGCCCAAATCTACGCACTAGGCCGATCCAACAATTCGTTGAATATACATATCTTCCAAGCCCATCTTGATCACGGCCCATCTCCGTCTCTAGCCAAAATACGGTGGTAACACATGCCCCCCTGGTTTTGGCAATGATAATTCCAAAACCACTCTGTGTGTTTTTTTTTCCTCTTCTCCTCTTTTTTTTTATCGGGCTGCGTCGGCTGAATGCGTGGCGAGCACGTAATCACGCTACCCTTCATCATGATGCCTGTCTTCTCAACTCCACCTGTAGCGTGATTTGACGATTTTGGCAAGGTGCAACTGGGAAACCGCTATGGCATTGAACCGTCATCCACTATTCCCTTATTTAAATCAGCACAGCAGTTCACTCCCCATCTTCCTCCGGTTGCCGAAAACCCTCTTCCTTCGCCGAAAAACCCTCTTTCTCGCCATGGCCTCCTCGCTTCCTCTGGTCTCTTCCCATGCCTCCAACTCGATGAGCGACCGAGAGCCGGCGCCAGAGCATCCACCGATGGCGGCGTACAACACTCTCGCCCCACAATGGTGGGACGAGAGGGGTTGGGACTTCGCTGTCTGGTCGGAGGATGACGCATCCATGACGGACGGCGAGGAGGACCTGCAGTTCGCCGATGGGGAAGCTGGAGGTGGGCGCCCGATGACGCCATGTCACGGCGTCGACTCCTCAAGAAGAAGAGGAAGAAGAGGACACTTCCTCCGAGGAGTACCCGGTGAAGTACTTCCGCACCGGGTCAATGAGGCGAGGACGGACGAGGGCGAGGAGGCCCTGCTGACTTCTTCGGTGTGGCAGTGAAGACTACGCGTAGCAGTCTTGAGGATAGCGCACAAGACGACGGGCGGCGATGACGACCTCGGCCTCGATTAGGAATCGAGTAGTAGTAGTAGTAGTGGTAGATCCTTTTGTAATCTATCGATCGCTTGTAAGCCATCTGCTTTTGAATGAATGAATGAAAAAACCATTTCCCGCAGATTATCCTTCCGCCCCAATCTTGTCGATAACATAAATAAGTCGATTTTCCAGGAGCCGATAGCAACGCATCGGCTTTTACCTGGCCATGTTCCCACAGTCAACCAAGCTACAACTCAAAGAGCCGATGCACATTGGTTTTCCCAAAATTGTTGACAAGGTCAAACTCAGCCGCCTATTTAGGCAAGCCTAAACGGCCACCTCTAAGTTCCAAACGGTAACCTGCGACTCAATTCAAAAAGGGCGGCCTAGATCCCCAACTGCCTACCGACCAGATCGAGCTCATAGCAACAAGAACCCTCGCTCCTCACTCCGCACAGATCCATCTCCGCCGGCCAACCAGATGGCAGAATCGTCCAACACCAATCCAGAGGTCTCCGGTCTGAAGGTACGCCTACCCTTCGCAGTCTGAACGTGATGTAAGAACTTGATGGCGAACATCTGAATTAATGCCTTTACTCTGTTATTAAATTTTCTAGGTTTCAGACATCCTGCTGCCGCATCCTTCTCTCCCAAATTCCCTTTGTCCTGGCCCTCGTACAGATTCCAGTCCTGCCCATCTGATTTCTTGCGAAGCAAATAGAATCCCCTTCGTAAGCCAAGACTTAGATCTGAACTCTTGGGCCGAATGTTTGCGAGCCTGGCCTAATCCCCCTGAACATTGGGTTTCTTGGTTTAGTAGAGTAGCTAGAGCTTACCAATCCCAATGGGAAACTTTGGGAATAGCCGATGCCTTGCATCTATCGTTGTCTCCTCTTGAGAAACACGAGAATCTTCTCAAAACCATCGGCTACTTCTGGTCTGATGCTCTGAATTGTTTTATGTTTGGCCATGGCCCTATGTCACCAACCTTACTAGACGTGGTGATGATTACTGGTCTGGATGTCACATCACCCAGCCTTCCTTTCAATGACCACAGTCCCCTAAGCTGTCCTCCAAAAGCAGATTGTACCGGTTGGGGTGCTTATCTCCACCGTCATATGAAAACAAAGGGCCTGTTTGAGAGAAGAACATACTGACCTTCCTCAACTTCTGGCTAGAGCATTTCATCTTCTGTGGCCCTTCCGGCTCCCACCAAGAACTATCTCTCCTTGGCCTCTGAACGCCAAAGGTACTCAACTTGGCATCGGCAAACTGTTCCTTGGAGAGGTCTATCGATATCTCCAGTTGATGTCTGTTAAGCTGTTTTCAGGCATAGCAATCAGAACAGGTGGACCTTGGTGGTTCATCCAGCTGTGGGCTCAGCTGTACTTCCAAAACCGCATCCCAGACTTCCCCCTTCTGGCGAGTTGTTCTTTCCCCGATGTTAAAGGGAAGCAAATCCGATGCACCAACTATGGCCAAGCCTTGTATCGACCGCCAGGCAGTAAACTGACCCCTCAAGAGGCATCAAAATGGTTCAGTATCTTTTTCCAAGGCCTGGACAACCCCAACTTCTTCCCCTACGTGGAAGAAGCAGAACATTTTGAGAATCCACTCTCCTTCAGGCTGGACAATTTTGCCGATGACACTAGCACTCGGCAACTCTTTTCCACCGTTATTCGTCCCTGTTTCCTTCCAGTTGGCATGAGCACATCCAACCGGATAATCAAACCTGGGTACGAATTCTACCAACCAGTCGTGGTGGCTCGTCAATTTGGCCTTGGGCAAGTAGCTCCCCACTTCTTTCTTCATCAACTTACGGAGTGTAGAGCCGACCTGCCTGATCCTCTCACCAGTCAGAGGTGTTACTCTTTCTTCGATGCTCTGCCCATCCCTATTCCAAACGACCTCACCTTTTCTTCGTCAACTGACGGCTTGAACTGGTGGATGATGTGGAAAACTCATGCCTTGGGAGGGCTCTGTGACCGTTGTTGAAACAGCTTGGACGACTACGATATCCCGTGGAGCAGTACTCTGCAGAAATTCCCTTGATGCAGCTTGCAATTGATCCTGCTACTAATTCATTCTTCTTCTTGCAGCAACAAGAGGGTCCTGAGCCAACACATAGCGACGGATCCCTCTTCGAGTTCTTCCCTCCAGCTCCTGTGGTTCTTTTCTGCAAAGACTCGCCGCCTCTGAAAAAGGTTATAATGCAGAAACAGCCGATAGCCCCACCATCGGCTTCGAAGAAACCAGCAATTCCTAAGTCAGCTGCCCCTCGAGTCCCGACCAAAACTAGGACGACGGTGAGAAAGGTAGCTGCTAGGAAGACCTTGAGGCGCCGAAGCCCTTCCCCAAACAGCTCGCATGTAAGCTAATTCAGGCATTGATCGAACCTCGTCATTCTTCCATTCTTGCAAAAATGTTTACACTTACTGGTTCCCCTCTTGTACAGGCTTCCGTTGAAGATACCTCCAGTGAGAATACTCAGATTAGTCGAGGAGAACTGGGCCCAACGGATTCCGAGAAAACCATCACACCGAACCAGCCAGATTCACCACCATCGGCTTCCAAAAAACGGTCGGCTCCTGAACCTGCTGCCCCCCGAGCACCAGGTGAGGCGGGGTCATCTGCGGGTCATAAGAGAGCTCGTAAAGGACAACAAGCTTCTTCGTCGAGCCAGGAGGTTTCAATAACCACCGTCCCCTCCGTCCTTCAATTCTTCCAGCTTGTTCCCTTTTCGTCTGCCAATTTACTTATACCGCTGAGAACACTCTTCGCGCAGATGACTGGCGTCTTTGGCGAGACAGCTGAGGCAGTGCCAACGCCGGATCTGGGAACCTCCGAAGGCGTAGGTGAAACGGCTACCAATCTCGTCCAGCCTCCAGCAACCACACATGACCTGATGGTCTCCTCCTCAGATATCCCCTTGACTTTAGGAGAGGTACGTTCAGGTTCTTTCGACTCGTTTTAACATGTTTGGACGAGATACTAACGCTTTTCTAGCTGCCAGAGTTGCGATCCTTCAAGTTTGCTGTTGTTTGACCCTGAATCCATCGAACCAACTCCCTCTGTTGCTCCCACTGAGCCACAAGTTGGGGCCGCTCTACCTCAATTTCAGCGCCTTCAAACCTTGCTGTCCTCCCCGATCGAGGAGTTGATCGAGGGCTCTGAGGGAGTGAAGAGCGCCCTTGCCGAACTCCAGGGCCATCTCCCAGTAGTTTTGCAGGTGAAGCTTTGGGCAGTTGCAAATTTGTCCTTCTTCGGGCCACGGGTGAGGTCGGCTCGTGAAAGGATCAACCTGCGCCATGCCCAACTTCCGTTGAAGGCCGACATTGCAGGCAGATGTCAGCAGCTCAACGAGAAGAAGGCGTCCCTGGATGCTAAAACGGACACCTCCGTCAGTAACGCCGAGCTCGTATCCTTGAAAAGGGAGTTGGAAGATCTTGAGGAGAAGGTCCAGGTGACCAAACAGCTCATTCGTGACAAGGAAGAATCCATAGCCCGTTCCCAAAACGAGGCGGAAGGCCTTAAAGCTCAACTGAAGACCGACCTGGCAGATATACGTGCCCTGAGCAAGCAGCTGGTGAAGGGTAAGGACGAAGATGACGAAGCCGAGATCGCCGAGGTGGATCGTGTCCGTACTGACGCCCTTCATGCCTTCGAAGAATTTCTTCAACAGCTGAACTAGCATCTGTTTGTACCATGTGTGAGTCGATGACCGTGCGTCGACTATGACTATGTATTTTGTTTCTTATTCGGCCGATTTTCAGCATCGGCCCCCATATTTTTACTGCCCATCGTCTCACGTGCCTTTACTTAGCCGATTTCATGTATCGGCCCCTCAAGTTTTACTGCCCAACATCCCACATGTTTGGGACCGTTGACCCTCACTGGGAATCTCACGCCGGATCCCCACGTGGAACTCCTTGGAACTCCTTTCTTATCCGTTTAGGTGCCCCCCGAGCCGAATCCTTCAAGTAATTGGAGATATCGGCTCTTTGGTCGTCCGCTCCCAGGAAAGCACATTCTTGCTTGATAGATGTAGCTCATCAGCTGATGTAAACCCGTACCCTAGCTTTCCGTCACCTGTCAAATCGACGCTAAACACAGGGCAAACGGTGGGTGAGGACGACAAAAATAATTTGGGCCGATCGCCTGAATCGGCCCCCTTTCGCCATCGGTCAAGGACGGTTTACACCTTATTATCCTACGGTGCGGAGCATCTCTGCCTTTCGACTACTGAGCATCGTTGTCGATGATCGCTGCTTTTTATTTTTGTGGCCGATCGCGGGATCGGCCGTACCTGATGATCGTGGGCTTTTCTACTCTGTAAGGCCGGTGGATAAGACCAGCCTCACCCGTTTTGTAGCTTCAATACGCCGCAGCCGTCTAGATTGATTCGAGATCGGCTCTTGGTCTTCGCTTCCCAGACGTTCATGCCAGCTATGGAGATCTCCATAGAATCGTCTGCGTGGATGACCTCCGCCGTCTCCATCCCTTTGGATCGTGCATCGATGCATTGTGGACGGATGCAGCAATTAGCGTGAATCAATCCTTCCTAGCAAGGCGGTGTAAGTGCTCTTGCTGTCACGACGAAGAATGACGTGGGTACGGTTTTCCTGCCCACTGTCAAGTCCATGTTCAGTACACCTTGTGTTCCCGAAGACTGACCATTGAAGTCGCTCAACGTGACGTTGGTTTTGATCAGATCTGTAGTGGAGCGTCCCAAACGTCGTAGCATGGAGTATAGCATGATGTTTACTGCCGCTCCACCAACATCTTGCCGACAGGTTGCCCATTGATGTATCCTCGCAGGTACAGGGCTTTCAGATGTTTGTAACCCTTCTCACGTGGCTTCTCAAAGATAACCGGCCGTGGGCCGCAGTCAAACTGTGCCACGGGTAGCTCATCGGTTCTTGGCGCGCAGAATTCTGATGGGAGTACGAACACCATGTTTGTGCCAGCCGATGTCTTTGCATCGGCTTTTACCGGTTTGGGGCGCCACTCTTTCCTGGTCGGGCGGTCTTCCGTTTCCACAGCCTGCCTCACTTTGACGGCCAGATCAGGCCGTGCTTTCTTCAAAGCATGGAGATACTGCGCTTCAGCTTCCTCTAAGTTACGCAGCCGCTGCACTCTACGCTTCTGGGTGTGTCTGAGTCCGTCGGGGCACCACCTTGGACGGTGATACCTGTCTTTGACCTTGTCATCCTTTGGCTCCTCGAGGTCTTCTGCTCGAGCGGACTCCCTGTGACGGCCCTGGGGCTGAAGAGGCCCTAGACGTTTGAATACTGACACTGGCCTCGTGTCTTCCTTTTGCTGACCGCATTCTGGGCAGTTGTCGATTGTAGGCAATCGGCTCATTCCTGCGCCCCAGCAATACCTGAAGAAAGGACAATCCCAATGCCTGTCTGCGCCTTCCTTCTCTTTCGACGGTCCCCTAGCAAGGTGCTCATATCTTCGTCTCTGCCGCTACCGGGCGACGTTGGTCATCTTGGCGCTCATACTTGTTAAGGAGATGCGTGGAATGTGGCTTCGATATCGCACCCTCCTCACTTGTTCCTCTGTACCGCTCATCATTGTGGGCGGTCGCATGGACTAGCCTCCTTTCTTTCCTTGCCCGAGAGCGACCACCGTCCTCCTTGTACGTGTCATGGTGGTACCCAGACCCTGCCATATTAACCGACGAGAAGTCCAGCTTACGCCTCGGGCTTGAGTTCTACCATGTTGACGCCGGAAATGGGTTTGTGTCCACTTTCATGGCGAATCGCCCAAGGATCGACGGCCTTGTTCTATCGCCATCTGGATTTGGCGGCAAAGCTCTTTGCACTCGTTGGTGGTGTGAGTGAGCAGTGATGCCACTTGCGTATGGTCTCCGTTCATTTCTGAGCCGTAGGGATTTTGTGGCCTTGGTAACCTCAGCTTCTCCTTTAGCGAGATCGAATATCTGCTCAGCTTTGCTCACATCAAGGTCGAACCCTTTCGGGCCCTTGCTTTCACCCATTTGCAGGCCACGGATCTGCCCCCGAGCCCATTCAGCTACGGCCACCTCCTGGTCCTCGTAGGATCTTCTTCTTCGCATCGACCAGGCTTATCGGACGTTTGAATTTGTCTTGGTACAACTCGGTGGCGCTGCTCATACATCGCCGGTTCGGGCCATGTGCGCCAATGAGTTGTACTCTCACCGAACGCCAGTCCTTGATGGGTGAGAGACCCAACACGCCAGCTCGACCGCTTCCTTCTCGATTAAGCGAGTAACATCGGTTCTTGACGATCTGAAGCTGGATGTACTCGGCTGATTTCTCCTCGCTTCGCACTGCGCCAGTGCGCAATGCCAGCCTCGGTAGCCTCACGAATAATGGATGTGGAACTGCTCTTCCAGTTGCTTCCAGGTATGAATTGAATCAGGTGGTAGTGAGGTGTACCACCCAAAGGCTGGTCCTGTCAGAGATTGCGCAAAGAATCTTACGCGCATCTGATCCGATGCCGAAATCATGCCTAGTTGCGCCGGTGTATGTGCTCGATCGAGCTTGACCCTTCGACCTGAATCTTGAGAACTCAGGGAGCTTATACTTGGGTGGCAGCGGAATCAGATCAAACTCGTTGGGGTACGGTTTTGAATAGCCGATTGTCCTTCTCCTCGGCACGAAGCCGAAC
The DNA here is from genome assembly GCA_030063025.1 of Avena longiglumis. Lineage (NCBI taxonomy): Eukaryota > Viridiplantae > Streptophyta > Magnoliopsida > Poales > Poaceae > Avena > Avena longiglumis. The sequence continues at coordinate 292,490,644 of CP125978.1, forward strand.
TGGTCCCTCAGGATGGTACCGATTTGCTCCACTGTTTGAGCTGTAGGGGCTAGATTCTCATGACTTGCTCCAGTGGCATACTTGGCTAGCCACGCCTGTTTGTCAGCGTCCATCCCAACCATCGCTGCTCCGGACACGCCTGCCCCGGAAGATCCTGGCCCAAGGGCTCCTGCCGCAGAAACTCCTGCGGTTGCAATCTGTTTGGTGCGTGTCAGGTTATTGCAGTCCGGCACGTAGGCGCATATATATCCGTGTGGGATCTCCTTAGGTGGCTCAAACAGGAATTGGCAATCGCTGGTCGCCTCAGCCTTGTAGACGACGTGGCCGCTGCTCTGGCGGCTCGGGAGCAAGTGCGAACGGGAGCTGTGGCCTGTGCAGAGCGGTCTTTCTCCTGGTGAGTCCCTAAAGTAGGTCCCGACGGAGAATCGATGCTTCATGATCTCCTGGACTACGCGAACGCAACCGCCGAAAGCGTTCACCAGGCTCTCAGAATGGCGGTGCAAAGAATGAGCCACCATGTAGTTGACTTCCTGTCGTAGGGCTCTGGTGCGCTCCTCCGAAGGAACAGACAGATCCACCTCATTAAGAGCGCCCTCGGGGGAGAACCCTTTCCATCGGATGCCATGCGTACGGGTCCTCTCAAAAGAGCTGATGAGGTCTTCCTCGAAGAGGGCCTTGATCTCGTCGTACTTGGCCTTGTGCTCGTCAGGCAGATCGTTGTACGTGACTGGTCTGTTCTCCATCGCAGCGTCGGGTGTTGATGTAGACGTTGTTGAACGTCCCACCGGGCGTGCCAGAATGTGTTGCCTGCCAAAACCCACCGGCGAGCAGCGACTGACAACACGGAGAGCCGGGAGGCTCCCAGGACTGGCAGTGGGCCTGGTCCCTGGGCGACGACGCAAAAAGCTCCAAGACACGTCTGGCTCGGTTCGAGGGCGTGCCACCTGAGCTATACCTGGTCAGGAAGGTGAAGGATTGCTCCGATTGATTTCCTGCATGATAAACAAGTATACGTAAAATTCTAGTCGTAATCAGGTCCCAGGTTTCCCTGTAAATCGGCTCCTAAAGCCGATTGCCCCATGGTTCTGCGTTAGATTTATGATAACATGGGGTTTTGCTTGATCACTACAAGTTAAATCGATCTACGATAGTTTAATGTTTTCACCACGTAACTGGAACGTCCTACGCGTAATTGAGCCTAGTACATACAAAAGATGAAGAATATCAACCCTAGAGGGGGCCTAATAACCAACATAAAGCCAATTACCGGAACATCCTCTCTAGAACGAATAAGCCACGTCCTTATGCATTACCGGATCGTTCAACCCGTTTGTAAGGCCTGATTACGTAGATATTAAACTAAACCTTGGCGAACAAGGTACAACTATAACAGATCGAATCGACTAAATAAAGATCAATCAAGATGCTACCCTTGCACTTTGGGAAAAGGTGCAAGGGTAGCGGGATAGCTAGAGGTAGCATAACTTCGACGATAGTAATGAAAAGGTACCGATGCTAGCCTCAAACAATCTATGATAATGGTATTACTCGCCATCAACAACGCTTCAGTACGAGTAAAACCAGGTAACGAATAAGTAGATATCGCCTAGATCAGATCGCGAGATGCGATCTAGGCAACATGGCACTTACCCGAAAGAAACCCTAGAAACAAGGGGTGGCGATGCGCCGAGATTGTGTTTGTTGTGAACGTGGTTGTTGTTTTCTCTCAATAACCCTAGGTACATATTTATAGTCCGGAGACTCTCTACTTTTGGAATAACTCTACAACTCTATCTTTACCTAAATATCAACGGAACCTAAACAAACACGAATCCTACTATGATACAAGATACACGGGCAATTCAGCCCAAATCTACGCACTAGGCCGATCCAACAATTCGTTGAATATACATATCTTCCAAGCCCATCTTGATCACGGCCCATCTCCGTCTCTAGCCAAAATACGGTGGTAACAGTGTCCTACAGGTTCTACCCATTTACTAGGTTTCCAACCTAAGGTCAAAGCATATGCTCTGATACTAACTGCGGTGACCCAGCATACCACTGCATGATGTAGTATAGTATAGTCGTTGACATAACACCAATGAAACACCGTTCACTAGTATTAAATCCCTCAGAATGGCACAACAAAAACACAGCGGGTTCAATACATGGCTAAAGGTTACAACTCACTATTTACACAAGATCCAGAGAACACTCTAGGTTAAAGAGAGAGAAAGAACTTCTTACAAATAAGAATCAAAGATAAATAATGCACCAACTATTATACTTTTAAGTCTAGTATTTTAACTAAAGGGTTGGCGTTGCTACTATTGCAACGCACTATAGAATTAGGTTCTTTGATTAGAGAGAGAGAGTATATTCCTATCTAATTAGTAACTTCGTCTTCACTTGAGTTGATGTATATTTTGACTTCCTTGTCTTTGTTGGAGAGCTTTAGCATTTGATGATGATTCCTGGAGCATCACTTGAGGTTGATGTCGTCTATACTGGCTTTAGAATCTAGCAAGGGTTAAGAAGATACTTTGAGTACGAGCGTACTCAACAAGTTCACTCGAAAAGGAGTGTTTGATGCACTATAACTACAGCCACAGACCATAGGTCGTAGGCCATGCAAGTTTTCGTAAACATTTCTTCAAAGGTTGCTTCTATTCTGAAAAGCTATGTCTGTCAGCCTTCACGGGTTTACCAGAAATTTCATGGAGTTCCTTTCCCACCGCGTTCGCAGCTCCTTCTCGGAACAGAGTAACAAGTTACAGTTCTTACACTCTGCAGAGGTGCGTTACTTTACTCATGAGAGATCAACTCTTTGTTGCACAACCGGGCAGCTTATTCACGTCCACAATTCCATGATGTGGGGCCCAGAAGATGATCCAAGCCAATCACTAGCCCTTCAGCCCTTCGCGACCTTGCATGCCTCCTTGGTGTACACCATGCCCACATAAAGAATTACGGCAATGGTTTGTACAAACCGTTAGATGCCAGAACTATCGTGGGACGATGAGGGTTCCAACCCATATGCTGCATATCCTCTACGAATTACCAATTAATATGCACGCTACGAGGATAACAGCCACGACCTGCACATCCGGCTTCATGCGAGAGGAAGAAGATACAGCTGACTTCTCCGTCCCATTCCAAATATCATGGTCAACGTGTAATATACGGCGCAAGAATCACTGGCGACATTGGTTGTTAAGTCATAGGTGATATAGTTATGAACAATGGTATTCCAACTATCAGATTCAATAGATTAACTGATCACACTAGATCAGTAACCAATAGTTCACATTATTATCGAAAATAGTGTTTTCTGACCTTTTTCAAATGCAGGTGATGACAACATTGGATTTGTAGAATACTTTACAGAAAATAAACAATGGACATGAGCAAGTGTGAACTTGCCTTTTGTGATTGAAAGATTATGCACTCACGGTCTTCGAGTCAGAATAAGATCCAAAATCTGAAATCAGCATCATTGGTCCGGTAAGGACTAATGTTTAAAGAGGCAATATGCTCTTATGCATAAGTAATGTGATGTACTTTATAAACGCGAATCCCGGGGATAACGTTGTTCTAGGGTTTGGATTTCGGAAATGGTTACTTTAGAGTGTGTTATCCCTTTTAGATAAATTTCATAATTGTTCTTCTTATTAAGGCTTGTGAGTGTGTGTGAGACAATCATAAAATTGTACAATATCATAAAATAATGAGACACACATAATTGTGAAATGCTACTCAAGATTGCTTATGTAAGAATTGTTGTTTTGAAGTGGTAAAAAGAATAACATTTGCGAAAAAGATTTCTTTCTGAGGTATAATCAATCTTTGTGGTTAGTTGAGTCTAGTCAATGTTATTTGTGTTTACTTGAATAGTTTGGGCTTGAGATGCTTTATGACTTAACTATATCAGACCAAAGTTAACTATAAAACATATAATAATGTTTATAGTATTACATTTAGATTCTTGTAGACTAAAGTTAACTTTAAAACAAAGATAGTTTGAAAGTATAATGCTTATAACCTTCGTACCTGGTGTACTTGGTAATGTTGCCTTAAGGTTACTTAAGAATGGTTATTCTTCTACTTAAGTAGTGGTCTCTTAATTTTGTAGTGGAACAAGATTTCTTGTTTCCTTATAAAGGTATGATTATGGTTTGTGGATAAATAAATAGTACTAGTGATTACTCATGAATTATCTTTGGATTTATTCCATTATAAGGTTGTATTTGATTGATATATCATTCTTGAAGATTTTATAATTATTAAAGATCTTTTTACATTATAATATATTCATATGGTAGAAGGATAATTCAATATAATAATATTTCTAATGTTTTGAATGATTATGACTTATTAGTACTATTCAAGACTAATACCTATATATTAGACTTGATTGACTAATTTTAGAAATATTAACAAATTTTTATTTACCCTTATATGAATTTTGAACTAAGTAAATAAGTTTAAATTTGAGTTATTAAAATATTTGGATTTTTAATTAACTCAAAAGTGGATTATTATATTTTTAATATGTATATATTATTTTTGTGATCATTTTGGTATATTACATTCATTTTTGTGATTTATAAATAATAAGATATGATTTTGAAAATTCATATTAATTTATAATTAATAAATAAATAATAAATATTTAATTAAGTGAAATAATAATGCATGATTATGGTTTTAAATTATAATTTTTTTTAAAGATTTTTGGTATTCTATTTATATTTTTAACATTTACCATTATTAAAATAAGAATTATCAAAGTTTTATTACTTATAGAACCTTTATTAAATAATATTTATTTAAATAGTCATAATAATATTTGATAATAGTTTTAAGTTATAGATTTTGTTTTTCTACAAATTTTCATATATTATATACATTGTTCTGAATTATAAATTAAAAGTTATTAATTAAACAAGATTTAATCATTTATTTGATTTCTGGATTATTAATAATTGAGTTTATAACATTTTATTTATTTCTTAAACAGGAAATACTTTTTACACCGCACCCACACCTAGCCCCAGTCACTGACCAGTGGGCCAGTGTCCATCTCACATCTCAGGTTAGAAAATGTATTTGTTACCGACTGGATTGCTACCCCCAGACAATGACATATGGGCCCAAGGCCATGTCATCAGCCACACGAGACAAATACTGGTCAAACACGTTGACGTGGCCAGGGGTGATCTCACCCTGACGTCACCTCGCCGGTGGCATGGCAGACGACGGCGAGGAGGGCAGTAGCGTGCGGGTGAGCGGGTATGCAAGGGCTTGTTCGAACCAGAGCAACAAGGTGAGTAAGATAGTGGTGGTGGCGCCGCTGGTTTTTGGTCATCGGAGAGAAACTGGCGAAGAGATTATTCGGCGGTGCTTGCGGGTGATTACGGTGGCGTGGATTTAGGAAGCAAACAAGGCATTGGCGCATGCGAGGAGACTCAGTGCCTCACCAGGAACGCGATGGTGTGATTGATTCGGCGAGGCGCGGTTAGAGACGACGGTGAGGTTGATGAACAACGCCGGGAACCGAGGGTGCGATTGGGTTGATTCACGCCTCCTCCGCTGGTGCAAGTTGGGAAATCGAACGAGGAGAGCACGACGGCCTCCACCGTGGTCTTATCTGGCCGAGGCGAGCATGGAATCGCCGGCTCCGGCTCACCTCCGATCTAGGGTTCTCGGTGGAGAAAAGGAAAACGAGGTATATGATTTTTCATAGGGGGGAAATGGGGATGAGGATGAGCAGGGGCATCGCGGTGGCCTCATTATCATCTCCTGGCGACGACAGCGTTGATCTTGACGCAAGGACGACAGCGGACGTCCTCGGCCTCTCCACCGAGCTGCTTCCAGCTGGAGGAAGACGACGATGTGTTTTTTTGCGGATAACCCCCTGGCACTTTCTTAAGCTCAACCCGCAGTTCCTCCCTGGTCCCAATTCGGCCGAGAGGCGAGCAGTGGGCTGGTTATTGACTTTGTGCTGCACTGACAGGTAAGCAAAGAGGAGTTGGGCCACGACCAGGATTTGTTTTTTATTTGTCTTCCTTTTTCAATTTTCTGTTTTACTTTCAGATTTGAATTTCCCTTATTTGATTTGAATTCTCCTTATAGGATAGATTTTCTGAATCATTACAGCATTAATAAAGTATATTAAGGTTCTTTTATGAGTTTGCCATATAATGGTATTATTTCATTATTTGTTTTCTATCAAAACCATTTTTATATTATGTATAAGGCCTTATTAATAATTTTTCTTTCAACATTAAACCATGGATTTATTATATGATATTTCTTATTTGTTTATAAAACTTAACTCTAGTTGGCTCATAGTTTGGATAGAAATTTTTATATGTATAATGATCCTATATCATTATTTGATGCATGAAATACAAAATAAATTAATATAGTTATTACTACTTCCATTAATTTAGTAAATTCTATAAATATATTCTATTCTGATAAACATAGAAGTTTAGGGTTTGAATTGTAAATGTTTACCCAAGGGTTTAGGGTTCTTAATTCATTTATATTCTTTTGTTGTTGTGAGTAAAGAATTAATAACTAAGCATATTGTCTTCTTTTTGTGATATTTGATGACATCACCTTTTATAATAGAAAGTTATATCTAGAATTTTTTATAGAAAGGAATTGGTAAAGATACTCTTAAGCACATATAATTATGATGGTTGGAATTAACTGAGATGTGCTTATGTGATTTGCTATAGGAAAATATTCCTATAAAGTGATATAGATATAATATGATAGATCAATAACATGAAATGTATATTATACTTGGTTTGATATTTATAGTTGGTTGTTTACCAAGGATGTCTATTTTCCATAATTCACAATCCTAGATTTCTAATTAAGGAATTCATTTCCTAGATATACTATCTTTTCCTATCTATCATCATGATTAACATGATGAGCTTTACTTCACAAGAATGTTCTTATTCACCTTTTATTCTCCCAAACTCATGGATGAATCCAATGAGTTTGATACTAAAGCATTTCATAATTTTCTCATATCCTTGCTTGGTTATATCCACTACTCTACTGTGGATAATCTTCAATCCAACAAGTAGTTCTTTCAACTCCACTCATAATCTTCCTTAATCATCTATCACTAATATTTATTTATTAGATGTATACATCCAACTATGTTAATCCAAAGCTTACTATCCTTTAAGATGAATAACACTACTTCCATAACTTTGTGCTATACTAGATTTGATTTAATCATATCATCCTACATTTACTTTACTCTAACAACTCACACTCCATCCCCACATTATATTAATGTGACTTATCTCTAATAGGGTTTCAATCATGTTCTACCCACCAATATCACTTATACTAGATATAGGTATACAATCCTGGTGAGTAAGGCATGATCATTATAATCCTTTAATCATTTATAGCTTAGGTTTCTAATTGGCTAATCAAGGCTTCATCAATACTACTTTTCAATTGTATTGAAATTATCTTCTTAATATCTCATATTGGATTAAGGATTATTCATGGACTATGCCCTCTTTAAAAGATTTAAGTAGATGCTATGAGAATATCAAGAAGTAGTAGATCAAGTATTGATAGTTAAATAATTTGTGAATCAATGGTTGATTACTCAATCATTGATGAACAATAGATATTAAGTTAGGTTCCATAAAGATTGATATGGAAAGAAAGATATATGGTGAATGATCTTGACTTAGTCTCTTTCCAACTCAAACTCATTAAAGAGTTAAAGTTAGGTTTTACTATGATACTCATGGTATATGCAGATGAGAGTAAGATACAGTTGTTAAATTCTTATTATTTGTGTTATATCCTTAACTTGTTACTTATGAGTGATTATAATGAGTACTATAATATGATTACCTAAGGATCAAATATAAATCATAATGTATTAGGGTTTAACTTTTATTACATTTTATCTACCCTTATATCAAATCTCCCTTACCTAAAATAAGGTTTTAGCAAAGATCATATTAAAACTTATCATAGTCAACTTGATGATCTACTTCATTTCCATCAAGTTAAGAGAAGCTTTAATCACTTTGACAAGTTTTGTTTAAAAGCGCGAAAATTATTCAGATTTTCTATGCATGAATGCAATGCACACATCTGGGTTCAGCTTATTTCTAGGCTCTAATGCTGGGATGTTGCATATATCATCTATATACCTAAGCTAGACAATTCCAGTCTTTCCTTTTATCTTTCTGCCAAATATTTCAAAGATTCTCTTTCAGCATTTCCTTTCCCTTTTAAAATAATCTATGAACATCAACAGTGGCGCCATACACATGACTCATAATCCAAAGCATGCATAGTCAAATACTAATACCTTTGGACTTGCACTTGGAAGTAGATCACCAACATCAAATGTTTGGCGTTCTTTCAAAATCCATTGTTTAGTAATCTTTTAGTGTAGTAAACATTTTACCTACATCTTCCTTATCATGCCAACTTTCATGATCAAGCTATCATAGCTTATAAAGGTGAATCACGCGTATATTGTTGCTTCCAAAACCTTTTGGAGGATTAGGACGACTAGCGTCTTCAACCTTTGCAAATTCACATCAAATATGAGAACATATATTTTACCATATTATACTCAATAATGTTGGAACCAAAACATTATTTCAGATATCGCAATATCTTCCACACATGATGGTTTCTGAAACATTTCTTTCAACCCTAGATAACCTTGATATTAAAACAAACTTTTGAGTATCAAGAATCATGGAGGCAAACTTGATACTTTAGATACTAATGATGACCCACAAGTATAGGGGATCGCAATAGTCTTTGAGGGAAGTAAAACCCAAATTTATTGATTCGACATAAGGGGAGCCAAATAATATTTATAAGCCTTAACAACTAAGTTGTCAATTCAGCTGCACCTGGAAACAGTCTTGCTCACAATAGTTTATTAGTAGCAATAGCAAAGTAACTGCAGTAGAAAAATAAAAAAAGTAGTAACAATTGTAGTAAACAACAGGATTTAAAGTGCGGTAGGCATAGGGATGGATGGACAGGCATTGCATGAACAAGAAAATTCATTTAATAATTAAGACCAAGGGAATTTGCAGATAAATAATATAAAGCATCCAAGTACTAAGTAATCATAGGCATGTGTTCCATATAGAGTCATACGTTCGCGCAATGATAACTTGCACAACATCTTTTGTCCTGCCAGCCCGTTTGGGGCCTCTAGGGAATCTACTGGCAATTAAGGTGCTCCTTTTAATAGAGCACCGGAGCAAAGCATTAACAATCCATGAACACACGTGATCCTCACATCACATCCATCCCCTCCGGTTATCCCGATTTCTATCACTTCGGGGCCTCGGGTTCCGGACAATGATATGTGTTTACAACTTGCAGGTAAGATCGTAAACAATAATATCATCATGAATCAATAACATGTTTAGATCTGAGATCATGGCACTCGGTCCCTAGTGACAAGAATTAAGCATAACAAGTTGCAACAATGTCAAAAAACACTAACAATAGATACTAGGCACCTTGCCCTAACAATCTTATGAAATTACATGAGAGATCTCATCCAATCCCTACCATCCCCATAGCCTACTACGGGGGATTACTCACTCATGGATAGGGGAATCATGGATGGTTGATGGAGAGGCGTTGGCGATGATGATGGTGATGATCTCCTACAATTCCCAGTCCCGGCAGGGTTCCCGAACGTAGTTTCTAGTTCCGAATCACGGTTTCTGGTGGTGGCGGCGCAACGTAACTCTTTCTGGAAAAACGTCGAACCCCCCATTGTTTTTAGGTTAGAGGGTATTTGTAGGATAAAGGAGAGGTCGAGGCGGAGTCTGATGCAGCTACACCATGCTCTGGCATGGCCAAGCCTGGCCCGCGCCAGGGGGTGGTGTGGGCCCCTCAGGTCTCTTCCCCCCTCCGTCTTTTGGATCCGTGAGTCTTCTAGGAAAATAGGATTTTCGGCATATTTTCTGGGATTTTTCCTGAAAGTTGATTTCCTGCACAAAAACGAGACACCAAAGCAATTCTGCTGAAAACAGCGTCAGCCCGTGTTAGTTATATGCAAATCACACAAATTAGAGGAGAAACAATAACAAAAGTGTCCGGGAAAGTAGATACGTTTTGGACGTATCAACTCCCCCAAGCTTAGCTTATTGCTTGTCCTCAAGCAATTCAGTTGAAAACTAAGTGCAATAAAGAAACTTTCACAAACACATTTGCTTCATAAGATGTATATATTCTTAGCATATGATCAATACTTAGGCAATTCATAATAAAGAGTATGCAAATAAGTCTACTCAATAGTCATGCAAGCTATGAAGAGATTCCAACACAATAATAATAAGCAACATGAAACATAGGCATATGCAAGATTGTAATTCTCATAAGAAGGTATGATAAAGTGGTATCTCGCTTGCCTTTCTTTTTGGATCAAAACATAAATGCCAAGGCACCTCTGAAGTTCAAATGAAGACTAGAAGTAAAATATCAAAGATACAAGCGTCAAAGTTATGTCACAATTAACCGTGTTGTGGGATAAGCACATTACACTAAGAATGATAGCTATGCTCTCGAGAAGGTGCTCATAGAATAAATGGTGACTCAACAAAAAGGTGAAAGAAAAGATTGAGGGTTTGAAAGGCTTCCAAATGTTGAAAGTATGGTACTCATTAGCTTTGAGCTATCATTGCCCCTATCATAAGCATCTTTAAATTCATAAGGTTAAAGTGAGGTAAAATATGAGTTATATGCTTGACAGGTCATAAGCTGAAAATCTCATGTCCCTTGAGTACGAGGGCCATTCCTCACGCTACTCAACTTTAGTCACAGGTAAGTTCTTGTCATTGTAAGTATATGTGTATCATAGAGAACCGCCAACGGGTTACACCTTGCCCCATGACACGGGAGCTATCCCATATCAAAATGACAAGGCAACAGACAATGAGCATATCAACAATCTTTTTATTTACCATGAGCGTGGTGCTTTTTTATTTTCTCTCTTTTTTATATATATTTTTTCTAAAGATGCTTCATAGATTGCTCACTATGGTTATGCTGCAAGTTTATTCCATGATTAGGCATGGCTTAGGCTAGCCGCCTAGGCGTTTCTCTAACACATATATAATACTCCATGGACTTACAAGCTCCCCTTTTATTTCACACCACCGACATCCATAAACAAAAGAGCATGATATCAACTGGATAGATATGTACAGGTGTTGAAAGCGTTCCCCATGAAAACATGTTTTTGCTAAATCCCAACTTATAATTTGCAAGCATATAACTACATAGATAGTCACAATGGTTCAGGTTTTTAAGTGCAAGAAAATAAAGTGTGCCATCAAGTTCGTGAGAGATTTACTAACTAATTTTCTCTTAACAAGCAAACATTTTATTCGGAAGAAAACAAGGCATAATAAATATGCAAGGAATAGCAATGATGCTAATAGGTAGATCTGGTGGACACTTTTTAACAATTTGGTTTTGGGGAGTTGGATGCACGAGTAGAGCTCATACTTAGTACAAGTGAAGGCTTTCAATAAAAGGGAGCGACAATCGAGAGAGCAGTAACTGTCATAATCATGCTTGCGATAAAAAAAATTAATTATGGCATAAAAGTGACACAAGAACTCCAAGGAAAAACAAATCATCAAGGATTAACTGACTTTTGTATACTCATATGCATGTGTGAGCATGCGCCAAGTCGATTCAAATAAAACATTCAGAGGAGGATACCACAATGTCATACCGAGTTATGAATAGAACAATGAAAGCAAACATTTATATGACATGCTACAAACTATTAGCAAGTTGAAACTAATCATAAGAGAGCAAGAACTACTAAGAATCCATTAAATAACATACACCTTACATGAACAGACTAAGAATGCCCACATTGATGAGTATATGTACAAAAATGAAAACAAATAGAGTTCATACCACCATCTTACCACACCTTGAGTTGTCATAAATCGTCATTATTGCCTTTCACTTGTGTGGCTTGAATAATAATATAAAGCCAAACTCCAAGGGAGTCACTGAGGACTGCTGAACCCTACAACAAACTTTACAAAACCGGAGAAGAACAACAAATATTTTTGGGTTTTCGATTTTTAAAGACAAGAACTGAAGGAAAGAGCAAACAAAGCAAAATCTTTTTGGGTTTTTTTGAATAATCAAACCAAAGAAAAAAGGGGTGCAGCAAAACATGGCTAAAAGATAAAAAAGCAAACAAAGAGAAATAACTAAAATATTTTTGATCTTTTTGTGTTTTGGAAAGCAGAAACAAAGCAAGAACAAAAACTAAAAAGAAAGAAAGCTAAACATGGATTATGCAAAGTACCGACATAACATGATATGTAGATGAGTGTGATGTCGGTATACCTCCACCCAAGCTTAGTCTTTTGGCATATGTGGAGATCAACTGAAACGCGGGTAGGAACTCCAAGCCGGTGGGTCATCGTTAGAATGATCATAATCATGCCCTCTTTAAGAAGAAGAAGAAGAAGAAGAAGCGCCCCAATCATAAGTGGGAAGCTGGTATGAAGGCTCCCCCCATGTTGGAGGGCTGGAATGAATCCTCGGACTCCCTTCCAACATTCTCCTCTTGCTGGGAGAGATCCTCCATGTATGTGTCGAGTTCTTCCTCCGTGAGTGACCATCCTTCCCTAGTATCAACGTTAAAAAAAGAAGGTGCAGATAAAGGGGCTACTCGCTATGATTTACCTACTCTCCAACCACTCTTTAGAAAGGTTATTTCATAAGATAGATCACTAAAATTAGCCCAAGAAGAAACAAATAAATGTTGTATCATGGAATTAAGATCAAGCTTCTCTATGGGAAACTGTAAATCTGAATGATGAGGCGATACACCATGCAAAGCTAATAAAAAATAGGCAATGAGGCCTTCACAAATTCCACCTTTCTCGCGGTTAGAAGCAAGTCGGAAAGCTATCAAAGCAGCCAAGATATAAGTCCTATCCCGATTCAAAGGAGCTGAGATAAAAGCTAGAACATATGAAGATAATTTACTAGAAGTCTTTCTAGCAAGAACACACTTGGCAATAAAATAGGAAAAATATAGAATAGATGGGATATGAATATTTCGAATGATGGGGATATGCCGACCGGGGTATACCCAAGCAGACGCTTCCCATCGCCCAAGCAATGAGTGGCCGCAGGACGCGATCGGATCGAGAGTTGGCAAGGATCCAGCATCGGAAGGGAGGCCCGTAGCATTTAGGCCCAATCGGATTAGGTCAAGAACCCTCCAAATCCTTAACTAATTCGGTTGTAGATCTGTAAACCCTAGTGAGGTGAGCCTATATAAACCTCCCTAGGGTATGCATAGAGGACACGTTCCATCATACGCCCTAGCGACTCGCCGCCTACTCGTCGAGCTCGCCCTTGTACTCTCTCCATAATACAATCTAGCAGGAGTAAGTCTTACCTTCCAGGGGGCCGAACCTGGGTAAATCCTTGTGTCTCCGCCCTCATCTCGCACCGCAGATGGCTGGCCGCCCTTGCCCTTTGTTCTACCATTCACTGCCGATTGCAGCATATGTCGTGGCCATTCCCATGACAGTGGCACCCACCATGGGGCCTGAGCGGTCAGGTCGGTGTTCTGCGGCGAGATCCAATCTGCCCATCAACGAGACGATCGCCACCGGCCGCATGATTGTGATCGGCGAGATCCTCCAGATCTTGCCGAGAAGCTACGTCACGGCGGCGTGACCCGTCATGCATAGCATGATCATGCCGGTCGGCACGATTAGCCTCTTCGTCGGCTTCACCGACGTCATCATCTCAGAGGACTCGGATCGCATCCGCGAGTCGCCGCCACGCGACTGACTATCTGAGAGTCAGGTCCGCACCATCCATCGTCTCGCCTCCGAGTATGACTCGGCCAATAGCAACATGGCCAAAACCACCATGGTCGCGGACGACGCGACCCTCAACGACGATGCCGACTCGGCGACCCCGGTATCGGCCGCCGGATCCATCGTCACGGCGTCGCCCGCGGGCTCCATCACCCATGTCTCCAATGTTGGAGACTTCGAGGATCCCTCCATTCTTGGGATCTTCGACTTCGATTCCGGGTCGGAGAACTCCGGCGACCTCCACGTCGGACCCGGTCGCAACGTCGCGGCCTACATGGCGAATGGCACGGACGCCCCGCCAGACCCCTTCTCCACGCCCATCCCTCCAACCGCGACGGCAATAGAGGTCGAGGAACTCCACCTACGTTTGGAGGAGGCGGTCTGCAAGGAACAAGCCGAGCGCGAAAAATTTCGCCTCGAGCAGGTGAAGACACAGGAGATTTCGTGCTACCACCAACTCCGCATCAGGTCGCTCCTGAACCCGACCATTCAGGGCCGCGGCATGAACTTCGACGATGAAAACGACCCGACCCGCATAGCTGAGTGCGCGATCTGCGAGAACGCACCGCTAGGAGGGAGCTCCCGGCCACCACCCCCGATGGACAACGTCGTCGCGAGCCAAGCCACGGTCGACAACATCACCATGACCGGGGAAGGCCCCCTGCAGATCCAGTACGCCAAGGCTCTACTCGCCAAGGCCGTTCAGCAACAAAACACGGGAGCCGACTCACAAGGTCGCATGTACTCGCGTTTGTCAGGCAGCAGGGCGGCCTCGAGCAGCCGCCCAATGGTGGCAAACACCCTCAACTGCCCACCACCCGAGCCCCTGCAGCTCCAACACCGAACCGCACACGCGGCAGTCTCCACCAACGACCCGCGACCGGCGAACAACTTCGTCGCCACCAACGGGCAGTCAGTCAACGCACGCACCCACATCATCAACAACCAGAGATGGCGCGCACGCCAGCCCGACGACTTGAGGCATTCCCTCACCAACCGCCGCGACGGCGAACCAAGGGGATCGCTGAGCCGAGTCGGACCCCGGTGCTTCGGACCAATGATCCGAGGCAAAAGATACCCGGCCAAATTCAAGGCGCCGAAGGAGATCGAGAAGTACGACCCCTCGTACGACCCGTCTGTGTGGCTGGACACATACCTCATGGCGATGGGAATCGCCGACCACACCGACCTGCTCGCGCTCGCTACCTCCCTGTGATTATGGAGGGAGCATGCCGGCAATGGATCAACACCCTCCCTGCGGACAGCATCGACTCCTGGGAGGAAATGCACGATGCCTTCGTCAGGCACTTCGACGGCTCCTACACCCGTGCCACCACCATTGAGGACCTAGAGGTACCTACCTTTAATAATATAGAGATCCCTATGTTTACAATGCTAGTCCCTAGATCAATAGCTAGCATCCACAGTTCATATTTAATATCAAGAAACAAAGGTCATAATACAACTTTATAACCAGGAATAAAATAATTCATTACATCTTTCATAGCTCATTTTGCTATCTCAATACAATGCAGTAGAAATAAATATAGCATGGAGTCCTTCATCTTCAAAGTGCCATATGCAATCATGTTGGTTTTAGACTTGTAATCCTAATCAACACACTTCACTAACATCAAACAAACCTGCAACATAATAAGTTACAGCCACAAGGGTCAATACATTTGAATTGTATTGGCAAGTGATGCTATGGTAGTATAGTGGAGTCTATCATCTATATGCATTTGGCTAGGTGGAGCTTAGGCTTGCTTTGCTCAAAATAGATTTTCCTTATCATTTGAAAACACTAAGTTTTTGTTTGTCAAAGTCACCCAAGGCATCTCCCAATAGAAATTGGTGATCCTTTAACCCTTGTTCAACCACAAGTTTTAACTTAGAAATTGAGATTCTTGATAGCTTCCATGTCTTGATGCTCAAATTGTCCATTGCCGGGGACACGGCTAAGTACTTAGATTTTACTCTCTGCAGAGGTGGTGCACTTTCCCCACAAGACTCGACATGCATCGAGACAAGATATTTCAGAAGCCTTCTCTTAGACCAGAATGGACGCGTTCCAACCTATCATACCCTAACACCAACTATCCATTTGGCTAAGTTATTGCAACCTATATGATCTAGGAAGAGCCCATAATGCCATGTGGCTGCACTAGAAGCTTCTTAACATATGGCATCTCAAATCCCTTTGTTCCTGGGTGGCATTCCACAAGTGAGATACATCCCCTGGCCTTGTGTAACCACTCAACATAAACCAATCCACCATTCCACCCAGGTGTTTCATTCACTTAGTTGTTTTATTAAACAAAACACAAGTCCTTGACTTAGAAATATTCCATAGCATGAATATAATCCACCCTTGTTTTCTATTAGCTAGGCTAAGCATGAAAGTAGTAGGAATCTTAACTTAGGAAAATTCTACTAAGTTTTTCATCTACTAGTATTTCCCATGGCATAGTTTATACTTGGCAAAAATTCCATGCAAGTCTTACACAAAACATCACTAATGCATAGTGAAAATAATAGGACAAAAGTATGAAGCACCACTTTCCTTTTTTGTAGAGAATATAAGTTCACTCCTTGATCTTGAAATAGTCACACTCTTCTAGGTTCACCACAATTTAATCAAGGCACAAATTCAATCTACCAATCAAGCAATTCGTCACATAGAATAATAAAAACAAAGCAATGCATGCAAGCATGCCAAAGATTGTTTTATTTGGAAAAGTGGTTTATAATAGGTTATAAACATTCTAAAGCATCTATTGGTCATTTATAAAAGTAGTAAAACAATTTGATAACAAGTTAGTGAAAATGGCCACTTTAAATCATTTTTGTTTTGCAAGAAATGGTTCAAATCAAAGTAATATTTTCTAGTGTTTGACAAATACAGTTTTAAACACAAATGTTAGTGTTTTATGGTCAAGTGTTTAATATTAAAACCATTTGCAAAAGGTTTCACCTATAAACCATTTTTATACCTAAGCAATATTTTATGTTGTTGGAAATTCCTTTTAGCAATGTAATAATTTTATAGGGTTCATCCAATATATTTTTAAATCTCAAAACTTGGTGTTTAGGGTCATAGAGTTTAAATCAAATCATTTTCCAAAGGTTTTACTCAAAAATCATTTTTAAAACATATTCAATATTCTTATTTAACTAGAAATGCTTTAATCCAAGATTTATTCTTTAGCTTCACAAAATATGTTTTTAAATCCAAAAGTTGGTTTCTATGGTCAGTAGGTTCAAAAAAATCCATTTACCAAAGATTTTACCTTAAAAATATTTATAGAATAATTTTTATATTCAAATTATGCCTACACAAGTTTCTGTAAAAACAACCAATTTATCAGAAGCAATTTACTAAACAAAGTACATGGTTGGAAATTACTCCTTTTGCTGATTCCATTGATATAAATTTTTTTAAATTTGGACGTGTAGATTTAAAGTTATGAATTTTATAAAATCTAACATCTAATAGATCATTTTCTGTTTTTAAAACTGAGTGAGTGCCACGCGTCTTGTTCTTATTGGCCGAAAACGGTTCGTGCGGATCGCCTGTTGTGGTGCGTTGGATTAAAAGGGGATCGTGTGGCTCTGATCTAGCATACCCCTTCGCTTAAGTGAATCTATCCTAACCATGCGATCGTGATCTAACGGCTGCAGTGCCCTGACCAAAGACTGGCGGTGCAATCCAGCGACGAGCAGCGACGCGGATCTGCTTGCGGCGGTTCTGGAGGAGTAGGAAGAAAGGGAGGAGGGAGATAGCTCACCAGATTCACTGAGGCGCGAGGAAGCTCAAGGTAGTCGTCGCAGGGCAAGGGGCACACGGTCACATCGGCGATTGCTCGCCGGAGACGTTACTGACGACGGGCAAGCACGGTAGTCGACATTGGCGAGGCTTTACGACAAGCTAAGACAAACGGATGGCGTCGTTAGATACGTAAGAGAGTCACGATCACATGTGCATCACAGAGAGGCAAAGGGGAGATTAGACTTCACCAGGGGAGCTCGACGGAGTTGAAGCAGGAGGCGATGGCGCTCTGGTGTTGATGTTGCCGAGCCTCTGGTGAGCGCGCGGGATAGCTATGGGTACTGGCAGATGCGGGGGATGTTGGGGAACACGCTTGTGGAGGATATTGGCAGTGGGGCGGTTTGGCATCGTCGGAATAAACCGGGAATGGTCGCTGGAGACTGTGCGGTGCTGAGAGGAATTGGAGCAGCCTGTGGGCTCTCGATGTCGTGGGAATGACCACGGCAGATGCTGCAATCGGCAGTGAGTAGTAGAACATAGGGCAAGGGCGGCCAGCCATCTGCGGTGCGAGATGAGGGCGAAGACACAGGGTTTTACCTAGGTTCGTTCCCCCGGAGGGTAAAGACCTACTCCTGCTAGATTGTATTATGATGGAAGTACAATGGGGCGAGCTCGACGACGAGTCGCTTGGGTGGATGATGGAACGTATCCTCTACACGCCCTGTAGGGAGGTTTATATAGACTCACCCCCCTAGGGTTTACATATCTCAACCGAATCAGTTAAGGTTTCAGCACTCTAGTTTAACCTAATCCGACTGGGCCTATCTACTCTCCTGGGCCTTCAGCTTCCAGTCGCTTGGATCCACGCCAGGCCTTGATCCAGTCGCCGTCCTGCAGGCCCACTCGCCAGTTCCTGGGCCAGTCGGAAACGTCCTGCTGGGTATACCCCGGTAGGCATATCCCCATCATTAGTCCCCGAGGCCGTCATCGATTAGTCGCAGGTGTTCGTTGGCAGTCGGAGTATACGGGTCCAATGCGGACGCCCAGTAGAATCGGTGGCGGGCTCCTGAATAAAGGAAAAACTAATTACTCTGGTCGCAATGACAGTAGTTAATCGGGTCACAGCTCGGCGAACGGGTCGGCGAAGTATTTAGTCACTGTTGTAGTGACTGGGTCGGCGAGTCGAATGGATGAAGTTGGAGCGTCAGACGCAGCCAAAACTAGCCGTTGGGGTAATTCAATGGTAACTTTGGCGTAATCACCGCGTAGTAACGGCTCCCTAATTTGGCGGGTAACAACCGCTATATAAAGGAAATGGTAGGCGATCGGGGAACCATTCCTTCGTCATTTCCTCAGATTTCGCCCATCTCTGTTTTCCTCCGCATTGCGATCCAATCGATCCAAAATCCCCCGACCTCCACGAACCTTTCCGCCAATGGCCCCCTCCACCGAACCATGGGGCAGGTCCAAGTGCACAAGAGCGCTACTAGCATCCTTCGAGGAGGCCGGGATCCTGCGCGCCGGCAGGTGGCGCATCTCCGCGGCCGGAGAGGTGACTCCGGATCCGCGCGAGGGAGAATTTGTTTGCTTCACCAGCCATCTGGAACGGGGGCTGGGGTTCCCCACGTCTCTCTTCCGGCGCTCGCGTTTCTACGGATCAAGCCGTCGGACCAGGCCCGCATAAAGATCGAGCATCTTGTCATTTTTGTGGCGTTCTGTGAGTGCTACCTGGGCTGCAGGCCCTACTTCCACCTATGGCAAGATCTGTTCCACGAGACGATCAGTCGCGAAGAATCAGGCGGCCCAATGCTTGCTGCGGGTGGCCTGACGTTTCAGCTGAAGTCGAAGGCCTCCTTCTTCGACCTGATGCTGCCGGCCAAGGCGGCGAGCGAGTGGAAGAAGTCCTGGTTTTACGTCACCGAAGCGACTCCAAACGGCGAGGTAGCGATCCCCAAGTACTCCACCAACCGGCCGGAACCACGCCTACTCTAGTTCGGCAAGCTCCCAGTGGACCAGAGTATGGTCGTGGACGAGATGCTTCAAACCATCCGCGGCCTGAAGAAGAAGGGCCTTCAAACCATCAATGTTTACAACTATTGGCTCGGACGGCGACTTGTTCCCCTGGCCCGCCACGAGCACTACATGTATGAGTACACGGGCAGGGAGGACTCGACGAAATCCTGCCTCGCCGAGTGGAAACTCGAGGACTATGTCCTGGAGTTGAAGAAGATCACCCAGGCAGCGTACCTGGACGCAAAGGCTAGGGTCGCCCCTACACCGTGAAGCATCCAGCCCCGACGGTAAGTCACTGTCTACCATTCGCAGTCGCAGTTGATGTTGTCACGGTTATACTGATATTGCCTCATGCCTACTGCAGTTATTTCAAGTGGTGGAAGGGTGGCTTCCACCCGCAGACGACGAGAATTTGAGCTCGTCCGTCCAGGACGGGGGCGAGTCGCCTCCTGCCAAGGGTGGCGTCGGGAGCGACACGAGTGATGAGGACGATGATGACGATGAGCCCAGGGGAGAAGCCCCCCCGATGGTTCGCAAAACCCGCGGTCAACATCAGCGCGAGCTCAAGGCGAGTAGAAGCCTCGAATGTCACGACGACGACGACGAGCTCATTCAGCGAGTAGTTCCGACGCCACCAGCTTGGCCAGGGATGAAGCTCCGCAGACGACAGCAGCACCGGATGACACTGCCGTCCTGAGTGAGGTACCTCTAGCCTCGCTTGCCCCCATTCGTCCCAGTCTCTGGGTTGGGGGCTGCTCTAGCCGCGGAAGCTTCGCCTCCCAGGAGAGGTCCTGCCGAAGTCGTTTCGGAGGCTCCTTTCGCGGCCTCATCGACGAAGAGGCCTTCCGTGTCTTGGGCGCATGATGTTTTGGAGATGGGCCTCAGTCGGAAACTGGGCCCCGAACTTTGAGAAGCCGGCCAGCATCCGCACGGGGCTGCGGTTCATACCAGTCGCCAAGTGAGTTTTGTTCACCTGCCTTGCCTTTCGTTGTACTCGGACCATTTTGCTCATGTAAACAATTCGCAGGACTGGAGTTAAAAAGATAGGCCACCCGTCCATAGCCAAGGTGCCACCAGTCGTCACCGAGGAGGACCCCTCTCGGAAGAGGAAGGCTGATGAGGTCGCTTCCCCGCAGACAGTGCCAAGAAGGCCAAGGGCGACAATGTTGTCACGGTGTCTGCCGACACGACGGTTGCTCTGAGTGGTCCTGCGACGGAGGCGGCCTTGAAGATCAAGGAGGGTACTTCCTCGCCTGGGGTGGCCGAGCCGGCTTCTCTTGGTGCTGGCGCGTCCATCGTGACCTTCCCCCGCTTCATGGCCAGAGCAGCTACGGCGAGTGGTATATCGCCATAAAACCGCGTACCTGGGGCCGCCGAAACGGAGATCGAGCAGTGTCGCAGGCACACTCCAGCTCTTCTCGCATCCGTGGACGCACTACAGCTTCATGGCATGCTTGGCGCAGCCATCCAGGTATGTCCAGTCCCCGAGGATTGGGCCACTGAATTTTTGTGGTCGGATTCTTTTGGTGTTTTGTTTTTATTTCTAGCACCCAGTCCCTGAGTGCGCAATCGCTGAATTTTGGCGGGTGGGCACTTAGGAATTTTGATCTCCAGTCCCCGAGTGTGCAGTCGCTGAATTTCGGCGGGTGGGCACTTAGGATTCCATTGTTGTTAACTGTTTGAATTGTGCACAGGGCTTGCAGCGCGAGTCAGCCGACTGGCTAGCTGCGAAGTGTCGCATGGAGAAGGAACTTGTTGCCGTCCAGGAGGCGAACAAGGGACTCCAGGCGATTGCTGCGAAGGCAAAGGAGGTCCGCCAGGGCCTTGTCCCGGCGAGTGAACTGACGGCGGCTCAATCTGCCTTGAGTTCGGCTGAGAAGCGGATCGCCGACCTTGAGTGCGAGCTTAAGGAGGCGAAGGAGGAGGCGAGTTCAGTGGATGGGCGAGCCAAGGCGAGTTCAGCTGCTGCTGAAGCGGCTCAATCTGACGCCCTCGTTGCTGGGCTACAAGACGACTACTCCTCTCTTCAAAACTTGATCACGGGACTCTGCCGTCCTTTGATTGGTAAGTTTGCCTGCCTCTGCCTGTAGTAGCTACATTGCATGATCTTTGTTGTACTCACTGCCACCCTCTGTCCACAGGTCGGATTATCGATAGCTCGGAAGAGGCGCAGTCGTACGACGCGCGGCAGTGTGTGTCCCCTCTGTTCGACTCGGCCACGTTGTCCGCAGCTTGCATTCGGGCGTATCTTCAGGAGATGTCGCCCACAGAAGTGATTCCCAGCGACCTCGTCGAGGTGTGGCGGTATCTGGAGAAGGCGCCGTAAGTCGTCGAGTTCATGATGCGGTTAGCGTTCCGACGCGGGGCGGCGACGGTGCTTAGCCTTGGGCTCGGCCACTTCCCTGAGGATTTCGATCTGGACGACGTGACGAGTGGCTACCCCTCATCGACTGGCTCGATGGAGATTGCCGAGTTGCTGAAGCTGATAGACTGTGCCGCGGTGTACTGCGATCGTGTCTGGGCGATGGGCGACCTTCTTCCTTAACAGGAGACGACCGTCGCACCCAACGACCCCGAGTCGCCGCACTGGGACTTCAAGATCGAGCAGCCCTTCCGTGCGGCGATGGAGGGTGAGCTGACGACGTACCCGTCAAACCCGTACACTCCCTTCATTCGCAACCGCAGGGGTGGTGGCGAGTCGACATCGAAGCCTGCGGAATAAAACATTGTGCCCTGGGGCGTTAGTACCAGTTCGGCCATTGGGCCCAACTTGTATTTTGTAACAACTTTTGGTCTGCTATAATGGGATTTCGCATTATTTTGTGAGTTGGCTTGCGATTGTGATTGATGATTGAACGAGTCCCAGAGCGCGTCCGCCCTTTTTATGGTGTTTACCTCGTTTGTTATGTGTTTGTGGTTTCGAGCGTTTTGTCGGTTGTTTTGTTATTGAGGTCGACTCGCCCGAGCTTGGAAAGCTAGTCGCAGGGCGACTCCCATGAGTGCTCTTTACTTCACCATTTTCCCTTGCGCGAACGAGGTCGGGTAGCTGAGTCCCCGAGCGTGGTACTTGGTGGTTCTAGTCGCGTCTCTAGGGTGGGTGAGGACTGGACGCGTCAGAGTGAGCGCATCACTCCTGCCTGGCCCGTCGGGTCAGTCGCATGGCGAGTCCTGGGCACGCTCTCGTACTTGGCGTTTTTCCCTAGCCGCTCGTGCTTAACTGGTCATCAGTCCCCGAGCGTGGTACTTGGCCGTTCGAGTCGCTGTGTCGAGTATGCGGAGGATCGTGGTCGCTGTGAGGAGTGAAGGCAGTTGTCTTGGCTTGTTAAGCCAGTCGAGCTAGGCGACTCCAATGGGGCTCCGGGTAGGCGTTTTTCGTGGACGTGGCGAGTCCTGGGGTAACCCAGTGCCCTCGCAACGCACTACTTGGCCGTGCCGGTCGCTGTTCCAGAGGTTGACTTCTGCAGTTAGCTTGACGATGTTATTACGAGTGCGAGTGGCACAAGACACGGAGAGTAGACGCAATTTGTGGTAACCAGTATATTTTATTTCATAGCTAGTGGAGGGTACATGTATGGAGTTCTAGGAGTAGAACTTCCGTAGGAGGTTTACATTCCACGGTCGCTTGACGTCGAGTTTCCCGTCTCTGCGGACGTCGGTGAGGTAGTAGGCGTCGTTGCCGAGTACTCGCCCGATGGCGAATGGTCCTTGCCACGGCGGGGGGGGGGGAGAGCTTGTGCATGCCATTATTGTCCTGGATGAGGCGTAGCACCAGGTCGCCTTCCTCGAAGGTGCGATTCCTCAACCGCCGGCTATGGTAGCGGCGGAGTCCTTGCTGGTAGATGGCAGTGCGGGAGCGAGCTAAGTCGCGTGCCTCGTCGAGTTGATCGACTCCATCCTGGCGTGCGAGTTCATTCGCAGCCTCCGTGTAGTGGATGACCCTTGGCGAGTCGTGCTCTAGGTCGGTGGGCATGACTGCCTCGGCGCCATACACCATGAAGAAGGGGGTGAACCCTGTCGACCTGTTGACTGAGGTGCGGATGCCCCAGATGACGGAGGGAAGCTCCTCTACCCAGCACCCGGCGGTGCGCTCGAGTGGTACTTGAAGCCGTGGCTTCAGGCCATGGAGCATGCTCTGGTTGGCCCGTTTCGCCTGGCCGTTGGACTCCGGATGGGCGACAGAGGCGAGGTCGAGTCGGATGTGATGTTCCTGGCAGAACTCGGCCATGGCTCCTTTGGCGAAGTTGGTGCCGTTGTCCGTGATGATGTTGTTGGGGAACCCGTAGCGATATATGAGATCGCATAGGAACTTGGTGGCGGTCTTCCCGTCGCATTTCCGTACTGGCTTGGCCTCCACCCACTTTGTGAATTTGTCGACCGCGACCAGGAGGTGGGTGAAGCCAGAGGGGGCCTTTTTGAAAGGGCCTACCATGTCCATACCCCACACGGCGAACAGCCAGGTGATGGGGATTCTCTTGAGTGTTGAGCTCGGCGCGTGTGTCTGGTTGGCATACTTTTGGCACCCGGCGCACCGCTGGACAATGTCGACGGCGTCTGCGTGTGCGGTGGGCCAGTAGAAGCCGTGCCGCATAGCCTTTGCGACCAGAGAGCGGGCTCCAGCGTGGTGGCCGCAGTCGCCGGAGTGGATGTCATGGATGATTTTGCGTCCTTCGACGGGTTGGACGCAGCGTTGGAACACGCCGGTCTTGCTGCGCTTGTGGAGCTCGTCGTCGATGATGACGAAGGATTTGCAGCGGCGTGCTATCATCCGGGCGTCTATTTCGTCTGCCGGCAAGGTGCCTCCCTCCAGATAGGCGATGTATGGCGTAGTCCAGTCTTCTGGCTCGGCGATGAGTGCGACCAGGGCTGCCTCTAGTTGCAGCGGGACTCGGATGTCGATCTCCCTTGGGGGAGAGACGGAAGGCTTTGTGATGGTTTCGAGGAAGACGCCGGCGGGTGGTGCGAGTTGGGAGGAGCCGATGTGAGAGAGTGCGTCGGCCTCCTCGTTCTTCCGCCTGTCGATCCACTCGACGGAATAGCCTGCGAAGTGTCCGCCTAGCTTGTCCACTGCTTGGCAGTACGCCGCCATGGTGGGGGAGACGGCTTGGCAGGTACCAGCGACCTGCTCGACGACAAGGTCGGAGTCTCTGTAGCAGCGTAGGCGGTTGACATTCATCTCCTTGGCGGCTCGCATGCCATGGAGTAGTGCCTCGTATTCGGCCATGTTGTTGGTGCAGGGGGTGAAGTCGAGGCAGAGGACGTAGCGGAGCTTGTCGGCCTTCGGGGAAGTCAGCACGATCCCTGCTCCTGCGCCGTCTGCATTCTTGGAGCCGTCGAAGTGCAGGATCAAATAGTGGAGGTACGGCAGCTTTTTCGGCTGCTGGGCCTCTTCCCAGTCGGCGATGAAGTCCGCGAGAGCCTGCGACTTGATCGCTTTGTGTGGCTCATACTTGATGTTGTGGACGTCGATTTTGATGGCCCACTTGGCGACTCTCCCGGTCGCCTCACGGTTGCGGATGATGTCATGCAACGGTGCTGAGGAGACTACCGTGATCGGGTGCTCCTGGAAGTAGTGCGGCAGTCGCCGCTGTGCTCTGAAGACCGCGTATACCAGTTTCTAGTATTGAGGGTATCGCTGGCGCGACTCGGTGAGGACCTCGCTGATAGAGTACACCGGTCGCTGTACTGGGCGCTCCTTTCCTTCCTCTGGCCGCTCGACGACCATGACGGCGCTGACGACGCGCTCGAAAGCCGCGACGTAGACCAGCATGGGTTCTTTGTCGACGGGGGCAGCGAGTAGCGGTGCTGCGAGTAGCACCTTCTTGAGGTCGCGGAGCGCGTCGTCTGCCTCCTTGTCCCACTGGAAGGTGGGGTTTTTGCATCAGTGTATAGGGCATCGCCGCCAATCGGGATGAAGCGACTGAGAGCCGCGACTCACCCGGCCAGCTTCTGGACATCGCGCAGGCACTCGGGTTTGCTGAGTCGAGCGATCGTGTCGATCTTGGTGGGGTTCGCCTCGATCCCGCGCTTGGAGACGACGTAGCCCAGTAGTTGCCCTGCTGGTACACCGAAGGTGCATTTTCCTGGGTTTAGATTTATCTTGTATTTCCGCAGGTTGGCGAATGTTTCCGCCAGGTTGGCGAGTAGGTCGCCCTGGCGAGCGGACTTCACTACCACGTCATCGATGTAGACGTGGATATTGCAGCCAATTTGGCTCGCAAGGCATTCCTGCATGCACCGCTGGTAGGTCGCCCCAGCGTTCTTGAGGCCGAAGGTCATGCCGGTGTAGTAGAAGGCTCCGAATGGCGTGATGAACGCCGTCTTTTCCTCGTCCTCGACAGCCATTTTGATCTGGTTGTACCCATAGTAGGCGTCGAGGAAACACAGCGACTCCGAGCCCACGGTGGAATCGATTATTTGGTCGATCCGCGGGAGGACGAATTGGTCCTTTGGGCAAGCGATGTTTAAGTTTGTGTACTCGATACACATCCTCCAGGTCCCATTTTTCTTCTCGTCCAGGACTGGTTTTGCCAGCCACATGGAGTTTTTGATTGGCCGGATGAAGTCTGCAGCGAGTAGACGCTGCACCTCCTCGGTGATGGCTCGGCGGCGCTCTTCATTGAATGGCTGCAGTGACTGTTTGACAGGTCGCACTTTGGGGTCGGTGTCAGAGGGACACCAGTAATGTCAGCAAGTTCCCTAGGGACACCAGTAATGTCAGAGGGCTTCCATGCAAAGATGTCCCTGTTCTCACGGAGGAACTCTATGAGCGCGCCTTCCTATGCTGGGCTCATGCCCGTCCCGATCGTCACCGTTTGGCTGGAGTCGCCTGGGACCAGTTCGATGGTGCGGGTGTGTGTCGTTGCCTCAAAGGCTGAGGTGTTGCCGCCTTCCGAGTTGGGTTTCTTGAGTATAGTGGGGTCGTCGTTGTTGACCCCGCTCGCGTACTTGGCGAGCTCGTCGGCGTGGTTAGCCTCAGCCACAATGACGGCGTCGGCGAGTTCGTCTCCTTTGGCCTCGCACTCGGCGGCCATGTCGGGGTCGCCGTGTATGGTGATGAAGCCACGCGGTCCGGGGAGCTTCATCGCGTTGTACGCGTAGTGGGGCGCCACCATGAACTTGGCGAATGCCTGGCGCCCCAGGACGCAGTGGTAGGGGCTGTCGAAGGGCACCAGCTCGAAGACGATCCGCTCGGTGCGGAAGTTTGCTGGTGTGCCGAAGGTGACTGGCAGCGTGACCTTGCCGATCGGGTACGCCTTTCGACTTGGGACGATGCCGTGGAATGTGGTGTAGGTCGTCTTGACCATCGACTGCAGGAGACGCAGTCGCCTGAAGGTGTCCAGGTACAGGATGTTGATGGAGCTGCCGCCGTCCATCAATGTCTTGGGGAGCCAGTAGTCTCCCACCTTGGGCTTGACCACCAGGGCAACTCGGCCTGGATACTCGATGCGTGGTGAGTGGTCCTGGCGGCTCCAGGTGATGGGTTCCTCCGACCAGTTAAGGAACTGGGGAACGTCCACCTGGGCCACCGTGTTGACGGCGACGGCGCGGGCGATGACCTTCTTCTCGCGCTTCGTGTTGAAACCTGTGAAGGTGTGGAGCGAGCCGGCCACGCTGCCGAATTTTCCGCCGTTTGGCGGGTTGTTGTCGGGGTCCTCCCGCGCTCGTCGTGCCTTCTCGATCTCCTCGAGAGAGTGTCAGTCGGCAGTCGTGTGTGTGGCGGGCTTCCCTTCCCTACTATGAAACGTACAAGGTTGGTTAAGGAGGGCCGCGGGGTCGAACCTTGGTTTCGCCTTGTAGTTGTCATCGTCGCGGCGTTCCCTCCGTCACGGCGGAAGCTCTTGGGCTCGCGCTGCGCGTGCCCAGCGTTGGCGACGAAGTCGACTCGCCCGTCACTGCGGCGCTTGCCAGTGAGGCGAGTGTTGCTGTAGCGTAGGTCGGACCATCGTCCGTTGTCGTTGCCGTTCGTGCGGCGTTGACCTCCCGTCTCGTCGTCGGTTTCCTAGTTTGGGTCTTCCTCCGCGTATCTTTTGGTGATCTCAAGGAGGTCCGGTATGTTGTCAAGTGTGCGGTATGCACGTTTGAGCTTGGCGACCAAGGGCTCGTACCGGCACAAGGTCTTGAAGCAGTGGATCGCGGTGTCCGGATGAATGCCGACCGCGTTGTACCATAGTTCTTGCCACCGTTGGACCCAGCTGCGGGTCGACTCGCGGGGTCCCTGGATGCATCGTTCCAGGTCCTCGATGGTGGTGGCATGGGTGTAGGAACCCTCGAAGTGCCTGACGAAAGCTTCGCACATCTCTTCCCAAGAGTCGATGCTATCCGGGGGGAGAGTGTTGATCCACTGCCTGCACGCTCCCTCCATCATCAGGGGGAGGTAGCTGGCGGCTAGCAGGTCGGTGTGGCTGGCGATCCCCATCGCCATAAGGTAGGTGTCCAGCCACACGGAAGGGTCGTACTTCTCTATTTCTTTCGGCGCTTTGAAGTTCTCCGGGTATTTTTTGCCTCGGATCATCGGTCCGAAGCATCGGGGCCCGACTCGGCTTAGCGACCCCATCGGCTCGCCGTCGCGGCGATTGGTTAGGGTGTGTCGCAGGTCGTCGGGCTGGCGTGCGCGCCAGCTCTGGTTGTTGATGATGTGTGTGCGGGCGTCGACGGGTTGACCATTGGCAGTGACGAAGTTGGTCGCTGGCCTGGGGTCGTTGGTGGAGAGTGCCGCATTCGCGGGTCGGTGTTGGAGCTGCAGTGGTTCGGGATGGCGGGCAGTTGAGGGTATTTGCCGCCAATGGACGGGCACTTGAGGCCGCTCTGCTGCCCGATGAACGCGAGTACATCCGGCCCTATGAGTCGACGCCTGCGTTTTGTTGCTCGTCCGCCTTTGCGAGCAGGGCCTCGACGTACTGGATCTGTAGGGCGCCGTCACCGGTGGCCGTGATGTTGTCGGACGCTGCTCGGCCCGCCACGAGGTTGTCCATCGGGGTGGAGAACAGTGGTAGGTTGTTCGCGTCTCGCTCCCGTGAGGAGACCACGATCCGCGGCTGGTCCCTGGGGGGTGCGCGGTTGGGTGGAGGTGGGGCGCCGTTCGCCATCGACCCTGGTGGGGGTCGGGCGCTTCCTCCGGGTGGCGCATTCTCGGAGATCGCTCGGCCACGCGGGTCGGGTCGTTCTCATCGTCGAAGTTCAGGGTGCGCCCCTGGACGGTGGGGTTCAAGCGCGACCTGATTCGCTGTTGGTGGTAACATGACAACTCCTGCGCCGTCACCTGCTCGAGGCGAAATTTTTCGCGCTCGGCTTGCTCCTTGTGGACTGCCTCCGCCAGCTTCAGGCGGAGTTCCTCGACCTCCGTTGCCGTGGCGTTAGGAGGGATCAGGGTGGAGAAGGGATCCTCCGGTGGGTCTGTGCCAGTCGCCATGTAGGTCGCGGCGTGGCGACCGGTCCCGTCGAGGAGATCGGCAGAGTTCTCCTACTCGGAGTCATAGTCGAAAATCCCAAGGATGGAGGGATCCTCGAAGTCTCCTACATTGGAGACCTGGGTGATGGAGCCTGCGGGCGAAGCCGCGACGTTGGATCCAGCGAGTGATGCCGGAGTCGCCGAGTCGGCGTCGTCGTTGAGGGTCATGTCTTCCGCGGCCGCGGAGGTTTCGGCCACGTCGCTGTGGGCCGAGTTGTACTCGGAGGCGAGGCGGTGGATCGTGCGGACCTGGCTCTCGGAGATCCGGTCGCGTGGAGGCGACTCGCGGATGCGAGCCGAGTCCTCCAAGACGATTACGTCAGTGAGGCTGACGAAGAGGCTGATCGTGCCGACTAGCAAGATCATGCTGTGTGTGACGGGTCGCGCCGCCGGGACGTACCTCCTCGGCAAGATTTGAAGCATCTCGTCGATCGCTATCATGCGGCCGGTGGCGACCGACACGTTGATGGGCATATTGGATCTCGCCGCAGAACACTGGCCAGACCGGCCAGGCCCCAAGGTGGGCGCCACTGTCGTGGGAATGACCACGGTAGATGCTGCAATCGGCAGCGAGTAGTAGAACATAGGGCAAGGGCGGCCAGCCATCTGCGGTGCGAGATGAGAGCGAAGACACAGGGTTTTACCCAGGTTCGGCCCCCCAGAGGGTAAAGACCTACTCCTGCTAGATTGTATTATGATGGAATTACAATGGGGCAAGCTCGACGGCTAGGCGGCGAGTCGCTTGGGTGGATGATGGAACGTATCCTCTACATGCCCTGTAGGGAGGTTTATATAGACTCACCCCCTAGGGTTAGATATCTCAACCGAATCAGTTAAGGTTTCGGCACTCGTTTAACCAAATCCGACTGGGTCTATCTACTCTCCTGGGCCTTCAGCTTCCAGTCGCTTGGATCCACGCCAGGCCTTGATCCAGTCGCCGTCCTGCAGGCCCACTCGCCAGTTCCTGGGCCAGTCGGAAACGTCCTGCTGGGTATACCCCGGTAGGCATATCCCCATCACTTGAGGTGTGGAGTTTGGGGGGAAATGGAGAGGGTAGGGAGGAACTTAGCAGGCCGTGATCAGGGTGGGTAACGGCCTCTGTGTTAATGCGAATTAAAGCCGCGAAAATCAAGCCATAAACCGGTGCGGGAGAGAGGAACTGTTCGTGGCGGGTGAGGAAGACGGTCTGGCAGGTGGGGCTGGCTAGTCAGCGGGAAAGGGAAGGTTCAGGTGGGGTACGGTCGTTAGTGAGGGGGCGGGTGAGAGTCTGAGTGACAAAACACTTCGCTCGGGGTGGGTTAGTTGGGCCGCGAGTTGGGTCTGGTTAGTTGGTTGGGTTGTTTCCCTTTTTTTATTCTGAAACCTTTTTCTTTTTCCATTTTCATTTTCTATTTTGAATTTGTTTAAACATTTCAAACAACCATTTGAATTCATATTTTTACCAATCTTTCTGTAAGTTTTCTACACTATTTTAGGCATGTATTTAATGTCCATTTTCATAATAAATATTTCATTTACACATGGTTTGTTATTTATTTAAATAGACAATTGTTTTTATTCAAACAAAATTTATTTATATTCTCAAAATATTTATTTGAATTTTAATTTTCACTAAGCCTTTTCAGTAGGTTTTATTTATTTAATAGAGTGTTAAATAATTCACTTTGAATTATTTAAAGTATTTTAATATGATTATTAATCATTTAATTTGGGCTAATGTCTTTTTTTACAATGAAATCAAATAAGGTTTTAATTCCATAAATTTTATTTAGATTATTTCTTTGATTCCATTTAAGTTAATTAAATAACTTTTATTCCACTTGGGAAAATTCCAATTATTATTTTCCCATGATTTAATTATTCATTTCTATTAGGGATTTTGTCTTTATTTAAGAGGATGGAATTTGGTTAATGTCATATAATTTTATTTGAATATTCTTTATCCATTTATTTCATTTGGATTTGGATTATATTTATTCCATTTGCTTACGGACTTGGCCAAGTTTTATTTTTGGCTTTTGAATATTCGATATTTATTTTTTCTTTCTTTCTTTATCTTATAAAAACCATATATTTTTATTTAAAGATCCAAACTTGGCGATTCCAATTTGTAAAATCTTATTTAATATTTGCTTATCCTTTTATATCTCTTTAGGATTATTTTGCTCACAAATTGGTATGGATTTTAGATAGGTGCTTTATTAGCTTTGGGAATAAATTCTTTTTCTAAATTGTTAAATTCATAAGTTTCCATTTAAGGTTCCAAATTGAGTGAAACCAATTTCTATGGTTTTATAATATTTTTATTTATCCTTTTTTATCATTTATAAATGTTTGTTGACCAATTTTTATATGGAACAAATCCATAGTCTTAGAGATATCTTGGAAATGATTTATTCCATTAGGGTTTTAGAGTTTTGTTTTATTTTCCAAGTGTTTAAATTTCAAGATGCATTTATGAAGCAAGAATTGCACTTGATTTGAATTTAGTTGGATTCAAATTTTATTCAAAGTTTGTTCAAGATGGGTTTTGATGTTTCCATTTAAAAAAAAGTTTCTTTCACCCTAAATTTCAACAATTTTTTATTTTGTTTATTTATTTTTCACATTACAAAATTTGGAAAATTTTGGGATGTGACACCCGTAGCTGGGTCCAACAGTGGCAATACCTGTGGTACAACACGGCCGGAGTTGACCTAGACACCACGATCCACTACTTCAAGACCTCGTGCCGCTACGAGCCCTTGGTTGCCAAACTCAAGTGGGTGTACAAAACACTCGACAACATATGGGACCTCCTCGAGATCACCAAGCGGTACGCGGAGGAGGACCCAAACCAAGAAACCAACGACGAGTCGGGGGAATCGCCGCACGAGCGGTCATGATAATGGGAAACGACCCGAGCTACGCTACAGCAACAATCGCCTCACTAGCAAGCGTCGTGATGATGGGCGAGTCGACTTCGTCGCAAATGCAGTATATGCCCCACGCGAGCCCAAAAGCTTTCGCCGCGACGGCGGCCAACGCCGCGGCGACGACAACTACAAGGCGAAGCCGAGGTTCGACCCCGCGGCTCTCCTCAATCAGCCCTGTGTGTTCCACAGCAGGGAGGAGAAACCCGCCACGCACACGACCGCCGACTTCCACTCCCTAAGGGATATCGATAAGGCACAACGCGCAAGGGAAGACCCCGGCAACCATCCGCCAAACGGCGGAAAATTCGGCAACGACGCCGGCTCGCTTCACACCTTCACCAGCTTCAACACGAAGCATGAGAAGAAGGTCATCTCCCGCGCTGTCGTCGTCAATGCAGTGTCCCAGGTCGACATCCCCTAGTTCCTCAACTGGTCCGAGAAACAAATCACCTGGAGCCACGAGGACCACTCGCCATGGATCGAATATCCGGGCCGAGTTGCCCTAGTGGTCAAGCCCAAGGTGGGAGATTACTGGCTCCCCAAGACGCTGATGGACGTCGGTAGCTCCATCAACATTATGTACCTAGACACGTTCAGGCGACTGCGTCTCCCGCTGTCGATGATCGAGACGACCTACACCACCTTCCACGGCATCGTCCCCGGTCGGAAGGCGTACCCGATCGGCAAGGTGATGCTGCCAGTCACCTTCAGCACACCAACGAACTTCTGCACCGATCGGATCGTCTTCGAGCTGGTGCCGTTCAACATCCCCTACCACTATGTCCTGGGGCTTCAGGCGTTCGCCAAATTCATGGCATCTCCCCACTACGCCTACAATGCGATGAAGCTCCCTAGGCCATGCGGCATAAGACAACCATGCAGAGGAGCTCGCCAAGTATGCGAGCGGGGTCCACAATGACAACCCCACCATACTCAAGAAGCCCAAATAGGAGGGTGGCGGCTCCACCGCCTTCGAGGCGACGACGCACACTCGCACCGTCGAGCTGGTCCCAGGCGACTCCAGCCAGACGGTGACGATCGAGACGGGCATGAGCCCAGCATAGAAAGGCGCGCTCATCGAGTTCCTACATGAGAATCGCGACATCTTTGCATGGAAGCCATCCGATATGCCTAGTGTCCCGAGGGAACTCGCTGAGCACAAACTCAACGCCAACCCCAAAGCGCAAACCGTCAAGCAGTCGCTGCGGCCCTTCAATGAAGAGCGCCGCCGAGCAATCGCTGAGGAGGTGTAGCGTCTAATCGCTGCAGGCTTTATCCAGCCAATCAAATACTCCAAGTGGCTAGCAAACCCAGTCTTGGTCGAGAAGAAAAAGGGACCTGGAGAATGTGTATTGACTACACAAACCTCAGTAGTGCCTGCTCGAAGGAGCAATTCGTCCTCCCTCGGATCGACCAAATCATCGACTCAACCGCGGGCTCGGAGTCTCTATGCTTCCTCGACGCCTACTCTGGGTACAACCAGATCAAAATGGCAGTTGAGGACGAGGATAAGACGATGTTCATCACACCATTCGGAGCCTTCTGCTACACCGCCATGACCTTCGGCCTCAAGAACGCCGGGGCGACCTGCCAGAGGTGCATGAAGGAGTGCCTTGCGAGCAAAATCAGCCACAACATCCACGTCTACATCGACGACGTGGTGGTAAAGTCCACTCTCTAGGGTGATCTACTCGCCAACCTGGCGGAAACCTTCTCCAACCTGCGAAGGTACAAGATAAAGCTAAACCCGGGAAAATGCACCTTCGGTGTGCCTACTGGACAGCTGCTGGGGTACGTCGTCTCCAAGCGCGGGATCGAGGCGAACCCCGCCAAGATCAACACGATCGCCCTGCTCGGCAGACCCGAGTGCCTACGCGACGCCTAGAAGTTGGCCGAGCGAGTCGCGGCTCTCAGTCGCTTCATCCCCGTCTAGGCGAGAAGGCGATGCCCCTCTACCGCCTAATGCGCAAGAACCCCACTTTCCAGTGGGACAAGGAGGCAGACGACGTGCTCCACGCTCTCATGGAGGTGCTACTCGTGGCACCGCTACTCACCGCCCCCGTCAACAAGGAGCCCATTCTCGTCTACGTCGCGGCCTCCGAGCAATTTGTCAATGCCGTCATGGTCGTCGAACGACCAGAGGAAGGCAACGAGCGCCCGGTGCAGCGACCTGTATACTACATCAGCGAAGTCCTCACCGAGTCGCGCCAACGTTACCCGCATTACCAAAAATTGGTATATGCGGTCTTCAGAGACTTCTGTTTCTCCCCCGAGGAAGATCGACATTGAAATTCCGCTGCAACCAGACGCATCCCTGGTCACGATGATCGCCAAGCCAACCATCTGGACCGCGCCATACGTCGCCTACCTAGAGGGAGGCACCCTACCCGCTGATGAAATGGAGGCCGGGATGATAGCACGCCGCTGCAAATCCTTCGTCATCAACGTCGAGCTCCACAAGCGCAGCATGACCGGCATGTTCCAACGCTGCGTCCAACCCGCAGAAGGACACAAGATCCTCCAGGACATCCACGCTGGCGACTGCGGCCACCACGCTGGCGCTCGCTCCCTAGTCGCCAAGGCCATTCGACATGGCTTCTACTGGCTCACCGCACACGCCGATGTAGTCGACATCGTCCAACGCTGTGTCGCGTGCCAGAAGTACGCCAGTCAGACTCACGTACCGAGCGCGGCGCTCAAGACCATCCCCATCACCTGGCCATTCGCCGAATTGGGCATGGACATGGTAGGCCCCTTCAAGAAGGCCCCCTCTAGCTTCACCCACCTCCTAGTCGTGGTCGACAAATTCACAAAGTGGGTGGAGGCCAAGCCAGTCCGCAAGTGTGATGGGAATACCGCAACAAAGTTCCTACACGAGCTCATATATCGCTACGGGTTCCCGAACAGCATCATCACGGAAAATGGCACCAACTTCGCCAAAGGAGCCATGGCCGAATTTTGTGAGGAGCAAAACATACGAGTCAACCTCGCCTCAATCGCCCACCCGGAGTCCAACGGCCAGGCGGAACACGCCAACAAGAGCATCCTCCACGGCTTGAAGCCGGGACATCAAGTCCCACTCGAGCGAACTCCTGGGTGCTGGGTCGAAGAGCTCCCCTCCGTCATCTGGGGCATCCGCACCTCCGTCAACAGGTCGAAGGGATTCACCCCCTTCTTCATGGTGTACGGTGCTGAGGCCGTCATGCCGACCGACCTTGAGCATGACTCACCTTTTGGTGGTTAACTACGCGGAGGGCAACAACGAGCTTGCATGCCAAGACGGAGTCGACCAGCTCGACGAAGCATGCGACCAAGCTCGCTCCCGCACTGCCATCTACCAGCAAGTGCTCCGCCGCTACCACATTCGGTGAATACGGACCCGCACCTTCTAGGAAGGCGACCTGGTACTACGTCTGATCTAGGACAAGAAGGGCATGCATAAACTCTCCCCCCCTTGGGAGGGACCATTCGCCATCGGGCGAGTCCTGGGCAACAACGCCTACTACCTCGTCAACATCCGAGGCGACGGAAAACTCGACGTCAAGCATCCATGGAATGTAAACCTCCTTCGGAAGTTCTACTCCTAGAACTGCAAACATGTACCTCCCACCCGCTATGAAATAAAGCATACCGATTCGCACAACATGTGTCCACTCTCCGTATCTTGTGCCACTCGCACTCGTAATAACAGTGCTATGCTACTCGCAGAAGTCAACCCTTGGTACCACGACCAACATGGACAAGTAGTGTGACACGAGGGCATTGAATAATTTAGGCCTCGTATCGTCCATGAAAAAAGCCAACTCGGAGCCCCATCGGATTCGCCTCGCTCGATTGGCTTTCCGAGCCAAGACTACTGCATTCGCTTCCCACAGTGACCCAGTCCTCCACATCCTCGGCGCAGTGACTCGAACGGCAAAGTACCACGCTTCGAGGGCCGGTAGCCCAAACAGAGCGCTGTGAAAACGCCAAGTATGAGAGCGCGTCCTGGACTCGCCACGCGACTGATCTCACGGATCAGGTGGGGTGACGCTCCTAGCACAATGCGCCCCGTCCTCACTTACCTCGGGCACGCGACTGGAACCGCCAAGTACCACGCTCGGGGACTCGGCCACCCGCCCCTGTTCGCGCCTAGGAAAACGGCTAAGTACGGAGCACCCCTTGGAGTCGCCATGCGACTGACTTTCCGAGCCATGTCGACTCGACCTTAACTTAATAACATTTCAAACAACACATAAAAACGAGGTCAAATCCATAAAAGGGCGGACGCGCTCGGGGACTCGCACAACCAACAATCAAAACAAAAAACATTGGCAAAAGCGCGCTTACTTTCCTTCAAACGGCAACATTTGTTCGCTTACAAGGGTAGTTACATAATTATCCTAACTAACGCCGATTGGCAAACTATTCTACTCCGTAGGCTTCTATGATGAGGCGCCACCACCCTTGTGACTGCGGATAAAAGGAATCCACGGGTTCGACAGGTACTTCGCCCGCCATGGCCGCACGAAACGGCTGCTCCACCTTGAAGTTGCGGTGCGCCGGCTCGGGGTCGTTCGGGGCGACGACCGTCTCCTAGTAAGGAATGAGGTCGCCCATCGCCCACACCTGGTCGGCGTACACGCCAGCCCGTTCAGTCAGCTTCAGCACCTCGGCGATTTCGAATGCGCCCGTCAACAAAGGATACCCGCTCGTGACATCGTCAAGATCGAAGTCGTCCGGAAAGTGCGCGAGCCCAAGGCTCAGCACTGTCGCCGCACCACGATGGAAGGCCGACCGCGTCATGAATTCCACAACCGCTGGCGCCTTCTCCAAATAGTGCCAAACCTCAACGAGGTCGCTGGGAATCAGCTCCATGGGCGAAATCTCCTGCAGATACGCCTGGATGCAGGTCGCTGACAGCGCGGCAGAATCAACCAGAGTGGCGATGCATTGCCGCGCGTCGTACGACTGCGCTTCTTCAGCATTATCAGTAATCAGACCTGCAACATACAAAGCAACTAGTAAGGGAGGCTCTAGCAAAATAACGCGACCCACACGTTCGGGGACTCGCCAAAGTAAAACTCACCAATCAATGGGCGACAGCGCTCCGTGATGAAATCCTGAAGACCGGAGAGGTCATCTTGCAGCCCGGCGACGAGCGCGTCTGACATCTTCCGTTCCTCAGCAGCAGAGGCAATGGCTTCCTTGGCCCATCCATCCGCCGAGGTCGCCTCCGCCTTTGCCTCCTTGAGCTCACGCTCCAGGTCGGCGATTCTCTTCTCCGTGGAGCTCAAGGACGACCGTGCAGTTGTCAATTCACTCGCCGGAATGAGGCCCTGACGAGCCTTATCCACCGCGGCTGTGCTATCCTCTGCATCAATAACACCATGGTTATGAGAAGAACACGTTTATGACCAGGATCAAGAACGACAAACACTCACCCGCAGTCACTCGAAGCTGCTCGTTCGTGTCCCAATCAATGAGGAGCTCCCTCTCCACATGCTCCCTGGCAGCAAGCCGCTCCGCCAACTCTTGTTGCAGGCCCTACGCACCCATGGAAGCGTCAGCAACGAAAATCCTAAGTGCCTAGCCGCTGAAATTCATCCACTAGCCACTCGGGGACTGGACATCAAAAATTCCTAAGTGCCTAGCCGCTGAAATTCAGTGACTAGCCACTCGGGGACTGGGCGGCGAAAGTTCTAAGTGCCGAGCCGCTGAAATTCAGCGACTAGCCACTCGGGGACCGTAGTTGAAAACAATAAGAATCCGACCACTAAAATTCACTGGCCTGATCCTCGGGGACTGGACATACCTGGATGGAAGCGCCTAGCATGATGTGAAGCTCCATTGCATCCACCATTGGGAGCACGAATGGAGTACGCCCGCGACGCTGCTCGACCTTCGTGCCGGCGGCCTCGGGCAGTTGGCTCGACGGAACCGATGCACTCGCCGCGGAGGCCCTCGCTACAAAGTGAGGGAACGTCTCCACCGCGGCTCCCGCACCACTCGAAGGGGGGCCTGTCGCCCCAACCAAGGCCATGGGCTCCGCCCGCTGCGACTCCGTGTCCACAATAACCCTCGGGGCTGCGTCCGCTGCAATTGGAGCCTCGCTCGGGGGGACCGCCGGTTCGTCCGAAATTGTGATGACCTCGTCGCCCTTTGCTTTCTTTGCGCCTTCAGCAGGCACCTTGACCTCATCACCCTTCCTCTTCTTCGAAGGGTCTACTGGTGCCTCCGCGACACCCGATGGAACCTTGGCCACCAAAGGGTGACCTATCTTCTTCACTCCAGTCCTGCGGAACGACTCTGTTAGTGAACTCTCGGGTCGGACATAAATCAAGCAGACAAATGAAAAGAGTGAGAAACACTCACTTGGCGACTAGGATGAAACGCAGGACAGTACGAATGCTGGACGGCTGCTCCAACTTCGGCCCTAGTTTCCGACTGAGGCCCATCTCGAACACACTTTGCGCCCAAGACACCGATGGCTTCTTCGAGGACGAGGCGGCTGCAGGAGCTTCAGTGGCGATCGGTGTGGGAACTCCCCTCTGTGGCGAGGTCCGCGCGGCTGGAGTGGCCACGAGCCCGGTGACGGGGACGAAGGGCGACGGCAGCGATGCCAACGTCATCTCGCCTTCCGCAATGGCCGCTTCAGTCACCGCGGTCGCACGCGCCAGTGCGCCGGCATTAGCTTCCTCGGATGCGCTGGTAGCATCGGAGCTACTCGCGGACCGAGGCGGTGATACCGGTTTAGCCGGCTTCTTCTTCTTCTTCTTTGGTGGTGGTGGTTTCTTCTTCGACGGCATAGCTTTGCACCGCGAGGTGTGTTCGGGGAGTTCGCTATCGTCTTCGTCGTGAGCCTTGAGGCTCTTGTTGGCCTCGAGCTCATGCTGGTGCTGCCCGCGGGTTTTTAGAACCGTGGGTGCAGTGACCTCCACAGCCTCGTTGCCACTGTCGTCATTTCCATCGTCGTCGTTGCCCCCGTAACTTCTGACGCCGCCCTGGTCGGGTAAAGACTCGCTATCGTCTTCGGCGGACGAGGTCGAGTTATCATCGTCCGCGGGCGGGAGCCAACCTACCACCACCTAGAAGAACTTCAACAACAAAACAAAAAACCATAACCACGAATGCAAATCTGTGACTGCGAATATACAGGAAAGGAAGTATTTACCGTTGGGGCCTCACGCTTTGCGGTGTAAGGAGCAACCCCGGCCTTTGCATCAAGATACACCTCGAAGGTGATCTTCTTCAGGGCCAGGGTGTAATCGTTGAGTCTCCACTCGTCGTGGCAGGACTTCGTCGGGTCGTCCGTGCCCGTGTACTCGTACATATAGTGGGCACGGCTAGCCAGGGGCACGAGCCGTCGCCCAAGACAATAATTGTAAAGGTTGATGGTTTGGAGGCCCTTCTTCTTCAGGTTGCAGATGGTTTGCAGCATCTCATCGACGACCATCCGCTGGTCCAGCGGAAGTTTGGTGACTTGGAGCCGATGTGGCTCGGTCCGGTTGGCGGAGTACGTCCGAAGAACCACATCATCACCCGGCGGTGACTCGGTCACGTAAAACCAGTTCTTCTTCCACTCATTCGTTGTGTTAGCGGGCAGCATCAGATAAAAAAGGACGCCTTCGACTTCAGCTGAAAGGTCAGGCTGCCTGCCTCTTCTTGGCTGATTCTCCCGTGGAACAGATCTTGCCATAGGGGTAAATATGGTCGGCAGCCCAGATAGCACTCGCAGAACGCCACAAAAATGGCGAGCTGCTTGATGCTATGCGGCCTTAGATTTGACGGTTGGATGTCGTAGTAGGCGCAGAAGCGAAGGAAGAAGAGGGAAGTGGGGAATCCGAGCCCCCTCTCCAGATGACTGGTGAAGCAGATGAATTATACCTCGCGCAGATTTGGGGTCACCTCTCCGGCAGCGGGGATGCGCCATCTCCCGGCGTGGAGGATCCCTGCCTCCTCGAACAACTTCAACAGCGCTTTTGTGCACTTGGATCTGCCCCACGGTTCCGCTAGAGGGGCCATCGATAGAGGGATCTGGGGCTATGAGTCGCTCTGGGTCGCTCTGGTCACTGCGCGGAATGGAGAATTGGGAAGTCACGACATCGGAGGAAGTGAGGGAAGTGTTTTCCCCTCGACGCTCACTCTCCTTATATAGCGGTTGTTACCCGCCATCTTCGGGGAGCCGTTACCAAGCGGTAATTACGCCGATATTACCGTTGAATTACCCAACGGCTACCTTGACCAGTGCTGACAGTCCAACTTCATCCATTCCACTCT
Source organism: Avena longiglumis (assembly GCA_030063025.1). Classification (NCBI taxonomy): domain Eukaryota; kingdom Viridiplantae; phylum Streptophyta; class Magnoliopsida; order Poales; family Poaceae; genus Avena; species Avena longiglumis. The sequence continues at coordinate 292,530,967 of CP125978.1, forward strand.
CTATCTTCAGCGATTTGATGATTGGCCGACCTGATCACTATAACAGTGACTTAACTACTCGCCGACCTATTCTCTAAGATGCATTCTAACTAGTCGCTTTTATTGCGACTGAAATGACTAGTTTCTTCTTTAATTCAGGGAATCCACCGCCTATTCGACTGGGCGTCCAAATTGGACCCGCATACTTCGACTGCCAACGAACACCTGCGACGAATCAACGACGGCCTCGGGGACTACTCATGGGGATATGCCGACCGGGGTATACCCAGCAGGACGTTTCCTACTGGCCCAAGCTGCCAGCGAGTGGGCCGTAGGATGACGATTGGATCGAGAGTTGGCAAGGATCCAGGCGACTAGAAGCTGGAGGCCCAGAAGCGTAGCTAGGCTTAGTTGGATTAGGTCAAGAACCCTCCGAATCCTTAACTAATTCGTTTGTATATCTGTAAACCCTAGCGAGGTGAGCCTATATAAACCTCCTTAGGGTACGCATAGAGGACACGTTCCATCATACGCCCTAGCAACTCGCCGCCTACTCATCGAGCTCGCCCTTGTACTCTCTCCATAAGACAATCTAGCAGGAGTAGGTCTTTACCCTCCGGGGGGCCAAACCTGGGTAAATCCTTGTGTATCCGCCCTCATCTCGCACCGCAGATGGCTAGCCGCCCTTGCCCTTTGTTCTACCATTTGCTGCCGATTGCAGCATCTGCCGTGGCCATTCCCACGACATTAAAATTTACCACTCTCCTTTGAGAAGCTGCTCCCTTGGCAAATTTCCGCATATAAGTCCACAAGTGGCGTGGGCCGCTCCCTAATCCTCTCATGCGAACCTCACTATGGCTCTCTAATAGCTGCAAAAAAATCATCAAAAGGGAGATTGACAACTAAATTGTAATTTTTGTAAAAACCATGGGGTTGGGCAAGGACCAACTAAATTAAAAATCCTGCACAAAAGACATAGTCAGTTTCACATATTGGTAAGGTTCATCTCCAACAAAATGCTCCAATCCTTCATTAGAAATTAGAGTCTAGAAATCTTGAAAAATTCCTGCACCCCTCATGAATTCGGGGCATGGATAAATGGAAGGAAAAAGTTCATCCTCATGATAGAATTTCATGACCTCAGGCACCCTTAGTTCATGTTGGTTGAGTTGGTGTTCATTCATCTCCTTTTCTGAAATTTTAGACAAACATCACAAGAAGAAATTTGAAAGTGACTACATAATGAAAGGAACTACATATCGGGACATGCAAGAGGGCTAAACATGCATCAAAATAAATTCTCTAAGCAAAGAACAAGCATGCAAGATCACATAACCTGTCACCTATAGTAGCAAAATACTCAAGATATAACCCACTAATCACAAATCTACTTGGACAAGCAGAGGAGTCACATACCGGAGAACAAATGCTCCAAATCTCAGCAACAGAGGTGGGATGAGCAAAGAGATAGAAAACGCAAGCAAGAACAGCAAGAACACGGGTTTGAGCAATGAAATGGTGTTTTCTCGGGAGAGAGAAGTGGCAGGAGGGATAATAAGTGGAGGACCAGGGGTGGCCCACACCATGGCTAGGCGCGCCCCTAGTGTGGTTGCGCCACCAGGTGGTGTGCCTGCCAGGTGGACCCCCCTGAGTCACTCCAGGTGCCTCTCTGCCCCATTTTTGACGTAAAAATTTAATATGAATTTTTTGGCATTTTTCGAGAAACTTTATTTTTGAGCAATTTTCAGGTATTGATAAATGATTTTCTTGCAGAAAGATGATTTTGGAATGATGCAAAAACAAATAAAAACTAAAACACTCTAATATGCAAGCAACTAGCAATACAAAGATAAACAAGGTGAAAGCAAAAATTAAAATAGGTAAAATAAAAGTGAGCAAGGATAATCATGGTGAAAACATTGTTTTGTTCATCCAAAATCCCTTTGTTAACAATATTGATTAGGTCTTGTCACCAAAACAATTTTATATGAAGCATAACTTTGCATTTTACTAAATGATTATGTTACCTCAACCTTGATAACAATAGTTCCAATCATAACAGTTTCATAATTTTCTTGTGGTATGGGACAATATATTTATCCAACTTTGATGCCTTCAATATTTTCAATTGAATTTAGGCATAATTCTTATCAATGTTCTTTGGGAAATAAACAATATGATCCTTGTCATTAACATTAAAAGTTAATTTTCCTTGATTACAATTAATGACATCACCTGCAGTATTAAGAAAAGGTCTCCCAATAATAATAGACATATTATCATCTCTAGGCATTTCAAGCACAACGAAGTCAGTTAATATCAAACAATTATGAGCCACTTGAACAAGAACATTCTCACATATACCAACAGGAATAGTAGTAGACTTATCAACCATTAGCAAAGATATATCAATTGGCATTAATTTTTCCAGTTGAAGTCTCTTGTAGAGAGAAAGGCATAACACTAACTCCTGCTCCCAAATCACACAAAGCAGTTCTAACATAATTATTTTTAATAGAATAAGGAATAGTTGGAATCCCTAGGTCTCCAAGTTTCTTTGGAACCTTACCATTGAAGGAATAATTAGAAAGTAAAGTAGAAATTTCCTCATTAGGAATATTCCTTTTATTAGAGACAATATCCTTCATATACTTTGAATAAGGAGGCAATTTAATAGTATCAGTCAAAGGTATTTGCAGAAACAAAGGTTTCATCCACTCACAAAACTTTTTATAGTGTTCTTATTCCTTTGACTTGTGTTTCTTATCAGGGAAAGGCATTGGTTTTTGAACCAAAGGCTCTCTTTTACTACCATGTTTATTAGCAAAAAAATCTTCCTTAGTGTACTTAATATTCTTAGTGTGCCTTTCAGGTTACTCTTCAATTTCTTCTTTATCAGGAGCATCATTTTATCATTACCACTTTTAGTTTTAGCATCAGAGACAGATATACTATTAGGATCTTTAGCAGGTTCAGGAGATTCCACAACTGTTTTATGTTTCTTTTTCTTTCTCTTATAAGAAGTACCACTATTTTCGATTTGTTGAGAATCTTTCTCAATTCATTTAGGATGTCCCTCTAAATATAAAGGACCTTGAGTGCAATCACCACTCCTAGTTCTAATTTCATAAGCATGTTTTTGTCTAGAAGCATTATCTAGCAAATCTTTTTGTACTTGAGTAAGCTGATCAATTTGAGTTTGAACTATTTGGAAATGTTTAACAAGCATTTTAACATCATTGGAGGTTCTTTCCACAATATCTTCCAACTCATTAATAGCTCTAGAGTTTTCCATTAAATGATTCGGCACCCTCTTATTAAAATTATCTTGCCTAACAACATAAATATCAAATTCTTCTAATCATTGATCAGGAGGTTTAGAATGAGGAATATCACCTTAATCAAAATGTTGGAGAGAGTGTACCTCAATAGTGGATGAGTGGGAAATTGGCTTACATAATTCTTCTATAGGAGGTAAATTCTTCACATATCCCGATTTAATACCCTTCTCCTCAAGGCATTTCTAAGCTTCTTTCATAACTTCATCACTTAATTCAATCACTCCCCTCTTCTTTGGTGTTGGTGTTGGGGTTGGCTCAGGCACAATTGGTTCAGGTGTAGTTGGCTCAGGTGCAGTCCAATCATCATAATTCTTGCTTATTTTAGCCATTAATTCCTCAGCTTCTTTGGGAGTTCTTTTCCTGAAAACACAATCAGCACAACTATCCAGGTATGTCCTAGATTAATCAGTTAGTACATTATAGTATAAATCAAGAAGCTCATTTTTAGGTATTGGACATCCAAGATATGCTTGAATTAAAGCACACAACTTTTCCTCTTTTCCCTGTTTAAAATCAGAAAGTTCCTACAAAATGGCCTGCTGAGCACTAGGAGGGAAATATTTCTGGAAGAAAGTATCAATCAAGCAATCAGGACTATCAATAGATCCAGGAGGTAAATTATTAAACCAAGCTTTAGCTTCTCCTTTCAATGAAAAAGGGAAAAATTTAGCAACAAAGTAGGTGCGTTTCTTAATATCATCAGAAAATAAGCCACTCATAGTAGAGAGCTTAGTCATGTGTGCCACAACACTTCCTTTTTCAGTCCCACAAAAAGGTTCTTTCTCAACAATGGTTATGTAAGATAAATCAAGAGAGAAATCATAATCCTTATCTTTAATGTTCATGGGAGATGTGGAAAACTTAGCATTAGGAGATAATTTAGGTCTAACAGCATGTCTCAAGAAGACTTTTAATAGCACTTGCACCATTAGTGTTTTGACATTCCTCAATTAATTCATCAGTCAGTTCAATATAACCGTCATTAATATCATAGCTAGGACTCTCTCAAGACTCAGGTGAACTAAATGGTATAGTAATATCTTCATTAGGAGTTTCAGTGTTACCCATTATAGTTCTAGCAATTGTAGCATCTAGGAAGTGACCAAATGAACGACTCTCATCAAGCATAGTAGAAGTAACATCATGAGTACCAGAAGCAATTTTAGATTTAACAGAAGTAGCAGTATGTGTAACATGTGTATGTGGTGGTGGTGTAAGGAGCTTACTCATCACAGATGGTGAATCAAGAGCAATAGAGGTGTTCAGAATTGTACCTCTTCTTGTAGTGGATGGCAATATAGGAACTTTTCCATCATGAGTTTTATCCATGATGAATGGATAGAAGCAAACAATAATAATTCCAAGTAAACTTTATAAATAAATCTATGCCCACCGGCAACGGTGCCAGAAAATAGCCTTGATGACCCACAAGTATAGGGGATCGCAACAGTCTTCAAGGGAAGTAAAACCCAAATTTATTGATTCCACACAAGGGGAGCCAAATAATATTTATAAGCCTTAAGAACTAAGTTTTCAATTCAGCTGCACCTGGAAACAGTCTTGGTCACAATAGTTTATCAGTAGCAACAGTTTTTAAGTATCAATAGCAAAGTAACAGAAGTAGCAAAATAAAGATAGTAGTAACAATTGTAGTAAACAATAGGATTTAAAGTGCGGTAGGCATAGGGATTGATGGACAGACTTTGCATGGACAAGACAATTCATGTAATAATTAAGACCAAGGGCATTTTCAAATAAATAAGATAAAGCATCCAAGTACTAAGTAATCATAGGCATGTGTTCCATATATAGTCATACGTTCTCGCAATGAGAACTTGCACACCATCTTTTGTCCTGCCAGCCCATTGCAGCGAGGCCTCTAGGGAATCTACTAGAAATTAAGGTGCTCCTTTTAATAGAGCACCGGAGTAAAGCATTAACACTCCATGAACACACGTGATCCTCACATCACAGCCATACCCTCCGGTTATCCCGATTTCTATCACTTCGGGGCCTCGGGTTCTGACAATGATATGTGTATACAACTTGCAGGTAAGATCATAAAAAATAATATCATCATGAATCAATAACATGTTCAGATCTGACATGATGGCACTCTGGCCCTAGTGACAAGAATTAAGCATAAAAAGTTGCAAAAATGTCAAAAAGCACTAACAATAGATACTAGGCACCTTTCCCTAACAATCTGATGCAATTACATGAGAGATCTCATCCAATCCCTACCATCCCCATAGCCTACTGAGGGGGGATTACTCACTCATGGATGGGGGAATCATGGATGGTTGATGGAGAGGCGTTAGCGATGATCTCCTCCAATTCCCCGTCCTGGCAGGGTGCTAGAACGGAGATTCTGGTTCCGAATCGCGGTTTCTGGTGGTGGTGGCGCAGCGGAACTCTTTCTGGAAAAACGTCGAACCCCCCGTTGTTTTAGGTCAAAGGGTATTCGTAGGCGAAAGGAGAGGTCGAGGCGGAGTTCGAGGTGGCCACACCATGCCCTGGCATGGCCAGGCCTAGCCCACGCCAGGGGGTGGTGTTGGCCCCTAGGCCTCTTCTCCCCTCTGTCTTCTGGCTCTGTGAGTCTTCTAGGAAAATAGGATTTTTTGCATATTTTCTGGGATTTTTCCTGAAAGTTGATTTCCGTCACAAAAACAAGACACCAAAGAAATTCTGCTGAAAACAGCGTCATTCCGTGTTAGTTATATCCAAATCACACAAATTAGAGGAGAAACAATAGCAGAAGTGTTCGGGAAAGTAGGTACATTTTGGACATATCAACTAACACTGTTATTGTTACTCTTGACTTAATACCAATTATTAAACTTCACGGAGTAAACGGAGTTTTCTGAAAGTTTGCAGTAGGACTTTTAATTTTAGATTGCCACTGAAAACAATAAAATACCAGTTCGTAAAGTAACTATGCAGAATTCTATAGTTATATTATCTCAATTATAACTAAGCATAAGGTGGTTGTCATCGGATTGTCGACAAGTACGCCATAGGGGGTCCTAGTGGCATTGGAAAGATGGGGTGTGAGACGTCGGATGTTCCTGGAGCGGTGAGCACAAGTTTACCCAGGTTCATATCCGACTGCGGTGATCGGATCCTATTCCTGCTAGCAACCCAATAATATATCGGCGTAAGCCGGATCTTACAGCGGATTACAAGAGAGGTTAACCTGTGCGAGTTGATTGTGGTGTTACGATTGGTTGTGTGCCGTAAAGGCTCCCATAGGGCCGGTTTATATAGTCACCGAGACCTAGGGTTACAGGAGAGACCTATCCGGCTACGTTACAGAGTCGGTAACTAGATACAACTTGGACTACAAGTAATACTACAGGCCTAAGTCAGTAACTCTTCTAGGCCTTGTCATAACCGGAACTAGCTCCTCCTCTTTCTCTGACTGGGCCGCCGTGAAGCAAAGCTCTAACCCGTTGGTGGGCCACCCTAGTCAGCGAGTCCTGTGGGTATACCCAGAAAGTATATCCCCAACAGTAGCCCCCGGAAGTCTTCAAGATCCAAAGTTGGATAAATCATCTAGCTTGATGGTTTCTTCGTCTTGAGAATCTTGAAGGGTTCCCGAAAACTTCTTTCAACAATGTAGGATTTCGAGTAATTTGAGTCAGATATGTTTTGTTCTGACTTTAGTCTTTTCCTTGCTCAGTTTGAAACATAAGCCGGATTTTTCAACGGCGTGCGGACTGAAAACTTTTTAGACTAGGTCCTATCACTGACAGTAGTCCTATCAGCACGACAATTGGTGGGTTCACTCCTTACGGAATAGAACGCCGTTTTGATGCCTACACAAAAAATATAGGGGGCGGGAGAGTCGTGAGGAAGCTATCCCCTCTCTCTCCTATACGCGTGGCGCTAATCGCGCGTGTTAACACACAAATCTTGACAAAGAGACAAATAAAAGAGAGGAGAAAACCCTTTCTCTCAGATTTATCTCTCCATCGATTCATTCATTGCCTCCTCGTACGCCTCGAGCACTCCGCAGCCATTCCCATCTGCACACCGTGAGAAAATCTCTCTCTCCCACCAGTCCTTTTCCTCCAAGATCTATGGCGTCTGCCTCGACCTCAGGAGAGGCGGTGAAAGGGTGCTGTTTGGGACGCACGTCGACAACGGACTCAGCTTGACACCATCGGACTTCCTCATCGAGGTCCTCAACTACTATGGTGTGCAACTTCATAATCTTCCTCCCAACTCTCTGCTCGAGCTTAGTACTCATGCAACTTTGTGCGAGGGGTTTCTTGGCATTAGGTCAAGTCTCACCCTTTTTCGATACTACTATGGTACTCATAAGAACTCCATTAGCGCCGGTGTGCCTTACATCACCGGCACCCTTAGATTAGTCCTTAGAAGAAACCGAGTCTATCCTAGGATTAATGCTAGTGAATCCGTCAAACGCTGGGCTGAAACCTTCTTTTATCACAAGGATATTCTTGCTCCTGGAAAGGCGTAAGGTCTTCCGGCGTTCACCGACGGCGCCGTTCCCCACTAGAATTCATGGGACACGGAGGTGCTGGAGATGTCGGATATCTTGATCCTTGCCAAGAGGCGGATTGACTTTCTGATGAAGCACGAGGACCTCCGCGAATCCTACTTGATCCACTACTGGTTGGAGCGCCGGATTCAGCCTCTCTAGAACCATGGAGATCACCTCATGCACCAAATCACCGACGATGAGAAGGACAAGATGCGGGTCAGTTCGAGCCGGATTCCGGAGAAGGACTACATGACCCTTATGTAATATTTGATCAAGGAAGAGTGGAACGAAAGGTTCCAGAAGTCTCCATGAAGATGTATATGTCCAACCGTCCTCTGACTCTAGTAAGTATTTCGACTCTACTTTTTGCGTTTCATCGTTCTTTTCTGTTCTTTCTCCGATTCTATTTTCATCGATGCCTTTTGACTTTGTTAGCTCGATAAACTCTCCAAGTCTAAGCTAGATCCATTAGAGGGCTATCCTTCAGACGATCCAGAGGCGACGGAGGATGATGAGGTGTAGGAAGTTGTCGCCCCCGCCTCTAAGAAGCGTAAGGCGAAGGAAGTTGTTATCACTGCTGGTAACCAAGTGCTGCCAGTAGTTAAAAAGTAAGCACCCTGTCTTTTATTTTTAGTACTTTATAGGTTTCTTTCTTTGCGGGGCACACCTGATATTTGGATTTTCATGCTCTAGAGCTAAATCAGCTTTGAAGAGTAGGAACAAGCCCGACAGCAAGCCGGGCAAGCATATGCGTCAGCAAAAGCTTATTGTTTCCCCTGCCATGCCGCCACCAAGTCCATCCAGTACTCCATCAGCACAGGAAGCTTCTGCCTCTCCTGATGCTGGCAACATCTCGCAAGCCCTGGTCACCATTGATGACTAGGCAACTAACAAGGGTAAACCCGTCAAGGGTAATGATCCCATGGTAACATCTACAGGAACGTTGGATAAAGTGGCTAGCAGACCAGATCGGTCGCAACGTCCAAGTCTATGTCGACGACATAGTCATCAAAACCAGGGAGGCGAAAACGCTCATTGACGATCTCCGCGAGACGTTTGATAATCTCGACCGCTATAGGATCAAGCTCAACCCCGAAAAGTGCTCCTTCGGCTTCCCATCAGGACAGCTCCTTAGTTACTTCATCTCCCAGCGAGGGATCTAGGCGAACCCGAAGAAAATCCGGGCCACCATGGCGATGGAGAAGCCGAAAAACCTCAAGGGTGTCCAGCACCTTGCAGGACGAATAGCGGCATTGAGCAGATTCATCAGCCGCATGGGCGAGAAGGCCCTGTCATTCTACCAGCTGCTACGCAAGGCAGATAAATTCGAGTGGACGCCCGAAGCCGATGATGCTTTCGAAAGTCTCAAATGACGACTCTCCACCTCGCCTATGTTGGTCACGCCAAAGGAGCGCGAGCCTCTGCTGCTGTACATAGCAGCCACACACCAGGTGGTCAGCACCGTGCTAGTGGTCGAACGACCCAAAGAAGGAAAGACCCATGGGGTCCAACACCCAATCTACTACCTCAGCGAGGTATTGACGCCAACAAAACAAAGGTACCCTCACTACCAAAAACTCGCCTACGGCGTGTTCATGATGGCTCGTCGGTTGAGCCATTACTTCCAAGAGCACCAGGTGATGGTTGTCAACGAAGCACCCCTGAACAGCATCCTGAATAAACCAGAGGCCACAGGACGTGTGGCCCTATGGGGCATCGAGCTGTCACCCCTAGACATCGTCTACGAGAAGCGACTCGCAATCAAGTCTCAAGTCCTCCCGGACTTCCTTGTACACTGGATGGAGCTGCAGCTGCCAGACACCCCAGACATGTCGCAGTCATGGACGATGCACTTCGACGGCTCCAAGCGTGAAGCCGGAGCAGGAGCCGGGGTCATACTGACCTCCCCGCAAGGCAACAAGATGAAGTACGTCCTTTGGATGAAATTTCGAGCTTCCAACAACGAGGCCGAATACGAAGCCCTCATCCACGGCATGAGGATGGCAAAGATCTGCGGCGCAACGCGCCTGGTCATCTATGGTGACTCCAACCTCGTCATCCAACAAACGATGAATGAGTGCGACGCACACGCCGAAAACATGATCGCGCACCGCGCGCTCTACAACGCACTCGAAGGAGAATTCGACAGCTGCGAGCTTCGGCACGTTGGAAGATAAAGCAACGAGGAGGCCGATAGACTTTCCAACATCGGCTCCACCTGCGCAAAGTTGCCACCAGGTGTGTTCCTCGAACAGATTTGCGTGCCATCCATCAAGCAGAAATTCCCCAAGGGATCACCCGAAGAAGTAGAACACTCGGGGGCTACGCTACCCGAAGGACATGAAGGACCAGAGAAACTGGACACAGAGGTCGCTATGGTCAACCTGATGCAGGTCATGGCAGTCGAAGAAACTTGGACGCGACCGTACCTCCAGTTCTTGATAAACGGAGAACTGCCTGACAGCCCGACGGATTCCCGACGCATATCTCGTCGGTCAAAAGCTTTCACCATCAGCAATGGCGAGCTATACAAGCGCAGTATTACGGGTGTACTACAAAGGTGCGTCACCATCGGTGACGGGAAAACCATCCTCCAAGACATCCATGAGGGCATCTGCGGCCATCACGCAGGCAGCCGCTCCCTTGTCACCAAAGCTCTACGAGCTGGATTCTACTGGTCAACGGCCATGAGCGATGCAAAGGACATCGTCCGAAGATGCAAGGCGTGCCAAAGGTTCGCCAACAAACCACACGCACCCGGGTCAGAGCTCAGACCCATACCTATAGCCTGGCCCTTTGCTCAATGGGGCCTCGACATGATCGGCAAACTGCCAAAGTCCTTGAAAGGGGGGCACGTCTACCTCCTGGTCAAAGTCGACAAATTCACCAAGTGGGTCGAAGCCATGCCGGTCACCAACCAAAAGGGCAAGACTGCCGTCAAGTTCTTTGGATCCATTGTCTACAGGTTCGGCCTACCGCACAGCATCATCACCGACAATGGATCGAACTTCATCTCCAAATAATTCCAAGACTTCTGCGAAGGCCTCGGGATCAACATCACATACGCCTCAGTGGCTCACCCACAAACGAATGGGAAGGTAGAAAAGGCCAACAGCCTAATCGGCGCTGGCATCAAGAAGCGCCTCATGAGCCCACTTGAGCGAAAGGCCGGAGCCTGGACGGAAGAGCTACCATCCGTCCTATGGAGTTTGCGCACCATGCCAAACAGCTCCACCGGATACACGCCGTTCTTCATGGTGCATGGATCCGATGCCGTGCTACCAGCCGAAGTACGCCACCAGGCCCCTCGGGTCGTCGCTTACAGCGAAGCCGAATCCACGGCTGCACTCCAAGACGCCGTCTCACACTCGACGAAGCCAGAGACGTAGCAGCAGCTCGATCATCGGTGTACCAGCAGAGTCTCCGCAACTACCACAGCCGCCGGCTGCGCCCAAGGTCCTTCGTTGAAGGAGACCTCATCTTGCGACTCAAGCAAGAGCGACCGAAGAAATTCGAGTCACCATGGGAAGGACCCTACATCATCACCGAAGTCATCCCAGGTGGCGCTTATCGCCTCAAGCACCTGGAGCCTGGAGTCGCATACTCCAACCCATGGAACATCGCACACTTACGACGATTCTACCCCTAGGTACCTACCCCTTTACTTTCAATAAGGCTTTTAAGCCAAGGGCTACTCAGCCGAATAATGTACTTCCTCCATTACGATATAAATAAAGCTAAGTGTCTCGCCCAAAAATTTCGTTCGCTATTCACAACTTTACTTCATGCTACAAACGCACTCGGGGGCTCCCCCCACCTCACGATTTCATCGACTGAGGATAATAGGCGTACACCTGAGTAGCTGACAACGTCAGGCTAACGAAAAGGACACATACTCAAACAAAGCACTGTGTACTCAAACAACAACCAAACCTTTATAACAAGGGGCACAACATACCCAGCAGAAATATACAAATTTTACATCTATCTCTTTTACAGGTACTACCTATTCTGAAGAATAACTTGAGCGCGCTGCTCAAACAAATCTACGACCTGTTCGGCATACTGCCTTACAGCCGCATAATGCAGACGCATATCCCACTCGCCACCATCCGGCCGAAGAGGTGGCCCAGCCGCTACAACAGACAGATCTACATCAGGACGATGCAGCCTAACAAGGGACAGCGCAGCCTTCACCCCTGCGACGAGCTGCTGCCTCACCAATTCCTGGACACGGGTCACGCTCCGAAATTTAGACAGAAGACCAGACAGGGTTGTTGGTGCAGCATCCAGGGGAAACATCACATGCAGAACCGATGAGAGTGAAGTATGCACTTGATGAAGCACCCGCGACACTTGGTGAACGCGATCCTGCACCGTTGCCAGAGCCATGGCACGGTCGCGATCCATCCAGAAGAACCCGCCGGCTTCCATTTCCTGTTGAGTCAAACAATTGACCCAAACAGCAACACGCTCTTTCTCCTCCCTTGGAGCAAGGTTAGCACCTGCGATACTCGCACAAAAGTAAGATGCAAAGCCAGCAGGCGCATCCAAAGAAATGAGCAGCAGCTCAAAAAAACATACACTAAAGCTGCTCGGACAGTCGAAGCAATTCCGCCATCAAGTACTCCTCTCTGGCTGAACCGCGATCCGCCTTGGACTTCCAAACGTCGGCATGGCCACGCACGCCAAGCAACTCCTTCTCGAGACTACGAACACAGTCTCGAAGAAAAGCAAGCTGCAACGAATCATCCAAGGATGGCCGCAGCCGCGCGGCAGGCGAGGTGTCAATGGGATCAGCACCCGAAGGACCCTAGAGCAGCAGAAAGGCAAAAGACATGAACACTCAAACAAAGGAGAACACAACTCAACAAATTCATTAAGTGCATAAAAGGCCACTACGTGGCACAGGGATTTGTTCATCAACATAATTACAACAAAAGAAAACTACAGCTATCCTACAGTTACAACACCTAAGATGCGACACCCTGAGTAGCCTCGGAGCCGGATTGCCTTACCTTGGCTTCCCCCTGCTGCCGTAGCGCATACTCGGCCAGCAGATCAATGAGCTTTGGCCCATATAGCTTACAGCGAGCAGAATAGGTAGCGAAGGCTACCTCAGATCCATCTGTAGTCGTCGGCATCCGGGAGGTGATCTGGGGAAGGTCTAGCTCCGCTCCAGCCGCCAAAGCCATCGCCAGCCCGACAGATGCGCCGATGCCCTTCTTCTTGCGCTTGTACGCCGCAGGTGCTTTGGCCGATAATGCCTCCGCCAGAGCATCAACATCATCAAGGGACGCACCCTTGGGAACAAGCTCCTTGTAGAAGCGCCCGAGGACCTCCTTGGCCTTGCCAAGCAAGCTGACGACGGTGCTGCAGCGATCTTCAACTGCCGCAGTAGCATCATCTAGAGCACTTCCGTGCTCCAGAGCACCGCGGTCAAACTCGATGCCCGCGGCATCTGCGACAATAAAGAGAAGGAATAAAGAAGGCACCGCAGAAGAAAGACAAGAAAAACAAAAAAGATGCAAGTGAAGATACTCACCCGAAACAGCCTTGGCAGCTGCCATGAGCTTGCCAGCCACCTCTCTTTCACATGCAGTCGCAGCAGTGGCAAGCTGCTCCTCGCGGTCCGTGGCCTCCCGCTGCAGGCGCTCCTTAGCCTCGGCCGCAGTAGCCAGCTCCAGCTCGAGGCGCTCCTTCACACCAACGGCGACCTCGGCCTTCTTCTCCATTTGACTGAGGCTCTTTTTGAGAGCATCAATCTCATGAAGGGAGGTATTATGCTCCTCTGCATTCAGAAAATACAAGCATCATATAACAGGACACGAGTACACGAAGAAGCAAACATCAAAATCATAACAGTACCTTGCAGTTGTTTGAGGCTGTCCTCCAGTACCAGGTGCTCCTGCACCAGTTGCTTGGCATCGTGCACAAAAGGCTGCAGGAAGAAGACCTACTAGTCAGGAAAAGGACCCGGGGGGCTACGCCCAACAGAAAAGAACAGAAACAAAATACACACACGAAAACGCTCGGGGGCTCCCCCTGAGACTTGAAGAAAGAACAAAACATGAAAACTCTTTTACAGATGCTCGGGGGCTCCCCCCGTGGCAGGAGACAGAACTACTTACATGATGGAGGAGGGTTCAGAGCAGCGCACTCAGAGGTAGCCACCGTCTGAGGAGGAGGAGACGCGACTTTCGACTCCCCCATCATCTCCCGAGCACCATCGCTAGAGGAGTCGTTGGAAGAGTGTCTGCACATGGACAAATTAGTACAAGTACAAAGTAAACAGTAATGAAAATGCAGTGTAGAGGAAACTGACGAGTCAAGCTCGCTCAGGTTGAAGACAGGAGGTGTCCTCCGGACTTTCTTCTCCTCTTTATTCTCTTCCTTCTTTTCTTCCTTCTTCCACTTCGCTGGCGGGTGCGGCGCTACAGCCCGCACAGGAAGGGCAGGAATCGGAGAGGACGAGCCTCCATGCCCACCACTGTGACATTCAATACATAGTGGGTTCCTAGGAGTCGGAGGAGTCGAAGCATCCGAAGACTCGCTGGAGCTCCGTGATCGTTTGCGAGTGTGGTCCTCGCTCGACTAGTTGGCCTCTTCAGCCGGAGAATGCGCCGATGGTAGCTCGGACATGGAATCCACCACATCATTATCTGGAGCATCCGGATATACTTCTGGTAGTGGAGGCGACATACCCGGCACTTTGAAGCTCTGCACAAGATAAGAACAATTTGTTATAAAACAAACACAAATACAACGCAGTCGAAAAATAGCGTTACGCGCACGGATCTACACCTGTGGAACAGGAAGCGAAGAAGAAAACGGAGGAGTCAGCGACTTCCCCGGGATATCCTATCCAGCCTTGAACTTCAGCAACGAACGAAGGGCCCTGTCGAGATCTCCCTGGGAGAATTTCTCAGTCGAAACCCTCGTCGGATCATGCCAGCCAGCATAAAGTAACATCGGGTGTGCCCTAGCCTGGAGTGGCTGCACCCGACGCTCGAGAAATGTGTGGATGATATCCACACCGTTCACTTCTTTCTCCGGAATCAACTGGAGATCCTCCACCCGAGGATAGAGAGCCTCTTCTATGCCACCTCGCCATCCAAGATCTTGTTTTTCCTAGACCTTTTCGGCTCGATCTTTTGGGAGGGTTCGAAAGGAACAAGACCAAAATCTTGCCCAGGTACTACGGAGTCGCGGATATAAAACCATCGCCTCCGCCAGTACTGGACATATTCGGACATGGAAAAAGAAAAGAAAAGCAGATTGGGCTTGAGGGAGATGATGCAACCCCCAATGGGATAAACACCATCCGAACCGGATTGCCTCTTCACGGAATAAAGTTTCCGGAAGAGGCCAAAGTGCGGCTCAATACCGAGCCAGCACTCGCAGAAAGTGATAAAACAAGCAATGTGAAGAAGAGAATTGGGGGAAAGATGGTGCAATTGGACACCGTACAGAAAAAGCAGTCCACGAAGGAAGTCGTGGACTGGGAAGGAAAATCCGCGAATGACAAAGGCAAGGAACATAACCCGATACCCAACGGGGGGACGGGGGATTACCTCATTGCCTGGGAGTTTGACGGCCTCCCTATCCTGCGAAATCAGGCCCCGCTCGCGAAGCTTGTGGAGATCACTCTCCCGCGTCTCCGATCGCTGCCAGCCACCGTTGGTAACACGGGTAGCGGCGGCATTCTTCTTCCCTCCAGCAGCGCTGGTAGCATCCGCAGAGGAAGCCTTCTTCGACTTCCCCATCGCGGTACGGCGGCGCCGGCGGCGAGAGCGTAGGATGGAAGATGGAAATGTGAAGGGATATTCCAGCACGCAGCAAGAACTCTCAGAGAACAAGCAGTGAAAACAAGAATAGATGCGGTGAAAACAAACTGAAGTTTTCCCCAATGATTATAAAGACAAAGACGATGCACGACAGCCATCCATCAAGAAGACCTAACGCCAACGGCAGGATCTGGCCATACATGTGTCAGCATCACAACGAACCGTCGCTAACACGCCGTCCACTACGCGCGAAAATCGAGGCGACACCGTAATTATCTCCACGCCGCGCGTGACCGGTCAATTCAAGGTCAGACAGTGGGACCCATGTTCGTCCAGTCAAGTCATCTCTGGCGCAGCAGGCGCTTGAGGTCATCGATCGTCAGCACTGACATCATCAAAAGCTACACTAGCATTAGCTACAATTTCTTCGGCTTCAAAGCTAAGAGTACTCACTCAAATCTACGATTCAACTAATTACTCGGGGGCTACTCCTATCAGAAGTGCTGCCCGCGCACCCGAAAGAGGAAAAACATGTTTCAGCATCAAACTATTTCTTCGAGTCCTACGTCGAGTCTACGACTCCACTACAGACTCGGGGGCTACTCCCATTGGGAGGGCGGATTTAAGCATCCGAAATTTTTTGTGTCCCACGGACCTGATACTGAAAAACGGCTGAATTAAAAGTCTCCGCTCGAGTCTACGACTCGAACAGACACTCTGGGCTACTCCCATAGGTAGCGTTGGTCGCGCACCCTATGAATTCTTCGACTGCGATCCTTCGGATCAGTATACAAAAAAACTTTTCGGCAACTCTGCCCTAATTAATGCATAGTGAGCAATGTCCTCCTTGTCCACCCAAAACACCTCCGCGGAGATAAACATTCGGATGTTGTGTCTATGACACAAAGATAAGACCTACAGATATCATCTGATGGCCTGGCAACGCACATGACAGCGCTCTGCTAGTAAAAATCCGTGCCAACAGGCGCGATGAAAAATCCCGACAGACACGTTGGGTACATCAATTAAAATCACTAGAATTACACTCCTGTAAGTCCTCCGCGGTCTGAGTCGAATTACACCAGCATATGTTCCAGGTTCGAGTTGAGGGACTCGAGCCTGAAGAAGATCGTGTTGTTTCGTCCTAAGACAGTTAACTGACCCTGAACTATTAAAATACATAGTCACACCCGAAGGATTGAAGAGTCCTCAGCCGAATCTATGATTCGACTGATCACTCGGGGGCTACTGGAATGGTTATACCCCGCTGTTACATGATCTCAGCATACCTGGTCTAGCGCAAGGAAGGCCCACGGCAAATATACGCCGGCCCATGAAGACTTTCGGGTGGCCCGGGCCCATGACGCCTTCAGATCCTTGGAGAGCAAGACTAGAGTAGATAGGAAATTCAAAGGGGTAAAACCCTAGAACTTGTAACCGACTAGGTCCATGCCCGAGACCTGCCTAAGTCTATATAAAGGCCATGAGGGCATGACCTAGATCTCTTGACTCATACTTTCGCATACACACTTCCACGCCAGATTACATCTGCGCACCCCTGTAACCTTCGGTTCCGCCGTAATCAAGAGAAGACAAGCAGGAGTAGGGTTTTCCCTCCGGGGGCCTGAACTTGGGTAAACCTCGTGTCCCGTATTGCTTGTTTGCTAACCGTTCTGCGATCTCCAGCATCCCCATCTTCTCCAAAACCCAAGTCTATAACAATGGGCATTGATGATACCAAACCTCGTCAAAGCTCTTCATTGACTCTGTACGTGTGACCGACTTCGGAAGCGCTGCCAAAACGCGGTGCTGGAAGGATCGTCTACATGATCTTGAGATCGGCAAGTGATCGACTACATCAATAACGAGATCTGAATCTCATTAAACGCTTTCGATCTATGTTGTTTAGTTCTCTACAATCTCGTTGCACCAATCTCGCAGATTAGATCTTGGCTTTGCCATTGATTAGCTCTTGGTTTTGTGTGTTCACGCCATAGAAAATTTTTGTGTTCCATGCAACGAACCCTACATAACTTAGGCCAAGTTTTATGCTCTCTATGATATACAAAGATGATCTAGGTAACTAAACCTGCAAAATACCAGCTACGGGGCATCCTATGGCATATGTATTGCCCTACGGTTTCCGACTTACTACTGACATTCTCTCTGAGTTGTCAGAGCTTGAATACCACTTTGGTTCCAAGACTTATTCTTTGCACCCTTACATGATACTTTTATGACCTTTTATATATTAGTCTTCCTCCTTATGACCAACTGATAATGATCTATACTTAATCCATCATTCAAAGTACCTTATATTTGACTTCACTCTTCATGCAAGTGTTCATCTTGGTACTTAGAAGTCGTCACTCCCTTACACGAATTCCCTTATCTATCTAATTCTATAACATCAAGCGCAACATGAATTTGCACACCAAGTCAAACTTCATGTACAAATCTAGTCAATCAAGAAAATTCAAGAAGAACCAAAAATCAATAACAACCAAACATATACCATGTATTATACATAGGTTTCATATAGGTTACAGATGAACTGAACTTCCCAACTATTACTAGTTGCCTCACATCTTACAATACATATTTACATTACAAGAACTTTCTTGTACAGGTGAGTATATCCTCACTTATTTCAACAAGCCTCTCAAATACTACAATACGCATTACCCAATATATACATTATTCCAGCACCCTGCATTACAGATTACTTCCCATTCTTATTTTCATCCCTCTCTAGTGCTTCCTGGAGTTCTATCCATGATGACGTGAAGTCTGTCGACTACCTTCTGGAGTGTGAGAGCATCCAGGAGGTGTATATTCGTGATTATAAGTACCTAGATTGAGGTTAATCATTGAAAAATGACTAGAATTTGCGTGATTTTCTTTAGGATTTTCCTGTGTCTCTTCCAACGCCTTCTCAAAGTAAGATGGTTGCTTTGCTTTTCTTTGATCCATTCATACATATTGGTGTAATAACTACCATGACACTCTTCTAGGTCAATAGGATTGGTATTACCCCCATAGGGTCCATAAGATTCTCTAAAGTTGTGGTTGGTTTCTATGTCATTTCCATCATCACATGGAATTGGATTTTCCCGTGGTTCCAGTATAAGGCTCTATTACCCATCATTATAGTCCCCCATAGGAATATTTGGATTGGTTTACCACCACGTTTTCTGTTCTAAAGCATGATTGGTCCATGGATCTTCAGGTGATTGAGGTTTATTCTGATAGTAGGCTTAGGTTTCAGACTATGGATCATCGAATTTTGTTTCTTCATACACTTCTCCCGAAAAGATGGCTTTAGGATGTCTAGCTTCTTTATCTAACTTCTTTCTATGTGCCATTGCCTTGATAGGATCAGTAAAATCCTCAATGATAGTATCCAACTCCTAGACTAGCACTTTGTGAGTGTTATTGAAGTATTCAGTAGAGAACTATAACGATCCATATACTCTATAGCTAGAGTAGGTTTAGTTCACACCAGAGTAGAATGATTTAATTCATGCTCTGAACTTGAGGTTTCATGAGGTATAATAGTGTGAGTGCTACCTACCAGAGCTTGGGATTTCTGCTCTTGGATCATGGTTATGGATGCTACTACTGCAATATGATACCCCGATGCCATACACCTTGCCTCTCCTGATGGCATTTATCCATTAATTCCTGGCTTCTTGGGTAACATGATCATGACACGGTACTTGGCTAATACCTTCCCATCATATTAACTGTAAATCTTGACGAGAAGTCGTGATTCACAATCCAGACTCCATATAAGTTGTCTAAGAGTATTGGTCCAATCTCCTCCATAGTCATCTAAAGTCCTGTTCAACACTTGAACGTTCTGGTGTAGATACCGAGGTGCCATTTCATACTATAGATAAGAAATTATCATTAGTTATATTGAGTTAAAACTCATGGTAATTCCTTAAGATTGCATCTTAATAAAGAATTATTGCACTAGCAATATGAAAGAATTATTCCCAATTGAATATTCATCATATCTCTGGAGAACTCTTTATTGTAGCTATTATCCTTCTTACAGGTTCTAACCATTTACTAGGTTTCCAACCTAAGGTCAAAGAATATGTTCTGATACCAGCTGTGGTGACCCAGCATACCACTGCATGATGTAGTACACTATAGTCGTTGACATAACACCAATGAAACACTGTTCATTAGTATTACTTCCCTCAGAGTGGTACAACAGAAACATAGCAGGTGCAAGACATAACTATATGTTATAACTTGACTCTTTACAAAAGATCTAGAGAACACTCTAGTTTAAAGAGAGAGAAAGAAACTTCTTACAAAGAAGAACCAGAAATAATAAACTCATAACTATCATACTAATGGACTAGTATTTAAACTATTGAGCTTGCATTGCTGCTATTGCAATACTCTATAGAATTAGGTTCTATGGCTAGAGATTATATTCAGCAACTGTTCACTTTAGTTAATGTATATGTTGACTTCCTTGACTTCATTAAAGAACTTGAATTTTTGGTGACGATTCTATTGAGCATAAGTTGATGTAGACGTCGTCTTTATTTGCTTCATAAAATAGCAAGGGTTAAGAAGATACGTTGAGTACGAGCGTACTCAGCTAAAAAGGAGTGTTTGATGCACTAGCTAAAGCCGCAGACCATAGGTCATAGGAAATGTAGGTTTTCACAAAAATTTCTTCAAAGGTTGCTTTTATTCTTAGAAGCTATGTATACCAGCCTTCACAGGTTTACCATAACTTTCATGGAGTTCCTTTCCTGCTGTGTTCATAGCTCCTTCCTAGAATAGGGAGTAACAAGTTACGGTTCTTACACTACGCAGAGGTGCATTACTTTACTCATGAGAGATCTTATATTTGTTGCACATATGGTCTGTGAATCTGTTCACACTTCCTTGGTATGAGGCACATACTAAGATCCAAGCCAATAACTTCCCTTCTCCGCGACCCCATATGTCTGCACGATCCTTCGGGCTGGACTACATCTCTATTAAGCCCCCTTTTCGGGCAAGCTACAACCCTGATGAGTTACCGAAGATTCTATGAGTTGGTTGTGCCCCTAGCAAGCTCCATAAAGGTTAGACTATACCTCCGGGAGCCGCTCACAGATAATATAGACACCAAAACCTTGGGGCCTAAGGGTGACCACCCATATGCTGGATGCACACAAGGAATCACATCGTCACGTTAAGTTCTTCTTGCCTATGTGCGAAAGGAAGAAGATCCAGCTGACTTCTCCATCCCATTCCAAATCTCATCGTTAACGTGTGATATACGGCACAAGAATCACTGGCGACATTGGTGGTTAAGTCCTAGATAATATGTTCCCTTACCACCGGAACTTTCATAGTAGGTTATTACCTCTTAGTAAATAACCTATAGTCATATTAATATGAAATTATGTTTTCTAACCTTTTTGAAATGCAGGTGATGACAACACTAGATTTGCATAAAATTTGATTAGAAAATAACCAAAGGACATGATCAAGTGTGAACTTTCCTTTTGTGATTGCAAGATTATTCACCCACAGTTTTCAAGACAATAGAGGATCCAATATCTGAAATCAGCATCATTGGTACGGTTAGGACTAATGTTAAAAGAAGCAATATGTTGTGATGCATAAGTAATGTAATGCATTTTGTAAAACTCCCAAAATGTATATCCAACATTATAGTGAATTGAATTTAAGATTTGGTTTATTTTCTAGTTTACTTCACAAGCATTTATCTTTATGATAAACATAAGTCTTAGCATACAAAAATTAAAAGTAGAGTACAAATCATTTGAAGATTAGAATTAATTATTATCTCGTAATTAGGATGAAATTCCAGGTGTTGGGTTATTAAGAGTTGAAGGACTTATTATAGGGTTCCTGTTTTAAGTGGCAAAAAGAAGAACCTTTAAAGACAATTTTGTTTGTGAGAAGTGTATTAACTTTGACTATTTCTGGTATTAAGTATATGATTCCTTATATTTATAAATGATGTTGAGCTATTATATTTTAATTGGTTGTAAAAGTGACCAAAGTTAACTAAGCATGAATAAAATAGAAATAAAATGTTTATGATTGTTTAGAACAAAGTTAACTATGAACTAGAAGTGAATCTTAAGGTGTAGTGAGTTTAGAATATCATCAAGTTTTAGGGTTTTGACAAGTATAATTATGAATGTGGGATCATTCACTTTCAATGAATGATGAGTTTAATAACATGCAACTTATTAATGGGAGCATAATTAGAGAATCTTAGTAATTTGTTAGGAATTTAAGTCATGTTACTAATGATCAGGAGATAAATATCATTCACCACATTATATGTGAGTGCTACACATTATTAATTTAAAAGTGTTTGGTTTTAATTTGATTTTAAGATATTAAAATAGTATTACAAATTTAATGGTTATATTTAAGCACGATTATGAATCCAAGTTATGGTTTTGTAATTAGTATTTAGATATAAAAGATTTAAGGTTTAATATAAAATTGTGATTATTTCTTACTTAAGAAATGTTTTTAAAGAATTTACCAAGTTGGTATTTGATAAAATAGCTAAGGATTTATTACACTGTAATCTTGAAAACCTTACTAATAATATATATAATGTTTTTCTAGTAGAATATATATATTCAAAATCTTCAAAATGATTTTTATTTATTTTTAAGTATTATTGTTATCTTTATAAAATCCACAAAGGATTAAATATCCTTGACTATTTACTTCATGTTTTATTTGTAAAAAAATTAAATTGATAATTTTATAAAATAGTAGATTTATTTTTACATGCAAAATGATTGTTTATTCATTTTTAATCATTTTTTATTATTTTATTAAATTTCACTTAGAATTTAAGGTTGTTAATCTTTATTTGCATTTTATTTAACTTAAATAAGTAAAATTATATTTTTCTTAGGTAGATATTATTTTTGTGGTATTTTTGATAAATTATATATTTATTTGCGATTTTCCATAATTTTCTAGAGCTCCAGTATTCACAGGGGTATTTTTGTATTTCTAAAATTTGGTTATAACTGATTTTTGATAAATCTTTTGAAAAATGGTCCTAGCCCCGGTACTGGCCTAGTTTAGGCCCAACTCGGCCTAACCGATGGGCTAGACCACCAGTGATTTACTGGTTTAGTCGACCCAGACCCACACGCCCCTCCTCTCGTCCTGATCCCTTCTCTTCCTCCCGAGACACCGCGGTGTTGCCGTCGTCGCCACATGTCTCCGGCGTGCTTGTCACATCCTAAGATTTTAGAAATTGGGACTAGAATTTTTTTTGCATTGCATTGCATATTTGCATCAAGAAAAAGCCCTAAATATAAATAAAGGACTAAAACCCTAAATAGTATATGCCACTTCGTTCCTAAAGAAAATTAAATTGGCATTATAAAAACCCACTATTGCTAAGGCAACGATTATTTTCTAAATTATAGCCTAAAAATATCCAATAAATATTACAAAATTTTAGAAATAAAATTGAGCTCATTTGGAGCTGTTATGAAAAAGTTATGGAATAAATAAAAAACAAATAAAGATATAAATAAAATAAAATATACAAGGATTTATAAATCCAATATTTGCAAACTAGTAAAAATATTATAAATATAGTCCTACAATGATCTATTCAATTTTAGAAAATTTTAGAAACAAGAATCGTGACATTTGGAGTTCGTTTGCAAAAGTTATGAAGGAAACATATAAATAGAAAATATAACAAAATAACGGGCCAGCCCACTGCAGCCGATGGGACCGCCCACGCGTGTACAGGAGAAGGATCGATCACAGTTGCTTTAATTTCTGTGCAAATCAGTTTTTCTCAAACCTATCTCTATTCAAACTCTTATAACTTTTAATCTACAACTCCAAATCGATTTCCGTTTGTTTCTACTTGTTCCCTACTCCAACACCTATCTCTCCATCATCCTAAACCTCCATATAAACCCATGGAGCCACAGCTGTATGAGTTTCCCTTCTCGGAATCCCGAATCTATACATGACCGAATCTTATTTCGCTTATTAACCCATCTAGACTTCGTCGTTTGCCTTCGGCCAAAAAACGGAAGTTGTAGATCTCGTCGAAATCTTTGGGTCTCGATAAAACTCACCTCTTTTCATCCACCAACGCTGGAGAATTTCACACTGCAATATTTCAGATATGACGGTGTAAATCCAAGATGTACTCGCGCTCGTTTCTTCAAATCCAAATTCCTTTGGTGAGAAGGTAGGACTAATGATCCCCCACAACTTTCATTGTTGTAAGTTTTTCAATTTGACCTATGGATTTGTCTTTCTAGCACAGATCTATTTCTTGTCTATTCTAAACCAAAATCGGATCAATCTTCTCTCTTAGCCACTAGATCTCATCCCGACGGTCAAGATTAGAGATTATCAACAAAGGGGTACGAGATAACAAGATCTCGCCACGTGTCAAGCCAGGTCAGCCCCGCATCCCAGTCAGCATAGAATATTCCCAGGAAATATTCCCTGCAGATTTGAAATTGAATTTAATTTGCAGAAAATTGTGTAAACTTGCAAAAATCATATAAAAAGATTCTTAGATCCAAAAATAGAAAATAATATATAAATGGATTCATAAAAACATGTAGAATATTAATATGGCATTAGATCCAACCTCTATAGTATGCGTTTACTGTAGTAATTTAATTAGTTTTAATAGTCTTTTAGGTCAATAAATTCATAAGAAATTATCTGTAACTCCGAAAAATATAAACAATATATCAAATTGAAGCTACTATAATGTATATTAATAATAACTGGTTGGATCCAGCCTTTGAAGATTATTTACCACGTAGTTATTTAATTAGTTTTAATGGCTTTATAAACCATTAAATTCATAGTAAATTATTTGCATATCGCAAAAATATAAACAATATACCGATAGAAAGCTGGTTCCATGTAGAACATCAATATGCAAATGGTTCAGGCAAATACTATAAGGTTTCACAGCAATTAAATACATAGGTTAATGGCTTATTTAGAGTATTAAAATCATAGTAATTCGAGTGTTGATCATAAAATTACAAATAATATGTCCCTGGAATCACAATTCCATGAAGATT
This sequence comes from Avena longiglumis, assembly GCA_030063025.1. Classification (NCBI taxonomy): domain Eukaryota; kingdom Viridiplantae; phylum Streptophyta; class Magnoliopsida; order Poales; family Poaceae; genus Avena; species Avena longiglumis. The sequence continues at coordinate 292,555,688 of CP125978.1, forward strand.
ACAGATATAATTTTAGTTTGATTTTTAGGCAACATAAACTGTATAAATGATTTAAAACCCATTAAACACTATATAAATCATACAAAAGATCTATAACTCTGATTAGGGTGAATCCAACGCCTACTGGTTCGTATTAACGTCCTCAATACAATAAACCCAAGAAACAAATTTAATTCGACAGTTAGAACAGACGTTACAATAGAACTATTAAAAACCATATATTGGCAAGTAATTATTAATAACAAGTACTCCATTGCATTAATTGGTCTCTTGCATGCATCATATACTTCAGTATTGTTTAGAGAACTAAAGTAACAACCATTGTGACTTATTAAATTGTCATGCATGCATTTGTTGCATTTGTTTGATCTCTATGTGCTATTGTTTATGTTATATGCATTTGTCCGCTCGATAGATTGCGAGAAGTGCAACGTGTGTGATTGCAACGAGTGTTTGAACGACTTCACCAACTATCAAGGCAAGTAGATGCTACTTTGTTCATGATGATGTCCTACTATTTTCAATACATTGTCGTGTATTTTGTAGATGCATGTGTAGGAAAGTACTATCGCTATGCTATGTCCTATTATGTGGTAGGGATTTCCTGTAGATGAGCCACCGTTGGTAGATGTGCTTAGCCATGCTATGATGAATGAGGGCTGGGTTACATCACTGAAAGTTGTTTCTAAATGTGTTGTGATGGGGATATGCCTACCGGGGTATACCCAGCAGGGCGTTTCCGACCGGCCCAGGAACTGGCGAGTAGGCCTGCAGGACGGCGACTGGATCAAGACCTGGCGTAGATTCAAGCGACTAGAAGCTGAAGGCCCTGGAGAGTAGATAGGCCCAGTCGGATTAGGTTAAACGATTGCCGAAACCTTAACTAATTCGGTTGGGATCTGTAAACCCTAGGGGGTGAATCTATATAAACCTCCCTAGAGGGCGTGTAGAGGATACGTTCCATCATCCACCCAAGCTACTCGCTGCCTAGCTGCCGAGCTCGCCCCATTGTACTCTCATCATAATACAATCTAGCAGGAGTAGGTCTTTACCCTCCGGATGGCTGGCCTCCCTTGCCCCATGTTCTACTACTCGCTGCCGATTGCAGCATCTGCCGTGGTCATTCCCACGACAGTGGCGCCCACCGTGGGACCTGGCCGGTCTGGCTGGTGTTCTGCGGCGAGACCCGTCACGCATAGCATGATCCTGCCGGTTGGCACGATCAGTCTCTTCGTCAGCCTCACCGACGTCATCATCTTGGAGGACTCGGCTCACATCCGTGAGTCGCCGCCACGCAATCGGCTCTACGAGAGTCAGGTCCGCACGATCCACCGCCTTGCCTCCGAGTACGACTCAGCCCACAGTGATGTGGCTGAAATCACCGTGGTCGCGGAAGACGCGGCCCTCAACGACGACGCCGACTCGGCGACCCCGGAGTCACTCGCCGGATCCATCATCGCGGCTTCGCCCGCGGGCTCCATCACCCAGGTCTCCAACGATTGAGACTTCGAGGATCCCTCCATCCTTGGGATCTTCGACTTTGACTCCGGGTCGGAAAACTCCGCCGATCTCCGCGACGGGACCGGTCGCCATGCCGCGACCGGTCGCCACACCGCGACCTACATGGCGACTGGCGCCGACCCACCGGAGGATCCCTTCTCCACCTCGATCCCTCCCAACGCAACGGCAATGAAGGTCGAGGAACTCCGCCTGAAGCTGGCGTAAGCAGTCCGCAAGGAGCAAGCCGAGCGCGAAAAATTTCTCCTCGAGCAGGTGACGGCGCAGGAGCTGTCGCGCTACCACCAGCAACGAATCAGGTCGCGCTTGAACCCCACCGTCCAGGGGCGCACCCTGAACTTCGACGAAGAGAACGACCCGGCCTGCGTGGCCGAGCGTGCGATCTTCGAGAACGCGCCACCAGGAGGAGGCGCCCGGCCCCCACCAGGGTCGACAGCGAATGGCGTCCCACCTCCACCCAACCGCGCACCCCCTAGGGACAAGCTGCAGATCGTGGTCTCCTCACGGTAGCGAGACGCAAACGGCCTACCACTGTTCTCTACCCCATTGGACAACCTCGTGGCGGGCCGAGCAGCGGCCGACAACATCACGGCCACCGGTTATGGCTCCCTACAGATCCAGTACGTCAAGGCCTTGCTCGCAAAGGCGGTCGAGCAACAAAACGCAGGCGTCGACTCACAAGGTCGGATGTACTCGCGTTCATCGGGCAGCAGAGCAGCCTCAAGTGGCTGCCCCTTGGCGGCAAACACCTTCAACTGCCCGCCACCCGAACCACTGCAGGTCCAACACCGACCCGCGAACGCGGCACTCTCCACCAACGACCCCCGGCCAGCGACCAACTTCGTCGCCACCAACGGTTAGCCCGTCGACGCCTGCACCCAACAACCAGAGCTGGCGCGCATGCCAGCCCGACGATCTGTGGCATACCTTAACCAATCGCCGCGACGGCGAGCCGAGGGGATCGCTAAGCCGACTCAGGCCCCGGTGCTTCAGACCGATGATCCGAGGTGAACGATACCCGGCGAACTTCAAAGCGCCGAAGGAAATAGAGAAGTACGACCCCACGTACGATCCCTCCGTGTGGCTGGACACTTACCTCATGGCAATGGGGATCGCCGGCCACACCGATCTACTCGCCGACTGCTACCTCCCCCTGAGGATGGAGGGGGCGTGCAGGCAGTGGATCAACACTCTCCCCGCGGATAGCATTGACTCCTGGGAAGATATGCATGACGCCTTCGTCAGGCACTTCGAGGGTTCATACACCCGCGCCACCACCATCGAGGACTTGGAACGATGCGTCCAGGGACCTCGCGAGTCGACCCGCAGCTGGGTCCAACGATGGCAAGAACTGTGGTACAACGCGGTCGGTATCCACCCAGACACCGCAATCCACTGCTTCAAGACCTCGTGCCGTTACGAGCCCCTGGTCGCCAAGCTCAAATGAGCATACCGCACACTCGACAACATACGGACCTCCTTGAGATCGCCAAAAGATACGCGGAGGAAGACCCAAACCAAGAAACCGATGACGAGTCGGGAGGGCAACACCACATGAGGGGCAACGACAATGGACGACGATCCGATCTACGCTATAGCAACACTCGCCTCACCGGCAAGCGCCGCAGTGACGGGCGAGTAGACTTCTTCGCCAACGCTGGGCACGCAGCAGCTGAGCCAAGAGCTTCCCATGACGCGGGGAACGCCGCGACGGCGGCAACTACAAGGCGAAACCAAGGTTCGACCCTGCGGCCCTCCTTAACCAACCTTGTGCATTTCACAGCATGGAAGGGAAGCCCGCCACGCACACGACCGCCGACTGCATTCTCTCAAGGAGATCGACAAGGCACGGCGAGCGCGGGAAGACCCCAACAACAACCCGCCAAACGGCGGAAATTTCGGCAGCGTGGCCGGCTTGCTCCACACCTTCACAGGCTTCAACACGAACCGCGAGAAGAAGGTCATCGCCCGCGTCGTCGCCGTCAACGCGGTGGCCCAGGTGGACGTTCCCCAGTTCCTCAACTGGTCGGAGCAACCAATCACTTGGATCAGCCAGGACCACTCGCCGCGCATCGAGTACCTAGGACGAGTCGCCCTGGTAGTCAAGCCCAAGGTGGGTGACTAATGGCTCCCCAAGACATTGATGGACGATGGCAGCTCCATCAACATCCTGTACCTGGACACCTTCAGGCGACTGCGGCTCCTGCAGTCGATGGTCAAGATGACCTACACAACGTTCCATGGCATCGTCCCCGATCGGAAGGCATACCCGATCGGCAAGGTCACGCTGCCAGTCACCTTCGGCACACCGGCAAACTTCCGCACCGAGCGGATCGTCTTCGAGCTGGTGACCTTCGACAACCCATATCACTGCGTCTTGGGGCTCCAGGCATTCGCCAAGTTCATGGCGGCGCCCCACTACGCGTACAACGCGATGAAGCTCCCCGGACCGCGTGGCGTCATCACCATCCATGGCGACCCCGACATGGCCGCCGAGTGCGAGGCCAAAGGAGCCGAACTCGCCGACGCCGTCATCGTGGCCGAGGCCAACCACGCCGACGAGATCGCCAAATACGCGAGCGGGGTCAACGACGACGACCCCCACTATTCTCAAGAAGCCCAACTCGGAGGGAAGAAACACCTCGACCTTCGAGGCAACGACGCATACTCGCACCGTCGAGCTGGTCCCAGGCGACTCCAGCCAGACGGTGACGATCGGGATGGGCATGAGCCTAGCATAGGAAGGCACGCTCATCGAGTTCCTCCGTGAGAACAGGGACATATCCGCACGGAAGCCCTCTGACATTCCTGGTGTCCCTAGGGAACTTGCTGACCACAAACTCAACGTCGACCCCAAAGTGCGACCTGTCAAGCGGTCGCTGTGGCCCTTCAATGAAGAGGGCCGCCGAGCCATTGCCGAGGAAGTGCAGCGTCTACTCGCTGCAGGCTTCACCCGGCCAATAAAATACTCCAAATGGCTGGCAAACCCAGTCCTGGTCGAGAAGAAAAATGGGACCTGGAGGATGTGTATCGATTACACAAACTTAAACAGTGCCTGCCCGAAGGAGCAATTCGTCCTCCCGCGGATCGACCAAATAATCGATTCCACCGCGGGCTCGGAGTCGCTATGCTTCCTCGATGCCTACTTTGGGTACAACCAGATCAAAATGGCCATTGAGGACGAAGAGAAGACGGCGTTCATCACGCCATTTGGAGCCTTCTCCTACACCGCCATGACCTTCGGCCTCAAGAACACCGGGGCGACCTACCAGCGGTGTATGCAGGAGTGCCTTGCGAGCCAAATTGGCCGCAATATCCACGTCTACATCGACGACGTGGTAGTGAAGTCCGCCCGCCTGGGCGACCTACTCGCTGACCTGGCGGAAACATTCGCTAACCTGCGGAAATAAAGAGATAAAACTCAACCCAGGGAAATGCACCTTCGGTGTACCAACAGGGCAGCTACTGGGATACGTCGTCTCCAAGCGCGGGATCGAGGTGAATCCCACCAAGATCGACACGATCGCTCGACTCGTCAAACCCGAGTGCCTGCGCGACATCCAGAAGCTGGTCGGGCGAGTCGCGGCCCTCTGTCGCTTCATCCCCCGATTGGGCGAAAAGGCGATGCCCGTATACCGCCTGATGCGCAAGAACCCCACCTTCCAGTGGGACAAGGAGGCGGACGAAGCGCTCCGCGACCTCAAGAAGGTGCTTCTCGCAGCACCATTACTCGCCTCCCCCGTCGACAAGGAACCCATGCTGGTCTACGTCGCGGCTTCCGAGCGCGTCGTCAGCGCCGTCATGGTCGTCGAGTGACTAGAGGAAGGAAAGGAACGCCTAGTACAGCGACCCGTGTACTATATTAGCGAGGTCCTCACCGAATCGCGCCAGCGATACCCGCAATACCAGAAACTGGTATACGCGATCTTCAGAGCGCAGCGGCGACTGCCGCACTACTTCCAGGAGCACCCGATAATGGTCATCTCCTCAGCACCGTTGCAGGACATCGTCTACGCTACGTCCTCTGCCTCGATTTCACCCCCTGCACCAACAACATGGTCGAGTACGAGGCACTACTCCACGGCATGCGAGACGCCAAGGAGATGAATGTCAACCGCCTATGCTGCTACGGAGACTCCGACCTCGTCGCTGGGCAGTCGGCACTGCGACGCGTTTCCCCACCATGGTGGCATACCGCCAAGCAGTAGACAAGCTGGGCGGACACTTCGCAGGCTATTCCGTCGAGTGGATCGACAGGCGGAAGAACGAGGAGGCCGACACACTCTCTCGTATCGGCTCGGCTCGACTAGCACCACCCGCCGGCGTCTCCCTCGATAACATCACCATGCCTTCCATCTCTCCCCCAAGGGAGATCGACATCGGAGTCCCGCTGCAACCAGAGGCAGCCCTGGTCGCACTCATCGCCGAGCCAGAGGACTGGACTACGCCATACGTCGCCTACCTGGAGGGAGGCACCTTGCCAGCAGACGAAATAGACGCCCAGATGATAGCACGCCGCTGCAAATCCTTCGTCATCATCGATGGAGAGATCCACAAGCGCAGCGTGACCGGCGTGTTCCAACGTTGCGTCCAACCCGCTGAAGGACGCAAAATCCTCCACGACATCCACTCCGGCGACTGTGGCCACCACGCCGGCGCCCGCTCTCTGGTCGCAAAGGCTATGCGACACGGCTTCTACTGGCCAACCGCACACGCAGACGGTGCCGACATTGTCCAGCGGTGCGCCGGGTGCTAGAATTACGCCAACCAGACCCACGTACCGAGCTCGGCGCTCAAGACAATCCCCATCACCTGGCCGTTCGCCGTGTGGGGTATGGACATGGTAGGCCCCTTCTGGCTTCACCCACCTACTGGTCGCAGTCGACAAATTCACAAAATGGGTGGAGGCCAAGCCAGTCCGGAAATGCGACGGGAAGACCACCACCAAGTTCCTACGCGAGCTCATCTATCGCTACGGGTTCCCAAACAGCATCATCACGGACAACGGCACCAACTTCGCCAAAGGAGCCATGGCCGAGTTCTGTGAGGAAAATCACATCCGACTCGACCTCGCCTCAGTCGCACACCCGGAGTCCAATGGACAGGCGGAGCGAGCCAACCAGAGCATCCTCCACGGCCTGAAGCCACGGCTCCAAGTACCACTCGAGTGCACCGCCGGGTGCTGGGTCGAGGAGCTACCCTCCGTCATCTGGGGCATCCGCACCTCCGTCAACATGTCGACAGGCTTCACCCCCTTCTTCATGGTGTATGGGGCCGAGGCAGTCGTGCCCACCAAACTAGAACATGATTCGCCCAGGGTTTTCCACTTCACGAAGGCCGCAAACAAACTCACACACCAGGATGGAGTCGACCAACTCGACGAGGCACGCGACCTCGCCCGCTCTCGCACTGCCATCTACCAACAAGGTCTCCGCTGCTACCATAGCCGGCGAGTAAGGACTCGCACGTTCCAGGAAGGCGATCTGGTGCTACGCCTCATCCAGGACAAGAAGGGCATGCACAAGATATCACCCCCGTGGGAGGGACCATTCGCCATCGGGCGAGTCCTCGGCAACGACGCCTACTACCTCACCGACGTCCGAGGAGACGGGAAACTCAACGTCAAGCGATCGTGGAATATAAACTTACTACGGAAATTCTAGTCCTAGAATTCCATACATGTATTCTCCACTTGCTATGAAATAAAAACAAATCGGTTACCGCAAATTGCGTCTACTCTCCGTGCCTTGTGCCACTCGCACTCGTAATAACAGCGTCAAGCTAACCGCAGAAGTCAACCTCTGGTACAGCGACCGGCAAGGCCAAGTAGTGCGTTCCGAGTGCACCGGGTTACCCCAGGGCCCGTAACGTCCACAAAAACGCCAACCCGGAGCACCATTGGAGTCGCCTAGCTCGACTGGCTCAACGAGCCAAGACAACTGCCCTCATTCCTCACAACGACCAAGGTCCTCCGCACCCTCGACACCGCGAATCGAACGGCCAAGTACCACGCTCGGGGACTGATGACCAGTCGAGTACGATCGACTAGGGAAAAACGCTAAGTATAAGAGCGCGCCCAGGACTCGCCATGCGACTGACCCTACGGGTCAGGCGGGAGTGACAAACTTCCTCTAACGCGCTCAGTCCTCACCCACCCCGGAGCTACGACTAGAACCACCAAGTACCACGCTCGGGGACTCGGCCACGCGACCTCGTTCGCGCAAGGGAAAACGGTCAAGTAAAGAGCACTCACGGGAGTCGCCCTGCGACTGTCTCTCCGAGCTTGGGCGAGTCGACCTCAATAACACATAACACCTGACAAAACGTTCAAAACCACAAACACATAACAAACGAGGTAAACCCCATAAAAAGGGCAGACGCGCTCGGGGACTCGTCTAATAAGCAATCAAAATTACGAAACAATTCACAAAATAATACGAAGTTTCATTACAACAGAACAGCATCGTTCCAAGATACAAGTTAAGTCCAATGGCCAATCGCTACTAACGCCCCAAGGCACAGTGTTTCTACTCCGAGTTTCGGCGACTGCCGCCACCCTGCGATTGCGAATGAAGGCGTGGTGCGGGTTCGGATACGTCGTCAACTCACCCGCCATCGCCGCGCGGAAGGCTGCTCGACCTTGAAGTCGATCGGCTCGAGATCATTGGGGCGATGCGTCTCCTGATATGGGAGGAGGTCGCCCATCGCCCAGACGCGATCGGAGTACACCGCGGCCCGGTCCATTAGCTTCAGCACCTCGGCGATCTCCACCGAGCCCGTCGACGAGGGGTAGCCACTCGTCACGTCGTCCAGATCGAAATCCTCCGAAAAGTGGGCAAGCCCTAGGCTGAGCGCCATCGCCGCCCCGCGCCGGAACGCTGACCTCATCATGAACTCGACGACTGACGGCGCCTTCTACAGATACCGCCATACTTCGACGAGGTTGCTTGGTATCACTTCCGTACACGACATCTCCTGAAGGTCCGCCCGAATGCAAGCCGCGGACAACACGGCCGAGTCGACCAGAGTGGTCACACACTGCCGCGCGTCGTACGACTGCGCCTCCTCTGAGATGTCGATAATCCATCCTGTGGACAGAGGGCGGCCATGAGTACAACAAAGATTACATAATGCAGATACTACAGGAAGAGGCAGAAAGATTACCAATTAAAGGACAGCAGAGGCCTGTGATGAAGCTTTGAAGCGAGGAGAAGTCGTTCTGCAGCCCAATAACGAGGGCGTCAGAGACCTTTCGCTCTTCAGCGGCAGCTGTAACAGCAGCTTTTGCTCGCCCATCCGCCGCGCTCGCCTCCGCTTTCGCTTCCTTGAGCTCGCGCTCCAGATCAGCGATCCGTTTCTCAGCCGTACTCAACGCAGACTGAGCCGCCGTCAGTTCACTCGCCGGGACAAGGCCCTGGCGGACCTCCTCTGCCTTGGCAGCGATCGCCTGGAGTCCCTTGTTCGTTTCTTGGACGGCAACAAGTTCCTTCTCCGCGCGACACTTCGCAGCAAGCCGGTCGGCTGACTCACGCTGCAAGCCCTGTGCACAAATCAAACAGTTAACAACAATGGAATCCTAAGTGCCCACCCGCTGAAATTCAGCGACTGGACATTCGGGGACTGGAGATCAAAAATCTTAAGTGCCCACCCGCTGAAATTCAGTGACTGGACACTCGGGGACTAGAGATCAAAAATCCTAAGTGCCCACCCGCTGAAATTCAGCGACTAGACACTCGGGGACTAGAGATCAAAAATCCTAAGTGCCCAACCGCTGAAATTCAGCGACTAGGCACTCGGGGACTGGGTGCTACAAATAAAAAAAACACCAAAAGAATCTGACCACTAAAATTCAGTGGCCCGATCCTCGGGGACTAGATATACCTGGATGGCTGCGCCCAGCATGCCATGGAGCTGTAGCTCGTCCACAGATGCGAGAGAGCGGGAGTGTGTCCGCGACGCTGCTCGACCTCAGTTTCGGCGACCCCAGGCGTGTGGCTCGATGGCGCTATACCACTCGTTGTAGCCGCTTTGTCCATAAAGCGGGGGAAGGTCGCGGCGGATGCTCCAGCGTCACTCAGAGACCATGACGACATCGTCGCCCTTGGCCTTCTTAGCACTGTCTGCGGGGGCAGCGACCTCATCAGCTTTCCTCTTCCGTGAGGGGTCATCTTCGGCGACAACTGGTGGCACCTTGGACACGGAAGGGTGGCCGATCTTCTTAACTCCAGTCCTGTGAAACAACGATATGAGCAAAATTGTCCGAGTAAAACGGAAGACAAGCAGACGGATAAAACTTACTTGGCGACTGGTATGAACTGCAGTCCCGTGCGGATACTGGCCGGCTTCTCCAATTCGAGGCCCAGTTTCCGACTGAGGCCCATCTCCAAAACATCATGTGCCCAAGACACGAAAGGCCTCTTCGACGACGAGGCCGCGACAGGAGCCTCCAAGACGACGTCGGCAGGAGCTCTCCTGGGAGGTGAAGCCGCTGCGGCTAGAGCAGCCCTCATCCCAGAGATCGGGGCGAATAGGGGTGGAAGCGAGGCGAGAGGCACCTCATCCAGGGCGGCAGCAGCATCCGGTGCCGCTGTCGTCTACGGCGCTTCATCCTTGGCCAAGCTGGTGGCATCGGAACTACTCGCCGAACGAGGCGGAGATGCCTGTTTTGCCAGCTTCGTCTTTCTCTTTGGTGGAGCTTTCACTTCCTTCTTCTTCTTCTTTTTCGACGGTGTAGCCTCACGACGCGAGGTGTTTTAGGGAAGCTCGTCTACGTCGTCGTCATGACGTTCGATGCTTCTACTCGCCTCGAGCTCGCGCTGATGTTGCCCGCGAGTTTGGCGAACCATCGGGGCAGCGTCTTCCCTGGGCTCGTGTGGCATCCCGCAAAACCACTACTAGAAAATCGCGTTGAATTTGTGCATTGCATCGTCATCATCATGCATGGTTTGCATTAAACCATTTTCGCAAAGCCGTTTTGAATTTCCAAACGCCCCATCTTTATTCAAACGCAAAAACCCGGGTCTCCGGAGTTAAATTGTTTGTTGCTATCGGGTTGCAAACGGCCCAATTAGAATAAATAAAAATTTAAATTATTTTAATAGGGGCAGTCGAACGGGCCGATTGACCCGATCGACCACCCCAGAAAATACAAAACGGTCCACCCCAACCTGCCCCATCTAAATCCTAAACCCACCAACTATCCTACCCACACACCCTGGCCACCTCACTCCCTCCAATAGCTTTCCTCCACCTCAGCTACCCTCCCCCAACCACCAATCCCCAAGCGCCACTTGTCCACTCTCCCTCTCAGCTTCCACCAACCCCCCAGCTGTCCCCACACGCACACAACACAGCACACACGCGCAGCAACCCACTCAACCCAGCCCCCACGCCTGGCCCACCTCTACCGCGTCCCTGCCGCGTGCCCGGCGCCCTCCTCCTCCCTCACGCCCGCACCTCCCTTCTCCCTCCTCTGTCCCTTCCTCTGCTCCTCCTCAGCCCAGCACACTGCCTCCACCCTCCGTCGCCCGACCGTCCCCGCCCAAGCGTCGCCGGCGAGCCGCGAAGCCCGTCCGCGGCCGACCCCAAGCTCCGCCGGCTGGCCTCCCTCCGCGCGACCCGAGCCCCTCCCCCACCCTCCGACGGTCCCCCCTCGCCGACCCACCTCGCTCCTTCCTCTCCTCAGCGACGCCGGCGCCGTTCCCCCCGCAGCGCCCCCGCGCCTTCCCCACCACGCCACCGTCCGCGGCCGCCCCTCCCCGCATGCGAGCACCCGCCCCCTAGCCGGCAGCCTCCACCGCGTCAGGCCCCGCCGCCAGCTCGCCCGCCCTGCCCTCGCGAGCCCGCCTCCGCCGACCTCTCCGCCGCCGGCGCCCTCCAGCAGTGCTGCGCCGTCTGGCCTCCCTCTAGCCTCGCCTCCTCCCTCCAGAGGCCGTCGCCCGGCGAGCACGCCGCCGGGCCTCGCCCTCGTACCTCTGCCCCGCTGCGTCCGCCCGTAGCGGCTCGACGCACCCTCCCCGCTGCCCAGATCGCCCCTCGTCCGTCGCCGTCGAGCCGCCTACCCCGCCCGGCGTGCGCGGTGCCTCCTCCGCCGTCCCGCCGCCCGAGCCTGCGGCACCTACTCTCGCTGACCCGGCCGTCTCGCTTTTGTTCGTCCCGCGGTAGCGCAACAGTGGGCGTATGACCCGTTTTCTCTGGGACTCGGTCACATGTGCTGCTGTAGTGCCCCGAAGATGATGATGTTGTGGCCGTGGTTACGACAAAGGGTGGGCATGGCATCCGATCTGGTGCCGACAAGATCTTCCGACGGCTCCGACAATTTAAACAAGAGCGTCATCGAAAGTGGAGCCGCGAACCCCAAGGTCACCGAGAAGGGACCGATGACCTCGGACCAAGAACGTCGTCACAGAACGCCAAGGTCCCCTTCACGGACACCAAGTTCTTCGACCCTGGATCTGAAGCCCGATCCCGGCACGCCGGACCCCTTCAAACACCAAGACCCTCGGAGCACCAAGATCGCCTCACGGATTCCGAAGCCCGATCCCGACAAGATCGTCGCAACGACAAGATCGACACCGACGCAGAACGCCAAGTTCTCCACCTCGAACGCCACGACCGTCTGCACGGACCCGAAGACCACGAATGCGACATGATCGGCACCGACCAGGGCGGATCCGAAGCGCCCCGACGCCGAACCAAGTCCGGCTTCCCGGAACGCCAAGAACTACCCCCGATATCCGAGAACGCTTCCGTCGAGCCGAACCTCGTCGAACCCTGGACCCCGAGACCGACCCCGGACCCCGGAACCCCAAGATCGTCGAACCCTTATGTGTGAACCCTTTTTCCGCCAACCCTATTTTATAAATGAAATATAACATTGTCGCATATTAAATTGTCATCTCGCATGCATTCATGTGGTTTGGGGGCCTTATGCCGATTCACCTAATAATTAAATATGGGGCCCATATGCGGGCAAATCTAGTATCATATTGGCCTCATTTAAACTTGTGTAGCGAACCAGTACTAACGTTTGCCATGCTAAACAACATTTAATATGCGGGGGTTTAAACAATTTGAACCATATATTAATTGTCGGGACCCCGGTTCCGCTTAATATGACCTAATTGCATTGCACCTTTTGCCATGCCATACATCATACATGCATCATGCCGATCTTTTGCCGTAGTATTAAATAGTGCATCCGGTGTTCCTTCTAGTGATTTGCTTCTTCGCGGATAAGGCCGTTGAGTTGATGTGAGCTTCGCCCCGATCTTCGGTTGAACCCTTCGACAATGTTTCCAGGCGAGCATCTCCCTCTTTCTACCTATCTTACTTTTATAGTATTTACTTCCCTCCTGTTGATCTATTGCTATCTGTGTTGCGATGCTTTAGTTTCCGTACCGGTGATATTCCCTGCAGCCCTATATTGCCTTGGACACATCCTATTACCTGTTGTTTGGTAGATAGTTGGACTTGCGCGTCGTAGTCGCTTGCTCAAGTGCTGTTGCGTGTCGTCAAGTGCCACGATTCTGATGTATTGCCGCATGTTGATGTTGGAGATGATTCTAGTTTTACTTATCGTCACTTTAATTTCTGTTTAACAACTAAAATTGTAATAAGCGAGAGGCATCGGTGGGTGATAGAAAATATTTGGTTTCGAGCCCACTTGTGTCCGTAAGACCCGAGTACTTGATACTTGTTCCTTGATTTTTGCGCTATCCACATCCGGGAGGTATATGGGACCCCAGCGAGCTTGATTCAGTCTTATTTCTTGGGGCCACAAACTAGTTTGAGGTTTTATTTACGATCTGTACTTATGCCATGCTACTTTACGTATTTAAATTGTGCGAGTCTGCACCTTTGTCTTGTTAGGATCATGGCACGATTCATGATGTCGACAAGCCCACACTTTGGGTTCCCGATCGTTCACACCGTCCCCATAACCTTGAGGCCGTCTCGGAGCTTGCTTACTCCGTTCGGATTCTACTTAAGGTGGCCCCTGAAATATTTCTGAATCCTGTGATTGTTCATCGTGAAAGCCTCGTTGGGTTTTGATTTGGTTTTCGAGGTTGATCGGCGTGTGTTGCTATTGGTGCACCCCGGGTAAAACTTTCGAAAGCCGTGTCCATGGATATGGACGACTTGGAGCATAGTATCTCGATCATAGACAAGCATAACTAAAGTTTATTGCTATAAATTTGACTTATAATGACTAGTAATCAGCTTCACTATAATGGAATGGCTAATAATACTGCCCACAATTGCTTGTTTGGTTGTCGCTTGCGACAATTGTATTCTGACTAGTAAGTATTGCAACTACAACGAAATGGCTGAATAAAAGTACCAACAATTGCTGGGTTTGGGAATTACATCATGCTATCATGTCGATTAGTAATTGTTGCAACTACAGCGGAATGATTAACTAAAAGGGCCCTGCTTACTTTATCGGACAATTATCTATACGACTAGTAATTGCTGCAACGATAACCAAATAAGTAAAGCGCCAGTGTGTGAGTTCCTCGGTTGACTTCCTCGTTTGGTCTCGAGGGAAACACCAGGATGGGTTTGTTTGGTGTTAGCCGAGTTGGATCCGGTTAGGTCGCTCTTACCCCTCTCTGATAACCGCCAGTTGAATCGAGTCTCTATAGGTTGTTTATTGCATGCTGCCGCTGCCGCCTCAGTCCACCATAACTATGTAGGCGAGGACGCAATTCTAGCCTCGCTGTCTTGGCCTCGATCTTGGACGCTCCTTCTTTTCCTTTGCCCTTTGTCGGCACCCCTTTTGTTCAAGCAGGTTTTGAGATCGGCGCCGTTAGCAGGGTTACCCTTCCGGCTTGGCCTGGGCAGGGTTATGGACGCCATTGGTTATTCTTCAGGGCTCTTAGCCCCATTTGCTTCTTGTCCGTAGCTGGACGCTCTATCGTTTTCAAGGTGATTTGGATATTTGTATAATATATCTATTCTTGACTCTTTGAGTCATTATATATATCTTACACGTGGGTCCCATCGAGGACTGTTGTGTAATGTTATTACTTCGTTTTCCACCCGCACGAAAGTGCCTGGTGGGCACCTTTGAATCGTTTCTATACGGGTTTATATGTGGGCAAGGTGTCCTACTACTAAGTTTATACATCCATGGCACACATGCCATAGTGCGCCACGGATGTGTCTGGCCGTTTCATAGCAAAGGGGGGCATGCGCTTAGGCGTAGCGCACCCCCTCCATGTGCAATCGTATCGCACCTACCCTATGTGCCGGATGTTTGGCGTGCGGCCAACAGGGCCCTGGCCCACACATATCTGTGGCGCACTATGGTCATGTGCGCCACGGTTGTTCTAGTTACTAGTATGGCACTGCCCATAGGTGAGCCACGCCTGTTTGAGCCGTGGGGCACTTCTACCATGTGATCCACGGATGTGCTGATTACCTATAGCCATTTTCCTAGTAGTGGAACTTGAATTTTTATTGTTAAACAAGGTAATTTTAATAAACAATTTGAGAATCATTTATTGGAAAACTCTAGGGCTATTAAAGAGTTGAAATATATTGTGGAAAGAACTTCTAATGATATTAAAATGCTTTGCAAACACTTTCAAATTGTTCAAACCCAACTTGATCAACTAGCTAAGGTACAAAAGGATATGCTAGTCAATGCCTCAGGAGATAAACATGCTTATGGAATTATAACTAGGAGTGGTATAGCCACTCAAGATCTTTTATATCCTGAAGGACACCCTAAAAGAATTGAGCACGACTCTTATCAAGGTGAAAGTAGTGGTAGTCCTCGTAAGAGAAAGAAAAAGAAACATAAGATAATTGAGAAACCGCTTGAACCTGCTCTAGATCCTAATAGTATATCATCCCTAATGCTGACACTGAGAGTGGTAATTATAAAAATGATGCTCCTGATAAGGAGGAAGTTGAGGAAGAACCTAAGAAGCACACTAAGAACACTAGGTACACAAAGGAATATTTTATTTCTAATAAACATGGTAAAGAGAGAGAACCTTGAGTGCAGAAACCTATGCCTTTTACAGGTAAGAAATGCAAGTCAAAGGAGGAAGAACACTACAACAAATTTTGTGAGTGGATGAAACCTTTATTTTTGCAAATTCCTTTGATTGATGCTATTAAATTGCCTCCTTATTCAAAGTATATGAAAGATATTGTATCTAATAAAAGGAATATTCCGAATGAGGAGATTTCTACTTCGCTTGCTAATTATTCCTTCAATGGTAAGATTCCAAAGAAACTTGGTGATCCAGGTATACCAACTATTCCCTTCTCTATTAAGGAATAATTATGTTAGAACTGATTTATGTGATTTGGGAGATGGAGTTAGTGTTATGCCTTTTTCTCTCTACAAGAGACTCCAACTAAAAAAGTTGATACCAACTGATATATCTTTGCAAATGGCTGATAAGTCAACTACTATTCCTGTTGGTATATGTGAGGATGTTCCTGTTCAAGTGGCTCATAATTGCTTGGTTTTAACTGATTTTGTTGTGCTTGAAATGCCTGAAGATGATAATATGTCTATTATTGTTGGGAGACCTTTTCTTAATACTGCATGTGCTATCATCAATTGTAATCAAGGGAAAGTAACATTCAATATTAATGACAAAGATCATACTATCTATTTACCCAAGAAGGTTGCTAAAAGCTATTGCCTGAATTCCTTTGAAAATATTGAGAGCATCAAGGTTGGAGAAATTTATTGTCCCATTCCACAAGAAAATTTTGAAACTATTATGATTGGGACCATTGCTATCAAGTATGAGGTAACATAATCACTTTGTGGTATGAAAAGTTTTGTTTCATATAAGATTTTTTGGTAACAAGACTTGATCAACCTTGTTAACAAAAGGATTTTAATGAACAAAATAATGTTTTCACTATGGTTATACCTGCATTCTTTTACTTTTCTCCTTCCTAGTCTTTGCCTTTCTTTTGCTAGCTTTGGTTTCGTTAGTTGTTTGCTTGTTAGAGTGCCTTAGAACTTCTGTAGTTTGGCTTTTGGTTTGCTTTTGATTCTTCTAAAAAAAACTGTTTTTGCGAGAAAATCAATTTTCATACCCTAAAAATTGGCCAAAAATAAAGTTTCCTGAAAAATCCCAAAAAATTCAAAATAAATTTTTCGTCGAAAAAAGGGGCAGAGGGACACCTGGAGTGACGCCCAAACCCTAGGTAGGCCTGGCCTGCCTATGGGTGGCGCCTAGGGGGGTCTGGCCCCACCTGGGCCCCTCCAAGGTGCCCCCTCACAACCATCTTCTTTCTCTCGCCCGAAAAACACCGAAAAACTTGCTCAAGCTAGAGTTCCTGCTGTTCTTGCTCGTGATTTTCGATCTCCTTGCTCAGCCCATCTTTGCTTCTGATTTTTGGAGGGATTGCTCCTTGGTATGTTCCTCGTCCACTTGTCTAATTAGAATTGTGATTGGTAGATTGTATCTTGAGTATTTTGCTGCTATAGGTGTCAGGTCATGTGATCTTGCATGCTTGTTTTATTCTTATAAATTTCATTTTGATGCATGTGTATCCCTCTAGCAAGTTACTATAGTAGTTGCTCATCATTTATCAACTTGGAAATCACTTGGTTTGATGTTTGTCTAAAAATTTCAGAAAAGAGTGGTCATGGACAACCACACATTTGGAGAGATATTTGAGAGTGATGCACCTAGAAGGGCAAGGCCTTCAAGATCATCCTCCCATGCTAGGCCCTCATACAATGAGGATCTCATCACTCCGCGATTCGGTGACGAGGGAGATGAGGGGGATGCGCACCCCTTCGCCTTTCCTTGCCAAACCTTCTTGCGGTTTGTTGGGATTCTGGATGATTTTATGACCTTGGTTCAGAGGGCTGGACTAACAAGCCTTATGCAGGATGAGAGCGTGCAATATACTATGCTCACTAAAACATTTGTGGAGAGCTTCTCCTTTACTAACAGCATGTTCAGTCCAAATGTTTCTTTCAAAATTTATGGCAGGTCTTACCATATGACATTGAAGAAATTTTGTGAGGCTCTAGGACTTGGTACAGCTGGGCCAGCAAACAAGATTCCATCTCAACCCGCTATTTTGTTGGAGCTCTACCGCGGAATAACCAATGATGATAACCGGAGAGCTCAACGGGGAAAGATAAGAAACATTCAGCTTCCAGCCATCAAGTACTTCACTTACTATCTTGACACTAGTGTTCTTGGTAGGGAGAACACTAGTAATATTTCTAGCTATCATTTTGCTTTCTTAGCTGCTGCGCTCAACAATGAAACTAAGTACAATCTTGGTTCTCTCAGTGCTCGTCGCTTAACTGCTAAGGGACCCATTTATGGGGAATTATTGCTATGCATGTTGCTACTTCCTTGGACATTATTGTGGATCCAAATGATACAGTTTTGGATCCTCAGAGTCTTGATCTTCCTGCCTGAAGGCACATCACTTTGTCACAACTGTCACTACCCTTGAGAACTTGGTCTATAAAATGTTGTTTATTGACGGACAGAGAGAGATCCCTCTACCCCAAACCACTTTGTTCAGTATTTCACGGGGACCTTTATCACGCACCAAGGAGGAGATGGATGACAAGTGTCAACACCCGGATTTTTCAATCCTAGATGCCTGTTATGCCATACATCGCAATCCCGGGATTACCATTTTTGCAAAGATACCATAGTACTTCATCCATTACAAAGATACATAAGTTCTTACATGAATAGGGATCTCATGATCCAGTTCTTAATACAACATCGAGCAGCGGAGTACGTAATAATAACGGTAGCATAGGCGAAGCTCCATCTTCGGGGTCACAGGCAATGCTGACGATGGGAGATGATCCTAGTTGTCGTAACCTTCCTGGGGTCCATCCTCCAGGTACTCCTCTTCATAGTCTGACCATGGGAATGGCCAGGGACAAAGCCATGAGTACTCTTTAAGTACTCGCAAACTAATACTAACAAGTAAAGGGGTTTTTGGATAATAGGACACTAGGCTCTAGGGTTGTTTTGCAAAAAGCCAGGTTTATCTCTACTAAGCTCCAAAGCTAGTCACAATTTTATAACTCCTTAGTGGGATCTTGTAGTTCAGGTCACAACTCTGTTGTGGTCAAGTCAAAGTCTCAACTCATTTCACAAGTCATTTTGAAAAGGGTCTGACGGGGGAACAGTATGGCCACTCCAACTGTCCATAATCATGACGCCGCTATTTGAATAGTTTGACACTCTGCGAGATTGTACACTTTCACCACAACATTCGATACATCCGTAGAACAAATCCTGAATTCACCATACTCGATGTCGGATAATCAATCCTAACCTTTCAATTACACTCCCTAGTATAAGCACCTCTCCTGTGAGTTTGGCCTCCCAACCATGACCACTGTCATCTTGGGTACTGCACAGGTGGACAATCTTCACAAGGTAGCCTCAGCTCAGACCTTGGCCGTGAGGGAACTAATACTAAGGTATATAAGTGTCCAGTCAAGCCCTACCCAATATTTGGGTATTGTGGTTGTACGATAAAATTGGAATGGTATCGCATCTAGACAACCATCAGTTTTATAAAGGGCTAAGGCTCATGCCTCAACATTTTCATCACCAAAATCATCAAGTGTTTGGAAACACATGTCCAAAACATTTCAATAGAATGATCCATCATTCCAAGGTTTTCATAACCATTTTCCACCAAGTACTCCCATCTAAAGTTGATCAAGTTTTATGCTTAGCACTAGCATCTACAGTTGGGAATGGTAATAATGAGGGGTGGTAACTGGTGGAGTTTCACTAAGTCCAACATTATATCTTAGGCTGAGATCACGGTTTCTAGCTTAGGCCAAATTTTATGCTCTTAGGGCAAACTTGAGCACAGCTGTCTAATATCTACCAAACTCTTAAGTAGACTCTAAGTAAGCTTTGATAAAGAAATAAAGTAAGAAGCTTGCCATAAAACTAGGATTGGTTTAGCAAGTTGGTATGATCACATACGCTTAAGGCATATAGTTTTCATATCACAAGCATGGGTTTGTGGAAACAATAGGGTATCTTGCAAGTATTAGCTTGCATCACTGTCAATATAAGCTTGCATAGTTACTAGCTTGCATTAGGCTTGCCTTGTGCAGAGCAGTGGTTGAAGTTCTCCTCGGCTTCCTCTTCATAGTATCCTCCGTCCTCCTCGTAGTATCCTTGGTCGGTACTAGCGTCTATGAATAAATACGAGGTACACAATCACCAATCAATACTTAACTACTTGAAATCATCACACACAAGGGTCCTATAGATGATCTAGCATCATCTCTAACATTACAAGGTTAAGGATTGGTTTAAGTCCTTTTATTTTAGAAAAGTAATTTCTACTCATTGAAAAACTACTTAAGATTTAATATTCTCCAAACTAAACATGGGATCATGTTGACACATGTCATCACCACATATTGTAGTCCATGGGAATGTGATTTAAAGTGGTGTCACAATTTAATAAGGTTTTACCCTTTTATTTTAATTAATTAAAGTGGCTAGAAATGCTTATGTAGCATTCTTTTATTCCTTGAACAATATTTCTGCAAGTAAACCTATACATTTTTATATATTCTGAAAGGTATGGTTAAATGTGATTTTTGAGAGTTGGAATCAACTCAAAAGCTTTTATGGTTTAAATTTGAAAAATGTTTGAATGCAGAAAAGCTTCTGCCTTGTTATTTTTTCTATGGGTGATCTACAGATCCAAATGACTTGAATCCAACGGCCTTGGATTAAGAATTCATAGACCTTTCCAACAAAATTGGTTTCATCCAATTTGGTGTACTGAATCAACCTGGGTTGATATTTGAAGTTGGGTATAGAAGTGTGTTTGAATTTAAAAAGAAAAAGGTTTAATTTGAATTGCTGGGCTGCGCGGAAAATTCTAATGGGCCGGCCAGCTAAGCGCAGTGCTCCCGCGGGCTGCGTAAGTGGGTGTCCCCACTCGTTAGTGACACGGGGCTGGGCGAAGCGGTATGGGGCAACATGGGTCGTTTGATCTAGTTCTAATCCAACGGCTGAGGGTCATCGTCGAGGCGAGATAGCTCCGGCGAGAACGAAACCTAGCCCGGCCAGTGGGGGGTGCTAGGGGATCACCGGGGTACGGGTGAGGGTCGGCGAGGCAGGCGAACGACGAAGTCGACGACGGCGATCCTCCTGGTACCGGTGGCTTCTCCTGGGGCGGCTCCAATCGCTGGCTCCCTTCTTCTCCAGAGGCGGCGGGCTCGGGTGAAATTCCGGCGAAGTGGTGCTCGCCTTGCTCTGAGAATGGTGTGGCACGGTCAGTGGGGAGAGGGGAGTGATATGGTGTGAAGAAATCGTGCGGGGGTGGCCTCTATTTATAGTCGAGCGAGGGGACCGTCGGGGCGCAAGGTGAGCTCGTCGGCGTTACGAGCAGCTAATGGCATGGGCAAGGGTAGGGGCGGTGTTGTGTCTCTGGCGATGCTCAACGACATGATCGCGAGGCATGGGGCGGTGTGGTTTGGTCTGAGCAGGCGCTCTGCAGCGGCGGCGTCTTGACGGCGGCGGCGGTGGTTGTATGCACGGGCTGCTAATGGGGATGTCTGGCGGTCTCTGGGTCGGTGGTGATCGTGTGTGCGGTGAGGCGGCAGCAGTCTGGGGACGCTGGTCACGGTTGGTGCTCTGGCGCACGCTCGGCATGGTCTGGGCGCGGCTTGTGCGCGTGGTCCAGGGCTTGGCAACGCTTACGGCTGGGACAGGCAGTGGCGGTGGACGGTGGGCTGCCTCTCAGACATGCTGGCTAGGCTTGATGTTGCTCCTAGCTTGCTGTCCACATTGGGGTGACTTGGGGGTGCTCGGCTGTTCACCATTAATGGCAATGGCAAGCTCACAGGGGTGCTAGTGTTGGGCTAATCTTTCTAGATGATCTACTGGTTTGTGTGTGAGCTAACTAGGGAACAAGTTAGGCTCAAAACACTGCACACTATAGTGTTTGTGGTTTTGTTTGATTTGTGTCTGCAACCTGTTGGATGAAATGGCCGCATGAACTCAAGTTTTCAATTTTGGAATGAATTTTGGTGAGTTTGCTAGATTGGTTCTGGTGAGTCTGCAGATGCTTGGGTTTTGAAAGTTGAGCTTGTTTGAGTGGGTTTTGAAAAAGTGGGATCTTCCCATATGAAGAAGATTCAATTTTGAATTGTCATTTAAACTATGCATTTGAAAGTTTCTGGATGATCACAAAGTGGGCCTTGATACTCTGTTATGAGTACATTCAAGGGGTGCAAAGATCCAGAAAAGTTTCTGTTAGGTTTTGAAAGTTTGAGACAGCCAAAGTAGGCAAGTGAGTTAAATTGGCCAAAATGACCATTCACTTAATATATTTGTTTTGATTTACTTGTCTTTAGGAAAAGTGTGGGAAATGTTTTAGATGATGTTATTTTCACCTAAGAAACATTTTACAAGCAATGGATCACAAAAACAAGGTGGTTTTTAAAGAAATTCAAAATCCATGCATACACATATACATGCATTCATGAATTCATTTAGAAAAGTTTTTGTTAACCCTAAACTTGATGATTAGTGTGTTGATGATCTAAGTTTGATATTTTTGCGATGTTACAACAAGCTGCGCTCTCTTAGCTTCCATGGGCACTATCAGGAGGAAGCGCCCTCATATGACCCCGTTGTACACTACACAGGGGAGTCCTCGAGCTCGTACCAGGACGAGGGAGCCTCCTCGTCATACTATGGAGGTGCACCTACTTGGGCACCATGAGATTGAGCCCCACTTAGGCCAAAAGCCTAAGATTGGGGGGAGGTATACCGACATCACACTCATCTATATATCATGTTAGGTCAGTTCTTTGTATATCCATTGTTTCGTTTTCTTTTTGGTTTTTGTTTCTGATTTCTCAAAACACAAAAAATACCAAAAATATTTTCGTTGTTTCTCTTGGTTTGTTTCTTTGCTTTGGTTTTCCTTAAAAGAAAAATCCAAAAATATTTTGCTTAGTTTGGTTTGTTTTTGCTTTGTTGGCTTGTTTGAAAAATCGAAAACACCAAAAATATTTGTTGTTCTTCTTTGGTTTTGTTCGTTCTTTGCAGGGCTCAGCCGTCCTCAGTGGTTTTTGGTTTCATGTTATTATTCAAGTCACACAAGTGAAGGGCAATATTGAAGATTAAGACAACTCTAGGTGTGGTAAGAGGCTGGTAACAAGCTCTATTTGTTTCATTTTTGTACATATACTCATCATTGTGAGCATGCTTAGTATGTTCATTGTAAGGAGTGCGTTATTGATGGATGCTTAGTAGTTCTTGCTTGTCTATGATTAGCTCCAGCTTGCTAATAGTTTGTAGCATGTCATATGAATGTTTGCGTGCATTGTTTTGTTCATATTTTGGTATGATATTGTGGTATCCTCCTCTAAAAGTTTCTTGTGAATCGACTTGGAACATTCTCACGCATGCATATGACTAAACAATAGTCAGTAAGCCTCGATGATTTATTTTTCCTCAGAGTTCTTGCATCACTTTCATGCCATAGTTAGTCCTGTTTTGTTGCAAGCATGATTATGACAATTATTGATCTCTCGTTTGTCGCTCCCTCTCTATTGCTAGCCTTCTCTTTCACTGAGCATGAGCTCTACCTGTGCTTCCAACTCCCCAAAACCAATATTGCCAACTGTATCCACCATACCTACCTATTAGAATCATTTTCTATTTCAGTGCATATTCTATATGACTTGTTTTCTTCCAAATAAAATGTTTGTCTATTTTGAGAAAGTTAGTTAGTAAATCTCTCACGAACTTGTTGGCATACTTTATTCCTTGCACTTAATAATCCTGAACCATTATGACTTGTCCATGAAAGTTATATGCTTGCAAATTATATGCTGGGAGTTAGCAGAACCGTGATGTCATGGGGAACGCTTTCAACACTTTTTGGATATTCTATCCAGTTGATACCGTGCTCTTTTGTTTGCGGATGTCAACGGTTTGAAATAAAAGGGGAGCTTGTGAGTTCATGGAGTCTATACATTGTGTTAGAGAAACACCTGGCCACTAGCCTAAGACATGCCTAATCATGGTGGAAACTTGCAGCATCGCCATAATGAGCATTCTGTGAAGCATCCTCAATAAAAAGCTATGCATATAGTAAATAAAAAGATCGCTGAGATGCTCATTGGCTGCTTGCCTTGTCATTTTGATCACGGGATAGCTCCTGTATCATGTGCAAGGGGTACCCTGTTGGCGGTTATCTATGATATGCATGTATTTATAATGACAAGAACTTATAGGTAACCAAAGTTGAGTAGCATGCGGAGCGGCCCTCATACTCAAGGGACATGGGATTTCCAGTTTATGGTATGTCAAGCATATAACTCAGATTGGACCTTACTTTCACCTTAACCATATGAAGATGCCTATGATAGGGGCAATGAGAGCTCAAAGCTAATTAGTACCTTCCTTTCAGCATTAGGAAGCCTTTCAAACCTTTCAAAACTTTTTTCACTTCCTTGTCGACTCACCACTTATTCTATGAGAACCTTCTTGAGAGCATAGTTGTCATTCTTGTGTTTGTCTGAAAACTTGATTAATTATGTCATGACTTTGATGCTTGTATCTCTGATATTTTTACCTCTAGTCTTCACTTGAACTTAAGAGGTGCCTTGGCATTAATATTGTGCTCTACAAACAAAGACAAGCGAGATACCACTCTATCATACCTTACTATGAGCATTGCAATGTTGCTTATGTTTATGTTCCATGCTATTTATTATTATTGAGTTGGTTTCTCTTCATAGCTTGTAATGACTATTGAGTATACTTAGTTTCATACTTCTTATTATGAATGGTTTAAGCATCTACTCCTGTGCTGAGAATATATACATCATTTGAAGAAAATGTGTTCGTGAAAGTTCTTTTATCGCACTCAGTTTTCAACTAAATTGCTTGAGACAAGCAATAAGCTAAGCTTGGGGGGGGTTGATACGTCCAAAATGTATCTGCTTTACCCAACAATTTTGCTATTGTTTCTCCTGTAAACTTGTGTGATTTGGATACAACTAACACAGACTGACGATGTTTTCAGCAGAATTACCTTGGTGTCTAGTTTTTGTGCATAAAATCAACTATCAGGAAAAATCCCGGAAAATATGCCAAAAATTATATTTCACCAGAAGATCCACGGAGCCAGAAGACGAAACGGAGTGGAGGCCTGGGGGCCCACACCCCTGCCAGGCACTGGTGGGCCCTGCCCCGCGCCTAGGGAGGTGCGGCCACCCCAGGCACCCCCTCGGGCTCCCTCTGCGCCTATAAGTTGTCGCTTGACCTAAAAACTGAGGGGGGTTCAACGTTTTCCAGAGAAGAGTTCTGCTCCGCCGCCACCATCAGAAACAAATATTCAGAACCAGAAACTCTGTTCTGGCACCCTGTCGGGACGGGGAATTTGGGGAGGATCATCGCCATCGTCATCACCAACGCCTCTCCATCAACCATCGATGTTTCCCCCATCCATGAGTGAGTAATCCCCCGATGTAGGCTATGGGGATGGTAGGTATTGGATGAGTTCTATCTTGTAATCGAATAAGATTGTTAGGCCATAGTGCCTAGTATCTCTATTAGTGCTATTTGACTTTGTTGCAACTTGTTGTGCTTAATGCTTGTCACTAGGGCCCGAGTGTCATGATCTCAGATCTGAACTTATTATTGAATCATTATAATAGTGTTGTTTGTGATCTTATCTGCAAGTTGTGTACACATATCATTGTCCGGATCCAAAGGCCCCGAAGTGACAATAATTGGGACAACCGGAGGGGATGGCTGTGGTGTGAGGATCACATGTGTCCATGAAGTGTTAATGCTTTTATCCGGTGCTCTATTAAAAGGAGCACCTTAATTGCCAGTAGTTCCCTAAAGGCCCCGCTGCCACGGGCTCGCTAGATAGAAGATGTTGTGCAAGTTCTCATTGCGAGCACGTATGACTATATATGGAGCACATGCCTAGGATTTTTTAGTACTTGGATACTTGTTCTTATTTATCTGCAATGCCCTAGATCTTGAAGTTACATGTTTAGACTTGTCCATGCAACACCCGTCCATCCATCCCTATACCTACCGCACTCGAATCCTACTGTTACCGTTACTGTTACTATTTCTCTTTTTTCACTGTTGTTGTTGCTACTACAAATTGTTGATACTGATAAACTTCTATGAGCAAGAACTATTTCCAGGTGCAGCTGAATTGACAACTCAATTGTTAAGGCTTGCAAGTTTTCTTTGGCTCCCCTTGTGTCGAATCAATGAATTGGATAATACTACCCACGAAGACTGTTGCGATCCCCTATACTTGTCGGCCATCAGTCATTGTATCTTACCCAAATCTTTCCTCTTGTCAATTGGTGATCTGATCAACAAGGTGAACAAGTTAATATCTCATTTCTTATCCAAAGAGCCAGAAAATCTATTCTTTCAATGCATCTTTTCAACACAATCCACGCTCATAAGGTTAATCTTTCATGGTGGTATATCTTGACGATATTCTCGCCTATTCCATATAAATGGCACAATATGAAGAATATATTCTTCTTTTTCTCTCAATCTTTATGAACACCGCATGTGTACAAAGTTCTCAAAGTGTAAATCCCAACTTTGTAAAGTCACCTATCTTGACCATGTCATTCTGCTAAAGACATTGCTACAATTATGGAATCATCAAATCAATTGTTAATCCTCACCCAGCATCAGATTCAACCAACCCCGGAGCTTTTCCTTGCTTTGGAAAGTTCTCATCATTGTCTGTTGAACACTTCCTCAAGACGGCTAAATATCTCTTAGATATTCTCAAGAAGGATAAGAAATTCTTTTGATCTCCGACTCATCAATAAATCTTTTGAAAACCTCTCGCTTGATCTTCTATCATCAATCCGAAGGATGCCATGAAGATTTTCCAGATCTTTTACAATTCTTCTATCCAAGTTTTGGGTTCTATCTTTAATCTATATGTTGAACCTTTTATCTGTTTCCTTGATGTTCATTCATATCTTTCGGACGGCTTGGTACTTCTGACAGAACAAAAACATCATCATCTTTATCTTCATGGATTTGAAGAATCATTATATCAAATCCTTCCTTTCTTATGGAGCCTCGTGAGTTTTATCCTTGTCAAGACCTTCCGTCTAAATTTCTAAGAGTTGGATTGCATAGTTTCCTTATTCATGTGCAAAGTAATGCTTTGGGTGCGGGATGGAGTATCTACCATAACACTACTCTTATCATTAGCTTTTGTACATTGAATTGGTTGATTAATGCGATTTTACTCATTCCACGCAAGTAAAAAGTGGCCATTATCTCTTGATACATTTACTTTCGTCCTTGTTTTTTCGGAATGTTCTCTCAAGAATGTAATCAATATCTCTTGTTGGTGGTCTTGTCTATTTCAAGATGGAGGAAAATCTTCAATTATCGGGTGGAATAAAGGCAAATCATATCCATATTCTTCATTCGACCGGCGTGTTCTACATCGTCAAACGAGATGGATGGAAGATATCTCTAACTTCCATTTGTAAATTATTTTGATCTTTCTAAATCCATTTATGGTCGATGCCATCAATCACAAAATCTATTGCAATAACCTCATGGTTTAGGAAACCAATAAACATCTCTACAATGATCTCCAGATCAGTAATATTACGCTTCTTACTCAAGATTACAACGTAAACCTGGATCACTCCCTTCCCTTGGAGATAAAATGTAAGCACCTCAATTGTGCGGTCCTTTGGTCTTTACCGGCGCAAGAAGAATCTGACCCGAGAATGCAGGAACCCAAATCTTTCCATCGATATCAAGGAACTTTATTGTTTGAAGGAAATAATGTTTCTCCAATCTTCATTTCTTAAATATAAGGGAAGAAACAATGCTATTTTCATAATGGTTAATCAATTCTCCAAAATCGTTCTTTTCTTCCAGCGAAAGAAAGAACCATCTCCACATGCATCTGTTGATCTTTAATCCCGACAAGGTGTCTTTCCTTTCTCTTCTCGATTCATCGTCTTCTCAAGTTATTTAAATAAGTGGTTATATT
The DNA here is from genome assembly GCA_030063025.1 of Avena longiglumis. Lineage (NCBI taxonomy): Eukaryota > Viridiplantae > Streptophyta > Magnoliopsida > Poales > Poaceae > Avena > Avena longiglumis. Next base: position 292,583,255 of record CP125978.1, read on the forward strand.
CTTTATCGTGTTCCTCAAGAGCACCCGATGTATGTCCATCCTACCTTCCTTGTTTCGCCATAGTTCTTCAAATCATCAAGGCCTTTTTTTTCAAGAAGCAAAACGCAAGACTCACAACAAGTCTAGAAAGTTTTGCAAGGTCTAGTGATCGCACCATTCCGTTGTTCATCATCTTGGAACATGAGGATCACCCTCGTTCCGAGCACCCGTCTCTCATCGTGTTCTTTTCTTTTCCTAGGAATCTCGGGGCGAGATTCTTTTTTTAGTGGGGGAGTGTTCTAGCATCCCACTTGTCTAACAATTGTAATGCTACTTTCCTATTCTATATTGCTACTTTCTACATGTCATTTATTGCATCATCATTATATCATGCTCATGTCACCATGCCACCTTGCATTTGAGCATCATATAAAATTCCGCTTGTTTGGTTCTTATCCCATATGCATTGTATATTGTATCACTTGTATTTGCCTCTTGATATATTGTAGTTGCTTCTTGATAAATTGCTACATTCCCAAGTTGAGTTGTGGGCATATATTTTCTTCATTCCACCACCTTTCTTTGTCACCACCTTATAATCCTCCATCCAAACTATATATGGGCGTTTGCATTTCTTTTGGAATTTGTATAGATCATATGTAATAAGATTGATCCACTTCTAAATCTACATGCTCCCATATATGTTTACTATTTTTTCACAATATTAAGTTTGTGGAGCCTCATGTCCACCTTTGCATGACATGTGGATAGAATTCTATCTTGTAAGTTTCCATATGGTTTATTCATTCTATGCTCATGCATGATTCTACTTTGGCTATAACTTGATCTAGTGGAAGACATACACTAGTGGCCATTTTTATTCATATATGTGGATAGGATAAATGTTCTCATATGCTTAGTAAGCTTCCATTATTGGGCATGGGCTGTTCAATTTGAATGCATGCATGAATGTATATATATATGCCATAGGAAATATATTATTTTTCAAAAATATATAGCGGTGGAATTTAAACCCCATGCATGGCCCATGCAAGATTTCCACCATCCTTCCCTTCTTGTTTTTCTTTTGGTTTATGGGGCTAATTGATTGAATGCTCTCAAGAGGAAAACATTTCAATTAATTTCATGAACCATCTATCTCTTCCACCTTCATGTTCCTCCTTTGGTTTATTTAAGTTGGAGCTTTTGTGAGGTTTCTTTATATCCTTTGGTTTAAAAAATTGAATTAATACAAATAACTCAAACAATAAAAACTACCTATCTACCCTACCTTATATAGGTATTAAACCCACATATCTATCCCACCCAAGAAGGCCAACCCACTCCCCCCAGCACCCCACTCCATCACCTGCTGTCCCTGGTCCCCTCTCCCCTTCCTAGCTAAAGCAAGAGAGAGAGAGAGAGCAAGCCCTAGACGAGCTACCCCTCTCCCTCTCCTCCCTCACTTTTTTCTAAAGCAATCAAGCACCCCACGCCATCACCTGCCTTCCCTGGTCCCCTCTCCCCTCCCTATCTAAAGCAAGAGAGAGAGAGAGAGCGAGAGAGAAAGCCCTAGCCGAGCTACCCCTCTCCCTCTCATCCCTCACTTTTTGCTAAAGCAAGCAAAACACGTGAGCCTCATCCTCTCCTCCCTTATC